>CM076680.1:83491654-84691654 GCA_038501925.1 Xenopus petersii
AGACTTCTTATGCTTTTTTGCTCAAAAACTCTGAAAACTTCGGGGTATTGCACAAAACCCAGCGCTGCACCTGCTGCAGATATGAGATTTATAGTAACCCTAAGGTATGAAGGTCCAAGTTACAGAAAGATCCATTACCTGGAAAAACCCCAGGTCCCGAGCATTCTGGATAACAGGTCCCATACCTGTACTGTGCTAGAATTCTGCATCCTTCCTCTGTGTATGTATAAATATATATATATATATATATATATATATATATATGTGCTAGTATCTTCTAGTACCTCCACAATGCTAGTAATTTAGGGCAGACCATATATTTTAATGTCAA
The DNA here is from genome assembly GCA_038501925.1 of Xenopus petersii. NCBI lineage: Eukaryota > Metazoa > Chordata > Amphibia > Anura > Pipidae > Xenopus > Xenopus petersii. The sequence goes on from CM076680.1 coordinate 83,491,986, forward strand.
ATAAGACTGTTATTATTGAACAAAATTACTACTAGGGATGCACCGAATCCACTATTTGGGGATTCGGCCGAATCCCTGAATCATTTGTGAAAGATTTGGCCGAATATCGAAGCAAATACTAATTTGCTTCGATATAAGTGGGTGGGGGGATTTTTACTTCCTTGTTTTATGAAGTAAAGTCACGTGCTTTGCCTTCTCTGACCTAATTTGCATATGCGAATTCAGATTCAGTTCGGCCAGGCACAAGGATTCAGCCCAATCCAAATCCTGCTGAAAAGGGCCGAATCCCTAACAAAATCCTGGATTCATTGCATCCCTAGTTCCTACTAGTGAAAAGCAAACGTTACTTGCTATTCTATTACAAATTTGTTTTCATATTTCATTGATGCCTTGCATCCCCTTAATTTTCTTGTAGCTGTTTAGTCATGCACACAGTTTAAATTTTCTTTAATCAACAAACAGGGCAACATAATTATAAATAAATAAACGATTCAATAATAATCACACTCATAGCTACCAATTTATCCTACTATTACAGTCTGTTTTATTCTGATAGTATGGCTTTTAAATCAGGACCCCTGCAGGTCAATAAAGATATATGCTATACAAAAATATTATAATTCATAGTAATTTTACTGTACATTAGAAACCAGTCCCTTGAAATGTATCTGAAGGTCTTGCAACTATGGAAATATGAAACCCATATTAAACATAAATTAGAGCTGGGTGCCACAGACATTTCTCTTCGAAGTTGCTTCTCATCCAGTGGATTTCCATTTTTCCCTGTTGCCACTTTAATAACTGGAGCTGGCAGTAAATGCTGACTTATCTGTAGCACAACATGTTGATGTAGACAAGTGTCAAGGACAATGACAGAAAACCAGCTTGTGAACACTGCCTGTCACGTCTGAGATTTATTGGAGAGCCAGTTTCAGAATATGCTGTGTAATTTAATGAGGTGAGAACAACAGACAACCAGTCATCTGAAACATCTTCCAACAGAATGATAGAATTTGCCTCCTTATCAGTGCTTAGTGTTTGGGGGCTTTAAAAAGAATAAATAGCATGTAAATCAGGGACGCAGCTCACTCTCTAGACTTCAGCTCATATAAAACTCAGCAACCAAATGCTATGGTGCTGAATATTTATGTCAGGAATCCAGAATACATTTGCAATAATACTGAATTTACTAACATGCTCTTGTCTTTAATTCATTTATCCAGAGCCCACCATACAGATTGTTCCAATCATCATGCTTTACTCCATTGTGACCTTCCTGAAATGACCTGATGCAATGCAATGAATCCACCTGTCTGTCTTCTAATTTGCACTTGGACACTTGCATACTAAGTACGAAGGAAGAGTATTGAAATTCAGGCTTGGAAAAAAATGCAATACACTATGTATGTACGGTAATCAGTATTCATGACAAGTTAGCACAGTGCTACATTTGTATACACATGGTACATGGAGGGATGGAGAAGCTATCAGTTTTCAGTTGATTTGTACTTCTGTACTTTACCTTTTTATTTTGCTAAGTCACAAAAAGCATGTGTCAGGGCAGTAACAGAACAATAAAATGTTTTGTTCAGTAGAAATTAAGTTTTTTTTTAACCTGGGTATTAACCTTAATCCACTGCAAAAAGAGAGCCACTGGATTTATATAATCTATAAAACAATGCATTGTATGTCTGCTAGGTATATCCAATTACAGACATGAAAAAGACTGTCCATTGATCTTACATTTCGTTGCTCTTTCTCAAACTGTCATAAAGAATGTAATCACATAAATCTGACAAAACAGATTGTTCTATTTTCTAGGGAGACTAAGGGCTAGTCCACACGGGGAGATAGCGACGCGTTTGCGGCGACAAAGCGCCGCGACCGGTGCAGGCAACAGTTTTGTATGGGCGCCTATGTAAAAACGCCTGTGCTAACCACACGAGGCGATGCACTTTTCAACAGTCGCCTGAAAATGCCTCGCCAGGCTTTTTCAGGCGACTGTTGAAAAGCGCATCGCCTCGTGTGGTTAGCACAGGCGTTTTTACATAGGCGCCCATACAAAACTGTCGCCTGCGCCGGTCGCCGCGACCGCAAACGCGTCGCTATCTCCCCGTGTGGAATAGCCCTAAGAAGACATAGCTCATCAGCTCATCCAGATAAATTCACAATAAAAAGGTGGAACTGTGCTGTGATGTGGCAACTGCAAGATGAAGCCACCATTTTAGAGCAAAAGGGAATAAATGGTAAAGGTACTCAAAGGCTTCATTTTCCTGCTCTCTTAGGACATGCAATGACCCAAAAAATCTGAAGTCTGTCTAGATACAAAAATGTACAGTGAATCCCAGAATAAAACCTGTTGTGCTCAGAATTCACTCCTAACATGCCTACGCCTACCTTACATGACCCATTGGTTCAGCGGGACAAATTCAAGTGCTTAGGGTCTGGCCACACGGGCAGATTCGGGGAGATTAGTCGCCAGGCGACAAATCTCTTCTTCGTGTCGACTAATCTCCCCGATCGTCTAAAATGTAAATCGCCTAGGGGCAGGCACACGGAACGATTCCTTTTCCAAATTCGCTCGTAATTGCCTCACAAGGAAACTTCGGGCGACTGCCCCCAGGCAATTTACATTTTAGCCGGCGGAAGGCAGGGGAAGGCAGATTGGGGAGATTAGTCGCCGCAAAGAAGAGGAGATTTGTCACCTGGCGACTAATCTGCCCGTGTCGCCAGACCCTAAACTGTTGGTGCTTAGTTTTTTACTCTCAGTACTTATGCAGCATTCGGTGCACATAACAATCCAGTTTTCATATTTCTCCAAAATAATTTCCAGCACTGTAACTAAACACTGTTTAAAAAGTGGTTTAAAATAGTATCTAATTAGTCACCATTTTCCCTTTTTTTCAGATTTTTTTTGTCTTATTCTTCTTCCTAGTTTTTAAATGGGTGTCACTAAACCTGGTATCCAAAAACCACTGCTCTGTGATGCTAAAATTAGATTTTTATTTTTACAGGCCCCTTTCTATTCAACTGTCAGTCTTTCATTCAGATCACTGCCTGGTTGCTAGGGTAAACTGGATAGCTTTTAAGATTCCAAACTTGAGAGCTGCTGATCAAAAAGCTAAATACCGTATATACCGAGTATAAGCCAAGGTACCTAATTTACCTCCAAAAACTGGGAAAGCTTATTGACTTGAATATAAGACTAGGGTGAGAAATGCAGCAGCTTCTGGTAAGTTTCAATAAAAAAATTGAGGGTTTCTGCTCCCATTGGAGGTGCCGGCGTCCCATTTTTGGATGCCAGCGACCATTCTTGGATGCTGGCGAATATTCTTGGAGATTATTCTTGGACATTGGCGACTATTCTTGGACGCCAGCGACTATTCTTAGACGCCGGCGACCGTTTTTGCGCTTGACCCGAGTATAAGCCAAGGTAGAGTTTTTCAGCATATTTTGGGGGCTGAACTCAGCTTATACTCGAGTATCTACGGTATATAAAAACAGAAAATGAATACCACCTTCACACTGCCTCAGAATGTCACTACAGGTATGGGATCCATTATCCGGAAACCTGTTATCCAGAAAGCTCCGCATTACAGAAAGGCCGTCTCCTATAGACTCCATTTTATCCAAATAATCCAATTTTTTTACAATTATTTACTTTTTTTCTGTAATAATAAAACAGTATCTTGTACTTAATCCAAACTGAGTTATAATTAATCCCTATTGGAAGCAACACCAGACTAGTGGGATTATTTAATGTTTAAATTATTTTTTAGTAGTATGAACATCCGAATTACGGAAAGATCTGTTATCTGGAAAACCCCAGGTCCCGAGCATTCTGGATAACAGGTCCCATACCTGTACTCATCTACTGTACATCACACTTAAAGTACATTGAGGGCGCTTCAGTGTCGGACTGGGACACCAGGGGCCCACTAACAACCTTAGACAAGGGGCCCACCAATAAAACCTTAGACCAGGGGCCCAGTCTCAGTACTAATATTCTTCATCTCCTCAATCAACCCCTATTCTCCTAGTTTGTTTTCTGTACATACTATAATATATTATTCCATCTATTTAGCCTCTTTGTTCTCATAGAATAGGGAATGGCCATGTAATAGGCCAAAAGTTTAGCAGCATGAGAGCCCAATGACACCTAGGCCCACCGGGAGTTTTCCTGGTATCCCGCTGGGCCAGTCCGACACTGGGGCGCTTTATACATAAAAAGCATTATTACCACAAAGAGAAATGAAAAAACAAAACATAAATATGAATGTTACACTCTCACAACTGCATTTACACAAGACTTTTTTATAATCAATACAGAGATATATCAAATCCATAACTATTGGATTCAGCAGAGTAATGAATCCTCTTACTCCTGCGGGTCCATTCATTCTGGAGTATTTATAATTTTATTTTGTGACCGACCCAATTGTTTGTGCCCCTCTGGCCCAGGAACCTGAGTAGCAACTATTTTCTCTTGTAGTCGCGACCCTGTCTCTCCTTTTTTCTTACGATTTAAGCTGATGCAGAATATCTGAGCCGCTATTGTTGCTGGTGGAGAAGAAGGCCATGTTTGAATATTCCTTGCCTAAAAACTAATGGATATCACAACACAGATAATCAGCACTGCTGCAGTTAAGTGCTAATGTTTTAAGTCTCTCGATAACGTAACTGTTATCCTTTATACAGTGCTCCTTTATTGTACCGCCTGCTTGGAACACAAAGCTAAGCTACCATAATAAATGGGGTGACATTTAATGATACAATATCTCAATTCACATTTGCGAAGCGTATTTACCTGGCAGTAAGCCACTGTGGTGTTATGAAGGGGTGTGTGGGGGTAGAAAGAAGACAAAACAGTTTTAGTGCATGAAAACATTGTGTGTCACATTTTGTTATTTTTCATGAATATTAACCATAATGCTATTTTAAAAAGTTATATATTTGCGGTTGTGTGTTATATTGGCCTTTGGCAAATGTGTTCACAGGTAATGCTTGATAATCTGACTGAAATGAGGTATCTAATTTGATAAATTCCTAGCAAATGTAAAACCATTCTTGTATCAAGGAAGAAAACAGCGTTCCTGCTAAAGGAGCAGTGTATTTTTGTAGTAAATACAACAGGGAAAGACTATGCTAAAAACCATTAACAAGCATGTAGGGTAATAAAACTTATTGTTAATTAGTGGTAAAATGGGACAGGTAAAATAAAACCTACAGTAGGTGTGGATCATGCATATATTTAATCATTCTGAATAACACGTGTCAAATCTAGAGAGTTTATTTTTATTTATGCTAATAGCCTTTTAAAAATAACATGGTACCCTTGCATTCTCCTTATCTAAGGACTTACATACAGATATGTCAGTGGTTTCTGGAATTGTGCATCACTGTGCAAATCATTCTTTACCATCATTTCAGATATTTAGTGAAGGTATTTGCATCACATGTCAGTAAATCAAAGGGAAGTTTTGCAACAACTGATTAACGTAAGCCAAAAGTCACTGAATAAAATATACGCCCAAGTGTGCTATTTGCTACAATCCCACACACTTCCCCTTGCACACCAAATATCAGCTACTGCCTGTGTTTTAATAAGTGAAAAGAAGATGGCAAATAGTATCTTGCCTGAAAGGTGTAGTAGACCTTTCAGGCAAGATACTATTTGCCATCTTCTTGTCAGCAAAAAAAGATTGACAAGATGAAATTACACCGGGCACGTCAGCAATTGGACGGCAGAAGAAAATGATAGGAGATTCTTTTTTCAGTGACACTGGTTTCTTGGAAGGTGTGATTGACAGACCCGTCTGTTAAGTTTAGTAGGTTTACGTCACCCCTCTCCTTTTCTCTACCATACATAGACTTTGAAAACATAGTCATACTGTGTCGCAACAAAAGGGTAATATTAACAAATCAGATCCAATGCTCAAAGTTTGGACACGGGATACTTCTATAAAGGGGCATTAATTAAAGCAAAAGAGAACTATATATTATGTGCAAACTGATTTCACATTCAAATGAACTATAACTAATGCTAAATTTGTCAGCTTTCCTCATGTCTTAAAAATGTACAGCTATTAAATTGTTAATAATTGTAAAGACTCCCTCCAAAATCCCCTCTTAGCTGTCGCTGCAACCGCCTACCCTTGACCAGAGATTGAGCCTGTGACTTCTAATGCAAACCCACAAACATAAATGTGCCTGCAAATGAACAGTTCTGGCACCTTTCTGGATAGTGAATCTTTATAACACGGTGATGGTAAATTACTTAATTATGGACTCAATAGATTATATCAGGCGCAAAGAGTATGACACATCCAAGAATACTTTACAGTAAGATACATTACACTTAGAGGACAGATATTAAAAGATTAGACCAATGTCTAAATCATTGTACATTTCGCTGAACGTTACAATCCCAATAACCCGATACTACCTGCTTTGGGGAGTGGACATGGCTTGATTACCAATGGCACTGCAACAGAGTAGAACAATGTACTACTGTAACTTAAGATCTTTCATGAGATATCTTCTTAGTATTTACAGTCATATGAAAAAGTTTGGGAACCCCTTTCAGCCTGCATAATAATTTACTCCACTTTCTACAAAAAAGATAACAGTGGCATGTCTTTCATTTTCCAGGAACATCTGAGTACTGGGGTGTTTTCTGAACAATGATTTTTAGTGAATCAGTATTCAATACTGATTATTGGCAACACCAAATTGGTTGGATTAGCTTGTTAAGCCTTGAACTTCATAGGAACGTGTGTCCAATCATGAGAAAAGGTATTTAAGGTGGCCAATTGCAAGTTGTGCTTCTGTTTGACATGGCACCATGAAAACAACTCTGAAAAGATCTAAAAACAAAGACTGTTCAGTATCATGGTTTAGGGGAAGGCTACAAAAAGCTTTCTCAGAGGTTTCAACTGTAAGGAATGTAGGAAATGGAAGGCCACAGACTCAGTAGCTGTAAAACCCAGGTCTGGCAGGCCAAGAAAAATATAGGAGCGGCATATGCGGAGGATTGTGACAGTTACAGACAACCCAAGGATCACCTCAAAATACCTGCAAGAACCTCTTGCTGCAGATGGTACATCTGTACATCATTCTACAATTCAGCACAATTTGCACAAAGAACATCTGTATGGCAGGGTGATGGGAAAGAAGCCCTTTCTGCCCTGTCGCTTGTTGTATGCAAAAGCTCATTTAGACAAGCCACAGTCATTTTGGAACAAAGTGCTTTGGACTGATGAGTTATTGAGTTATTTGGTCATAACAGAAAGTGCTTTGCATGGCTGAAGAAGAACACCACATTCCAAGAAAAACACCTGCTACCTACTGTCAAATTTGTTGGAAGTTCCATCATGCTGTGGGGCTGTGTGGCTATATCTGGGACTGGGACCCATGTTAAAGTTGAGGGTCCGATGAATTCAACCCAATACCAAAAAATTATTCAGAATAATGTTAAAGCATCAGTCCCAAAGTTGAAGTTACGCAGGGGTTGGATATTCCAACAAGACAATAAATACACTTCAAAATCTACAAAGGCATTTATGCAGAAGGATAAGTACAATATTCTGGAATGGCAGTCACAGTCCCCTGACTTGAATATCATAGAAAATCTATGGTATCATTTTAAGCAGGCTGTCCATGCTCGGCAGCCATCAAATTTAACTGAACTGGAGAGATTTTGTATGGATGAATGGTCAAAAATACTGCTATAGGAGGCATCTAGAGGCTGTTACATTTGTAAATGGAGGCTCAACTAAGTGTTGATGTAATATCTATGTTGGGGCTCCCAAATGTATGCACCTGTCTAATTTTGTTATAAAGCATATTGCATATTTTCTGTTAATCCAATAAATTTAATGTCACTGCTGAAATTCTACTGTTTCCATAAGGCAGTTATATATTAAAATCAAGTTGCTACTTTGAAAGCTCAGCCAATGATAAACAAAACTACAAAGAATTAAGAGAGGTTCCCAAACTTTTTCATATGACTGTAAATACATTCCACTATTAAAGCGGAACTTCACCCAAAATACAATTTTCTAATATACACAGTTACAGTTTATCGATGAATTTACTGCTCTTTGTCATTTTTTTCCAAAAACAGTAGCTTTTGTCCCTTTTTTGCACTGCTTCTTCTAACTCTTGAAACACTGCAGATGAAGCAAAAACTCAATTTCTTACTATGCCTTAAATCCTTAGTCTCAGACTTCTATCACATTGTTTTAAGAGCTAGAACCTGTACCAACAAATACTACTTTCAATATCAACTACATGTACAAATAATTGAAACTATTGAAAAATGTAATTTATATTAAAATTACACATTTTCTTTCTTATGCAATAACATTTGTTTGGAGTTCCCCTTTTACTATATCAGAGGCAGAGTAATTTGGATAAACTGTAAGTGGAAAAAAAAATTGTGCTTTAGTCTTTATATCGTAACCTGACTTCTGATGTATGAATGCAGCGAGAGATTCAGGAAAATATGTAGCATTTACAGAAAATATTTAATATCTGCCATTATCATTTTGACTCAGGGTTTGATATGAAAAGACAGGAAGGGTGTTATCAAAGCTATAAATGTATTGCAGTAGCTCATAAGAAGAAAAAGACCATCTTAGGAAACTCCAATTTGGTTCAAAAACCCTCCCCAAACAACCCCCTACTTTTTCTTCTATACCTTCCTGGGAATGGGTATTATATGACATTTACACTAATAGCTTATAATGCAATTGTTAACTATAAATAATCTAGTTGTAATTCTTCTGTATTTGTAATGTTGTATCCCTAAAACAATGCTGTATAACTATGATACAAATGAGACTGGTTGTTTTCTGCCCATTGGGAGATATAGATATTTATCTGCAGATGGTCTGTTTTGAAAATCTGGGACATTTTCTGTAACTGCCTATGCTCAATCTTAGGTGTGAGTGTAAAAAAAAACACTTTGCATATGAGTGTTTTTTTTACTTAATCCTTCAATATATAAACAAATCAGGTACCAGAAATGTCCACAGTGGAAGATATAACTAACAGTAAATAAAGAAACCTCTTCAACATGACTCATGGATAACAGCTCACACAAATAGCCCTGCAAGTAGTGCACAAACAATATATAACATACCAAAATGGGAAAATTGCTGTAGGCCTCGCATTGAGTGTTTGCTCTTGGAAAAAGGAGAATGACTATGTCGTGTGTCATACAGCAGAATGGATAAAATGCAAAGCTCACTTTTGCTCTGACTCATTACACTCTGTGTGCCAAATGAGGTTACAGTTTGTTGGTATTTGGACAACGGGTAGAATAAAATAAGAATTGTTTGATAAAAGCACACATTTTTCCAAACAATCACAACCAGATTTATTGGTTAAACAAAAACAGTTGTTAAATTGCTAAAAGAGAGCGTATTCAAAGGAAACACATGGAATATCCATACAGTTATGCCTTCCACTGCTATCAAGGTAAACTGGGAGATAGACTTCGGTCTGAAGGTCAGAAAACCATAATGTACATGGCACAAGTAAACATTTCAGGCTTTTGTCCATCACCACAATACTGTCTATTGGAATTGTCTGAAAATGCCAACGTACAAAACAAATAATTATTTTCATACATTCCTTGCTTAAAAACTGGTACTATCTTTTTGCAATAATCAAATTCTGCAAACTCAGAAACTACTGTGGCTGTTGCTATGGAGATATGCACCGAAGCCAGGATTTGGTTCAAGATTTTGCTGAATCCTGCTGCTAGCCCTAGATTAACACCCATCAGTGCCATAGGTATGACCCCTAATATACATCATATACTACCTTTTTGGCTAACTACCGTTCATCTGATGTGCCAGTTTGCTTAGGGGTACTGCACAGTTTTTAGGTTAAAAAAGAAATTATGGTAAATAGAATTTTTATCTAAGCGCCCAATGAGTGCTCAGCAGATCTAAATCGAAACCCTTGTTTAGGGATTATTAAACATTTTTAGGGTCATGGCACACGCTCAGATTCAGGGAGATTAGTCGCCCGGCGACAAATCTCCTCTTCTTTGGGGCGACTAATCTCCCTGAACTGCCTCTGGCCAGCTGAAATCTAAATCGCTGGTGGGATGGCACTCAGAGAGTTTCGTTTTCTGAAGTCGCCGAAGTTGCCTCACAAGGAAACTTCAGGAGACTTCGAAAAATGAATTTAAATGTATTTATTTGTGAAATGTAAATAACAAATTAGGTTTAGATACAATTTTGTATTCAGATAAATCTGTTGAGGTTTCAGTATTCAGAGTAATGTATGTATAGAGGTGGGGAAGAATTAGCAAATTAGCCAATTGTGATTATGCAAAATAAGGAATGTTGACTATTCCAAACAATTTTACAAATATGTAAGTGGATTTCTATTTTAAAATAAAGAAACTCGTCTAAATTGTGTAAACTGCAAACACAATATTGAGGCGATTAAGCATCTTCGATTACTAGTTGTTCATGAGTTGGCTGAAGTGAATGAACAAATCTTTGCATTCAGACCTAAACATATGCACTGACAATACTGTAATATGAATTCATCTCACCAGCTGTATGAGTCCACATAAAGTACAAATGTAAAACATTCATCTTATTGCATCTCCTGCTGCTTACAGAAATAAATGTGCATATTTTATTCCAAAGTTGAATACACACAAAGTCAGTAGTATTGCTGAAATAATTTGACAAATAATGGTACTATAAGGCTGAATTTATATCATAGGTGGCTGAAATGTTAGATAAAGGAATGTGTGATATGTACTTAAATACATTTAAACTGTAAACTCTTTGACAGATGAATTGGGTATGCCCACCTTTTTCTGAAAATAAACAAATCATATTAGAAGTTCTAGTGAATATAAAAAAAAGTAGGCCGTGACTTACTTAAAATACTAATCTGCTATGCCAGAAAGACCACTCGTGCATTGGATGGGGCAAAATAGATCATCAGTAAAGAAATTGAGATGTCTAGTAAATGCATCATTGCCTTTATATAAACTGACTTACAAAACAGGGGGTGGCCAGGTAAAATCCAGAAAGTATCGGACTATGGCTGGACCAGGAGGGAATAGACCCAACTTCAAACAGAATAAACCCCCACACACACACAAAACTAACTGTAAACCTTTGGATGTTATGTATTAATGTTGTTATGATGTATATGTGTAATGCTAAAATTAATAAACTCAATAACTGTAAGCTCTTTGGGACAGGGATAACTAATTAATTTTTTTTATTATTAATGCTCTTGTATTTATTTTACCTTTGCTGTGATTACTATGGGTAAACAGGTTTGGGATCCATTATCCGGAAAGCCTTTATGCAGAAAGCTCCGAATTATGGAAATGCGACCTCCCATAGACTACATTTTATCCAAATTTTTTAAAATGTATTTTTTCTCTGAAATAATAAAACAGTACCTTGTACTTGATCTAAACTAAGATACAATTAATCTTATTGGAGGCAAAACCAGCCAATTGGGGTTATTAAATGTTTAAATGATTTTCTGGTAGACTTAAGGTAAGAAGATCCAAATTACGGAAAGATCTGTTATGCAGAAAATGGCATGCCCTGAGTATTCTGGATAACAAGGTCCCATACCTGTACCATTATTTATTCTTTATTCTTGTAGACCCTTTAAAGTGCATCCTGTAGTTATATATAAATAAGCATATGCTACATATATACGTACATCATTTTAAAATTATTGTGCGTAAAAAGGACAGAGAAATGTAACGGCTTGTTTGATGAATCAGGGAAACAGCTAATCACGGAGTAGGTTATGAGCCCATAGGCTTACAACACACCGCATTGGCTGGGTCTTTCATCGGCAAGAACTGATTACCACACAGAAATCCTCCTGCTGCAATAGGTAAAAGTCTCACTGACATATGTGACCTAAATATTGGTGAAAAATTATGACATTTTGGGCAACTTCCCTAAGTGCTTAACTGACGTGGTTAAGCAGCTTAATGTACACAAAACGGATTTAAAAAATGGACACAGACCCATGTAACACATAGAAAAGTATAACTTGTGGATCTGGATATTGTTAGTTAATCAGTCCCAGGTTTTCAGTGGAGGGTGACACTGAAGATCTGTAACAGTACTGGAAAACTGATGGTAATTTATAAAGGGAATGCAGCAGATCACAGTGCTGTCAATGAGAACAGATTGTCTTATGTTGCTGGCAAAAAGACCAACAACTCCATTATCAGAACACTGCTAAGGAAGTTCCAATAATTCTTGTCAGCTCCTCTTGTTGCACTGTAGTTATGGGGCAGTTCATTTAGATCTGTGACAAATTCAAGGAACTTACATCAGAATTGTCTAGTACTACTAAATGGTTTCGACAAAGCTGGTACTAAATTTAGTATAACTGAATACCTTTCAAATAGATATTTTCAAATGAAGCAGGTTCATGAATAACCAGTCCTATATACCAAATCAAAAGATAACATAGTAAGTTAGGTTGAAAAAAGACACACATCCATCAAGTTCAACCTATAGGGGGTTATTTACTAAACTCTGAATGCAAAAATCCCCAAAAAATTAGATTTTTTTTAAAAATAAAATCTGACCTTTTTTCGGAATTTATTAAACCCCGAGGATGGAAAAGTCAGAATCTGAAAATACGGCATCTCAGACCTGTTGAGGTTGCATATAAGTCAATGGGAGAAGTCCCAATGATTTTTTGATGTGCGCTGTACCCCGAAGTTTTCGGGCAAAAAGCATAAGAAATCTGAGTTTGATGTTAAAATCTGAAAAGATCTTGAAAATCTGACTTTTTTTTTTCTCCTGCAAAGCAAATTTTCGGGAAAATGTAATAATAAATAAGCGTAAAAAACCAGAGCGGAATTGATCGGCGTTTGTAGCAGAAAATATTGAGATAAATTCGGACTTTGATAAATAACCTCCATAGTCTGTATATAACCTGCCTAACTGCTAGTTCATCCCTCAAGTGCCTCTTCTTTACCATGAACATCCCCAACTTGGTCAGCCTTCCCTCATAGCTAAGATTTTCTATACCTTTTACCAGCTTAGTTGCCCTTCTCTGGACCCTCTGTAATGCAATATTGTTCTTATTGAGCACTGGATACCAAAACTGTATGGCATACCCTAGATGGGGAGTTAATTGGGAAGTAAAACCAAGTTTTTTTTTTCTCTTTTGCCAGGGTGGGGTATTTGTAAGACACCCTGTTGGTTTGTTTAAATAACCTGTATATCTGCAGCACCTGGTAACGATGGCAACTTTCTAGCGCAATCTAATGGATGTTCTTCCTAGAATTGTGGCAGCTATTAATCACATTTTACCTTTTTAAAAAAAGTTTGCTGTACTGTACAAATGACAACAAAATTTCATAATGTACAAAACTGAAAGTCTTCAAATGATAAAAATACCATTGAGAAACTGTGGTCTGCGTTTTTTAATAGGTTTCAAAACTCTCACTTCCTGCCAATGTTCAGCAAGGTAATTTACATTTCTTCATCTGAGTCACCAAATAATCTGCAAAGCCAACAATGACTAATAAGAGCCCCAATGACTAAAATATTGAGCTGTCAATGAGTCAGAATTAATTTGTTTGTGATGAAGGGTGGATCATTACTGAGATGCTGCTACAGTGCATCAGAATTAGAATTGAACAGAGGGCCTGCGGTTTTTTTCTGGCTGCAAACATAGCGTCCAACGAAATAACACAAAATAATGGCTTTTTTTGTGTACATAACAAGATCCTTTCAACCGCTTCTGTCAAACAGAAACCTAATTTGTCTATAGAATCGGATGTGCGCTTTATAAAATAACATTTAAAAAAAGAAAGTCGAAATTATTCCTAAAAAGATTACGAAACCGAAATCTGTAGATCGCTATGTTTATAGATGAGTCATCAGTTCCTTTGACAACCCTAATTATTTGTTTTCACATCACCTTTTTCACTGCCTCCTTTCCACTGTGACAAGATAGGGAAAAAACTCATGAGAAATGTAAAACGAGGATTTTAGTTGTTAAACATTTCTGTAAACATTGGAGGTTGTTTATCACAAGGTGAGAAAACACTCCTTTATGAAAAACTTAATCTCCATTCCCTGTATACATTTTTTTTATATGATTCTTGCTCAATTGGTTTAATCTAGAGCACTGTTCAGCTGAGAATGTATAAGTGCAGTAAAAGGTGCAAATTTGCTCCTGATCTTTACTAAGACGTTATTATTTACTTTTCTATTTAGAATAATGAAAGAAAATATCACTGGAAATGTAGTGGGTTAATAAACATAAAACACCTATAGGTGCGCTCCCCTAAATAGGGTTGATATTATATTGTGGCCAGCATCCATAAACTCTAAGATGCTATTTTGCAGACAGTACATGCATGGAATGCATTTTCTGTAAACCCAATTTTCTTAATATTATGAAATGCAGCATGTTATACTTGAGAGTGACCTATTTAAAATAATCAAACTTAATTTGTGACTGATTTGCTTCTGTTCTGCAATACAACACTAAATTACCCAGCACTTGAGTTTATGTAACCTAGCATAAATCCATATTACTGAAAAAACAACCCTATTTTCTTTTAATATTGAAATGTTTTCAGTAGCCTTAAAGAGAAAATATACCCCCTTTTTAACATGAGCTCATTCATATGGGCTTATGTCTAAACCTCTAGAAATAAATAAATGAAAAAGATTTTTTTCTACACAAACATATCTGATTCCACAGATTGAAAGGAACCCATGATAGCCTTCTCTGTTCACAGGCACCAGTTCCCCATCCCCTTAAACCTCACACTTAATGCAACCTCTCCCTTACTATGTTTAATTGTGCATTGATCCTTTCTAGTGAGATTGTCTGCAAAGCCAAGGGACTTAGAATCCATCACTGGTAAAAATGTAACAAGGTAGAAGCAGGTTTACATTACCTTGTGCGTCTAAGGGATGTTGGGAAATTGCTTATATATATATATATATATATATATATATATATATATATATATCATGGGTTTCTTTCAGTCTGTGGAATCAGGTTATGTTTGTGCAGAAAAAAACATTTATATTCATTTCTTTAAGTTCAAATAATGTTTATGTACCTTGTCTAACTAAGGAGGGGGTATACAGTATTTTACCCTTAAGGTACACATTCCTAACCTATGGGCTGGGACTCATTCTGTTGAGAATAGCTCTCCTTGATAACCCTGAATAAAGTGGCCTTAACGCCTACAACAGAAAAGAGCTTAAGGGATCCTGTCATCAGAAAATAAGTTTTTTTCAAAACGCATCAGTTAATAGAGCTACTCCAGTAGACTTCTGCACTGAAATCCATTTCTCAAAAGAGCAAACAGATTTTTTTATATTCAATTTTGAAATCTGACATGGGGCTAGACATTTTGTCAATTCCCAGCTGCCCCTGGTCATGTGACTTGTGCCTGCACTTTAGGAGAATAATGCGTTCTGGCAGGCTGCTGTTTTTCCTTCTCAATGTAACTGAATGAGTCTCAGTGGGACATGGGTTTTTACTATTGAGTGTTGTTCTTAGATCTACCAGGCAGTTGTTATCTTGTGTTAGGGAGCTGCTATCTGGTTACCTTCCCATTGTTCTTTTGTTTGGCTGCTGGGGGGGGGGAAAGGGACGGGGTGATATCACTCCAATTTGCAGTACAGCGGTAAAGAGTGATTGAAGTTTATCAGAGCACAAGTCACATGAGTTGTGGCAGCTGGGAAATTGACAATATGTCTAGCCCCATGTCAGATTTCAAAATTGAATATAAAAAAATCTGTTTGCTCTTTTGAGAAATGGATTCCAGTGCAGAATTCTGCTGGAGCAGCACTATTAGCTGATTAATTCTGGAAAAAAAATATTTTCCCATGACAGTATCCCTTTAAAAAAAAATTTTGGGTTATGAAGCTGAATATCCTTCTTAATTTGGATCCCCTGAGAATAAGGCCAAGAAACAATGCCTTAAGGCATGGTATGCCACAGAGTCCCCTTGTCCTCAAACCACCAGGGGCTAAGCATTCAATAAAAGATCCAAGACCTGTAAGAACTTGCAAGATAGCACTTAAGTAACCAATTAGGCACATATAGAATCACGTCAAATTTCAGATCAATTAAAACATTTTAGAGATTTATTAGAAACTAGCAAGAGTTTACTTGGAAACTTCCCCCTTGAAACATTTGTTATTTTTACAATGTACTTGGTTTCCACAATTTCACAAATTCTTATCTTCGGAGAGTGCAGCCATTCACCCAGTGATCTAATTTTGCTTCCCAAAGAGCCCTGTGAGTTTTCTTCTTTTTTTTAATCAAAGGTTCATCAACTGTGAGGCAAGTTTTAAGACGAGACAGAAAAGGGAAAGAAAACATACTGGAAACATGGGGGCGGATGAACAAACACCAGTGACTGTATCTCACCGACGCTAGAAATGTTAAAGATCTGTAGGCCATAAAGAAGCTTGATTCAGTTTATCCAAATGAGAACTTACCTTTAAATGATTCCTCTCTCTATTAATATACATTTTCCAACAATGATATAATGGTTATTCATGTGACACACCGTCTTCATGCTGATAAACACGTCTGAAGGTCATTTTGTGGTCATGGAAGACTTTTTTGATACACAGATGTGATAATCTCAAATTGCCTACAAAAAAATAAAAAAACAGGTACGTCACAAGAAGAAAACCCAATTTTAAGATTAAAGAGGTGGTTCATATTTAAGTTAACACTCAGTATGTTATAGAATGGCCAATTAAAAGCAACTTTTCAACTGACTTTGTTCAGCAATTACACCAGAATGCTGCATGTAAAATGTTTTACATGCAGCCATCCCCACTAGTAAAGGGAATGTCATTTTCAGGAGATTTGTCTCCAATGGTTACTGCAGATATTCCGCAGGTCGACAAATTCCTAATGTGCCATAGTCCAAAGAGACGACCCATACTATGCTATAGAAAAACTTTAAATAAATATTAGAGGATTACGTAAAGTCTGGTTTTCTCTGGGGTAGTGGCAAAGCAGCAGTGTGAGGCAATACCAACAGAGAATTGTTCCATTTGCCACTTGAGAAAAAGTTAGACCCAAAAGTGGATGTGGTGAAATATTCTGTAGCATTCTATGGGGCCGATTCACTAAATTCGGGTGAAGGGTTAGAATAAAAAAAACTTCGAATTTCGAAGTTTTTTTGGGCTACTTCGACCATCGAATGGGCTACTTCAACTTTCGACTACGACCTTCGACTTCGAATCGAACGATTCAAACTAAAAATCGTTCGACTATTCGACCATTCGATAGTCGAAGTACTGTCCCTTTAAAAAAAACTTCGACCCCCTACTTCGGCAGATAAAACCTACCGAAGTCAATGTTAGCCTATGGGGAAGGTCCCCATAGGCTTGCCTGTGATTTTTTGATCGAAGGATTTTCCTTCGATCGTTGGATTTAAATCCTTCGAATCGTTCGATTCGAAGGATTTAATCGTTCGATCGAACGAAAAATCCTTCGATCGTTCGATCGCAGGATTTGCGCTAAATCGTTTGACTTCGATATTCGAAGTCGTACGATTTTAGTTCACAGTCGAATATCGAGGGTTAATTAACCCTCGATATTCGACCCATAGTGAATCGGCCTCCCCATGTGGCATCAGGACTTCATACCTTGCCTGCATATTACAGAAGTAATTTATCAACACCTGGGGCAGAAATACAAGAGTGCACCCCTTAGGGCTCATACAGATACCTTTGCCCTGGGTCTAGCTGTGCTCTACAACCCACTGATTAATCAAATTCACCAACAAACAGATAAAGCTGAAAACAGAATAATATATATAGATGCCAATTCATCTTCATATTGTATTTTTTGAGTCTAACATCTCAGCAGCTCTATGAGGGTTCAACATATCAAATTCATCAAGTCTATGGACAATGATGAAAAACAATCTGACAGACTCAATTGCCCTTTCCTACACTAAAAACAAGCAGTATATCTCTTTTTCCAATAAGGTGTATCCATGCTCTTCCGACTGAACTGATAGCAGCTTAACTTGCTGAATGCTATGGAAGACATACAACATTCATTACTCTCATTTAAATACAACCCATAACATTTTCATGGTTTGCAGAATTGTATTTTCTATTTATTTATTCCATGCATTGGACCACATTTTTGACCAGTACAAAAGGTAGGAGTAAACATTGACGTGTAAACAAACCAACAGGCTGACTAAGGAAATATCAGCCTGTTTCTTTAACTATAGGACGTCAGCTGTCAATATTCAGAATTCCTCTGATCAGTAAAAAAGAATAACATACAGGGAGACAAATGACAACACTGAATTACCATTAAACACTCAATTTGAAAGACCAATAAACAGCGTACAGTTCACACAAGCAGCTGGTTATACATAAATGACTGTATTCCCCCCTGGGATCACTCACTGCTTAATGCCACTAGACTTACCCCATTTGATGACACAATGATGAAAATGGCAGGTGTTTCATTCTCAAGAAAAATGACTAATTTTTGTCTCCTACAAAACAAAATAGCAAACATCCCCCAAAGTTGCATGCATTAAGTTCTAGTCAACATTATTGTCATGATCGCTCCTCTGAATCAAACCACCTATTAACTTCTTCTTTGGAAAATCAAGCTATTTTCATTGAAGACCATACTATTTGCATTTGTTTTACTTCCTTTTCTATGATCAGTAAAGGTGCATTGAATATAAAACATGACATGTATTGAAAATGTGATGTGTTAAGTCAGAAACTAAACTGATTTACAAGAGCAGATCCCTTCTGAAAGAGGGTGGGGGAATCCCTATAGGACTATGCATATCACCTACACAAGGACCAGCTACCAACACTATGTATTCATATTCTAAACAGGAGTTTTTTTTTTTAAAGAATAATACTCTATATTAATGGAGCATTTTTTTTCAAAATGAAAGCACTCTTATAAAGTCCTGTACATATTATCAGTAACAGTTTTAACAGTATTATACTACATGGAGTTACATGCGTTGGGAAAAAATAAATCTTTGTCCTCCAGTTGTTGGCATGCATACAATGGAGCCTATTTTTGGTGAAAAACATCACTGTTAATGTTGCCCATGGCAACCTAAGTTTAGGAACCACTGGTCTAAAGTAAATGTGTCACCCGTGACGTGATTGAAATCCTTTATAGCTTCACATATCCTTATATCAGAGGAGTACATATTTCCAGATAAACCCTTTCAGATGCAAAATATATATACTGATGGCCATCCATTACACTGACTTGCATGATCACCAGAATTTTGGCCAGGCTACTGGTGTGTGGGCATGTATTTATTATATATAACATTGCCTTGATATTCACATTTGTTCCAAACCTTTATGAGAATATACATGTTAGAGAGATACCAGCCTATAACAAATACAAAGGACTATATAAACTGAAACAACAGAACAAACACAAAGGATGTTTAGCTCATAAAGCACTGAAAGCTCAGTAGTGTTTGAATAATACACAAAGAGGCTGATCTGTAGGAACACACATGAGGGAATTAACTAAAACCACAGAGAATGCATTCACAAACCAAGCCAACACTTCACTGCAAAAACTACCCACAAAAGTATTCAGCAATGTCCAGTCTGCAGGCCAGTAAAAAAAACACATTTGGTGAAAAGATTGTCACTTTCAGATGTCAGTGACTTTTATGGTCAGCCAAACTGAATCCAAATACAAAGGATTTGGCCAAACCTAAATCCTGCAAAAAGGATTAGAATTCAATTGAATCCTGCATCCAGTTCACAATTCATAGCTTTCCTAGGTAAAATGCCAATGGATACAAACCAGTAGGAGAGCGCTGCATGGAACTATCTGCACTAACCATAATTCCAGGAATTCTGTGCTTTAGTTACAGGAAATCATGATTTTTAGTGGAGAATCTGTACAGAATTTGCTCTAGAGGACTGAAGCGCACCTTCATTTTAATTTTATTTTTAACTTGAAAAAACTTTACATCCAATTAAAATCAAATTATGCTATTACGGTTATAATCTGAAACTTTAACTTTTAACACTTGAATTTTAATTCCCCAGTATCACTCTCTATATACATGTTACTGTTTTTGTTCAGTTCTTTCCCTCTTGGGCGCCTCTGGTTGAAAGCTTAATTAATCAGGTCTTTGCACTGGGCAGGCAGTATGAATAGAAGGTTATGGGTAAAGGCTGGGAGAACTACTGTACACAAATGGCAGTGCTCCTGAATCAATTACAGGTTTGTTACGAACAAGCAGCACCAGTCAAAACACATTCATCAGAAGCTTCAGAAGTCTGCACAGGGCTGATCATCCAACTCCAAGTTCCAAACATGTTGATTTGGAGAGGCAAACAGGGATCTCTGCTGTACTGTAAGGTTTGTTGCAATGTGTTGCTTAGGTGTTGTTCATGAATAAATCAGAAGTCATATTTATATTGCCAATATGAGTTTGAGTTTGCCAAAAAAAAATCTTACAATGTTTAAATAAGAAAATCATATGTTAATAAACATACCTGGCAAAAATTGACTGGGCCTGCACAAAATATTTAGAACCTTCCTTTAGACCTTATGCAATCTAGATATTTGCTGTTTTTAACTGTATGCAGGCAATAGTGAGAGTGTAAAATTAATTTTGATGTAACTGACAAAGCCATTTTTGTGTGTGGAGATAAAACAATGGATGCATATTGAAATGGCTTTCGAAAACCTGCTTTAAGTGTCACAGCATTACATTGACAGCATGGTTCTGACCACAGTTTATAGAGTGGATGATGCCTAACACTGAATGATTTTCTCATGATTTTATGTTTAACATCTCATTCTTCTGCATCATGGTCATTTCACCAGCTCCAACTGGACCTTGAAACTTTCCAAAGCTTGTTAATTGTAAAGTCATAATTCCAGTGCACTCTATTTTCTTGGTCCAGCATAGGATTCTAGAACTTGCTTTAAACATCTTGGCAAACTCCTTAACTTCTAGTGCTAATGTCTCAATAAACTTCCTGAGACGAAGCACCCAAACATGTCTTCAGGAACAAAATCTTGAATCAGAAAAAAGGTCTTCATGAGCTGCTCTTTATATGTAGCAAGATCACATGGCCTACTGAGATTGATATGCCATTGCCATTCCAGACATACCTTTTGGAAATGTTATATCTGAACACACTTTGGAATAGATAGCATCATGGGATATAACTGAACCTCACAAGAAAAAACTCTGAAATACTTAATACTCACACTGAATGACCACACAAATTGGACAAAACAATGATTGACAGAAATATATACTACCATAGACAGCACCATAATATAGTAACAGTGTGTTCCAGTTTAGCAATCCATAGCAGCAGTAGCTTTTACTGGTCTGCTGTTTAAAAGAAAACATATGTTTGCTAATGGTTCGATACCTTGGGGAAACTTTGGCTATCCTAAGCTTGTAGGAAATAGAGTGGGAGGACAGCTGACAATAAGGACCTATTTCTACTTTTAGTTGCAGACAAGGTGGGTGGCACATATCAGGCATGCAGTCACTGTGGGTGGGTTAAAGAGACTATGAAGGAGGCTGGTGGAAAATGGAGCACTTAGCAAGGTAATGTTGACTGTAGGAAGCAGGCAGTGAGGCAGATGGATAGTTTTCACTGGTGCAGAGAAGTCATCTGAGTCTATCAAAGACAAAATGGGCCTCCTGGAGTAGCCAAGTTTAGCTCAAACACGGAAACAAAATCTTGACTGACACACTCATGGACATATACACTGCAGCTACCAAGAAATTCTGGAAGGAGGCTTGGTGAGCGACTTTGCTGACAAACACCTTAACTAATAATGTAAGCATGGTAACCTCCAGGGGTTTAGATCCACATACACCCGTAGAAGGGAAAGTTTGAGGCAAAACAAGGACTTTTGTCATAGAGGAAAGCCAGACCTCCTCAGTTCCATTTGTGTCATGTCAGATGACCTGCTTTCTGACCAGGAAATGACAAATATTTACATGTGGAACTTTCAATATTAACTATAGATTGGCTAGTTATATAAAAGTGAGTTTTACGTTTACTGCTGGCACTCATTTCCTAACAAAGCTAATTATTGATAAATTGTAAATATAAATAAATAAATATATATATATATATATATATATATATATATATACTGCTGATAACTACAATAGCCTATATAACTATAAAACTAGTGAAAAAGTCTCATTTACAACTTGTGGAAATTTGCAAAGAATCTAAATACTTTTATTATAAAGGCATCCTTATAGTTAACACCTAGCTGGCATTCTTCTGGGCCAGTCAGAAAAAAACACTGCACTAAGCTTTTTAATAGGTAAGAAAGGTAACAGAGAAAATGTTGTCCTACCTTACCTAGAGAATGAATGTGGGAATGCAAATGGCATTCAGCCATAGACGATGTGAATGATGTGACAGTTCTATTTTGTTGGTTCAAAGACACCCAAGGTGTCGAGGATATGCTAAATTCACTCATGGTCAAACAAGTGAATTAACACATGATCTAATGTTTGTTGGGCCAAATTGTTTTTGTCAAATATGCTATTCTTGTGTGATTTACCTTGGATATCATTTTCTGGAAACTAATGTTGACCTTGACTTTTCATTTTCCTATCACCCTGAAGCACCGATTTTTGGGTTGGTCATTTCCCTAGGACTACACCTGACTCAAAGTTCAAATGTCTAGGGATGGTATACCTGGCAAGAAATCAAATTTAAGAGGAGTAAAAGACCCTTTGACATCAGAAAAGAAAATGAAATGCTGCTGCATGGTAGGGTTGGTTAGTTGCCAACAAGCTGTAACTGCAATACAGATCAATTATTATTCCTCACTTTACAGGTCTCTTGCATTTACACATCCATTCCTTTTACAGTGGAAAAGTAAACAAAGCCACATCCTTATTGAATCTAAACATACTGTACTGTTTCACAATAAATATCTTGCTTTTCTTTCTTTTACATGATATAGAGGATACAGAGCTTATTCATCAACTACCTTCATTGGAATCGGTGTAGGTTGGACATTGCAAAGCCTTTCACAGTGAATTGTCTGAAGAGATTGGTAGGAAGCAAAGTTTGCGGACACTGTTTGCGGATATTGACACCAGAAATATTTTTTTGACCTATAGGCAACTTCTAGGGGCCTATTTATTAAACTACTAATTTTTCTGGTCTGGTTTTTAAAGGGGAAAAACTCAAATTCAAATTTTTAGAGGGAAAAAATGTTGAATGTGTATTATACCATGAAGCTGCTAAAAATCTGAATTCGAAATACTCCAGCTGAAACCTGTCTAAGTTGATGGCAGATGTCTCTTTTACAATTTGAAGATGTTTCTTGGAATTGTGATCTGCTCTGGTTTTCGTACGATTATCTGAAAAAATCGAGGTTATCGGTCAATGACTCGAAGAAGTGGTGCTATTTGAATGTCAAATTAGAAAAAGTCACATTATTCGAATTGTCACATCATTTTGTTGAGACTTTTCCTGCACCAACTTTCTCAATTTGTTTTCTTGATAAATTAGGTAAATTTGTGGATGGGAGTTGACGCTGACGTTGTTTTAATGAAAAAAAAAATGGGGAAAAACTGAGTCTTAGTAAATACCCCCCCTAATGTAAATCAACATTTTAATTAGTATCTTTTTCATGTCAGTATCACTAAGTTATTTCCTTTATTTAACATAATCAAATGTATATCCATAAATTAAAATTCTTTATGTTGTTAATAACAAGCAGCATTTCTCCTGCTTGGGGGGTTGTTGGGCTAGTCAGTAGTGTATATTTCAGCACAGGCACAAAAACAGGTCATATATGTGGGGTGAAATAAATGTTGACTGAGTAGTCAGTTTATTGGCCTGTGCATGGTCAGTGTCAAACACATTCGTTTTTGGCAATGAATGTCCTATTTTAAATGAGAGACATTTCCATTTTACAGTTCTTTAAATTGTCATGAAAGGAATTTAACTAAAAATATCATATTGTACAAGAACACAAACCACTCTAATCTACACAGGATGCATTCTCTGCAATGCAAACTTGAGCCATACAGTCCAATTTTAACTTGAATGGCTGCCTATGGCTACACAGCATTTAAACTGTAATAGTACTACTAATTTTTTTTTTACCACAGTGGGGGTAACACTTCTGTATGTAAATGTTTACAAAAGCATTTTAATTTATTTTTATTGCTGATCCTTTATGTTTATGGAAGCAATCGAGCCATTATAGTATATAGAGGAGTCTTAACAAGAATCCTTACAGAGTAAGTAACTTTAAAACAGTATAGAGAAAAAAAGAGGGGAAATGTAAACCATGAAAGTGGGATCTGCGCAATAACTAGGATTTACAGGAGGTCACTAAATGACCTCAATTACCTTTTAGTTTGTTTTGGCCTATAAACTGGCAAACTATAGAGAAATACAAACTGCAGCAGGTGTCTCAGGATGCATTATTAGTGTACTTATTCCTGGAAATGTACTCTGACCTAAAATGTAACTGGCGAAACAGTAATAAAGTTCAGGAGATCATTTTCATACACAATTAATGACATTTCTTTCAGTATACTTTTGCTATCATGTTCATTTTATTTTACAGATCAGTTCTGCGGTCTGTTCTGGATTATCTTCCAGTTAGTAATAGTGTCCACACTAGGACAATAGTGAATGATGAAGTTGCCTCTATTGTAACAACAAAACTGTCTGCTCTTCATTAATCTCTACAATCTAAACTGATAAGGCTGCTTTAACCTATTCTAGGATGGTACAAGACCAATCAACAATGAACAAGAGGAAGGATAAAAATATTTTGTTCTTCCCTTCATCTATGGCAGTGCTGTGCAACTGGCAGCCCACTCCCCTTATGTGACCCCCCCCCCCACATGTCTGCCTGCTGTGACTGCTTACCTTGTTTAAACTTTAAGGGTGGTGGCAGATTTAGCTACTGGGGAGATTAGTCGTCCAGCAACAAATTGCCTCTTCTTCAGGTGACTAATCTCTCCTAAATGCCTTCCTACCGGCTAGAATGTAAATTGCCGGCAGTTTCGCACTCAGATTGCTTTGGCTTTCAGAAGTCGTCCGAAGTTTCCTCGTGAGCCATGTCAGCCACCACCCTAAAAGGTATCAGTACTGAGATTAATTTGCCCCTGCACTGTTTACATCTCAAATTTAGACTTGTTCTGCATTGTTCACACTTATAATTCCGCTGCATTGTTCACATTTTAACACAGGTCAATCAAATTCAAATCAATGGAGCAGGGGCACTGAGCACATCTGCTTCTCTAAGCCTGCAAAAATACACAGGCTGACAACAGCCACTGACAACAACATGTGTGCCTATAGCCTAAAGCCCTGTACTGTTCACACCTCAGACTGAAAGTGCCCACATTGTTCATCTGTTCACATCTCATACAAACTGCTGGAGGGGCACCAGCATTGTGTTACTGTAAGTAGCACTTAGCTGTATGAACTGCACATCTTAGATTGGTCCTGATAGGTTTCCCTATGCTCCCTGTGAGTGCCACACTCTACCTGCCCTATGCTCCATGTGTGTGCCATACTTTGCCTGCCCTATGATCACTGTGTGGCATACTCTGCTTGCCAGTAGTGTCACTAGAGGGGGGCGGGCCCTGGTGCGTGGCGTGCAGCCGGACCCCGCCCCCTCCGTACGGCCGCATTTGTCAATGGCGTGTGAGCTGCTGGGGGCCTTGGCCCGCTCGCACCCCCTGCCCCCCCTGGTAGTTCCACCACTGCTGCTTGCCCTATGCTCCCTGTGTCTGCCATCCTCCTGCCCTATTCTCTGTGTGTGTTATAATTTGCCTGCCTTATGCCCCCTGTGTGTGCCATACTCTCCCAGCCCTGTTTGCCTTATGATCCCTGTGTGTCATACTCCACCTGCCCTATGCTCCATGAGTGTGCCATACTCTGCCTGTCCTATGATAACTGTGTGTGCCATACTCTGCCTGCACTATGATCAGTGTGTGTGGCATACTCTACATGCCATGTGCTCGTTCTGTGTGCCATACTCTACCTGCCCTATTCTCTGTATGTGTGCCATACTCTGCCTGCCCTATGATCACTGTGGGTGGCATACTCTGCTTGCCCTATGCTCCCTGTGTGTGCCATACTCTGCCTGTCCTATGCTAACTGTGTGTGCCATATTCTGCCTGCCCTACGATCACTGTGTGTGGCATAGTCTACCTGTCCTATGCTCGTTCTGTGTGCCATACTCTACCTGCCCTATTCTCTGTATGCGTGCCATACTCTGCCTGCCATATGATCACTGTGGGTGGCATACTCTGCTTGCCCTATGCTCCCTGTGTGTGCCATACTTTGCCTGCCCTATGCTCCCTGTGTGTACGATACTCTGTTTGCCCTGTGATCCATGTGTGTGCCATATGCTCACTGCCTTATGCCCCCTGTGTGCCCTATGCACCATGTGTGTGCCATTCTCTGCTTGCCCTATGCTCCTTGTGTGTGCCATACTCTGCTTGCTCTATACTCTCATAGGCCATGCCGTAGACATTGTTTTACTACCTTGGCCACTGAAATACCTTGGCCCTAATTTATAAGGAAATTTTTTATGGTTTGTATATTATAGTCAGGATACTAGTACAAACTCTACAACTTTAGCAGTCACAACTGAGACATCTTAAAATTTTAACAATGTTTAATGAACAAACAGCACTTTAACTGTGGAAAAAAAAATGTGCATCCTGACTCAAATTATTGTGTATAAAGAATTAGGTAGAATCAAGGAGATGGAAGAAAGCAATATTACATGTTGGAGAAAGGTATGGGGATATCGCACATGAATAGCTGTCCTATTAATTGTTTAAATTTTCAGTGTATACATGTGATTTAACAAATATTCAAAGTTCATTTGAAAATATTCAAATAAAGGAGCTTAAGCAGCAAGAGGCTGCATCAAATAGGGCATGATTCTTCTAGCATTTTCATTTTCATTTTATGTTTACTAATTTTTAGATTTAAGTGAGGCTTATCCACAGAGCCAGCCACTAACAATCAAGACAATTATCCTATAACCGCACAAACAGCACAGATGATCATTCATCCTTGTGGTTTAACTCATCAGTATATTAGTATATTTGTTCAATCGGCTGTGCAACCACAACAATGTTGATTTAATGCATTAAGTCATTATGGAGCTTTAAAAAAAAAAAGAAAAGAAGTGTAGCTGTTACTTTAGTGATTGAAATAGACAGAGATTTAACAGAAACTGAATTAGCCCAAACACTAGATTTAGTGGATTCAAAGTCTAGGCACATGGAGCGTTGGCACCGCTACTTTCAGCTGCTCTCTATGTTGATAATATAACAATGTACTTTATAAATACATATTGTATTTGATAAATCAGTCACAAATACAGTTATTCTGAGCAGCACTGGGGCCCCCCGGCAGCTCACACACTGGCGATTTCCGCCCGAAGCGGCCTATTTCCGACCAGATAATCTTGTACGGAGGGGGATGGGGGGGCGCGGCTGCACGTCCCGCACCAGGGCCCGCCCCCCTCCAGTTATGTTACTGTTATGTTATATGTTATGTTATATATAAGTATAGATGATAAAATCAAACACAAAAAAATAAAACAAATAATAAATAAAATTATAAAAATAAAGAATAAGCCACTAGGTCATTTAAGATTATAAATGTACTCACTAGCAATCAAGGTACATGTACAACTTCTCTCGTGAATGGCTCCTCTTGTACAGATATGTGGAGCTTCAGTCCAGTGGGTTGTGTATCAATTGACACCTTTCTACCTGCACTCATATAACGCTTTGTATGGGTGTTATATATATATTATATCTATTATATAAATATATATATATATATATATATATATATATATATATATATAAAATACACAAAAGCCATGAATATCTTGTAAATTTTATCCTTATAAACAGTGAGTACTGATGGAATCAGCTATAAACGGTGAGTAGTGATCATCATCATTTATTTATATAGCGCCGACAAGATATGCAGTGCTTTATTGATGTAATATCTGTCACATGACTCACTGAAACTTGTGTATTATAATAAATAAAGTACCCCCTGTTGCAAAATATGAGGATATTAGAAGTTACCTCAGAGTTCCATGACCTGTGGGCTTGTGTTTTTATATGATCATGAAACTGAAACTCTGTAACTTATAATATCCTTATAATTTACAAGAGGGGGTACTTTATTTACTATATATATATATATATATATATATATATATATATATATACAGGGGCGTAACTATAGAGGAAGCAGACCCTGCGGCTGCAGGGGGCCCAGGAGGTATAGGGGCCCCATGAGGCCCTAATTCATATACAATTTCAATAAATATTGGAGAAACAAGTCAACCTCTAAACATTTCAGGGGCCTGAAAAATAATTTGCTGTTGGGCCCAGTAATATCTAGTTACGCCACTGTGTATATATGTGTGTATATATATATATATATATATATATATATATATATATATATATATTGTTCATGTTGGTGAAGCCTTTTCAAAAACAGATCTGTCAGATAAAAAATTATGAAAGGCAGCAGTTCACAATCACTGTACAACATCTTTTGTTGCTGACCATTATTGCCCTCTAATCTTACAACAAATAAATGCCTGAAGCTTGCTTTGACTTGGCTCTCCACGTGACATAGTTGTAGCAATAAAAGTCTTTAGCAGCCTACTCATATATCTTCCTGGTTTGTCCTAAAATATTCTCCCTTCCTAGTCTGAACTTACTCAATCTGACCATGAGTTACAGTTTCTCTCTCTTTGGCGTGGGACCCTCCTCATTAGGTAGAATGAACTTGACATGATGATACACATAGCTCTTGCTGAAACTGAGAATAAACAGTATGAAGAAAAACACAGGTATGGGATTTCTTATTCGGAAACCCATTATCTAAAAAGTTCCGAATTACAGTAATTTTTTTAAAATGATTGCCTTTTCTCTGTAATTATATAAAATCCAAACTAAAGCTCCCCATAGACGCAATGATTTTTTTTGCCGAACGATCGATTTTAGCGAAGTCCAACAAATCCTTCGAAATTATCATGCGGTTAGTTGGATGCGAACGATCGTACATCTTACGATTTTTCGGCCGACATCTGTCAGAAAATTGATTGGCCAGGTTAAAAATGGTCTTTTTAGTTGATGGACACATCGTACATTTAAACGATTGTTTCGAAATATTCGTGGGCTCACGATTATGATTGGATCTTTTAAAAATCTTTACTTCTATGGCCAGTTTAAGATGCATGTGTCCATATTGGTGACAAAACAATCCTATTGGATTAATTTCATGTTGAAATGTTTCTAGCACAGCTTAAGTACTGAAACCTAAAATACAGAAAGCTTAAATTATCCCAAGCATTCCAGATAACAGATCACATACCTGTAATACTAATAATAACAAGCAATGAGGTTTACTTATAAATGATGGAGTAACATGTTTTCTGCACACTGCTTTCTGCAGTAAACAAAAATCTTAAATTAATCAGTTTTTGTGAAATTCTTCAATAATCTGAAAGCATTATTTATGAGACAATTTGATCCAGGTATAGGACCTGTTATCCAGAATGCTCAGAACCTGGGGCTTTCCAGATAGGATCTTTCCGTAATTTGGATCTTCATACCTTACACCTACTAGAAAATCTTGTAAAAATTAATTAAACCAAATAGGCTGGTTCTGCTTCCAGCAATGATTAATTATATCTTAGTTTGAATCATTTAAGAGAGTTTTATTATTTAAGAGAAAAGGTAAATCATTTTAACAAATTTGGATTATTTGAATAAAATGGAGTCTATGGGAGATTAAACTGATCAAAACTAAATACTGATTGGTCACTATAGGCAAATGCCCTTGTACAATTAACCACCTATGTTATTATATTACTCCTGCTAACTTTTCTTTTATGCCGGCAGGCATAATATTTTATAAATACAAGGAAATTGTTAATTAGCTTCTGAAGCTGTATAACAATTTGTGTTTCTCTGAACAGGCACCTTAGATGGTAACAATTATTTAGAAATATTATGAATGGTTTGTGAATGTTCTGATAAACATGTTGCAGTGCAATCTGTTTTAATTAAAACTGTCACATTAGGACTGTCGCCTCCAAAACTGTATCAAATATGTTCAGTGCATTAATGTAGTTTCATACAAAAGTTCATATTTTAACATTCTAATACTATACTTGCAATTCATTCCCTGATGGCAGATCAGGAAAAATATTGACAATGAAATGGTGTACCGGTAGGTAAATATTTATGACAGACAGGAAAAAAATCGCTATGAGGTACAAGACCAAGGATGGCCCTTAGTGCAATTCAGACAGCACTATAGTCTCTACCTTGTTCAATACTTAAAACAGATAAACAGGTAAGTGGTAAGTGCAATAAGGTTAAAGTAAAAGGGGTGGTTCACCTTTAAATTAACTTTTTGTGTGTTATAGAATAGTCATTTCTAAGCAACTTTCAATTGGCCTTCATTATTTATTTTTTTATTGTTTTTTTTTTAATTATTTACCGCCTTCTGATTCTTTTCAGCTTTCAAATGGGGGGTCACTGACCCCATCTAAAAAACAAATGCTCTATAAGTCTAGAAATGTATTGTTATTGCCGGTTTTTACATGATTGCTAGGGTTATTTGCGAAATAACTCAAAAAACACAAATAATAAAAAATGAAAACCAATTGCAAATTGCTTCAGAATATCATTCTAAAAGTTAACTCAAAGGTGAATAACCCGTTTAAATTGGGGATTGATGTGTTTGCAGCAGAGCCAGGGCAGTTTGAGCACTGAGGTAAATGAATATTCAGGACTGGGGGATTACTTTACACAACAATGCTGACAGTCAAGCACTTCAAACTTTGTCTTTTCAGTATTTGTGAGACATGGATACATTAGTATCAAAGCTAGAGAAAGAATTTGTTTCTTTAAATAAGTGCCGTAGGTCATGAAAAATTCATCTGCTCTTTACATGAGCCCGACTCTGTTTCTGAGATACACAAGTGATTACTCCCTTAAATCACTGAGAGAAAACGGAGCCAAAGACACTGAGACTGCTTTTTAACGATCGTTATACCCTTACGTCAAGCAGAGAAACTGGACATTACTGGCACTACAGATTGCAATGAGCTCATCCGTGTTCAATTAATGTGCAGTCATCAAAAGGAGAAAAAAACACATAATTATCAAGGAAGGCATTACACGAATATTCTCTTTTTGGCCTTAGTCCAGGAGACAGTCTAATGTAGCAATGAGAAGGACATTGAGAGTCAAGCAGAATCTACTTTCTCAGGTTGCAGTTGCGTCTAGAGCCCATCCTTGCTCTACACAATCTTAATGCATATTGATTTATGTATCTGCTAATGAAAATGCCAGACAGGAGATGAGCAAACAGTGTCAGTTTTGCCTTTATACAAAAGTAGTACCATTCTCCCACATTTTCAGCACAAATAAGTGGCATTCTATGCATTTCATACAGTGCTACGCAATATGTTGGCGCTATATAAATACATGTTAATAATACACCTCTAAACATTACAGTAAAATATTGTCATTTATGTATTGATACCCTGTTAAAAACCTTTTCAGCCTAAGAACATTTTATCAAGTTGAAAACAATTCTTCTCCTGCCTAATGATAACTTTGAAAGATTAATTAAGATTATTATGACAGGGACAGTTGCGGCCAAAATTGGCCACAGTCAGTTGCACAACAAATCCTGTTTATTAAAGTACCTGCATCAATATGTGACACTTCCACACAGTGGAATTATTGGGGAAACAATGCATTGTGGGTTAAAAACATGGCAAATACCAAACACAAAGCATGCTTATGAAAATTTACAGCAATCAGTATTACTAATATACCTTAGTCATCTGTATATACTTTATACTGTGTATAGGAACAGCCTAACTCTCATTCAACAAGTTCAATGAAAAGGGCTTGTGCTCAACATGATTAAAATAATAGGCAAAAAGTGTTTCTTTTTTATTTTTGCTAAACAGACCAAACAAGGAAAATACATATTTGGTTCATGAAAAGGTAGCTAATTAAATTACCAGTATACAACCCCTCCCCTTCACCCTTTGCTCTGACTATTTTTTTAGCATAAGTACCTCAGCCTGCGATATTCAGTCTGCAAATAAACACATTATAGCAAGAATGGGTTCACTTCACTCTCTGACCTGGAAACCTAAATGGCAACAATTCTCTGCAGGTTTGTGATCCTGCTGCAACTCAGCATCTTTCATAGTCAGCAGAACTGATTCTGAACCTTTAATGTCACATGACTTAAATGACTTAAAAATACACAAATAATACACAAATAACTCAGTTCTGTAGATTGTACTCCAATTTCAATATGCACACTTGGCCTTTGCCCCGTATGAAACTTTTGCAGATTCTTCTTTTGTTTGCCCAACTGAAGATTGAATGTTTAGTACACCCCAAGTTTGTGTTTGGCCAAATAACACAATCTAACCTTGAAAACATCCCATATATCACGAACAACATAAAGTTTTTATGAAGAACATAAAAATGCGAAAAGCATAAAAAACTTGGGGCAAATTATAAAGTATGGAAAAAATGCCCCTGTATTTGTCACTTTGCACATGGTCGCCATTATGTGTTCTTACACACAGCTCTTTGAACTCCAACAACAGAGCTAAAGAAGTGCTACATTCATTGTGGGCAGGTGGCAGGAGGCATGTGGGTGTCCACCAGAATGTGGCTAGCTTACACGGGCTGGGGAGTGCAAGGGGCCACAGAGTAAGAAGAGTCCTGTTTGTAACACCTGTCTATGACAGGCTACTTTATGTCCAAAAACAATACCCAGTATTGCAGAAATCTTGGAGGTTTACTCAGGTGAGCACTGGGGTGGCTAATGTTAGTCATCACTAACCCAGAAAAGTTTTGCTGTTGGTATGTGTCTGCTACAGAGACAGCAATTGCAAATACGCTGTTAAACCAAACTTCCAGGTAAAGCAACTTGCGACACACCACCCACCTTTACACAGGAAGCTTTGGGGTCCTACACCACATAGCAACTTGGTAGCTTTATTTTGTACCCGAGCGAACATTATACATAGTTTAAAGAAGTAAGTGAATAAAACAGCTCTCAGTACCACTCCCCTACCCACACCGGAAGCTCCCAACCACATACATGCAGAAAGCAGGGTGCCTTTCTTACAGAAAATACAAATCAGCTAGACTTTAGGCACTTGAGGAACACGGTTGTAACAAGATGTTTATAGGATCAAAGGCATGAGATGTCTTCAGAGTACAAATGAGGTGTAAATGATATAAAAATTAAAGAGACAATTCTATGTACTTACATTTAATACAAGCAGATATTGCTATTAACTTTTACTTCAAAAAGAATTTGCTATGAATAGTCCAATTTGCAGAAGATGCTATTTGCACATTTAATAAAAAAAATGCAATTATCTTTAAAGTCAACTAGTTAGTTGTGCTGCAATAAGTTAATGTGCTAGTTTAATCATTTTAGCCTGTATTGCCTTTTCATCTATTATCCTTCTTCAAAAGACTTTAAACCACAACTTTCCTACAATGCAGAAAAGCACAGACCCTCTATGAATGTTTTGTAAAATACAAGGCACATATATCAGTGCCCAACATGAGCTCATGGGACCGCTATCTTTCTGCCCTCATTACTTTACCAACCAAAATTTGATTTTGTAATGAGAGTAAAAACAAACACTTGAATCATGAAACACTAAAGAGCCATTTACAATTCCAAGTAGAACAGCAAAAGCCCAAATTAAGACAGTACTTTTGACTGGAGGAATGGCCACACTGTGCACCTCACACATCATAAAAAAACATCTAAGGCAATTATTCCACTCACCACCATGTTTTTGTTAATGGCTCTTCCCACTTGTTTCACTAGTCAATAAAATATAAAGAACAGCATTTTGTATTATGACTAACCATATTTCACATGTGGTAGAATCTCAAAAGTGCCTAATGATGAAGCGCCTAATGGCTGAAACATGCTGGGAGGGAGTGATTAACACGAGGTATGCAGCCGGGGGAAGACACTGCCTTATGGTATGATATGAGTGAATATTTATATGTTGATATTTATAATTGCACAATATTGTATTTAATGTTGTGGTGATTTTGCACCAATAAATGTTTGAAGTGAGTTACTGTGCATTTTGTTTAAAATTGAGAATTTGCTAAATGTTTTTGGACCCTTGCACGCTGCTCACTGGCAGATAGCATATACGCATATTGGAATAGATTGTATTTAATTTATCACTGCCACTTTCAAAGAAGGGACTAGTGAGTGCTCTTCCAAAAGAACAAAAAGTGATGGCAAAATAACCAATACTAGCACCTCCTTGTTCACTCTGTCCTTTAATAGTCAACTAACATGGTAACGTAGCAACAGCCACAGTCTATGCTATACATCTGCAAAGCAAAGAAACATGAGGTAGTGAAAAAAAAATCTATGCAACCACAGAGCAGGATGTACATTGAAGGCTACAGACTTCCTGGATACAATCAGTGATATTGCTGTTGAGCTGTCAGAAAGTAACCCTGTAAACTGCTGCCTCATACTACTGCCAGGTCACTGGCTGCCCTACTTTCATCTGCTGCATCAAAACAAAGGCCTTCAAACACACACACTATCTATCAAGTTCCAGGAAGGGCAGCCAGGCAAAATGCTGCATTTTCTCTGTGGCAATGCCAGACTGTAAAATATACAGCCATTCCCATTCATCTGTTACTGATACAGAGTTGCCAAGTCACAATATTTTGTAAATAGACAAACCCCAGTTGAATCGGTTTAATGTGTTGCAGGCCATAAATTACTACAAATTGTTAAATAATGCTGCAATATTGCAATACGTTGTATATACTATATGTAGTATACAGTACAGACAGCACCCACTGCCCCCAGTAAATTATTTGATGTGCAAAACACAAAAGAAAACAGCACCAAGGACTTATTATTATTTTCAAAACATTTCTATGTACAACCATAGTTTTGGTTGTACATGCAAATATACTGAACACTTTTTTCATTAAGTCCCTTATGCTGGTTTAGACATACAGTGAAACCTTGATTTTAAGTCCCCTAATATTAAGTTTTCTCGAATTTTACATGTTTTATTTGTGATCCCAACAATTTATAATGCATTTCAATGGTTGCATTTCCCTAATTTTAAGTAATGTTTTCCTGGCTTTTACTATCCAAATTTTTTCCTGATGTTCCCATAAACTGCTTTTTTTTTCTCTATGAATGTTATTATTAGTGAAATAAAGAGGTTTAAAATACTAACCGGATGTATTCTGTTTGTAAATGGCTAATTCCAATAAGTCTGCCCCTTATACAGTCCTGCACCAATTACTTATTGCTTTAGTTTGTGTATGTGACGGACATGCCCCCCATAGTGTAACATTAACACTGCAATGTTTAACCCTTGTTATTAACAGAAAAACGGACTCCTGTGCTCATATCCTTTCAGAAAAAGTTAAAACATTTTCCTGATTTTACATTTTTCCGGATTTTACATAATTTTTTCCTGGTCCCCTGAAAAACTTAAAATGGGGGTTCTACTGTATTTGTAATAATCCCTTCAAACCTGCAAAGGCAGTGCGTAGGGTGGGATGCGGATCAACTACAGTTATGGGATATGTTACCCAGAAAACTAAGATAAAATTAATCCTTATTGGTGGAAAAAAATCGGGCTGCTAGATTTATTTAATGTTTAAGGGCATTACGGTGCTACACACGCTGCTATTGCGGGAGATTAGTCGCCAAACGACAAATCGGTTCTTCTTCAGGCTTGTAATCTCCCCAAACTGCCTTCCCTCTGGCTGAAATGTGAATCGACGGCGGGATGGCACTTGGAACACTTCGCTTTCCAAAGTCGCCGAAGAAGCCTCATGAGGAAACTTCGGGCGACTTCAGAAACCCGAAGCGATCCGAATGCCATCCCCTCTGTGATATACATTCTAGCCGGCGGGAAGGCAGTTCAGGGAAATTTGTCGCCAGACGAAAAAGCGTTTTGTCGCGGGGGCGACTAATCTCCCTAAATAGCAACGTGTGTCTTTGCCCTAAATGATTTTCTAGAAGACTTAAGGCATGAAGATCCAAGTTACGAAAACATCTGTTAGCCAGAAAACCCCAGGTCCTAAGCATTCTGGTCCCATACCTTTACAGGTATTTCTAGACCTGCAATCTTTAGCTCATGCCCATCAAGTTAACAGAGTGTTTTCCCTGCAACATCCTCTACTTCTCAAGTTAGTGACAGGACCACACCATAAAGTCACCTGTCCCAAAAGCAGAAGTGTCAAACAAGTGGACAATCCAATGTTTATGAATTGAAGTTTCATATTTCAAATATTAATGTTACATCATTAGCACAAATTCGATTTGGGGCAGTGTTCTATTGTCTATGGACAATTTACTACAAATTTACAAATGCTGACATTGTGTAACAACTGCTGCAGTTAGTTGATAAATATTTGAGACTTTAGTAAACATTTTTTACTTTATTTTCTGGTATTTAAATAGTACTGACAATTTCCACAGCCCTTTACAGAGATTATACATCATTACCCTGCCCCAATTGAGCTTACAATCGAAAGGTTGAACTTGATGGACATGTGTTTTTTTTCAACCTAACTTACTATTTTACTGTGTTACTATGTTTACATCAATTCTTTTCTTGTGTTTTGATCCCATTTAATGCATCTCTGTGCCCACGAAGAATGGTAGGAGCTCTACTGTACTGGCAGGTTAGTGTGTGCACTAATGTTATTATTTGTTATTTTTATATAAAATAAATGTATTGCTTTTTAAAATGGTCTGTCTTGGCATGTTAACATGCAGCACATCATGTGGCATATATTTAATTTATATTCAAAATAGGAATAAATTGCTAAGAGAAACAATAAACATTATAACATTTTATCTTTTTATATTTTAGAAGAAGCGTTGCTAGAAGGATTCTAAATTGCCTTCACAGCCACAGTATGCAATAATCATTATAAATGATATATACATTGCAATGCAAAATCAGTAACAAAAATAAAATCTCTATATCATCTTGCTACAAAAGCTATTGGCAGAGGAAAATATTGCAGATTGTCATAATACAAGACAGCCTGCGGCTCTCTGCTGACTGATTGTAGTAGCACAGATGAGATGCTCATTATCTTCACCTTCCCATTCATATGTACAAACTTCTGCTACGCTCTGGTGTACAGCATCCAATTAGCACCGTAACAGCAGCACAACTGCCTGCAGTTATCCTCACGGATTTATCTACTAAAATGTTAATTGCTCTAAATTTACTCATTACACCATCCAGCAGACATGTATCGCTCGCAAACAATTACAAAGCAAAACAAAATTACCTGACAACTCAAAGGCATTTTCCTGAAAAGAATACACAGTTTAACTCCATCACCACTAGAGGGGCATTGTGCACACTTGGCTGTGCTTATGATTAATGCAGATAGACTGGTCACGCAAGTCCTTCCATTCATTAGATATAGTATTTGTTGCGTGAAGCTGTAAAGCCCAGAGGTGTTTAATGGTGGAGAGTAGCCAATGCTTTAAGATTTCAAAATACATTGTAAGTTATAGCCAATCAACTGGTTCTTCCCAAGATATTATTCAGTCTTCACTATGCATTTACCAACTGGTATACTGTGGAAGAAATGTACAGATTCATCCTCTTTGTCCTTAAGTTTATATAAGATACATCCACCTAAAAATATAAGGGCTCATTTGCGAACACAGATTGGCCCCCTATAATCTCAAGCACAATTTGCAATACAATTATCTTAGCAAACATGGTGCCTTGACCATTTCTTCTAGGGACACACCGAATCCACTATTTCGGTATTCAGACAAACCGAGAACAGAATCCATACCCTAATTTGCTTACACAAACACGAAAGGGTTCAAATGAACCGTGCACAAGCATGCTGGAAATTAGAATTTCCTTGTTAGACTTATGGGAAGTCACGTGATTTTAATGATTCGGATTTGGTTCAGACACTTGGATTCGGTGCATCCCAATTTTTTTTTATTTATCACTACTGTCTATAATAATACAGGTGCTAACATTGCTAACAATAACATTTTGCCACTTTTGGGTTTATGGAGCATCCTCCTAGTTTTATTGCCATTTCTCGACAAAGCAAATTACATAATAATGGTACCCTGAGTTCCTTAAACATCCATTAACTCCTCTGAGATTAGACATTTTTTTCTTGTACTGGTAGAACTGGGTTTACATGTGGCTGAGACTTAATTCCAGTAAAACTTGGGGGAAAATAAAAGACCACAAGCATACTTGAAATAAGGAAGCTGTACCTTTCGTGATTACACCTCTAAATTTAGTTTATATTTAGAACTGAGATTGGATACCCTTGTCATAATGACTGAATAGTGGTACTGGAAGATTAATATACATACCCCCAAATTTTAGTAAAAGCCACTTTTTTTTGCCCAGTAACAGTAACCCATACCAACCAAAAATATACTTTATTTTAAAAAGTAGACTAGTAAATTGTACCTAATGATTGGTTGCTATGAGTTACTGCACGTAGGCAAGCATAGCGTGTTACTGTGTATCTAATAGCATCTTCTCTGCGTACATAATACTGGCAACCTGCAGACTATTATAATAGAGGTGTTGACCAGTAGCAACTCCAATAGGGGCCACTTCTGAGATATGCACCATTAAAAGAATGACGCCAATCCATTTAGGTTATTTTTAAAGAATATGAATGCTGCTTTTAGATTCATCTTTCTTTCCTTTTTTAAACACATTAAATACATCCCAAAGGTCCCGACAATGGGGTAAATTTATCAAAGAGTGAAGTTCCGCCACTAGCGTGAAATTCCGAAGCTCTCAATTCATTTCTATGGGATTTTGAAAGGCGTATTTATCAATGGATGAAGTGAAAGTTCAATACGCCTATAAAAATCCCATAGAAATGAATGGAGAGTGGCGGAATTTCACTCTAGTGGCGGAACTTCACTATTAATTGCACTCTTTGATAAATATACCCCAATGGCTCATGAAGGGTTAGTTAATTGCAGCATAGAAAGGACAGATGCACAGATGATGTCCAAGCAACATAGCTGAATTATAACTCCCTGCATCCTACAGAATGTTATAGTTGTAGATCTCTGACTAGCTTAGCCATGTGACCAATGTTATCTTATCTCAGTTAAATAATACATCACCTTGGCTCCTTTGTGATAGTTACTTGCAAGCTGATGAATAATTCAGTTGCATTGCTGCTGAAAACTCTGATGCAGAACAGCTCGATTTATCCACAAATATACTTCCCATCTCACCTCCTTTGCAGAGCCTTGTATTAGAGACCTTGGATGGCAGACATTTGCAATCACACACACCAGACCAGTTAACTGATATGAAAATGGTAGAGACTACTGTATCTATAAAAAAGAGGAATAATTTTAACCATTTTCCGGTCTACAAGTTTGATGCATTAAATTTAGGGTGACATCTTAAAATTTCCTGTAAAGGTTCACACTTGCTGCTTCTGAAATGCTCAAAACTGACAACTTCCCAAAGGTGACTTGGTAGGAAGCATTTCATATCATTTCTGTGTACAGGGCTATAATCAAATCACAGCTATTAACGTCAGAACAACTGCATGTAAATTCCTACACTTTTTCTTCTACTTTGTACAAATCCGAAAAGCCAATATATTTGTCAGAGCAAACCTATTATGGCAGAACTAGTGTACCCACAACTAATTCAGGGCTGTCAGTCTTGGGACCCAGTCCTCCAGTATTCTATTTAACACAATAAACTATACATAATATAAATAGACAGCATGCTTTCATAGCACTGTCAACACATCCAATGAATTATGCAGTGTGGAGCCTCACAGAAATACACCTATATGCCAAACATGAAGTACAATGGTTGTCAAGGACTAGGAAGGGGGTTGGGTTGGATGGTAAAGGAAACTGGTTAAAACATTATATATCATCAAGTACAATAAAGAACAGTTGAATTAACACTAAAAAATGTTCTAGCATATGCACCCACAGCATTGGCAAAATATGTTTTAAGTTGGGGGAGCTAGGAGAAAAAGTGTACCCTGAGTGAGATGAATATTTAGGTTTCAGTTGGTTTTCATTTGAAAGTGGAGACATCCAGTTTGTTAGAAATATATTTTTCACCATATCAAAAATATAACAGATATTAAATATTTGTTATTTAATAAAGGTATGGGACCTGTTCTGCAGAATGCTCGGGACCTGGGGTTTTCCAGATAACAGACCTTTCAACAATTTGCATGCTCTAAAAATTATGATATAATTGGTATCACTGAGACCTGGTGGGATGAAACATGTGACTGGATTGTGAATTTAAATGGTTACACCCTTTTTAGGAGGGACAGAGGAATTAAAAAGGGTGGAGGAGTGTGTTTGTATGTAAAGCCTGAATTAAAGCCATGCGCTAAAGAAATAACAATAGCTGGCACTGGTGAGGGTGCAGAATCACAATTCAAAAAGAATTATCATTGGTGTATGCTATAAACCACCTAGGATAAGTGTCGAGTATGAAGCCCAGCTACTCTTGCAGATACAAGCGGCTTCACAGCTGGGTCAAGTTGTTGCTATGGGTGACTTCAATTATCCAGACATTGACTGGGGTAAGGGGGTTGCTAAGACAGAAAAAGCTAGTTGGTTTGTAAATATGCTTAATGACAACTTTTTATTCCAGCTCGTTCAAGAACCTACTAGGAATGACTCTCTTTTGGACCTTGTAATAACTAACAATACTGAACTCATCTCTAACATTTGTGTGGGTGAGCATTTAGGGAATAGTGATCATAACATGGTCTCCTTTGAGATTCTGTTGCAGAAGCAATTCTATAAGGGAGTAACTAAAACACTAAATTTCAGACGTGCAAACTTTGACAGTATAAGGGCATCTCTGCAACATATTAAGTGGGAAATGCTTTTCACAGGGTTAAACACAGAACAAAAATGGGAAGTCTTTAAAATGCTGCTTAATAAATATATTTGTCAGTATATTCCACTTGAAAGCAAGGAACGTCGTTGCAAAGCAAAACCTTTTTGGTTCAATAGAAAGATGGGTAAGAAAAGACGTGCTTTTAAGGCTTCCAAGTTAGCTGGTACAGCCAAAACATTTATAAGGTACAAGGAGGCCAATAAATCATGCAAAGAAGCTATAAGGCAAACTAAAATTGATATAGAAAAGGATATTGCAGCAAGCAGTAAAATAAATCCAAAATTATTTTTTAAATATGTTAATAGTAAAAAAAATTAAGCAGGAAGGGGTGGGACCCTTACTATCAGAGGGGGGTCAGCTGGTTGATGAAAACAAAATAAAAGCGTAAATTCTGAACTCATTTTTTTCATCTGTCTACACAAATGAGGAACCAGTAAGTGAAGGTTTCCTTCTGAACAGTACCAATTCTAGTAATACAACTAATGATTTGAAGAAATTCAAAAGAGACTAGAACATGTTAAGATTAAACAAAGGTCCGGGGCCAGATGGTATTCATCCCAGGGTAATTAGTGAGCTTAGCTCTGTGATTGCCAAACCTCTTTACTTAATTTTTCAGGATTCATTGAGATCTGGCATAGTGCCGAGAGACTGGCGAATTGCTAATGTGGTGCCTCTATTCAAAAAAGAATCCCGTTCTCAGCCTCAAAACTGTAGGCCAGTTAGTCTGACGTCAGTGATAGGAAAGCTTTTCGAAGGGTTAATAAAGGATAAGATACTGGACTTCATAGCAAATCATAATACTATGAGTTTGTGCCAGCATGGTTTTATGCGTAAAAGATCTTGCCAGACTAACTTAATTTCTTTTTATGAGAAGGTAAGTAGAGACCTCGATTCTGGGATGGCAGTGGTTATGATTTACTTAGACTTTGCTAAAGCATTTGATACAGTGCCACACAAAAGGTTACTGGTTAAATTAAGGAATGTTGGCCTGGAAAATAGTATTTGTACCTGGATAGGGAACTGGCTAAAAGATAGACTACAAAGAGTGGTGGTAAATGGAACATTTTCTAATTGGACCAGTGTTGTTACTGGAGTACCGCAGGGTTCTGTACTAGGTCCCTTGCTATTCAACTTGTTTATTAATGACCTGGAGGTGGGCATTGAAAGTACCGTTTCTATTTTTGCAGATGATACTAAATTGTGCAGAACTATAGGTTCCATGCAGGATGCTGCCACTTTGCAGGGTGATTTGTCTAAGTTGGAAAACTGGGCAGCAAACTGGAAAATGAGGTTCAATGTTGATAAATGCAAGGTTATGCACTTTGGCAAAAATAATATAAATGCAAATTGTACACTAAATGGCAGTGTGTTGGGAGTTTCCTTAAATGAGAAGGATCTAGGGGTCTTTGTAGATAACACGTTGTCTAATTCTGCGCAGTGTCATTCTGTGGCTACTAAAGCAAATAAAGTTCTGTCTTGCATAAAAAATGGCATTAACTCAAGGGATGAAAACATAATTATGCCTCTTTATAGGTCCCTGGTAAGGCCTCATCTGGAGTATGCAGTGCAGTTTTGGACTCCAGTCTTTAAGAGGGATATAAATGAGCTGGAGAGAGTGCAGAGATGTGCAACTAAATTGGTTAGAGGGATGGAAGACTTAAATTATGAGGGTAGACTATCAATGTTGGGGTTGTTCCCATAAAGTGGATAACCGTACCAGAGGCCACCCCTTCAGACTAGAAGAAAAGTACTTTCATTTGAAGCAACGTAGGTGGTTCTTCACAGTCAGGACAGTGAGGTTGTGGAATGCACTGCCGGGTGATGTTGTGATGGCTGATTCAGTTAATGCTTTTAAGAATGGCTTGGATGATTTTTTGGACAGATATAATATCAAAGGCTATTGTGATACTGAGCTCTATAGTTAGTATAGGTATGGGTATATAGAATTTAATTAAAAGTAGGGAGGGGTGTGTGCATGGATGCTGGTTTTCAACCCAATTTAACTATGTAACTATGTCATTTGGATCTTCATACCTGAAGTACTACAAAAACATGTAAACATTAAATTAACCCAATAGGCTGGTTTTGCCTCCGATAAGGATTCATTATATGGTTTGGAACAACGAACAAGGATGTAAG
Source organism: Xenopus petersii (assembly GCA_038501925.1). Taxonomy (NCBI): domain Eukaryota; kingdom Metazoa; phylum Chordata; class Amphibia; order Anura; family Pipidae; genus Xenopus; species Xenopus petersii. The sequence goes on from CM076680.1 coordinate 83,535,210, forward strand.
GCAACCTTTGTATACATCGTTGAACTTGATGGCTTTGTGTCTAACCTCATCTACTTTGTAACTGTGCAAGTGATATGCAATATCCCATAGCAATCACTCAGATCTTTTGGTTCATTTTCTTGTACAAGACTCGTGAATGGAAATTTAAGATTGGTTGCTATTTGAAACCTTACTAGTACTATTTTGCAAATCAGCCCTATTTATTATGTACACGTGCCTAAAGACAGAGAGAAATGTTTTGCTTTTCACCACTCACTGACTGTACAGATGTAAATAATATACTGACATCTGCCAAGAGCAAAAGAAGAACAATCAATGCCTGAATAAAATGTCTGAAAATAAATAGCTTTGGAGAACATCCATGAAATTCCAGTTTTACCTTAAGGCTTAAATAAAGAAGAAATAACCCCTACAAATGAATATGGCTGAAAATGCCATATTTTACATACTGAACTTATTGAACCAGCTTAAAGTTTAAGCTTCTCAAAAGTAGCAATGATCTAGGACATCAAACTTGTCACAGAGAGTCACCATCTTGGAAAATGTCTGCGACACTCACATGCTCAGTGTGCTCTGAGCAGCTGTTGAAAAGCTACGTTTAGGGGTTGTCACAAATTATCAAGCAGAAAATGAAGTTGGCCCGTAATATAAATTGATGCTTGAAAGCTGATTATTAGATTCTCATGCACTGATTTCTGTGCTGCCATGTAGTAATTATCTGTATTAATTACTAATCAGCATTATAGCGTGACATTTATATTCTATATTATGTTTTGGTCTTCTGTACCAGCCCAAGGCAACCGCAAAACATATTATGTACCATTAGTTGTTTTTTACAGTTTTTAATTATTTTCTTTCTTCATCTAACTCTTTCCAGTTTTCAAATGCGGGTCACTGTTCCAATCTAAAAACCAAATGTTCTGTAAGGCTACACATTTATTGTTATTGTTACTTTTTATTACTAATCTTTCTGTTCAGGTCCTCTCCTATTCATATTTCAACCAGATTGCTAAAATTGCAACCTGGAGAACTGCTGAATACAAAGCTAAATAATCCAAAAACCACAAATAATAAAAAATGAAAACCAATTGCAAATTCTTTCAGAATATCACTCTCCACATCATACTAAAAGTTAACTGAAAGGCGAACAACCCATTTTAAGTCTGGTAACAAATTGGAGTTTGAGCTCAGCAACAGTTAGAGAGTCTTAAGTATATGTTTTATATGTACCACTGCAAACCTGAATCATTCATGCTATAGTCTTGTGTCATTTATGTTATGAACCTCTAGATCATACCAGTACCAATCTCTTCAATTTAAGCTATTAATAAACCTCTACCATTCATGTTATAAAGCTAAGTTATTAACACATTGACATCTGTCATGACAAACCTCTTTCCTTTATAGTACAAACTTCTGCAATGAAAAACTAGAAGCTTCTCTCATTCATACTATGAACCTCTGATATTTATTCAATACATTTCTGGTATATAAGCAAAGAACCTGATGATGAACCATATGATTTTAATGTGACACAGTCGGGTAGAAGTGACTTGTTTAGTTAATACTGCATAGCAGCTAAAGGCAACATTACCATAATATTAGCATTTTATTTTCAGCAACACAGAATTTTGTTCATATATCTAATTTAAGAAGCGGTTATGTCCTAATTAAGTGAATCGTAGTGAATAAGTAATGATACACAAATAATTACCAACATCCTAATGGTGACATCACACCACTACAGAGACCACACACTGTTGCTGTGACCTGACAGCTAAATGAATGGAGACTACTGTCAACCAAGAAACTATTGTCATAATAATAAAAAAAAACATTAATCCTAAAGTAAAAATGTACATACGTAAAGGAACAGTAACACCAAAATATGAAAGCATTTTAAAGTAATTAACATATACTGTAATATACTGTTATCATGCATTGGTAAAAGCTGTGAGTTCCCAAACCCTTTGGGAAAGATTTGGCAGAACCGGAACCCTAATTAGTATATGTAAATTAGGGAAAGGAGCGGTTTAAAGATTTTTTATTTCCTTGTTTGTGTGATGAAAAGTCACATGGTTATTTGGATATAGCTTCGGTTTGGCTAGGCACTTGGTTTGGGTCAAATCGGAATCTTGCTGAAAAAGGCAGAATATTGGTCATGTCCAGAACAAAAACCTGGATTTAGTGAATCCCTAATTTACACCAATGTTTATTTTTTTATATTTTTATGCCTTAGTTAAAGACTTTTGACCATTTACATGCTTAATTGGTAATGAAATAATGAGAGAACTGTCCACATTTGGCTACATAACAGCTTGTCATTAAACTGTTAATTACTTTTTGCCCTTGAAAAGGACTAACATATTAATTCAGTAATTAATAGGAATTAAATACTGTAATTTCTATACCATTTAAATTTGTACTCCACATATAAAACCTTAACTTCAATATGTTTTGGTAGGAAATTGCGGTCTAGATATGGAACATTTTGAATAAACAAAGTAAAAATCATTTTGACTCCTGGGGGCCCACTTATGAACGTTGGTTCTAAATTACTAAATTAACTGCAGTTTACAATAGCAACCAATTAGCAATTAGTTTTGAACAGTCTATTACATAATAAAATGTAAGCAAACAGATACATGGTTGCTACGGGCAACCCCACTTATGCACCTACATATGTTCATGATTTTTTTAGTGCCACAGCACACTTTGGTATTGATGAACTATCCTAGAGCCCATTAGCTGGCTGGGGCACAACCTGTTGTATTTGACACTGCTACTATGGATACATTTGCCATGTGTATTCCAACTGGGAGAAGGAGAATGAGATTCTAGTAAAAAAAAGACTGGTTTATTAAAATGTGTCAAGTTGTCTATAGCTCATTAACCAATTTTTTTGTGCTAAAAAGGTTGCAAAGCCCAAACTGACAAAACTGACTATTGTTTTTATGTGTGTTTTAGACCAGAAATCTCCATTGCAAAAGACAACACTAATAAGTTTATATTTATATGTATTCATAAAGTAATTATTATCAAATTACGAACAGTGAAATAAATTATTTTAATTAAACATTTCAACATAAGTCCCCCATTAAAGGGGTGGGTCGTCTTTAAAGGAGAACTAAACCCTAAAAATTAATATGGATAAAAATGCCATATTTTACATACTGAACTTATTGTACCAGCTTAACGTTTCAGCTTCTCAATAGAAGCAATGATCCAGGACTTCAAGCTTATCACAGGGGGTCACCATCTTGGAAAGTGTCTGTGACACTCACATGCTCTGAGCAGCTGTTGAGAAGCTAAACTTAGGGGTTGTTGCAAATTATCAAGCAGAAAATTAGGTTTGTCTATAATATAAGCTGATGCTACAATGCTAATTATTAAATTCTGATGCTAGTTGCACTGATTTTTGAACGGACATGTAGTAATTCCCTGTATTAAGTACTAATCAGCCTTTGTGATTATTTATATTGTGATATTTATATTCTATGTGTAAAGTATATTTTGAGTTGGCCCCAAAGCTTAGTAACTGACAGCAGCACAGAGCATGTGCAGTTAATCAGCAGAAAAGAAGATGGGGAGCTACTGGGGCATCTTTGGGGGGGCACAGATGTTTACTGCTAAAGGGCTGTGATTGCCTTGGGCTGGTACAGAAGCCCAAAACATAATGTACAACATTTCTAGACTTCTTCTTTAGTTAGGCATTAGTTCGCCTAGTTAGTAATCTTTTAGTATATTATAGAACGGCTAATTCTAAGCAACTTTTCAAATGGTGTCATTATTTAATTGTTATAGGTTTTTTTTAAAATGATTTGTCTTTTTTCATCTGACTCTTTCCAGCTTTCAAATAGGGGTCACTGACCCATCTAAAAAAATGCTCTGTAACGCTACACATGTGTTATTATTTTTGCTACTTGTTATTACTCATACTTCTATTCAGACCCTCTCCTATTCATATTTTAGTCTCTTATTCAAATCAATGCATGGCTGTTAGGGTAAGTTGGTGAAATTGCAAATTGGAGAGTTGCTGAATAAAAAAGCTAATTAACCACAAAAACCCACAAATAATAAAAAATGAACACCAATTGCAAACTGTCTCAAAATATTACTCTATTCATTATACATAGGGGCAGAATTATCAAAATGAGTATTCATATTTTAATAAATAAAAACTAACCTGTGTTATATTCACTGCTATGGGATTTTTGGAAGCGTATTTATCAAATAGTGAGTTCTAACTTTGACAAATGAGCTTCTAAAGTGGCTGAGATTATACTTATTAAAATATAAACTCACCTTTTGATAAATCTGCCCCTAAAAGTTAACTCAGAGATGAACACCCCTTTATTACATTACAGGGACACTAACACCTACTGTAATGCACTGCTCAACCATAGTTGTTATTGAACTACATATCCCAGAATACTTTAACATATTATCAAGGTTAAAGCCTGCTGGGAACTGTAGTTTAAATCTGCATTCTAAAGCAACATTGCTCAATAAAACTTTTCCCCAGCTCTGCAGGGCCAGTGGCTACAAAAGCAGATATATCCTCCAATGAGAATTCTACCTGCTCCATGGTCTTTGCTCCTGCAATTAGGGTTTAAAACTTTAAGCACTGTTTCTCTAGCATTGAACATATCTATCCATTTTCCTCGTCATGACTGATTCCAGTATTATATAATGAAATCAAAATGACATAATAATCACTGTATTTAGCATAATAAACAAGATGCTGTACTCAAAAGTGAATTTCTTTGCATTTATAATTAAGGTTTGGGACAGTATAATTTTCATTGGTAAATTGTTTGCCATGTGAAATTTAGTTTTTTCCTTCAACTTTTATAGAAAACTAAGGGTGCTGTCGAACAGCTTTGCATTTGGGTTTAGTGTCTCCTAATGTACATAATAATATAATAGGCAACATTACGAGAGTTCCCCACTGATACGGATTATGAAATACACCTTGGTCAAAGGCTTTGTTAATATTAGAAACACCCCCACATAATGGGGATGTAAGCTTATAGTTTGTAGTAGCTATTTTTGGGAATAAAGCAGCATCGTCGACTACTTGCATTTTCAGCACACTGCAGAGATGAAATTACAGAGACATATTGGAGAGAAGGTGTGGGCGTTTGAATTCAGTTCACAAGTTGCTGACAAATTCATAAAATATTCATTCAAAATTCCTCTTTGCTATGCACAGAATAAATTAAGACTGTGTTGACATGCACAGGCTTTAAGTGTACCCATTTCTGTTGGGCAAATAGCACACTTTACGGGTGATGTGTAAATAATTCATATAATAATGCAGATACCAAAAATACTTCTTGGATTATAAAGAACTCCATTTTTAAAAATGGTGGAAAAAATGCAATATCACCCCCAAGTTACAGTACTTACAGATAATCATCATTAACAGTGCCTACTTTTACAGTCATATCAGTATTTATTATTAAAGGAAAACTATATCCCCAAAATGAATACTTAAGCAACAGATAGTTTATATCAAACTGAATGACATATTAAAGAATCTTACCAAACTGGAATATATATTTACATAAATATTGCCCTTTTACATCTCTTGCCTTGAACCACCATTTCGTGACTCTATCTGTGCTGCCTCAGAGATCACCTGACCAGAAATACTACAACACTAACTGTAACAGGAAGAAGTGACTAAGCAAAAGGCAGAACTGTCTGTTAATTGGCTCATGTGACCTTACATGTGGTTTGTATGTGTGCACAGTGAATCTTACGATCTCAGGGGGCGGCCCTTATTTTTTAAAATGGCAATTTTCTATTTATGATTTCCCAATGGCACATACTACTAAAAAAGTATATTATTATGATAATGGTTCATTTACATGAAGCAGGGTTTTACACATGAGCTGTTTTACTCAGTATCTTTTAATAGAGACCTACATTGTTTGGGGGGTATAGTTTTCCTTTAACTTTTAAGCACAAGCAGGGATTATTCATACTTATTCTTTAATGGTTTCCTTAACATTATACAAGTATAGCATATAAAAATAAAGTGACTGTAAGCCCTGCTTATTATGTCATATCAATTCCCTTTAATCGTATGCTTCCACATTTATACTGAGACCAACAGCAGTTATGGCTGCATATGTAACATGGCACACTTAGAATTAATAGTGCCAGCAGACTGCATATATTAGTGAATATTCCACACAAACTTTCTAAAAGAATGCAACTGCACCTACACACTTTTAAACAATTTGCACTGCTTTGTTCAAAAACAAAATTATAATTTTATAAACATGCCATAACTCCTCCCACTGAGATAATAAATGCAGTTTGGGATACTACCAAACCCCTTTGGGATACTACACAACCCTGCTCATTACAGCCCAAAAGCACTTTCTAGCCAACGTCTATCACCTAAGGTTGTATCTCAGTTTCAATAGCATTAATCGGCTGTTGCTATGGGTTTTTTTTTTTAAAAAAAAGATAGCAACAGCCTATTACTGCTATTGATTTGTAGCACTTTGTCAGCAGTAATGATTTTATCTCATTAAGAGATAGAAATTAACTAGTGTTTTATCAAAGGCATCTGCTTCGCTTTTCATTTCATGCTCTCAACAGAAGGGCTGTGAACAGAAGCGTATTATGACACAAATTGAAATCCAATGGAGAACATACTTGTGTTCAGTCTCTTACAGAGACAGCTCTTCAAAGCTAAAACAGTTTTTTTAAAGCAGTTAAAATGGTGTTCACTTATTAAGTTAACTAATTGCTCTTTTATCTGTGGGGTGGAATTAAAGAAGCAGAACCTCCTCTTGGTCCTCTTTCTGCTATATAGCATCACATAGTCTATATGCCCATTTTCAAATGGTTATTAATTATGAGTTTCTTTTAATAATATAGTAAATAAAGTACCCTCTATTGTTAAATATAAGCATATTTTAAGTTACCATATAAAAGCACTAGACCGAAGGCCGAGCATTTTCATAACTCCCAACATTTTGACCGTGCAGGAGGCCGTAACATTTTTTTCACCACGCCCGTTTTGTGGCCACACTCCCTAATCACCATGTTACTTTTACATAATTTAGAAGGTTATGAAAGTTTAAACACATTTCTGTGTTTATACTGTTATTACAGTTTTGCTAATGAATCACCTTTTAAGCTGCAAGTCACAGTTTCTCCTAGAGACCTGCTTATCTTAAATGGTTACAATTGCTTCTTTGCTTATCTTAAATTGTTACAAAAGTATCAAAGGGCACCTACCATTTATTCTGGGCTCTCTGCCAAAAGCCAATTAAGTTAGAAACATTGTATCTATTTCTGGCTATTCAGTGCAGGAGATCAAAGAGAAAGACGGGGGACATTTCAGTAACAACTGCGGGTTGAGCTGTCAAAATCCTGACTGTCCCTCGAAAAATGGGAGAGTTGGGAGGTAAGTGTTTTTATACAGGTCATGGAACTCCAAGGTGACTTTTAATATCCTCATATTTTGCAACAGGGGTTACTTTATTTATTATAACACACAAGTTTCAGTGAGTCGTGACAGAAATTACATCACTAAGCTCCGATTATAAACAATGACATCACTAAGCACCGTTTATAAGGACATAATTTATAGGATATTCATGGCTCTTGTGTATTATATCTCAATAAATTTGAACTAAAGTGAAAACAAAGTAGTCCACAACTGGTATCCTTATAATGAGTATTCCTCAAGTTCTGTGAATTGGGGCTTTATTTTCAATAGTTTGCATTTTGCTTTATGTATCCTTTGAACTAGTGATGACAACTGAATGGCCAATCCTATGGGACTGGCCATGACACCGAACCTTCCAGAATGCAATTTTAATTTTTTGATATAAATAAACCTAACTGTACCCAGTGGGCTATGCATCTGAGTGACACCCCCAAAAGCATTCACATATCTACTGGCTTTGCCCTCAGACACAGTGTGTACATGTGCATATGCCATTGTGCTGCAGGTCTATAGAGACAACAATTACATTGCTAGTAGATGAGAGTGTACCCTTCCCATCACACTGTTTCTGGACCCTTTCAAGGAAAAACAATAAGCATAAAATTAAAAATCAGTCTAGCATGTTGAAAATAGATCTAAGCATCTTTGAATTTCATCTTTCATTTTGCTTTTTTGTAAAGCTTTTGTGTGAGGATTTATACACTAATCTAATATACAGCATTTCCGAATATGTTTATACTCTAGCAAATCCCAGTATTAATTACCACAGGTATGGGAACTGTTATCCAGAATGCTTGGAACCTAGGGTTTTCTAGATAACGGATCCTTCCTCAATTCAGATCTTCATACCTTTAAGTGTACTAGAAAATCATGTACATTAAATAAACCCAATTGCCTGGTTTTGCTTCCACTAATGATTAATTTTATCTTAGTTTGGATAAAGTACAAGGTCCTGTTTTATTATTACCGAGAAAAAGGAAATCATTTTTAAAAAATTGTATTGCTGGGATAAAAAGGAGTCTATGGGAGACCATCCTGTAATTTGGAGATTTCTGGATAACAGGTTTCTAAATAAGAAGTCTTGTAAAACAATTCATATTTGTATTCTGTTTTTTCTCCAGCCCATTATTTACCTGGTTAAGGATACTTTTTAAATATATATATATATATATATATATATATATATATATATATATATATATATATATATATATATATAGAAAAAATATATAAATTTAACTTCCTCAATATACAAGTATCATTTCACATAATAATCGGGTTATGTCCATTGGTTTGGAAAATGTTTGCTTTAAAAGGCATATAAGCCTTTCACAAAATTTTCCCATTAAGCTCGCAATCACTCCAAAATAGGAAATATATACATCATTTAAAACTATACCTTCAGTGAGCCCAAGAACGTCAGCTCTACATGATCTTGTCCTTATCTAGTAAGATTAAGGTGCAAAGTTTTTCAAAATTTGGAGACAAAGCTGGGAGTCAGCTCTGAGGCCCAGGAATTGCTTAAAAATTAGTTATGTAACTAATTTTAATTAGATCAGAAGGACATAATGCTGTTCAGGTGTTTGGATACCGGACTCCTGTTGCATTGTTTTAAAGGGATGGTTCACTTTTAGTTTGTTATAGAATGGCCAATTATAAGCAACTTTTTAAATGGTCTTCATTATTTTTTTTATATAGTTTTTAATTATTTGCTGTCTTCTTAAATAATTAAAACTATACAGCAAATAATTAAAAACTATATAAAAAAATAATGAAGACCATTTGAAAAGTTGCTTAGAATTGGCCATTCTATAACAAACTAAAAGTTAACTTAGAGGTGAACCAATCTTCCCAAACGCCTTCCCTCACTCTGCGCCTGCTAAAATGAAAAAACGCCGGCGCTAATCACACGTGGCGATTCGTTTTCCAAAGTCGCCCGAAGTTTCCTCGTGAGGCAACTTTGGGCGACATCGGAAAACAAACTGCCGCGTGTGATTAGCGCCGGCATTTTTTCATTTTATTAGGGTAACTCCACACAGGGCGTTTTGGGGAGATTTTGTCGTCTGGCGACTAACCCCTCATCTTTGTGGCAACCAATCTCCCCAAACGCCTTCCCTGACTCTGCGCCGGCTTAAAATGAAAAAACTCCGGCGCTAATCACACGGGGCGGTTAGTTTTCCAAAGTCGAAGTTAACTCAAAGGTGAACAATCGTATTAGTACAAACTATAAAACAGGAAGTAGATTGAAAATATCACTTTTTGGATATAATTTCCTCCCACAGGAATATTAGCAGCATAAAGCTTGGCCATTTTCATCTCTGAAATAACAAATCACAAATTCTAAACACGTCCTAAACCAGCAGTCATTCTAACCACTTAAGTAAATATGGGCTCTTGTGTTATACTTTTGTCAGTTCACAAGATCTAAGAATGTTATGCCATCATACAGTAAGAATTCAATGCAGTGTGTAGCCGGAGTTTTAAAAAAAAAAAAAATCTGTATTACAGTTTTATAAAAACTCTGCATATTTGCTGAAAGGTCTTATAAGTCCAGGCTATAAAAATTGGGTTATGTCTTTATTTAGCCATTTTATTGATGTGTCTTCTAGGAAAACGTTACAGATGTACCAGCCTTTTTGGATTCATATTGTTTTACATTCTTTTCTTTGTGTGCAATCCACACGGCTATTTTTAGCTTAGTCAGACCACTTCCAGCATGGCGTAATCTTTTCCTTAGTCTGCGAGGATGAGAATATTGCTTTGTGGCTTGGAAAGATGAAGAAATTAGAGGCTTGGGTGATATTTGGTTCATGCTAACAGAACACCTTTTAACATCTATTAATCAGTTTTACATGAGTTTTATTTTAAAGGAGTTTAAAGGAAATTTAAAACAGCATAAAAATAAAGCAATTTTATCACCTATGCATTTATATTTTAACAACTGCACTATGAGAAAGCAGAAATAAGCCGTATACCGTGTAGGTAATAAACCTACTAAGGAACAATTACAGTCAAACTATAAGCAGGAAATGCAAGTAAATGAATGAATTCCTTTTGTCTTATACAGTTATGAAAAGGGACTGAGGACATGCAATATATTTAGAAGCTTTAGAAACTTATTCAACTTTTAGGGGATCGCGGTTTTGAGGGTTTTTTTCTACCTTGAACCAACTCACAACTGGAATGTTTATTTATGAATAAACTAGAATGTAAAAAAACTGGAACGAATGTAATCGGGGGAAAAACTCAAATACTTGAATTAATTAAGTTATCAAGCTTTTTTGATTTTTTGAGCTCAAACCACTGAAAAACCCCTGAAAATCATGAAGGCTAAAATCAAGGGACCTCTGGAGTATTTTTGGATTCAAGCTTTTTGCAGCTTTGGGGCATAATAAACCTAGAAAAATCGGAGTTTTTTCTATATCCTGAATTATTCGAGTTTCTTCTGAAACTACCCTAGAAAAACACAACTCAACCTTTGATACATAACCCCCCCCCCTTAATAGCTGTTGTTAAAACATGGATGGAATGCTAGAATGGATATGTATACATCGTCCACCTGCATCCCAAGTCCCTCTAAGGGTTTTTCTGACTTTTTGGGCTGTGTTCAAACCTCTTGTTTCAGTCTTGGAGTACAAACGCAGCATGTGACTCTTGGCAATAACATGTCTGCACTTGTACTACACAGTAATGCCAGGTACTGTAAATAACCGGCACTTATACTGTGTAGTATGTTATGTCCTCTTTTTCTGTAAACTAGGTTTGTCACCTTTTCTCCCGACTTACTCTTGGAGGAGAGGCAGGGCTGTGACAAAGCTGGAGGTGGGGCTGTGATATAATGGGGCGGAACATGATGTAGCGGGGGCGGGTGTGACTTCAGGGGTGTGTCTATGACATGCAAACGGCGATTGGCAAATTGCTGCATCAACCTCAGGGAATTCCTAATTTGGAAAACCAGGCATGCAGTTTTGACCCGGACAGCCCTTCAAAAGACCATGCTGTCGAGGTCAAAACCGGACAGGTGGCAACCCTAGTGTAAAATGTTCACTGATATACATTAATAATGATAATAATCTCCCAGATTCTATCCACTAGTGGGTGAGACCATTCAATAACCATTCTAGCCTTAATTGGCATATGGGCAGAGAAAAACTACAGTAAACCATTTTAACATAGCATGGACACTTTTGCCTTCCCCATCTTTCTCTCTAAAAAGCTCACAAGAAAGTTATCAGCAAAGAAATAATCAAAAGGAAGGAAAAAATACACTCCAAAACTCAGGGAACTAAAGCAAAATAAGACTAATCCTCAATTAGACAGATCCGCACAGGTCTAGACGTAAAGAACCTTATCTTGCAGACCAGACAGAAATTCTATTCCCAAAGAAACAAGATAGGAACTCTCTTTGTGAGAAATTAAAATATATTGTCTTAATACACCCATTGCCTTTCACAATCTGAACCAGGCTTAAAATAACAAGCAACCACAAAAAAATATTAAAAGAATAAAACATACCATATTTTATTATATGTCAAGCCTAACCCTTTCCCCCTTTTTTCCTACATTTTCTGCCCCTCATGCCAAAGCTATTGACTCTAATATTACCAATATAGACATCTGTTGTTCTACACAGTAGTAAGTGTCAGATACTGTAAATAACTGGCACTTATACTGTGTAGTATGTTATGTCCTCTTTCTCTGTAAACTAGGGTTGCCACCTCTCCTCCCGACTAAAGCTGGCCATAAACGCAAAGATCTTATCGTTCGAATGCTTGAACGATTGGACTTCCCTATCTCCCCACCTGCCACTAACCATTCGGATCAAATAAAGTAGTAAAAGAACAGATCAACCGATGTTCTGCCCCTGACAGCAATCGTACGATAGTTATGTCCGACCAAAGCTAGTGACAGTCTCCCACTGAAAATCGTACGACCGGCAATACATGCAGAGAAATTACCCGCAGCCGACAGAAATCTTTTAACCTGTCCAATTGACTAAACGACCAATCTCCATGGGACGAAAAATGTTGGGACTCTATGGCCAGCTAGACTCTGGACGGAGAGGCGGCGCCGTGATGTATCGGGGGCGTCATGTGACTTTGGGGGTGGGGCTGACCCAATCAGTGATTGGTCAATTGCCGCATCAATCTCAGGGAATTCCTAATTTGGAAAACCGAGCAGGCAGTTTTGACCCGGACAGCTCTTCAAAAAACCAGGCTTTCTGGGTCAAAACCGGACAGGTGGAAATCCTACTAAAAACTGTTCACTGCTATACATAAATAATGATAATATAAACTCAGAGTTAGAGAGTTGTAAAGCAGGAAGATGGGTGCTGGCTATCAGGTTAGACATCCAGTCAATCCAGTTATTATTTTCACACTGAAATGTTCTTTTAACTCTGGCTATTGAAGAATATTCTTGTAGAAAAAATATGGAAGTAAGTGTCTCATTGCTTCAAAGACATCTTACAAGCTCTTTTAACATTGTACATGTAAAATCTCTTTCACTAGTTCCCTGTCCCTCTTTCCACCCAGACCCTAACCTATCCTATATTTCCATGGACCATTATAGGATTTTCTTTCATATATATATATATATATATATATATATATATATATATATATATATATATATATATATATATATGGCAATACTAATGAATATCCGATTGTTTAACATTCAATCAGGATATGCTATAAGTTTATAATGGTGCACATGTATTGTGTTATAAAGAGAGCAGAAGGTATAAAGAAAAATAACACGAACAAAACTAAATCCAACAGACAGATCATGGCACTGTACAAGGATTGCCGGAAACAAGATAAGGATTTTTATAAACTCTTTACAAGCTTTCTAGGAAAAATACAATCATGTATCCAATAAACCATAAAGTGGTTTACAGTTTAAGCACAGAGATCTTTCCACATGCCTTGTCCGCTGATTGACACCTGTAGTTACAGCTGGATGCGCAATCTACTTTCAGTTAAATTATATATATTTGTATATAAGATAAATTCAGAACCTTTGATAATTGCTTATCTTTCACATGAAGTTTAAATACTATGAAAAACACAGTACCTAGTTGGCAGCCTAAAGCAAACTTGCTGGTTCTGAGGAATTCTCAAACTCACTCCCTGAAACGCCTAATGAACCCAAATGGCAACATGCAAATTATTTAATTTAATTACCAGAAATAACTGGCCAGTCTGGTTAAAAACAGATAACCAAGTGTTTTTAATAGACAGAAAGGTAATATGCAATGTTAAACAAATTTCAAGGTTTACGGTCAAGGTGTAAGAATGTGTTTTATTACTATTATTACTATTAAAGGTGCTATATTGAGACTATCCTAAAATATATACTACTATATATTATGCACAATACATTTCCCTGATTTGAAATTTTCCTGGATTTTACACCATTTTTTCCTGGTCCCCTGAAAAAAAGTAAAATGGGGGTTCTACTGTATATATATATATATATATATATATATATATATATATATATATATATATATATATATATATATACATACACACACACACACACACATATACACACACACACATATGCTGGATACTGTGTATAGGGAGTTATTTATCAAAGGTCAAATTTTAGAGTTTATATAGCCCAAATAAACTCACAAATCGAATGGTTTCTAATAAAAAAAAAAAAAACTTGAATGGGTATCAGCAAATTCGGGGTTAACAACCCAAAAACTTGATTTGATCAAGTTTTCTGTGGGAAAAAATTCAAATCACTCAAATTGAGTTTTCAGGCAAAACCTTTCAAAAAAAAAAACTTGAACATCATGAAGGCTATTAACATCTTCAAATGGTTCTGCCACTGACTCCTATACGACCTCAACAGATTTTAGATGGTGTATTTTTGGATTCAAGCGATTTTCAGGATCTGGGTGTAATAAATCTCGAAAAACTCTATTTTATTTTTTTTAAATAAAACCTCGAAAAGAATTGTGTAAAATATAAGTTTTTTTTAACCCAAAAATTTAAATTTTGACCAGACAAATCAACTAAAAAAAAAACCTCACATTTTCATGGAAAACACAACTCGAACCTTAATAAATCTGCCCCATAGTTTGTTAATTCACTCAATTGACAAAAGTGGTAAGCAAAAGAGTAAATAAGAATAAAGCTGGCCATAGACGCAAAGATCCGATCGTACGAATCAACGTACGATCGGACTTTCCCATCTCCCGACCCTCCACTAACCATTCAGATCAAAGTCTTTACCATTCCGATCAAATAAGAACAGATCAGCCAATGTTCTGCCCCTGACAGCAATCATACGATACTTACGTCTGACAACACTAGTGACAGTCTCCCTCTGAAAATCGTACGATCGGCAATACACGCAGAGATATTATCGGCAGGCGACAGTAATTTTCTAACCTGTCCGATCGACCAAACGACCGATCTCCGACGGACGAAAAATGTCGGGACTCTCCACACATGGTCTGAAAATCGTACGAATCCACGATTCGTACGATCGGATCTTTGCGTCTATGGCCAGCTTAACAGCCAAGACAACTTCAAACAGATATTCACCTGCACTTTATTCACAGCAGATGTTTTCAACAAAATAAGCTTGAATACACATAGTATATGAAACCTGTGATTAGATCAAAGTAATTCTGATAAACTATAAACAGTTAACTCATAATATCTTGGTGTTTTTTTTCCTTTTTATTCCACATTAAAGGAACAGTGCAGTGTACTGCCTGGACAGAGCTGACTCCACACCCCAACCTCATTCACAGTCAAAGAATCATTAATCCCAAGATCTGTCATTTTTTTCCACTATCAATGAACAGACCCCCTGTCACATAGAGCATTCTCGGAAAAACATACTTTTACTCCAAAGATCTCAACAACTTTGCCCTAAATGCAGTTTTAGACTCAATCCTAAGGGGCTGATTTATCAAAATGCGAGTTTAATAAATAAAAACTCACGTTTTATTCATTCCTTTATTCATTCCTATTGGATTTAGGAACCGTTTTTATCAAATGGTGAAGTGTAATTTTCACCCATTGATAAATATGCTTCTAAAAATCACATAGGAATAAACAGAATATGGATGAGTTTTTATTTATTAAAATCTGAACTTACATTTCGATAAATCTATCCCTTGCTGTTTTCTGTAGGAACATTGCTTACACTTGCCACACCAGGGCAGTTTTTCTGCCTCCATCTATGCGCAGTCAGAAGGGGGAAAAATTCAAATCCACTTCCATCCAATTTGTGGTGTTAGTAAACAGACAGACAAGGCATTGCACACAAACAGAGTGGATTTTGGTGTGGAAAAGCAAAAGATCTGCATTTTCTCTGCCTTAGGGTTGCTTATAAATTATTTCAGCTTTCATTTTGTTGTCAATTTTACATCAGATATGAGACATCAAATTCTTTGACTGAATTTTGATCTATTCTTCATAAAACAAGCTCAATTCAATCTATTATATAGATCCTGGCTCCTCATTCACATGAGGTGCATTTATAAATTATAGAATATATTTTTCTCTGTTTCTTTGAGGAATAACATTCTTTTTAACTTTACTTTTGGAAAACTACTGTATACCCTTGCTACACTTGGAACATTACTGTGTTCCAAATATAGATTATTGTGTTGAAAATATAAAATATATATATTTTTAACATTTATTTTTCTGTACTTAATAATACAAACTGTATTGTACCTTGTAGCTAAGCTCAGAATTAAGGGAAAGCCATCGCCACAGACCACATTTTAATCAAATAGTTCAAAATTTTAAAATTGATTTCCTTTTTCTGTTTAATAATAAAACTGTAACTTGTACATGATCCTAAGATCAAGTACAAATAACTTATTGTACCTTATACAAGGTACTCCTTATTGGAGGCAAATCAATAATATTGGGTTTAATGTTTAAATGATTTTTAGTAGACTGTTCCATTAAGATCCCTGAACTAACAACAAGCTAATGCTTAAAGGAGAAGGAAAGGTTAAAACTAAGTAAGCCTTATCAGAAAGGTCCATCTAAATATACCAGTAAACCCCCAAAGTAGTGCTGCTCTGAGTCCTCTGTCAAAAGAAACACTGCATTTCTTTCCTTCTACTGTGTACACATGGGCTTCTGTATCAGACTTCCTGCCTTCAGCTTAAACCTCATTGCCCTGGGCAAGAGCATGCTCAGTTTGATCCTCTTCCCCCTCCCTTCTCTGCTGTAATCTGAGCCCAGAGTAGGGAGAGACTCAGGCAGGAAGTGATGTCACACCATGATAATACTGCAGCTCCTATCCTAAACAAACAGAGAGTTTCTAGAGCTTTTTACTCAGGTATGGTAAAACATTCTACAGAATAAATATAGCATTCTAGCTTGCGTCCGTAGCTTTCCTTCTCCTCTAATTCAGTTACATTTTTTGTTCAGTATCTCTTGGTGTAGGGGGTATATTTTAATATTTCTTCTTCCCATAAATCACCTATAAGGCTTTGTTTAAAGATGTAGATGCAAAATAATATAGAAAAACAAATAGCCACATACAGACGTTGGGGCCATGTGTGTGAGTTATTTAAGAATACGGAGCATTAAAAAGTTACCTTTTTAAATCTAATATAAATTTTGAAAATGTTTCTGTAACCATATGCAAACACAACTGTATAAATTGTGTATATTACTTCTTGACTTGAAAATAAAAACTTGGACAAGCATTGGACTGCAGGCAACTTTATTACACATATCATTAATTTAAGTAAAACATGCACGTTTTTCTCTTTCCCTTTATAGGTTTCAGCAGCAAGTTCAGCATAATCACCAACCCCCTTCTGTAAAATAGACATTACCTTATTCAAGAAAGAATCTGCACTGCATTCTTCTGTCTGGCTCTTGAAAGGATAATTTTCATGCAAGTTTAATTATGTTTTTCATTCCTCTTAGAGCAGCAGAAAAGATTTGCTGGCCATTTCATCTTCTCCTTCACCATGGCGTTTTAGAGGAAATGCATGAAACAGCACTGTGAAGCCCCATGGCACACATGGATGTATTTCTACATTTATTCTTAGTCATGGATAAACTATTCTTGCAATTAAAAACATAGATAGAGGACTAACCAGAGTACCTTCTATTGACTTTAAAAAACTTTAAAAACCCGGTGTTCTACTTATAGCATTGTTGGGATTGGATTCTTCCCTTAATAGTAAACATAGCAGTAAGTAGACCTGAAGATGGCAGCAAGATGATAAGAGAAATGAATTTAGGAAATTTGCATTGATCTTTAGTCATCTCTAATTAGGTCTGGTAGTTAGATGGGGTACCCTCATTTCTGGGGAACTCTAGAGGACGTGACTCTTCACCTGGCCAGTAATCCATAGCACAAAATCAGTTACTATTTTCTTTTAACCAGTCCCCTGCTTTTATGAAATGTATTGGGTATTTCTTATATTAATCTGTTAGACTGTTAGCTCTACAGGGCAGGGACTTTCTTTCTACTGTGTCTTTTGGCACGTAATACCTAATTATTACTATGCTTGTTCCTTTATTATTATTACTATTATAATTATTATTATGCTTGTCCTTCCTGTGTGTACTTTTTTACTCTGTAATTGTAAAGCACTGTGTATTCATGAAGCACTTTGTAAATAAATTATACATACATACATTTCTTTTTTTGTCTCTGTGCCACCTGACACCTTTTTATGTAAGGTGGCAGCACTCCGACTGTCGGTGCCACAAAAAGCCCTGATGAGTGCATTTTTGGCACTAACAAACAACACATTAGCTATCACAGTGCTGCTACTTTCTGAACTACAGATTTTTCTAACATTAATTATCCAGCCTAGGAGTGCTTAAGGCTGGAAAGAAAGAGGGCAGACACTGGACCTGTATTTACCTGAAGCACACATTGCATGATTACCAGAACATTGTAGCTTTACCTCAGTCACTATCTGTATGTAATTTGTAGTTTTACCTCCTTATATTTTACCACACTGTTTTGTAAATACATGTAAATCACAAAATATTAAATAGAGAACAACCTAAGTGTATTTATTTCTTGACCATTACCCATTCATTCTTTGCAATCAGCATTAGTCTAATTGTTGCTCTCTTATTTACAAATCTGGAGTATGTGTTGCCCCCCCCACTCTCACTATGTATTTTTGTGTTAATGATCTCACATGACTCAACAAATCCATCTGCCTGAAGCAGGCCAAGTTCGGAGCCTTCCCAGGAGGGGAGGAGAAGAATGGCTTTGTGAAAAAGGACCTGGAGCTCTGCCCTTTCTCTGGCTCAAATTACCCGCCTGTCAGGCTTGACAGATTTGGCTGAAAATAAAAGGAAACTGCTGTTGAAAAGCAGATGAATGAGCTCAGCAGTTCCACAGATAACACAGGCCTCAATGTTGCCCAGATCTCTCTGAACATAAGCTTGAAATGCCACGTACATCATTGTTCCCTGGTAGGTACTGAGAGTGTGGATACACTGCTACTGAGGGAAAGAGGCAATGGCTTAGTAACATGTTTCCTCAGTGACCCACAATATCTATTAGTGTAATAGTTTTAGCACCAAGCACAGTATAAAGGGCTTTAGGGCTCAATCAGAATGCAGTCAGACAGAAGGCCATGCTTTGGAGAGCTTGCAGTCTAGATGAAGGCATACAAGGATGTATTTAAGGAGCTAGCTAGTAATGATGTCAGCCTACTGGTTGCCAACAAAAGCTAAGTCATTTGTATAAATGTATGCCCAGCGACCACAGTGGGTATTAAGCACTTAGCTTGGCAATGACATAACAGCCTGTAATGTGAAGCAGTAAGCAGCTCTGGCTCTGAAATCTCCCTTCTCCTGACCATTAACCATATGTTTTAGCTTCTCCATTTTCAGAGCGGGTGTTCCAGCAGACCATCTGGTTTCTATGTACAAAGGGAACGTAAAGCACAGAGTATTTCCCTGTGAGGATGAAGCTCACCTCCTCCCCCTCCTCTTTTTTCTCCTTTTTTTAAGCTTCTTTCCCAGACAGAGTTCCTTTTCATTCAGCAAGTTTCAGAGCAAACTTTACCTCATATAGCATCCTGTCCTCCCGTCCCCCTTTCCCTTTGGTTCCATTACTATAATTACTCAAGAATGCACAGTGCTGCAGTGTAAACAAGGCAAGTAGAGGCATTCCCATTTGTAGACTACACAGAGGAGGGCTCCCTCTTACACACAGATAAGGATTTGCAACCAGCAGCCCTGATATTTGATCCACAGTGTTTAAAAATAGGCACATTCTTGGCAGATGCCGGAGTTGCTGTGGCGCCCTTGACACTTGTTTCACATTGAAAGAGAAA
Source organism: Xenopus petersii (assembly GCA_038501925.1). Taxonomy (NCBI): domain Eukaryota; kingdom Metazoa; phylum Chordata; class Amphibia; order Anura; family Pipidae; genus Xenopus; species Xenopus petersii. Next base: position 83,555,006 of record CM076680.1, read on the forward strand.
GAGGGGGAAAAAGGCCCCCACCCTTGCTTGGAAAAAAAAGCGCACATTCATCCTGCATTACATCAGCTTTAGTGCAGAGCAGGGATAGGGTTTCAACAATGAACTTCATCCAAGTTCGCTAAATGGGACTAGACACAAACAATTCAGCATTTACTCTATTTTAAAGCAAAGCTTGTTAGTTCAAATGTTCTTATCTCGACTACATAGACTAAAAGCTGGCCATAGATGTTGAGATTTTTAAAAGATCAGATCCTGATCGTGAGACCACGATCTTCTCAGAACGATCGTATGATCGTACGTATTTACCATCAACTAAAAAGACCAATTTGCCAGGAAAACAAAGGGGAACTGCCTGCTTGGCCCTGCAAACATAGATAGATTGCACTGGGACCAACAACGATTTTTTGACCTGGCCGATCAATTTCCTGAAAGATGACGGCCGATCTACGATCGTTCAAATCCCACTAACCGCATGATAATTTAGAAGGATTGGTCGGGCTTCCCTAAAATCGTTCGTTAAGAAGAATCGTCGCGTCTATGGGGAGCTTTAGACATAGATAAGTCCTGGTGGACAGCCTCTGATTATTTATTTTAGCAATTGGTATGTATAACATTGGTTTACAGTTGCACTGATGCACCAGAGTCATGTAACAAGACAAAGCTCTAGTTCCCCTAAATCCACATAATCATGATGAAGAGTATTATTTTTTTCTCCTTCCCATGTGGTCCCTAATTACTTGGGTGGCAGCCATAGAGAGCATGGGAGCATGTTACAGAAGCCAAGAGGCACTATCCATTAGTGTTGGTGCTAGGGTTACCCTAGAGATGGCCTAAGGCACAATGAACATAAAGGACTTGAATTTTTCATAAGTGAAAATAAATGTGCCCATCTAAGAACAGCAAAACTGGTATTCTGCTTTGAAGGCCCTCAGAGACCATAATGCTCAGGGCAATGGCTTGTTGCTGTCCACTGAGTAGCAAAATTGTCAAATTCAGTTTAAGCTTGTTTCTTACTCTCTTGAGAGCACTGTGACATCCTTTCTCCTGCTTCCACATAATAGCTGGTATCGCCTCAACTTTCCAGAACCAATCATTAATATTAGACTTACATGAGATTACCAACTTGTGTTAACCAAAAGACAGGACTATAGGAGAGTAAATTGCATGCATTAATCCTGCTGCACAAATCATAGTATCAGTGCATGTAAATCCTATGCAAATTGGCAGATTTCCAATGGCTCATAAGGAATTAAAATTTTACCAGAACTAATTGTTCCGCTACAGATGGGACTATAATTACATCTAGTGGGTGATGTACACAAAGAAAAATGATACTCCATTGTATGACTTCCAGAACTGTAAGCTCTTTCTCATGTTTTCAAGATACAGTAACTACTTGAAAATGGTATGGGACCTGTTATCCAGAATGCTCGGGACCTGGAGTTTTTTGGGATAATGGATCTTACTGGAATTTGGATCCTCATACCTTAAGTCTACTAGAAAATCATGTAAACATTAAATAAACCCAATAGGCTGGTTTTGCTTCCAATATGGATTAATTATATATTAGTTTGGATCTAGTACAAGCTACTGTTTTATTATTATAGAAAAGAGAAATCATTTTTAAACATTTGGATAAAATGGAGTCTATGGGAGATGGCCTTTCTATAATTCGGGGCTTTCTGAATAACAGGTTTCCAGATAATGGATCTCATACCTGTACTTATATATATTCATTGTACTAGCACATGAGTACAATTACCAGAGAAATGGGAAATCATTTTTAAACATTTGAATAAAATGGAGTCTATAGGAGATGGCCTTTCCATAATATTGGAGCTTTCTGGATAACGGGTTTCCGGATAATGGATCCCATACCTGTACTTATATATACTCATTGTACTAGTACGATTATCTGCAACAATCGTATGCAATTTTCACTCAGATATATAACCTAGTATTTTGTTGGGAAACTGAACTGAGAAGTAAAGACAGAAAGAAATTTGTATCTGTGATTTTGGATAAAATAGAGTCTATGGGAGATGGCCCGGCACCGAAAGCTTGCGAAGTTGCGCTAGCGTTACTATGGCAGGCATAGTGAAGTTGCGCTAGCGTTAGATAATTTGCATACGGCGGGAAGTTAAATTTCAATTGACGTATATGTTGCAGCAAATACATTACACTACACAAGCCCAGGGAACATTAATAAAAGAAAATAGAGGTGTTATATTGTCCTACACATGAGCCCACAGTATAGTTTATGTGCCATATGGAAATGTAGGGTGGAAGGGTACCCAAAAAAAATGTACGATCTTTTTCAGCCTATCACCCATATTGATATATTTTTTTGGACCAAGTCCTATCTACTTTATTGCACTTCGCCTGGTCTGAGGTGGCGAAGGCAAGTCTCGCGATAGAGGTAACGTTCAGTAAAAACAAAAACGTAGTGAATTTGAGTAGTAACGCTCTTTCGCCAGAGCGAAAATAAGCCTGGCGTTAGAGTGCAAAGTTGCACTAGAGTCTATCTATTTCACTAGCATAATTACGCCAGCACCCATTAGTAAATCGACAAAGTGCCAAAATGGCGTCTCGCTGAGGAATTTTCACAATCGTTAGCCACTTCGCCCTTTAGAAAATTTCCCCCTAAGGGAGATGGCCTTTCCATAATTCGGAGCTTTCTGGATAACGGGTTTCCAGATAATGGATCCCATACCTGTACTTATATATACTCATTGTACTAGCACATAAGTACGACTATCAGCAACAAATGTATGCAATTTTCACTCAGATATAAAACCTAGTATTTTGTTAGGAAACTGCACTGAGAAGTAAAGACAGAAAGAAATCTGTATCTGTGATCAAAACACCTGCTACTCACCATGGGCCACTTTTAGACATGGGTCATACAGGTCGACAATTATGACCCAGCCCCTAAAAAAAGACAGCAACCTGGAAGTGAAGAGGTATTTCTGACCCTAATCCTAAACATAATTCTAGAAGATCTTTCAATAATGGAAGCAAAAAACACACACTTGCCTGACACCAATCTATCAGCATGACTTCACAGTTTTTAAGGTAAGAAGCACTTAATATAAGAAAATAAAGAATATTCATGCATCCCTACTGTGGGCATATAATCATTTACATGGTTTCTAATGAAAGGCTGTCTTTTAACTCACAATATAATATTTAGCTATCAATAAGTGAAGTATAAGGATTTTCTGAGTCTGTTTGTAGCATGCAATGATTCAAATCAAACCCATCAATTGCCAGACTCTTCCTCCTGGTTCCTCCATATGCAAAGGGATCTGAAATTCAAACTGTACCTGATTAGCTTATCTCTACTCATGAGACGAATAAAACAATGAGCAGGTCTAAAGAAGTGAAATTTGCACAGCTTTAAGGCACATGGCTATAAAATGCAGCAGGCGTATGTTGAGGTTTTATTTTATGCCCAACAGCAACTAAAACACAACCTAATAAAAAGGAAATGCAGGTAATTAGCAGTACAAAATTCCTGAAGCCCTTGAGGAAAGTGGCTTTCCTCTGCTAGTGTGTGGTTATACATTAAATAGATGGCAGGGGAAAGAATGTTATTTTCATTTCATACTGTAGCATACAGTACATAGCAAAAGCTTGAGTCACAATAGCACATTTAACAGCCTGAGTCACTAACCACTGAGCCACCAAGAGCTAAGGGGAATCCTACAGGCAGGACTCATCTATCAATCCACAGTGCCTGGCTTTTCTAGCTTATTACTTTATGCAAAAGCTGTTGGCTTTAACCTTGTTATATCAACAAACTGCATCTGCTGGGGGTGTAGCAAATGTGCCAGTTCAGGGAATCCTCTAACATTCCCTAATCATTGGGAACAATATGCTCATTAGCATTGCTTCTCTGTTGCTTTTTAAATTCACTTTTAATAAATGCCTAATTAAGCCTTACAAATTATATACCGACAGGGAAAGTGCAGCTTTATAACAATATCCCAATCCTACAGTCTATCTAGTGATGACTTAATGAATGAAAGGTACATGCTATGTTATATGATACCCATATACAGTGTGTGCTCTCAATATAATCAGTTTTCTAGCAACTGGTTGGGTATATAGTTAAATCAAATTCAAACCCTAACCAACCTAAATAAAATGCACATTGGGAATAACCTTTATTTCCAAACAGAATCTCCCTTAACAATGGGCTTGTGCAAAAGATTTGTTTGCCTATTTTTTCTGTAACATAAAAATATATAATTCATATAATTTAATAATATAATTTAATTCTTGAGCTAAACAGGCAAACTGAAGCTGCTCCACGTTTGGTTTCTGTGACATTGATAATTAGATTACCAGTACACAGATAACCCCCCCTACATAATGGACTTCTGCTTATCTGTAAGACAAAACAGTCACAACAAAGGGAGAAGAGAAGAGGATATTTATACTTAGCTCAGCATCTTTAGTTAAACAAACTCAGCAAATCAATTTTACAATTTGTACAATTTTGGATATTATTGTTAAACTATACTTTATTTCTGTATGCTGAAGTTGCAAGCAACAAATAAAAACTTAAAAAACAAAACAAAAAACTTTACAATACTGAGATACCAACTAATGCCCATGTCAGTAGGGAGCTACTGGATTACTCCAGCCATCTTTAAGACCTTATTTATTATTTAGCATGGAGAGGAATTATATTTAAAGAATCCCAGGACTGGATCATTAGCAAACTGATGTATTGGGGTTAATTTACATATTATCTGAATTACCTAAAATATATAATCTGTACGTTGTGATCAGAAAATAATAATGAACATTTATAACCAATAAATGAAGCGGTGATGGAATTTTAGCTTAAAAGTCACACAAAATAAACAGGAGACAAATCTTGTGCAACAGATGTGCAAATTACCTCAGGCAAATTTCTGAATAGAGAAAATGTGCCATTGCACAGCATGATATGATTTAGTATTTTTTTCCCCATTTTTAGGCATTTTACAATTAAATAATGCCACTGCACAAATACACACAACCATATATATGTTTATAATTATATATATCAGTATGTATATATGCTTTTTAGCTGTTACAGCACACATTGCCTTTTCATACACACAGTTGCTACTGCTGACTTCATATATTAATGTAATAAATATGAGAATTTGAATGCCAGAAGGCCCCTTCAATAAAGTATGCAAAGGACCTTGTTTAACAGTTCCAGCTTGTTTTCAGAATAGTGGCAACACTACCTAATAAAACAGAGCCTTGCAGGTGGAAAAATCCCTTGAAATGACTGAAGGGGCCCCTAGGCTCCAAGCTGCGGTACACAACAGAATGTACAGTTGCTCTGTGCAACAGCTATCCACTGAATTTTCCATGCCTAGTGTTCCTGACACAATACTGTATCATGCATGCTTCCCAACTGTCCCAATTTAAAAGCTGTCTGACTGTCTACATTAATATTGGTAGCCAGATTGCTTACAATCTAGTTTTCCAGCATTATTCCCCTCATCCCAACCATTTACCTTATGCTGTTCCAATATGCAGTCATTTATTAAAGAAAGGTTTCTGCGGTGCTGTCAAGTCAAGACCCCAGCGTTGAAGAAATATGATAAAATTCTTCCCATACAAATTTCAGTTTATCTGCTAGCATCACCTGTGAAAAGAATGTTCACATTGTCAGTACTCTCTCATTGAATGGTTTATCAGTGCCCGCATATTAATATATTATTGTAGATCGCAGAGGGAGAATATAAATTATTTTATAGCATGGGACAAGGGTAAACAACTCATTTACTTTGTGCAGGAGCAAGTGCTATGCAAAACGGAGCCTCTCAGGGCTCAATACACAGCGCTTATGCCCAGTCATCCACCAGTGCCCACACACACACAAATTCTGAGGCACATAGGTGTACCTGCGCTGTGCTTCGTGTGCAAAAAAACATGGACTTGCACTTTACCATACCTCCCAACATTTTGGAAATAGAAAGAGGGACAAAAAAGTTGGCAATTTCTTTAGACCACACTCATTTTTGTGGCCACATCCCCTAATTACCATGTTCATTTTACAAAATCTGGCAGGTTATGAAAGTTTGAACATATTTCTGTATTTTTTTTCAGTTATTACAGTTTTGCTAATGAAGGTGAACTGCCCTTTAATCTGAGTCCCATTTCCCAAGGGACCTGTTATCTTATATTGTTACAATTACTTATTTGCTTATCTTGAAATTGTTACTAAAGTATCTTATCTGCTGCTGTGACTTTTCAGGGCTTTCAACCTAAAGCCAATTAAAGGTGGCCATACACAGGCCGATAAAAGCTGCAGATAGACCGTGTCGGCAGCTTATTGGCCCGTGTAGGGGGCCCTTCCGACGGGCTTCCCCGATCAATATCGGCCAGATGTCGGGACTTTCCAGTACAAATGAGGGACTGTGGGTTGAGCTGTCAAAAGAGGGGAGGTATGCTTTTACACCTTGTTTACCCTCATAAATAAGCTCCCATTTATCAAATTAGTTAGATAAAACCAAAAAAAAAAAAAATAGTAAAAGTTTCTCATTTCTCATCTACAATGTGGAAACCCGTTATGAATTATGGAAATTATGGCAGTCTCTCATAGACTCCATTTTATCCAAAAAATTTTTTAAAAATGCTTTCCTTTTTCTCTGTAGTAATAAAACAGTACCTTGTAATTGATATAATTAATTCTTATAATAGTGGTTGGGAATGTAGCTCAGCAACAGCTCTGTCGCCATTGTCTATTATTGGTTTTATATACAACATCCTAGTGCAACTGATTGTCCACAAGATGACTGAACAAACAGTTTTAGATTTAATTGAAGTTAGAGCAGCAATGCTACAAATCAACCAAGTGAAATATATAAACCCAATTGTACCATATGCTAAAATGAATAAAATACACTGTCTCACATTGTCGGACCTCTGAGACCTTGTTGATGGGCCAGAACCTCCTCACAGATGTCTTTAAAAAGTAACAAATAAAGCCCTGATGCCATAATTGCCCCTGATATATCTGATCAAATAGTGGTTCAACATAATCCTTCATGCATATATAATGCTATATGAATATCTGACACTACCAGAAGCCCCTACTCAGTGTACAGTCTAGTCACAAACTTCAGAGACCAGAAATACCACCTAATAATTTTAATTGTTTTTAGAAAACATCCTAGTGTTCTATTATTTAAATAACCAACCAACAAAAATCAAACAATTATAAACTGGTACATCAACACTCAGAAGTAGCAAGCATCATACAAGTATCTGCAATTGGAATGTGCGGGGAATACAAACAGGACCCTTTCAGCATTCAAAGAGACACATATTTGTGTACTGAGTATTCTATGAGCTGCCTATTGAGTATGCATCAGTTGCCATGGAATCCAGTATGTTAATGTACAAACCCAACACTTACAGAAATATTGAACATTGATGTGAGTGGGCGGTTGTGATCATCCATTCCTGTTATACCAATTAGAACTTCACTACCAAAATTCTTGTCATGCCTTAGAAGATACAAACAGCTACTAAAAACACTTTGATTAAATGTGCGCAGATTTAACGAGAACATGTTAAATACAGCTAAGGTTTGAAATTTAAACAGAGAAAGAAAAAAGCCTGAAAGGAAAACAGACATGGCCAATACCATACCTTCACACTGGCTAGCCTATGTTATAAATCAACTGTAGCAGTTCTATAGGCCTTGCTTTTTTTCAGTGTACATTTAATAGAAAAATGGAATCCACAATTGCTAATCCACAAACTGCAATGTACACAGGGCATTGCTTTCACCCCTGGCAAAATGACACCAAGGTGATCTTAGGCACATGTTAGGCAAAAATAATATATAATATATAACTATATATTATTTTATATATAATAATATATAACATGCAGAATTTAAAATTTGCACCTGACTATGGGGTGTGCTTGTGCCTGACCCCTAGTGGTCTATATTAATGTTGTCTACTGTTTCCGGAAGGAAATACCGAAGCAGGAAAAACAACTAGTTTTCTCACTGTGAAACTCAGCTGATCTGGTGGGTTAAATGGAAAATTCAGCAGGGTGGACAATTTCCCGTACAGCTTTGTTGGTTTTGACAACTGCAGTTTGCTCGCATTCAGCTGAAAACAACACCTGCAGCTGACAGACGCTGAGGCGATGTTTACATACCGGCACACAGCTCCTTCCAATATGGGGCTCCTTCTCTTATTAAATATGCTTCATTACACGCTCAGACGCTTGAATAATCTGTGATATTGCCACAGATTTTTTCTTTGGAGGGTGATGCTTAGAAAAATACAGAAAATGGAAATTCATTTCATAGTCATTTACAAATCTATTCTAAATGGTGTCTCAACATCCTCGTAGAAAACAAATGACGAAGAATAATAATCATGACTTAAAATAAAGTTATTTTTAATTTCACTTAATATTAGCAGACACTACAAATATGTATACTGTATGTATAAGAATATATTCAACCCATCAGTTTCTCAAACTCACTCTCCATGGTTCACAAAAACTTCAAAGCCCTCCACAATCTTTCTCCTCCATGCTTTTAAAGAGAGGTTTTTGACAAATTATTTTGCAAAGACCACATGAATTCTGAGCACTTCCAAATTCCAACCCAGCATGAGGCACACCTCCTCAGCAGCACCTTATTGCTGATTATATATACCCATATATGCTTCTATATGTCTTCAGGTCCACTGTATATCAGATGGACCCATGTCTAACATATTTGATTGTCCCACTACTAGAACTGTGGCCATAATATACCTTTGGTTCTTTTATGCCTGCAGTGGGTACATACAGTTCCCTAAAAGGGCTATGGTGTATGATGTAGACTAGAATGATATTCTGAGACAATTTGCAATTGGTTTTCATTTTTTGCTTTGTGGTTTTTGATTTATTTAGCTTTTTATGCAGCAGCTCTCGAGTTTGCAGTTTCAGCAATCTGGTTGCTGAATAAGAGACTGGAATATTAATAGGAGAGGGCCTGAATAGAAAGATGACTAATAAAAGTAGCAATAACTATAAATGTATAGTCTTACAGAGCATTTGTTTCAATACAAACGTGTAAATCTGAATAATCAGGTAGAAGCAATAGAATTCTTCCTGTATATGACGATTCAGCACTAACAATGGGCAATGTTCGGATGCCTTCAAAGGCTCCCAATCAAAGTTTTTCGACCAGCCTGATCTGCAAGCTGACCATTATTCAATTCTTCTGCCATTATCGGTCGTCTCGTCTCCGAAAACTCACCGAATATCGCACAAAAATAATTTTTTTACAATATTATTGGTGTGTCTATGGCCACCTTAATAGAAGAGGTACACTCCGCTATCAGACTGTTCTCAGGTATGGAATGAGGTGTACAGAAGCATTAATACAATAAGGAACACTATATTTCTGAAGCAAAGGCCCATTAAAATAAAGGTTAGGAGAACAGACTTCAAACTTCCAACAACACAATTAGATGTGTAACAGGAAGTATATAAAAAGCCATTTTATCTCTTTCATTGGATTGATATCAATAAGGGCATATTTATTGAACTTAATTCTATAGCAATTAATTGTTCCAGGGCCAAAATATGAATCCTTTCCCCATAACAAGTGAATGCACAAAACGAGTCCTGAATTGTGCCTCAAATTCCAGGTCTGCTCAATCACAAAATCCATCAATGTAAATATTATTTATGAATGGCTCAAAAACTAGTGATCTTTATAGATTGTTACAGATTACTGTCTAATGCTCGAATACGAGCTGACATTGAATCAGAGCTTGATCAGCAACTCTGCTGGCAACACATTTATCAGATCAGGCTCTGAATGTCAGCATAATTTACACAAATAGAAGATGCAGTTGGAGATATGATTCCAGATTTTATAAACTATCACATAGATTCTAAAGTAATTATTATTCCTAATTGAGCTCTTACAAAACCAATGTGTGTGGGCTTTAAAGGTGGGAGGGTGTCATTATGAAGCTGTAATAAAAATAAGTGAGCAAAAAAAGACTGTAGATTAAAATCAACCCTATTGTGACTGTGATAAAGGCTAATTTAATTTGCAATTCCCATATTTATTCTGCAGGTATTTCTTAGATTAAAAAAATCTTTGCACTTTCCACAGTACTTCCACTTAAAACATGGTTTTACTGCCATCCTTGAACATTTGACATAATTATGTATCTTTTATTAGTTAATTTGCAGGGAACGGACTGTGGACAACCACTTCCAAGTTGTCAGGCAGAGTATGGCACACACAGGCAGAGTAGGGCAGGCAGAATATGGCTCCATGTATCTTACTAATAATGGCTTTAAGAGCCCCAGCAACAACTGTGCCCCTAACATTTCATTTGTTCCCTGCCAATGGCCAGTGAATTCGGAGCTTGTATGTTCTCCTGTACTTGTGCGGGTTTTTATTTTGGTTTCCACCAATACTCCAGTTAGTGAAAAAACATGATAAAAATGTTCCATATTATATATGATTGTAATATGGACCTTATATTGCAAGCTCCAATTGGTAGGGACTAATGCAAATGATGTATAATTCCCATAAAGTGCTGCAGAATATGTCAGTGCTACATAACTAAACAATAATTTTAAAAACAAATCAGTACCTCTGGAAACTAGTAAAACTCCTAGATAAAGCCTGGCCTTAAACAGTATCCAACCTTTCTCAATCAGTTTTATCAATCTGTTACTTACAGCAACCCCCATGACACTATGCACCAGAGTGATTTCCTAGGATGCCAAGACTGATGAAAACACATTTTCATAGAAGGATATAGCACTCTACCATTTCTTTGCTGTGCAGTAATTCCTCTATTAAAGGGGTTGTTAACCTTCAAACAACTAGTTGTTTTCATATACTGTAGATCACCAGAAATAACTTTTTCCAATTACTTTATATTTTTGTGTCAAAGTTTTTCTAATATTGAAGTGTAAAGTGTAATTTTTCATCTTCTAAAGCAGCTCTGGGAGGGGGTCGCTGACCCTGTAAACTGTTCTAAATTGATACATTTAGTTGATACATTTCTTATCGTTGTCCCTGCTGAGCAGAATCTCTGGGTGTCATTACAGGCAGCTGTTCCAATTGATACAATAGTTGCGAATATTCCAGAGATGCCTGCTGAGAAATGTATCAACTAAATGTTGCAAAATTGTAACAGTTAATAATCTGCACCTCAATTACTGAGCTGCCAGACTGAAACACCAAAGACAGGAACATTTTGGAAAAACAGTAAAAAATAAATAATGGTAAGTAATTGAAAAAAGTCTTTATTTTTGGGGAACAATCGGAAAACAACTGAACTGAAAAAAAGTGTTTGGAAGGTGAGCAACCCCTTTAAACCAGATTTACCACACAGATTGACAAAGGGAGGTGAAGGTCCCCGAAACATTGTCCTGCATTTTTTGTGGTACATTTGATTTAATAAAGGAGTTATTGCACAGCAAAGAAGTGGTAGAGAGCTATATCTATCCTTTTTTGCTAGATGGTGACGTGGCCGTGCGTCCACCATAATAACCAGCACCGGAAAAGTGTGATTATTGCTCCCTACCAATCTATCTTTGTGAGGACTGATGAAAAGCCACATATTATTCAGTTAGCAAAGCAAAAGTCACATAATTTAAAACACCTTTCTAGTCACATAAGGGGCAAGCAGCATTCAAAAAAAAAATAACACATCTGCAGCTTCTGGCTTCTCCACTAAACCAGGTAAAGCTTATTACAGGTAGTGTCCCAGCCAACACCCACCTAAATAGGTTTTTAAGGTAAAAATGCAAATTTGCGTACTAAACACAGTGAACAATAATGCACCAAGGCTTTCCGTCAGTATATCAGCCAACTGAATTTACTTTTTACCCCTCATCATGCCAGCACCAACTGAAAGGACATCATTAGAAATGAAACATGTGCTTTTTATGTATTTGTTTTCTATAAAAGGTTTATAACACTATTTTAACATGTTGTTATTAATTTTTAGCAGGCTTGTGTCATAAAAATAAAAGCTATTAAAATGCTCTAAAGGAATGTACTTTTTCGCTTACTGGAAATATTGATGTTTACATCAGTGCGGTTGGTTGCGCTTGAATGAAAATCCCCCATTAAGTTAAAAAACAAATCTTGCAGCAGATTTTTGAAGAAGGACATGGGCCAAATATGTGAGTTGTGACCCTTTGTTTATTTATTCAGATTTGTTTTCGAGCTGCCAAAGCATATGAATGAAAACGCTATTCAGTCCTGCCAGACATTAAGTGCTCACCTCTGCTGCCTACTGACGAGCCACAAAAATGTGCATCCCATGCAAAAACAGAATGATCCCTGCAATCACGGAGTGGTAGAGCAATGAACCAGAAATCTTTGTAAAGCGCTCGCATTGTATGTACTCTGTCAATGAGCACATTCAGTTATATTAACCCTAGCACGTTTTGTGGCTAAACCCTTGATTACATTAAACAGATCTGGAACTGTTATTAAGACATGTGTTGAACTACAGGTTTTGGTTACCAATGTTCCTTCCCCAGGTGCTGGAGCACTGGTAACTGAAACATGTAGTAGAACACATGCCTTACTAAAATCATTAATTCTGGTGGATCTCTGTTTGATATATGTTGCCAAGGAGAAGCAGCTACTTCCATTGATGGATTGAGCTAGAACGGCATAGACTGGTTGCAACTGGGTACCTCAAGATTCTAATAGTATTGTTAACCCTTAGTCATCAGCGACGCAAACACATCTTATACTGGATGAACATTCAACATATTTACTGGAATTGTAAAGAAAGAGAGACAAATCACTTAAAGGAAAACTATACCCCCCGAACAATGTAGGTCTCTATAAAAAGATATTGCATAAAACAGCTCATATGTAAAATCCTGCTTCATGTAAATAAACCATTTTCATAATAATATACTTTTCTAGTAGTATGTACCATTGGGTAATCATGAATAGAAAATAGCCATTTTAAAAAATAAGGGCCGCCCCCTGGGATCGTAGTATTCACTGTACTCACAAACATACCAACAAACCATACATGTTAGGTCACATGAGCCAATTAACAGACAGAGTTCTATCTTTTGCTTCCACACTTCTTCACAGTTAGAGTTGTAGTATTTCTGGTCAGGTGATCTCTGAGACAGCACACAGACCATCACGAAATGGTGGCTCAAGGCAAGAGATGTAAAAGGGCAATATTTACTTAAAGAGATACTGATACCTGAAATTAAACTTTTTTTTACATCTATTATAATATTGGCTTTGCAAGCTACTTTTAACTTTGCCATAAAGTATTTGCATGTTGCTTTTATATTACCTGTCTTATCCCCCATGTTCCTGTATGAGGGGGCTGCCATATTTGTGCAGCAGGAGTCCGTTAGTATTAGAAACTGTAACTAACAGGCTGAGATGGGATAGTCTGGTTAGCAAAGTCAGAGTGTCAGAGAGTCAGGCTTAGGAACTTCAACTAACAATTATATACAAAAACAAACCTCTCAGCAAAAAATGATCAACATGACCTATAGGTAACATTTAAGGTACATTCATATGCTAAAATTAATTTCTTAGTGTCAGTATCACTTTAAATATATATTCCAGTTTGGTAAGATTCTTTAATATGCCACTTAATATGATATGAACTATCTGTTGCTTAAGTGTTCATTTTGGGGGTATAGTTTTCCTTTAAGCCTGAGGCTTATGGTATAAAATCAGGCTAAGATTGGATTGGCTTTGCTTTTTCCTGTACATTCCCTTTCTGTGCTATGCTCTGTAAATTCCTTTATATTATAGTGGGTCAAACTGGCATCTGACAATGACCTTATAGGAATTGTTCAGTGTAAAAATAAAAACTGTGTAAATAGACAGGCTGTGCAAAATAAAAAATGTTTCTAATATAGTTAGTTAGCCAAAAATGTAATGTATAAAGTCTGGAGTGATTTGATGTATAACGTCAGTCACAACTCTACTTCCTTCTTTTCAGCTCTCTTGGTTTACACTGACTGGTTACCCTGGCTACAGGCAGTAACCAATCAGAGACTTCTAGTGAAATGAATTAGCTGCTAAGGCATAGAGGAGAGCTAGGCAATATATGATTGACAGCTAAGATTTTTAAATGTGTTTATAACAGGTATGGATGCTTTAATAGAAAAAAAATAGGTTTCATGTTTAATATGCACAGCTTTTTATGTCTGGGTGACAGGTCCTCTTTAAGAGAAAGCTTGGCCCTTAAGAGCTCAGCACAGCAAAGAAATGTGCAATTCCTACCCACTGATCCCTTGTTTACAAGGGAATGTTGTCTGATTTGAAAATAATTTTTGTGGACAAATCCGCACCTGTGCAAGAGCACTAAGGGGAGCAAGACGGAGCTCCTTAGTGCTCTTGCATAGAATACTTGCATCTAAGTCAATGAAAAAACATACCTCCTAACTATCCTGTTTTTCACGGGACAGTCCCGAATTTGACAGCTCAACCCGCAGTCCTGGGTTTGTTGCTGAAATGTCTGACTTTCTCTTTGATCTACTGCACTGAACAGTCAGAAAAAGATACAAAGTTTCTAACTAATTGATTGGCTTTTGGCAGACGGCATACAGGAAACTGCCAGCTTTTTGTGCACCACTTGGTAAGCCCAAAGACTGGCAAATTTTACACCTATAAAAATAAATGAACATATTTACCGATATGTGCCATAGGCTCAAAGATTCATTTGATTTACAATGGAAAATGATTAAGACAACCCCTGTATTTATCTCTATATTTAAAAAATATTATATGTCGATATTTTAGTGAGTATTTCTAGTCAGACTCATTTGCCTATAAAGTTCAATGCACATAAATATAAAAACCAAAAGAACAGCATAAAGCTAAAGACGTTTACTATATAAAAAAAAAAAAAAAAAAAAAAAAAGCTGTAAAAAGTATGTACCATTTTAAAGCTCAATGAACACAGCAGTAGACCTCCCAGATGGCCTAAGCTATAGGACTTGGGCTCTAGCCATAGGACAGAGATGGCTCAGATGGAAAATCATAGTGCGTTCATCGCTAACCTTCCTATCTGCTAAACCTTGGTGGTTTGCCATGCAGCCCCTAGTAAATCGTAAAGTCGGCTTAAATCCCATACTATTAATAGGAATGCTAAGTACTTTGAGATTACAAACCTCATTTTTCAAACAATATTATGGATAAATACAAAGGCATTATCACTAAATACTAAATATAACTTTTGCTACATTTCCATTCAGTTCTTAATAAATGCTTTAAGTTCAGTTTTGATAAATGTTACACTTTGATATGTTAAACGGAAAGTAAAATAATTGTTGAGGAAGTCAGCTTCCTCACTGAGATAAAAGCTTCTTAGCCATATTAGCACACATGAACTAAAATCACAATACAGAAAGGCAAACTGTCAAGAAGAAATACTGGCTTAATCCTACAATCTTTTAACAGCATGAAACATAGCACAATGGAGATCTCACTGTTAATCTGCAATGTTCCCTTATGCAGAGATCACAAAAACGTATGTAATCTCTAATGGAATTTACTTTCCTCAAATCGGTAAATGTTAAATTATTAACATCAAATGTTATTATTTGTTGAATAATGAATGTGCAAAAGACAATGTTAACATCAATATAAAAACTGTCTGAGGGTATTTGGTTAAATGAATGAGAGTTCATTTAATACAATTTCACAATTTGTACACCCAGTGGAAATTATGCAAATTTATTTACTATTCAACTGTCTTAAGGTCCCCATAGATGCAAAAATTTTGGCGAAGTCCGACCAATCCGTCAAATTATCGTGCGGTTAGTGGGATTCGAATGATCGAACATCTTACGGCCAGGTTAAAAAATCTTTATCAGTCCCAGTGCAATCTATCTACGTTTGCAGGGACAAGCAGGCAGCTACCCTTTGTTTTCCTGGCAAATGGTCTTTTTAGTTGAGGGACAATGCGTACAATCGTACGATCACTTCAGATAATCATGGTCTCACGATTACGATCGGATCTTTTAAAAATCTTTACATCTATGGCCTGCTTTAGAGTAATGCCACAAGAGGGGTTGAAATCGACCTGCTGAAATAAACAGGGGTTTATGGTATCTCTGTAAACCATAAAATCACATACATCTGTCAAGTTTAAAAGAAATCATATGCAAATAAAAGTTTGTGACTACAGATAAATAAACCTTCAACTTTCCTAAGTCTACTATTTGCTGTTAATGGCTAAATAAACTAACTGAAATTTTAAATTTACTATATACTAAACACATTTGCAGAAACATCCTTTAGTCTCAAACTGTTTGAGTTCCATGGTCCCTGTGGATACCATGTATAGCTGGTAAGCATGACATACAAACAACATATAAAAGGATAGCGGGACCTATAGTTTTGGAACAGCTAAAGGGATGTAGGTCAGCCATGGCTAATGTAAAGGCATACTTTCAGCCATATCACTGTGGTGTTGTCAGGTGAACAGTAAAAACCAGACAAGACCTAAAAGCTGTCTGCTTGAGCAAGTGCCTGCATTCTTATCATTCTAGGAGCAATAACTGAAGAAGGGGAGGTAGGGGTCTGGATTAAATCATTGAGGGGACTGAAGGGGAAAACTCGAATACTTTACAGAACATGTGTAACATATTTAAACTCTTTTGAGCCCTCTGTGTTAAAGATATATGTTTTTCCACTACTTTGCTGGATAGAGATGTTAGAAAAGAAATTGCTAGTTTGTAAATTAATTTCACACACAATTGCATACCAAATATTCTACTAAATGATTCATAAAAGCCCTGACAGTTGCAGTCTCACTGATGATTGCTTTTTACATTGTTGCCTATATTTGAAAATAATATCTAAGAAAAAGCTGTTTGTGGAGATTTGATCCATACAAGAAATTCATTAAAGGGGGGGGGGGTTACAGTAATGAGTCACAGCCCCCAAAAATGCTATAAGTGGTCATCATGAGAAATATTCAAAGGGGTTTAAAGGAAAACAAAAAGGGAAGCAGTTTTTGCATGTTGTATATGTTACAGAGCTTCCCAATTGCTTGCCTGAACTGATGAGAGAAATATATGTTCAACCCCACTACATGTGCTGTTCTGTTGGCAAATAAAGAATATATCAGGTTGGTAAGGAAAGGCATAGGCACCAGCAGATATAGACTATCATACAAAACAATAGGTGTATAGGAGAGTAAAGATGTTCTTCAATAGGCAGCCCAATAGTAGCCTCCCCAGGCAAAGCAATTTCCCTTATATAAATAATAGTTCTTTGCAATAAGAAACAATGTTCGCATGCAGCACTGATTATAGTAAGGAAAAAGAAAACAAGCTGAAGATTAACCCTGTTGTAAATTGTGTATCTTAATATCTTTAATTTGCCAAATAACTGTGCTCTATATGAAACTGTCTAATTTCAAGGTGAGTGAACTTTTACCTGGAGGCATGTGATCATGAATATGTTCCTCAGGAACTCACAGCATTGTCTGCTTCCTTCAGGGAAAATAGTCAGAAAAAAATTGTCGATTCGCTCGATTTTATTGTGTTTTTTCCCGATCGGGTTGATTTAAATTTTTCTATTAATAAATAAAGGTCAAATTGGGCATAGGAGTTTGGTTGTGGTTTTTTTTTTTTTTTTTTATATAAAATATGAGATAAATTCAGAGTTTAGTACATAACCCCCCTAGAGTGCAACACCCCTTGCTAGTAAATTGTCTAAGGTGATTCTTTACCCGTATATGTTTCACTAGTCACGAGAAAGACTGGATGGACAACATTTTTTTTCTTCTTCTTTTACATGTCCAAGCTACCAAAATGTTGAGGTTTTCATCCCTTGCTCTTCCCTTTAAGCCATTTACAACATCTCAAAGATCAAATTATTTAGAGCTTTCAGATTGATGTGTGTTTCAGGAACCCTTTGCTGTATTAAAAATACACAAGATGGTATATGGTGTAATACTACCTTTGCCTGTGTTGTTGTATTAACCAAGTTTCTATTTTGAACTTGGATCACTGGAGGCTAATGCACCTTTACTGCCACAAGCATGACTGCCATACAATATGATGCTGATGTGAAATGCAACAAAAACCGTAATGGCGTGGACCCTTATCTCTAAAAAACAAAAGGTCCACACCTAGAAAACACCATATTTATCAATTCATATCTATGAACCTATGCTGTAACATTTGGCACCCCCAAGTGCACCAAGCCTTTCCTTCTCCTGTAATATCTTGTCACTGCAGTCTCTTTTCTCCTACTGAATAATAAATCTTTTTTTTGTGTTTATAGGGTCACCTCAGATCCCAGGACCTAGTGGTAATAACACATTTAATTTCATCCTTTGTTGTTTATTAAAAAGTCTCATATTTTCCATATATTTCTGTTTTAACTGAAGCTTTCCAAAGTGTATGCACTTGTGAGCGTCAGTTACAAATCTTGTGAGGCTTGAGTGGACTCCTTTTCATTCTCTCACATAAAATGTCTTTGCTATCATCACTTCACTGCATGTGTGTTCTTAGAGGGCAATGTAAAGATATATGTAATTAATCCATATATTTGCAACCCTAAATGTCATTTTAGTAACTTGATGAGACCTATGGTTGAGCATGTGAAACCTAGGTGAAAAAGGACAGAGAACCATGGTGTAGGAGGGTATGTACAAATCTTTACTAGGAGACTATTTTAGTTGGGGTAGCAGACCAATATTTGGTACGATAATTTTTTATTCTTAAATCTGTATTCTGATCTGTAGCAGATCTCTACATATAATCCTAAAAAAATAGCAATGCTTGATACTATTGAGGCAAACTAAAACCACAAAAATACAGTCCTGGTTCTGGCCACAAAAATGTAATTTGCCCATGCTTTGTTATCACAGGGAATAAGTAGAAAGTCTTAAAAAAATCTAGGGTAAAACAGAACAATGAAGCTTTTCAATGTTTTGCATTGTCGTTGCATTAATTGCTGTGTTTTGACTTGCACCTGGATCAATTCAAGTGTGTCTAAAAGTTTTGTTTGTTCCTCTGTGAGGAAACATCATATACGTTTTCTTTTAAATAGCTAATACTTTGATATTCTGAAACAATGGAATATGCAGTAACTTTCTTTTTATAACACTTAACACTTATAGCACGAGAAGAGATTCTTTGTAAACCACTCCTTGAACCTATATGACCTAAGAATGCACCGCAAGTCTTGCCAACTCTCAATGAAATACAGCTAAGAGCATCCACCCAACAGCAACATACTGGCGACTGACTGGAGTTGTATTTCAGCAAGAGTGAAGACTATTTCATTGTGAAATAATAAGGCCTGAAGCCTGTTCCCAAAAACCTGTTTATACATTTTCTTGAGGGAAATTAAACAGTATTCTCGGAATCACCGAGGTAACGTTTTAATTAAAAATGCTAGAGGCATTATTTTATAATAGCTTTACGCTATTTGAACATATTATTTATGTAATTACAGATTAATGGGCTCTGTCATGATAAAGTTTTTTTTCATTCATTTTAATAAAATTTCTTTCAAGTTTTTTTTAATATGGTGGCAGTGTAATGTTGCCACAAATATTTAACAAAAATAATGTTCTAAAGCATTTAAAAAAAATTGTCAGAAAATCAGAAAGTTTCAGCAACAGTGGGGTCATGCAAAAAACAAAAAACGAGACTGCAGTGACCCAACTGCTGACCCAATCAGTTATGTTGTGTATTTTATAGCTATCCCATTTTAAACGGATAACAGATCAGGCAACCACATGGTGAACATATCATGTCTCCATTTTATTAGAGGATTACCTGTGAGATATAACGGTGCCCAATAATATTGGGACAGGGCTACCCATATGCACTGTTGGGACTGTGTGGCAAGTCAGCATTCAGAAGATTGTCAGCTTTACTGAAAGACCCACTTTAACTCTTGTATCGGTCAGGAGCGTAACTACAGAGCAAGTAGACCCTGTGGCTGCAGGGGTGAAGGGAGGTATTGGGGGCCTAATTAATGAGCAAATTCAACATATATTGGTAAAACAGGACAAACTCTGGATATGTTGGGGGCCCAAAAATGTATTTGCTGTGGGGACCAGAAACATCTATATATATATATATATATATATATTTATAGATACACACCAGTAAACCCTCAAAGTAATGCTGCTCTGAATCCTCTGTCAAAAGAAGCACAGCATTTCTTTCCTTCTATTATGGGTTTCTGTATCAGACTTCCTCTTTAAAGCATAAACCTCCAGAGCTAGGGCTTGAGCATGCTCAGTTTGCTCCTCTCTTCCTCCCTCCTCCCCTCGTGCTGTAATCTGACCCAGAGCTATGAGTGAGCAGGGAGAGACCCAAGCAGGAAGTGATGTCACACCAAGCTAATATGGCAGTTGCTAGAAAGAGCTTCTATAGTAAAGCATTCTTCAGAATAGATATAGTGTTATAGCTTGCACTATTTTTGGTAATCTATTGGAAATAAACTGCTTTGGTACCTTTTACCATCTTAGTTGCTCTTCTCTGTACCCTCTCTAATTAAAATCATAATAAATTATATGGGTCATCCTAGAATATGGGGACAAATACTTAAACATAGGTGCAAAAGTTCCCCCCACAATAACGCAAATATTTTTCATTAGTGTACTGTAACAGTTGACTTGTTATTGTCTCTTTGGACCTGAAGAGAAAGTGTAAAGTTTCAGGATCTTTATTGACTTTTTGTTTAAGTGAGGCCAACAAAAAGTCATAAAAATACAGCTCTGTTTAATGACAGTCAATAAAACTTATGTGCACACAGTAGATGTACAATACTGAAAGATCTTGAGCCGAATGAAGAGTGATCTTTAAATATTTTTCAGTCAACTTTTTTGCAGTTTCTCAAATTAGTTACAAAAATATAACCACGAAACAGAAAGGTCACACAAGTAAAGGGGAGGCTGATGACGAAATGTTCTGTAGGCAAATGTTTCCTGTGCACCTACTGAGGTTTTCTAGCATCTGCAAATCATGGAAACAACATACACAGCAATCATGTCACCAGCTAACCCACAGCTGCCCTTTTATGCATCAGCTGGGCTGCAACTGATAAACTGGTCCTTCAGAGAACACTGGGACGTGTGGTTCAGAGACTATAGAAATATTTACCTACTTTTACTCGTTTTCTTCATAGTAGTACACATGCAATGCTGGGAGATGTATTCAGAAGCAGCAGGATGCCATAAATAGGAGAGGATTTAAAAAGAACAACCAAAGCATTCATGAAAGATTGTGACATGAAATTCTGTGCCATTTCAATTTCGGTTTATTGGTCAATATTAAATTATGCTTTGAATGGACATACTAGTTATTCTTATAATGTACATGATAAAAGGTCTTCTTTGGGCCTTACCTGATGTGGTTATTTCTAGTCAGGTGCTAGCCACATCTGTAACGGTTTCCTTTCCAAGAGTGAGAGAAGGGGGACGAGACCCAACAACACTATTGCTGATGGTTATCAAGTGTTTCAGAGCGATTGTCCAAACAGCAAAGAATTGTGGCACTTCCAGCACTTATTTCAATGTTGTACAGCATTAATGATAAGCCATTGCTGGAGATCAAGATTACCATTTGGGCAAAGAGCCGAAAGGCTCAAAACATGTTGTGCTTGCAATAAACCACATTTAGATGTTTACCTGCCTCCTGGCCATTCCTTGTACTTTCTAATCGTGTTTTCCAATTGCAATATTGTACCGGTATACACGAGGAATTGGCTGAAAAAAATCGACCTGCTTTTTGTTCTAAAGTACCAGTCCAACCTGTCTCTACCACGTGAACAATTTAAGTCCCTCCAGGCACAGTACCTCAGCGTATTAATCGGGGGATGCCTCTAGTGACACATGTTCATCAGGCTTTCGTTTCTACAGTAATAGGGTGACACCACAGGACACTTTAGACTTTGATGTTCATAGTGCTCATTCACAAAGCACTTCTGACTGCCCTTTGTACCATAGGGCAGGTGGTAAGATTGAGGCCTGCATCTGCCTTTTTACAATAGCACAGATTAGGGGATTGGTAGGCTGTCTACATGCCCCCCAAACCCACCTCTCATGGAAATAGCATTGCCAAGCCCAGGCACTGCCACTCATATGCTAATCTCACCACTCACTTCACTTACCAGTGTCTGTCCATCTACCACTCCCAACATCAACCTTTCTCCATACACCAATCTTTTACTATTCACCCTTAATCCAAAAGATTCTTGGTTTCCCTTCAATGCCTGTATAACAAGCTCTCTTGATTTCCCAAGGGCCAAACACATCTCCTTTCCTCATGTAACAACTTGGGTTTAGTTTGATATAAAGATATGCTATATGCCAATGGTTTCTTGTGCCTAGAGCCACTGCAACAATTGTGACAATTAATGTGACTTGGATTCAAGGCACAGTATGTAAAAGACCATGGAAACCCTGTGTTTTACCCAAGGAATTATTCTTTTATTTTTTGCATCTGATAAACCAACAGAAATTGAAGGGCATGTATAATGCCCTATCCCTGTTAGTAAATGAGGTATTATAGCCCCTGAATACCCTTGTGTCATTCCTTCCTCCATTAACCCTTATGTACCTGTGCAGTGAGAGGCAGCAGCTGCACATCCAACAGAAGATGAGTTTATTGACTAAGCCGAGTAGGGAACTCTGAGAGAAGAATCTACTCATGCCCCACACACCTACACTGCTCACCGAGCCTGTCACTGCTACATGTTATCTTTTGACATTGCACCGGAGGTCTCTGCCTGGTCTGTCTAATGCTAATACCAGCCTTAACCTTAGACTTTATAGTTAGAAGCACTATATAAGTTACCATAACACGCAGGCCTGGGAAACAGATCTGGCCAGTCAGTGACACGGCAGTGTCTATAAATAATACAAAAGGCATTGAGGGCAGTTTTCATTTTACAAGGAGCTAGCACTATTTTAAGTCAATGGCATTTGCACACAAATTAGCAGTTCTAAGTACCAGTAAAAAATAGAAATCAACTGGAAACAATCATTGTTTGATTTAAAAACATAAGTTTTGGGAAGGTGACCAGTCTCATTTCCCATATTACTGCATTTATATCCTTTGTCAGGCTGCATCATTCACTTACAGTAGGCTCCCCTCAAACACGAGAGGAAGTGTCCTAATTGTTCCTTCTTGAGTAATGGGATATGAAGCACACCATCCTCTGGCTTTGACTTTAAAGCATTTTATTACAGCAGAAAAGTAATACAAGCTTTCGGGGAGAACCCCTTCCTCAGCATGAGGGCTGCATATTCCTTTTAGTGTAAAGCCGATCACACACAATGAAATAGTTTGCTAACTTCATTGCCTTCAATCAAAATGGGCAACAATCATGCCACATAGCGCTTCACTGTCCAATACGATACAGACCAATCAGATCATTCCAGTCACATTTATGTACATATAGCTCAGGAATTAGCCCATGTCATTAAGCTATATTAATGTGATTGAGTCAAGTAAGAGAGGTTTATATCCAATCAAGGTGAACAGAGCAATGCATTAAATTTTGACCCTTGATTATGTCCACTAAGGGAAATATCATATTGTGTGTTTTCTAGCCTAGCTGAAATTCTTTTCTCCTCACTTTGTGCAGCCCCCATTCACTTGAATAGGAAATAACTAATTGTTAGTGTGATAATTTTTCAATCTTAAATTCTCTAGTGAGATTGTCCTAGTGATTGATCACTTCTACAATTTTTTGCATTTCCTATTCAAGTCAATGGGAGGAGATGACGAGCACTTTTTAGCCCTGTATATTTCATCAACTTCTCCATAGCCTTATGTATTAAAACAATTGCATCTTGTAGAGCTTATCTTTCATGTGGTATACAAATATTGGCCTTAGACTCCTACTGGAACGTCAATCGAAGACCCTGCAGCTACATAACAGTTTATTTAGCATAACTATATGAGTGTCTGTAGTAAACACCCAATTTTATCAGGGCAGGGTAACAGTTCATTGTATTGTACAATAACTTATAAGGAATTATTCAATTAAAATTATGTTAATATTCTGAAAGGATAATGCAGTTGGTCTTCATTTGTGTATTTGTGTGTTTGTGTGTGCACACAGCAACATACAATAATAATTTGGTTAATAGGCTAGTGATCCCAACAACCAGAATATGAGGATACATTTGTATTTTATTGTTTTATCTAATATTAAACTGCCTGTCCGTAATCCTAGTAAGTAGATAGCAGTTTACAATTTCAAACTGAAGTAAGAAAGAAAAAAAGTCCAAAAAAACACCAATGGCACATGCCAGGTTTTTCTGGCCACACAATTTTCAGACTGCAGACCAGTGGCAAAATGTTGACAATAATGGTACCCTTTACGTCAGATGAGCACTGCTCAGAAACACTCAATGATGAATTCCTGACGATAATCACATACCTTCCAACATTTTGGAAATAAAAAGAGGGATACAAAAAGTTGGTACATGTAGTGTGGCATTTGGCCACGCCCATTTTTGTGGCCAGACCCCCTAATTACCATATTAATTTTACAAAATTTGGCAGATTATGAAAGTTTGAACATATTTCTGTGTTTTTTTTCTTCAGTTATTACAGTTTTGCTAATGAAGATGATCTGCCCTTTAACCTGTGAGTCTAACTTTTCCCAAGGGACCTGTTCTTATATTGTTACAATTACTTGACAACAGTATCTTATCTGCTGCTGTGGCTGTTCTGGGCTCTCTGCCAAAATCCAATTAAGTTATAAACTTTGTTTATTTTTATGGCTGTTCAGTGTAGAGAAAAAGGGGACTTTTCAGTACAAACGAGGGACTGTCAAAAGAGGGACTGTTCCTCTAAAAACAGGACAGTTGGGAGGTATGTAATCAACCACAGGCTCAGAGTTAGTACCATTATTGTCAAGCTTGAAAATGCATGGGTGCAAAACACTCCATTTGTCATTAACCTAAAACAACTGTCTGTGGAAAATAGGGGACACATTTAATAAATGCAAGTTGCTCGACAACACTGATTGTATTTAAAATTAAAAGCAATCATTGCACAGAGAGTTAATTCTAATTCTGGCCCCTTTACGTAGTTGCAATCCCACAAAATGGCAATTAGTTATTTTGAAGCAAGAGTACAGCACACGAGTAATGTCAAATGTCATTCTTTCTTGGCTTTAAGTCTGGGTGAACTTTGGTACAACGTGGTGAGAGACAGACATGCTGACTAGCCATTACATTACATCATGCATTGCTATGCCTGAGACTAATGACATCCTAAGTCAATAATTTCATCCCCTAGCATTGATTTCACCAATGTAGGTTTATGGTCTTTGAGATCAGCCAGGAAATGAAAGGCAACTACTCTGTGGTTAAGTATAGAGCAGCTCCTTTTAGGAAATATGAATGTTTTTAGTTTGTAAGCTCTAATGAGCAGGGCCTTCTTACCTGCTTGTTGAATGCATATAATAATAATAATGTAAAAACACTATTCATTTAAAGTGACCATTAAAACAAAATATATATTTTCACTATACCTGCTTCACATGATTGCTGGTCTTAAATAAAAAGTGAACTATTACTAGTCAATGTGTCAATGCCAAAAGGGACAGGTTTGTCAAGACAATGTTCTGTCTTACTGACAAAGGTGTCAACTGTGGCACTGAGTTGTTGGCAATAAATAGTTCACTTTTTTCTATTTAAGATCATTCTGCACAGAAATTATTTACAAGAAACTTAAACAAGCTATTAGAAGCAACTGTCACCCTTGTTGCACCTGTAGTTCAAATAGGATAGGGTAATGAAGCTTTCTATGGCAAATATCTTTTGCTGTAGAAGCTGCCTAGTTAGGAGTCTTTGTTTTTCTCTGGGTAGTAAAGTTTACTTTTTTAAAGATACAAATCCAAAATGTGTGTACTGAAGAGCATACTGCTGATTGACAAAGGAGCAGGAATCCCTACAGGGCGTATCTGTCCCTCAGGACTGGTATTTGGAAATGGCATCCTTCCAGCCACGGTACACTTTACAACGTCTGCCAAGCTTAGGTGTAAATGAGTAGTAAATAGGAAAGATATAAGCTATTAGTGCAAGAGAGGGAGTAAAAAAGGTGAAAGACTCCTGTTGATAATTTTAATGAT
The DNA here is from genome assembly GCA_038501925.1 of Xenopus petersii. Taxonomy (NCBI): domain Eukaryota; kingdom Metazoa; phylum Chordata; class Amphibia; order Anura; family Pipidae; genus Xenopus; species Xenopus petersii. Next base: position 83,581,143 of record CM076680.1, read on the forward strand.
AAGGATTAACATTCAGCAGTCAATAGTATATGTATACAATGAAAGTAGTAATGAAGAAAAATAAAATAAAACATTACAAACAGCATTATGCCTGCACTAAAGAGGCACCTTTCTGTTTGTTCGGTGTAGGTTAAATATGTGAATGAAGAAGTATAATTGTGATATTGCTTATCAGAAGGTAAAATATATGGCACTAACGCTGTAACCATAGCAACATAAGGAATGATTTAATGTATATAGTATATGCATGAAGCAACAATGTTCCACAATGAAAGAACATTGTGGAAAATACAGTGAGCACAAAAAAGAGGGTAAATGAAAGAAACAGATTTACCCCTGTCTTAGAGCTTGCCCGTGTTGTTTTAATTGATCTGATTTGAAACCATTAACATCTTATGTTTTATAGGTAAGTGCTTTTATTTGGATTTGATACAAACACATTTTGTTGTACTGTACAGAGAAACTGCATGCTTTTAAAATAAAAGTGGAATTCAACCTGTATGAATAGGGTGGTAGGGCAGAATGAGTTGAACAAGGCAGCAAGACTAAAAGGGCAGAACAAGATGATCAATGTTACATTACTAAAGGACAAAAGAATGTTATAAGGCAGGAGTGCCCATACTTTACTAATGCAAGGTCTACTTTTAGTGATGTCCCATTATGATCTACATCCATAAAAGCATTAACATACTGTTCCATAGAAAACAACTTAAATGTTGATTTATAAAAAAATGTATATTGCTATATTCAGGGCCGGGCCACACAAGCGCCCTAGGCAAGCCAGCTGGACACGGCATCAGCTCAGCACAAGTGCGCACGTGTGAATTGGTGCAAGCATGCTATTGCGTGCATGCGCAGGAGCGCAAAAAGAAGTAATAAGCACAGAGAGTCGGGCACAGAGCGGACTGGGGGTAGGCGACAGAGGAGGTACGTGACTGGAGCCCCCCCCAGCTTTGTGCCCTAGGCACGTGTCTACTTTCCCTACCACTTGGCCCGGCCCTGGCTATATTAAACAAACAATATTTCTGATGTAACCATAACATTATAAATATCTGAATGAAAATAATGGACCTGGACGGTTATTTAGAAAAGCTGTTTGTTGACAGTGTCTTGGGATCTACTGATCAATAACTAAAGGTCTACTGGTATATCCTGATCTAGCTTTTGGACAGCCCTTAATAAGGCAATGGGATCAAGTAGTAGAATAAGGTGGTAAAACTGAAGCTGATTATTCAGCAAAGCTGGTGGTGGTGAAATAAGTCCCAGATTGCATGGACGTAAGAGTAAAAAAAGCCAGCATGGCAGAAGAAATGAAACAGTTAACTGGGCTTAATAAGTCAAACAACACATTGGGGTTGAAAGATTGGGGAAAAGAAGCATGCTGGAGAGAAACGAGAATCGAACTGAAGCAACAACAGGCAAAGGAGAAGGATAGATCAATCAGGCTGTGCAGAATAAGTCAGCTGGCTAAGGGGGGAAACAAAAAATTAGGGTAGGAGGAATAGAACAAGACAGTTGGCTGAAAAAGTGGAAAAAAGGTGTAGGAATGAAATGGAAGAGTGAAGGCCTATAAAATAGCATCCGGTTACAGGGTTAGATGTATGTAAAGACGCAGTAGGGCAGAAAAGGTTGTCCAAGTCAATATAAGAGCTGAAGGAATAGTACAAGGCAGCAGGGCAAAGGACAGGAAATCTTAGGTTTGGAGGACCAGGCAAGGTAGCATGGCTGAAAAATGAAATAAGCTGGCAGGGGTGGAGGAGCACAAAAAAGGGTAAAGGCAGAAGCTGAAATAGAACAAATTCAGGGCTTGGAACACAAACCCATAGAAAAAGGCAAAAGGATCAATATAAAGCAAAAATAGAGAAACTGAAGCATAAAAAAAGGGGCCAAAGGCAAGAAATGGAGTTTGGCAAGAATAAGAATAAAAAAGGTTCTAATGAATGTATAGCGTTTCAGAAACAAAGATGCAATTTAAAAGTACAGATTGGCACCACTAAGTGGAGGTTGTGAGTCACACTCACAATGCTACAAACATTAGCAGACTAAAAGAACTCAAAAGCATACTCTGCATCTTTTGCAATTTATTTCATATATAAAGTAAAATATAAGTCTGATGTAACAATTTAAACAGATCAGATTAAATTTGTTTCAACCACACTGCCAATGCTAGATGATCAAAAAAGGCTAGAGTTAGGCAACCCTAAGGGTTTTATTACCATGCAACCCTAAAATATCTTGGCTACAATAAGTTCTGAAAACTAATTGGAAAAATACCAGAAAAACTTTAGAAAGTGCTGAAAAGCCTGTGGTTCTGGTATTTGCTAAGTAGGTCACTAGCTGAGTATACTGGGACTTGCAGTTAAATATCATCTGAAATGACAATACTTCCTCTCCTGACCTCTATACAGGTATGGGATCCGTTATCTGGAAACCTGTTTTCCAGAATGCTACAAATTATAGAAAGGCTGTCTCACATAGACTCCATTATAATCAATCCAAATTTTTTTAAAAATTACTTCCTTTTTCTCTGTAATAATAAACCAGTGGCTTGTACTTAATCCCAACTAATATAGAATTAATTCTTATTGGAAGCAAAACCAGCCTATTTGGTTTATTTAATGTTTACATGATTTTCTAGTAGACTTAAGGTATGAAGATCTAAATTATGCAAAGATCCGTTATCCTGAAAACCCCAGGTCCTGAATTCTGGATCACGGTTGCCATACCTGTATTATTTTGAGACAGACAAGCGCAGATAATAACATCTCCTATACAAAGGGGACATATGTGCAACTAATTTTAATAGAAATGTTCAAGTCACAATAACTGATTCTCCCACACAGTAACACAGATCCCTGACCACATCACCTACTCTCTTACACCCGGTGGAATCAGGAGGGGGAGAAAATTCAGTATGATTAATTGTGGTGTGCCACATTTTCCCTCCCAGATGAAAGTGGTTCACAGCTTTAGCTTGTTTTATTGCGAAAACATTTATGTATGCATGCAATAATGTTTGCAAAATGAAGATTGCATTCTGATTCGTACTCAGAATGCAGCAGACATTTCAGCCTGTTGAAAAGTTCATCTTTTGCGGCACTTTCACACCACCTGAATAAATGCAGTGGAAGAGGAAAAACCTAACACATTTGAGGTTGCCATAAGAACAGAAGACTGAAACTGATGTAAAATCTTTGCGGGTAAAATTGCACTTATCTGGCGCATGTCAGCTGTCTTTTTTCCAGAGACTGCTCTGGTCTTGGCTCTCTGTACCCGGTTTTAATTAATTCATTTGATTACATTTTTTTCAAGAAATATTTCATTGACCTTATGAAAAGAAATTGGTTTTTAAAATACAATTTTACTGATTCACCCATGGTGGTTATGGATGTCATATATGTGGCACATGTCCCCCTTTAGCCCTGCAATAAAAGGTAGCTGGAAATTCACTTCAAGTTTTAATACTTCTGTAGCAAAAAAGTTTCAAATATCTGTTTTTTCCATCACAAATAAGATACCACAGTTCTGAAATCAGACTTCTATAAGATGGGTTTGCAGATATCTAAATAGAAACCTAATGCCCCAACACACGGAAGTGATATCATGTGGACAGGTATTCAATTCTAAAGGCAGCCGAGGGCCTCACCCCAAAAGCTTCCATCCTAGGCACAGGTCCCAGGGTGCCTATATATATATATATATATATATATATATATATATATATATATATATATATATATATATATATATATATATATATATATATATATATATATATATATACATACATACATGGCCCTGAATACAAAATCTAATCAAAAATAGTTGCTGATTTCAACATAAGCAAAGCAACTAAGAGCAATATTTTCCAACCTTTTACTTAGACTTGCAAACTAAAACCACACGCTTTATTAATAGAACTTACAACCCCACTGATAAAGATGAGTCAGTTGCATTGGCGGAAACTTAGCATCCCCATCTCTGGCATGTCAAACATCATATTGTTTTTCAAATGTAACCCCCAGACTTCAAAATAAATGTGCTGTTTTTTTTTTTTTAACTTTCTGTTTATTGAAATTTACACATATATTTGACAGTATGTATTTCCTTTTCTTGTCCATACATGAAATACATGTGCTGTTTTTTTTGTACAAAGGATGAATAGGAATAATAATACACACAAATGTTTCAGTTGTTGGTCCAATCAGCCATACCTTTTATTTATCTTCCTTACCTTCCCTGCATGCAATGAAAGCTGCCAAACTTCTTATTTATTACCCCACCACCACCTTATTAACCCATAGATTTCTATGATTGCAAGCTAGGATGCTATATTTATTTTGTAGAATGTTTTACCATACCTGAGTAAAAAGCTCTAAAAACTCTGTTTGTTTAGGATAGGAGCTGCAGTATTAACATGTTGTGACATCACTTCCTGCCTGAGTCTCTCCCTGCTCTGAGCTCAGATTACAGTAGAAAAGGGAGGGGAGGGGGAGAGGAGCAAACTGAGCATGCTCTTGCCCAGGGCAATGAGGTTTAAGCTGAAGGCAGGAAGTCTGATACAGAAGCCCATATGTACACAATAGAAGGATAGAAATTCCGTTGTTTCTTTTGACAGGCGACTCAAAGCAGCATTACTTTGGGGGTTTACTGGTATATTTAGATGGACCTTTCTGATAAGGCTTACTTAGTTTTAACCTTTCCTTCTCCTTTAAGGATCTTACACACAGGTGTTTATTGCTACATTTCCCTGCAATGGATCTCTTCTGTGTTCTACTGAAGAGGAATGCAGCCCAATCTTCAGGATTGGGTTGTACTTACTCTGAAACATGCAAGCACCGAATGCAGGTGGAATGTATCAGTTACAGACAAAGTGATAAATTAATACGCAGGGCCGGAACTAGGGGTAGATAGAAGAGGCATCTGTTTAGGGCGCAACAATGTGGAGGCGCTAGGCAGGTGCCTGTACAAGATTCTTCTGCTACCCCTAGTTCGGATTCTCTACCCTCTACAGCTCTCGTCTACCCACCTCTGTCGCTCACCAATCTCTGTCCCTCCCTGCCCTTTCGCTTCCCCTTCATTGCCCTCCCCTATTTTATGGTGCACACAGTGGGCGGGGTTAGCCAACCGTGACCTGGTAATACGGTGACCAATTCCAGTACATGTATGTAATCTGTTATTTGGATACCTGTTATCTAGAAAGCTATCTACCATAGAGTCCATTATAAGAAATAGTCCTAATTTTTAAAATGATTTCCCTTTTCTTTGCACTAATAAAACAGTATCCTGTAGGTGATCCTAACTAAGCTTTGTGAATTCATATTGGCGGCAAAACAATCCTATTGGGTTTAAATGATTTTTAGCAGATTTAAAGGGCACCTTCACACTCTGGTACGGGGAAACAATATTTTCTTTTTCATTATAAACGCCCCTCACCAGCGCTAAGCCATCTGCCCCGGGAACGAGCTCCCAGTGTGGTTGGCCATGTTGGCATACACACTTGTGCATAATGAGCAAGTTCCACCAATCACTCATTATGTGTATGTGTGTAAACTTGGGGGGGGGGGGGCATGTTCAACACTCCTACATCACACATACACACACACATGTACATAATGAGCAAACAAGGAGACTCAATACCCAATATAGGTAAGTGTGTCACCTTCCGGTTAGGGTTGCCATCTGGCCGGTATTTTACCAGCCTGGCCGGTAAAAATTATGGTTGTTCTTGATGTTATTAATAGGGAAAAAAGATAAATATATAGGAAGACTGGTATTTTTTTCCAGAAAAGGTGGCAACCCCATTTCTGGTTCAGGCAGTATAGCACTAGCAAGGTTCACATTTTTGGTGAAAACAAAGGAGTATGGACTCTATAAACCGTCACTTCCATCTGGAGAAACAAAGTGTAATGATCCAAATAACAGGAATCCCCAAGTCCTTAGTACTCTGTATAATAGATCACAAACACATTTAAGCAAAATTATATAAAGCCACTTGATGGGTCCTGTCATTAAGAATTCACAGATGCCTACACAGGAGTGATCTCAAAAGGTGATTCATATCATATGTAAGACATATCATATAATATCACAAGTACAATTACTAAACACTTATACACTCAGTAATAACCTAATCTCTAAAATACACCTTTTTTCTTATAACTATACCGGTATGGGATCTGTTATCTGGAAACCCGTTATCCAGCAAGCTCCGAATTACTGAAAGGCTGCCTCCCTTAGACTCCATTTTATCCAAATAATGACAATTTTAAAAAATGATTTCCTTTTTCTCTATAATAATGAAACAGTACCTTGTACTTGGTCTAAAATAAGATCTAATTAATCCTTATTGCAGTAGAATCAGCCTATTGGGTTTATTAAATGTTTACATAATTCTTAAGGTATGAAGATCCAAACTATGGAAAGATCCATTATCCGGAAAACCCCAGGTCCCGAGCACTCTAGATAACTGGTCCCATACCTGTAGTATACCTGTACATGTTTTAAACAGGGATACATAGCCTTCCTGCAGCCCCCGCTGTGAAACTAAAAGTGATCAATTTCTGGCAACCTTTGGGTGAAATGATGTGACTTTAGTTGAACCCAAACTAGAAGATCGTGGTCCACGTTGGTCATCTTTGACAGATAAACAAATTAGCAGCTACTGTGAACTGCATGGCTAGGACATGTGCAGGACCAGGCCTGAAACATGACCATAATAATGCTAATTATTTAAATGCTGTGACACATGCCATCCACATAAATTAGACTTTAAAGGGATAAGGTCACCCTTGGGGGAAAAAGTGCACTACTTCAGCATAAACTTCAGCCAACAAAGTCAAATTTTCTTAAAATACTGCTGTCTACATCATACGAATAGCTTGTGGTGAACTATCACTTTAAGCCATGAAAATACTATTACTTTCAAAGAAGGCATTTGGGATAATCATGTACACATGTACACTACAGAACAGCTGCAAACAAGCATCTACATGTTAATGTCAACTAAGAATGCTAAGTTGTTTAAGGTCACAAGCAGCTTATGAGAGGCATTCCCATTTAGCCCCTCCTCTCATTATTCTTTGTATACAAACATTACAATAAACCATTCGTTTGGAAGTTCCACTTCTGCGTGACTCCAAAGATTCATTCCAGGACATTCACACTGATTTCCTGAAAAACACAAGTTTTAGCTAACAAGGACAGGATCTTTTCCTGCCTCCAAGGCACAAATCTCTAGACTCTCCTCCAAAAAACTGCTATCATCTTGATCAGGCTTGCATGTCAAACTTTAGACCTTCCAGCTGTGGTGAACTGCAAGTACCGTCATTTTCCCCAAGTTCACGCTGAAAAGCAGCCCTTAGGGGCATATTTATAAAGGTGGGTAAAAAAAGAAGATGATCTTTTGTTTTTGGCCTGATTTTTACAATTCTTTAAATATTTGCCTTCATCTTCTGTCTCTTTTCAGCACAGACACCGGCAGCCAAAAAACTATCTTTCTATTCTCAAGCCACTGCCTGGATTCTGGGGTAAACTGTACCATAGCAGCCAAATTCCACTTCAAACTGGAGAGCTGCTAAACAAAAAGTTAAATAATTTTAAAAAAAAACAGTGAAGTCACTTCAGGGGTAGGAGCAGGTGCAATTGCACCTGGGCCTGCATCCTCCAATAGGGCCCACCACAGAAACTGCGCACACTAGTGATGTGTGGGCCGACCCGATACCCGCGGGTCAGACGGGTTCAGGTCGACCTCGCACTGCTCCTCGCGGGTGACCACCTTCAAATGCCGGTTTCTGACTTCCGGTTTTATAGGCTCGCGTCTGCTCACCCTGTCCCTTTTGTGACGTCATCGGCGGGGTGGTGCGGGTCTGGTCTATAAAAGAACCCCGGAAGCGCGGGTGCGGGCTGGAGCAGGGCGGGTTAGGTTCCGGTGCGGGTCAGGAAAACCCTGACCCGCACATCACTAGCGCACACAACATGGAGGCCCTAGGGTAGTGTGTCCCAAAATGATGGGGCAGACTGGTGGGGTGGTAAATGCAGTTTTGCACAGGAATGGGGAAGGTCCCCATTGGCTTGCCTAACTTTTTTTGGTCGAAGGATAATCCTTCGATCATTGGATTAAAATCCTTTGAATTGTTCGATTAGAAGGATTTAATCGTTAGATCGAACGATTATTCCTTCGATCGTTCAATCAAAATATTTGCGCAAAATCCTTCGAATTCGATATTCGAAGTCGAAGGATTTTCATTCCCCAGTCGAATATCGAGGGTTAATTAACCCTTGACATTCGACCCTTGATGCATCTGCCCCTTAGTCTGCAGTCTCTTCCCACCAGTTCCCCAGGATCTTCAGTTGTTTGTGGCCTTTCACCTTTCTCATAATATGCAGATGCGTACTTGGTGGAATTGGTGGTTTACGAGTGACAAGCTTTGCTCTTCTATAAAACAGCGTTTTTCAACCTGTGTGCCGCGGCACACTGGTGTGCCGCAAACTTATGTTAGGTGTGCCGCCTCACCTCTGGAGTCGGCTTTGCTGCGCGCATGCCAGTGGCCTAACTAGGGAGGAAGCAGACCCCGCAGCTGCGGGGGGGCCCGGGAGGAGAGGGGGCCCGGCCGAAATTGATGTCCTCCAGTGACCTCCTGGCTGATCAATGCAGCCAGGCCAGCATCGCATCATTCGCATGATTCGCATCGATCTGTCGATGCGATCCGTCGGATCCGGATCCGTCCCCAGTCCTCCCCAGCCACTGGCCGGGCCCTACCTCCTCCCTGCTCCGTACTGCGCCGCATGTTACTTCCGCGTTCCAACTTCCGCCCTCTCTCTGCTGAGTCTGCTCGTCTCGCCAGCCGCCAGGCCCTCCCTCTTCCTCTGTGTCAGTGATGTCACGTATGTCATGTGGACGCAGTGCGCCATTGGGAGTCGGACGAACGGTGCAGGTGAGGCAGGGAGAGGCCCGCCTGGGCTGGCTGCCTCTGAGTGTAGAGTGACTCAAAAACTAGTAAAATCAATGTGTGGGAACTGGGAAAACGGAAAAGAATACCAACGATGCTGCAGGGACAGGGCCAGGGGGGTCAAATGTTTTGAGGGGAATGGGATTTGATTGAAAGTGTGAAAACTACTAAAGATGGGGGACAGGAGGAGAGAATTGGGGAATGGGAAATTGTAAAAAAAAAAATTTAAATAAATCATAAGGAAAGAACTAAGAAGAGACCAGATAGAACACAAAAGGGGTCAGGGGAGCAGTATAAAAAGTGCTATAAGATATTTTAACAGAAAAGGAACTGAGATTAAAAGGGTAACAGCTGGTGGTGTGCCGCGGGATTTTTTCAATGAAAGAAATGTGCCTTGGCTCAAAAAAGGTTGAAAAACACTGCTATAAAATATAGAAGTAAATATATGGGTAAGACTCAACTTGCCTTTTCATCTGCGTTTTAAATTGTACTTGTGTTTTTGGCTACTGTATACAGCAGGCACCTGGCTTATCCTTTTGTATGGCCATACCTACTGAGGAACAGACCCACTTAAGTCAGAGACTAAAGCAGTGGGCCAGACTAAAACATTTCCAGAGCAGCTTACAGGAACAAGGTATTTAAAAAGTGCAATTACAAACTGTAAATTGAGACTTGGAAGGATTTGTGCAATGCCTACAGCCCGTAGTAAGGACACATCATTTACAAATATATTTGGGGCAAATTCACTAACCGGCGAAGTGGCTAACGCTAGCGAAAATTCGCCAGCGTGACGTCATTTTACCACTTAGCCAATATTCTAACAGTGGCCCTGGCGAAAATTTGCCAGCGAATTAGCAGCCTAACGCCTTTGCAAAGTTGCACTCTGTCGAAGGGGCGAAATTACGCACATTTACTACGTTTTTTTTTTTTATGAATGTTACCTCTTTTGACTTTGCCATATGGCACCTTAACTATACTGTGGGCACATGTGTAGGGCATTAGAACACCCCTATCTACTTTTATTACGTTTCCCTGGGATTGTATAGTGTAATGTGAGCCGCAGCATACACTTCCATTCATTTTTAAATTTGGCTCCGTATGCAAATTAGCCTTCACTATCGTAACTTCGAACGGCTGATCGTACTATCGATTGCGCAACTTCACAAGCGTTTGGTAACCTGTGCGCAACTTCGGATCTTCGTGAATTTGCGATGGCTTGACGAATTTACGCCTGGTGAAGTGAGGTGAAATGCAGCGAAGGCAACGCTAGCGGATTTTCTGAGGTAAGTAAATTTCCCCATTGCATCAATTGATGTACACAGTAGTTACATGTGTTTTGTGAAATCCTAATGCTAAATTAAAACTATAACATGTCACAACAAAAATGTGTTCTTGAGTAAAAAGCTAAAATACAGAAACATAAGCTGTCAGAGGATGCTGGGAAGTGTTGCTTAGCTACAGTCCAGGTTGAAGATTGTGGCTCTGAAATCATTACTGTGGGAGTTTTATTTACATCCCTGCGATGGGAAGGGCTGTGGATGAAATCCCAGAAAAATAGATTCACTCATGCAACAGAAAAGAGGGAACAATGCTCCTTTTGTCACTATGTAATGATGCAATTGTTCTACATTCTGCACAGGAACAAAGTGCAATCAAGGTAAAGGTCTGAGGAGGATGTGTGCTCTGTATTATGTACACAACACACAATGAAAAAAAAAAAAAAGACCTTCAGACTGTCCTGCCAATAAGCTTTCTCTTTCCATTAAAGGGGCATGTAAGTCAGTTGAACAACGATCAGATAAGTGACAGTTGCACATTCTTTCATTCATGCTGTGGATGATTTAGAGAGGACAGCTTAGGGCTGGAGTAGACACGTGAGTCAGCAGCAGCTGCCTGTAGGAAACTGCTGACAGGCAGTATTGTTCTAGCCGACACAAGCCACTACACACACACACCTACCTCATAAACACAAGATGGGTGTATGTAAATCGGACACAGGCACACCTCCACACTAACTCTTCCTGTTTTCCAAGGCAAGGTCGACATTAACAACTTTGATGCAAAGCCTAAAATGAATGTCTTGCAAGGGAGATAATGCAAGTTTGAACTGCAAGATTTTTCCCCTTTTCTATAAAGCCAGTTATTTTGCCTATTTGTCACTGAATAGCATTTCTCAAAGACAAATACTCTGAAATGTTATATTGTGATATTAATCTCAGCGTGTCCTAAACCTTTTCCACACTGGCTGCACCAAATAACACACATGAAGACTTCCCAGAGGAGACTGCACGATTTACATATGCTAATGTGGAAAATACCATGTTTGTGATAATCTTTGACTTCTTACTATTTGTTAGATTTACACTTTAAGCACAAAGGGCATATAGGATGAAAAATCCTAAATATATTTAGTTAAGGGTCCCAACAAATAGCACCACTGTATAATTACATACAGCACCTTTATGGACCGAAATATCAAAACATACCAGCAATACTATTTTGAATATTAACATGATCTCTTCATATCCTTCCACATCTTCTGATACTGTGCAATCTTAACTATCATCCATGTGCATGATGCTCCAACACTAGAGGAGGCCTGTAAACAATTCAAGTAGTGGTGATATCTCATAATCCCGGAATGCAGCTCAAACTTTAGAGTAGCATTTCCTTTTCACTATTCAGTGGTGCGTGGGTTAATACACAATAATAAAGGGGAAATGGTAGTCCTTTTGTGACAAAAAGAGCTAAGAAATGGGGCAATCCCCAACAAAATGAAATGTATTTTTGTGTTCTGGGTCATTTTGGCAGATGGATCAATCAAAAGGTTGCTCTGGGGAACGTTTTTTTTAAACCACAAGACTACACAGCAGCAAACTTCCTCTTTTTATTACTATGTGCTTATGAAACTGAAACGTAATGTAAGCAAATACTATAAATTCAGTGTAGCCGGCGGATACAATGATAAAACGTATGACAGCAAAAAAAAAAAAAAAAGCAGACCTTTCCACTGGTTACAACAGCAGTTATCTTTACAACCTGCTCAGAAATTGTAGCCTTCTTGCAAGATTCCAACTAGAGTCAACATGACCCACGTCCAAATAAAGTTGCGATAACACTTAATAATATCCTCCAGCTTTTGTGCAGAGTAACAACATTTAAAAATGATTTACATTATTTTTGGATACAGTTATGGATGCAGGTGTCCCAGTGATTTATGGGAAATTGTTCCATTTGTCCTATAATACAGCACATTTGTTACTATGACTGTCCAATTGGGCGAATCTTGAGACAAATGTAAACCCAAATATAAAATTGCCTTATATTATTAATATAATTGTAACTCTCAGCAACCTTTCAAAGCACAAAATGACACATTTTCAGTGGTTTTAAAATGATCTGTAAATGTAAATGATATTAAAAGCAGCACCTGTCTGTCCCTAACTATTATCTGTTCTACTTATTTTGACTTTTGAAATAATGAAGCAAAACCAAGGATAGAAAAAACACTTGTAAAGAGACTACCTTCTGCTACCTTATTTCATTAGACACAACTAGCAGTGCAGGATGAGACAGAGATTCTAGATACAGTTATTTACAAATAAGTTGAAAACCACTGCATATATTTATTTAACCTATTTTTCTACAGTTATGAAAACATTTTCTTTCATTTCACAAAATTAATTTTTTTTCCTTTAAATCCCTTACAGATACTGTTATATAAGAGATACCATTAGTTTCAGTTACCTATTAAACGTATTTTTGTTTCATTTAATATGTATTTTTAGTTAGCGCTGCACAGCTCCTAAATATTAAAGTTTCTAATAGTAGACAATTTTATTAAAAAAACTGCTTTGATGCTGTTTCCTTTGCCTTTTTTTTTTCCATCGCCTTTCTTTTCTATCACAATAACTCTGCAATAGGTTTCAACAAGGGTCTCTGACCATTGTGGTTCCAGCATTCTGTTATTAAGAAATTCTACCATAAAGCACAAGGGACCCGCTGATTTGTGAGAAAAAGCAATTCTTAACCATTCAATTACACTTCTCTCGGTAACAATTTCAAAATTCAAATAAACTAGTACTTTCAAAGGCTACTCTTCTTTAACAAATATTAAATAATGTTTTTTACTTAAATACAAAACGTATTGTATTTTAAGTTATAAAAATGCCTCTATAATTGATAAACTGAATTATATTTAATACAACACAAACAGTGTGTTTTAATGTTATGTACTAATATACTGAGAACTATAAAACAAATCTACTGGAGATGACAAAAGTCAGAGCATTTTATTTTGTCTGTCCTGCTATTGTACTGTATATGGATGCTATAGGCTGTAGACACCACTTTGAAAACAAATGTAAAAACTTTAACATAACTTCTAACATTTATCATATATGAAAATTATAAACTATAAATACTTTAGAAAAAACAATAATATTAATTAACACGGATGCAAAATATAAAAGTTTCAGATGCATTGGGAATAGCAAGTTTTGGGGCAGATTTATCAAAATGTGAGTTTAGAGCTTAATAAATAAAAACTGACCCATGTTCTATTCATTATTATGGGATTTTTAGAAGCTTATTTATCAAATGATAGGTTCTAATTATCACCCATTGATGAATACAATTCAAAAAATACCATAGGAATTAATAGAACCTGGGTGAGTTTTTATTTATTAAGCTCTAAACTCACATTTTGATCCATCTGCCCCTTAATCTAATGCATGGTCTGCATTTTATGTTGACAGGACTTTCATGCTCTGATCTAGAGCCTTTTGCAGCAAGACACATTCATGCTGTTAGAGAGGAGTTAACGTTGAGGCAAAATATAAAAATATATCCAATCATGAAGAGCTAGCTCATGACGAGAAGAAAGAAAAGAAGGGGACCAATTTAGCTGCAAAGCTTAGTCAGCCTTCTCAACAATGATCCTCAAGCTATTTCAAGGTTGAAGGTCAACCTCTATTTAGCCACAATATTTCTTTAACAACCCACTGTATTTTGACAGATCACATAACTGCACACACTATGGTTGCACAGCTGATACAGGCAAGCTAAACTTCAGGATGGGACAATCCATTTAAAATCAGCAGAGCTTGTTCGATACAATGAGCTGCATCTAGCACATACTTTAAACAGAGATTTATGTATATAATATAAAATGTTCAGGGATTGCTGGAGGCTGAAGTGTAACAACAGATAGGGTGGATGGAGAACCCTCAAACAGCACATACCCATATGAACGATGAACAGTCCAGAGAACTAAAACGCATCCAGCAAAAATGGTAGACAAAGTTGAAACTAGCTGCCCTAGCATTACATTATGTAAAACTACATTTGATAATCATAGACAACCTGCAGCACGTAGAAACATCCAAGACAACCATTCAGGATTAGTTCAGCTGGAAAACAACCCAATGATTCCAATGCAAGGCATGAGTTTTACCCACAGATTCACAGTAACTCTCAACATTCCCTTCATAGTGCTGAATAACAAATTGCTACATGGACTTGTTCTGACTCAACAATATAAAGTGAAAATGTATTATGAAGATTCACAAGAGCTCAGCAGATTCTCTTTTTGTATTGATAAATGCAATACTATAGTTGTAGTAAATGCAACAGAACTAACAAATGTCATGCAGTCTATTGCAAACAATCAGATTTTTTAATACAGGTATGGGATCCGTTACCCGGATAGCTCCAAATTATGGGAAGGCCATCTGCCATAGACTCCATTTTAATCAATTAATTCAATTCAATTTCCTTTTTCTCTGAAATAATAAAACAGTACATTGTACTTGATTCCAACAAAGAAATGCTGTAATCAATCCTTAATGGAGGCAAAAAATCCTATTGGGTTTAATTCATATTAAAATAATTTTTTAGTAGACAAGATATGGAGACAAAAATTACAGAATGACCCCTTATCTGGAAAACCCCAGGTCACGAGCATTCTGGAGAACAGTTCCCATACCTGTAGTAAATTCCTACTGGCTAATTAGTTGCTGTGGGTTACTAGACCTGAGAACTTTTACTACATCTCTGAATAAACATTTAACACTTCCAAAACTCTAATGACTACTATATTTTTGTGCAATACACTTTACAGAATATTCAAATTACATATTTTATGCAGATTTACATTTATATATATTTTTGCATTTTAGAGTGTCCTATTGCTATACTTTCCCTTTGTCTTCTCAAAGATGGGGAACCACTGTGGTAAAATAATTAATGTACTAATTATTATTATTATTATTATTATTAACATGTATTTATATAGCGCCAACATATTGCGTAGCACTGTAAAGTAAATGTGATTATACAACTACATCACACGAATTACATATATAGAATATATGGAGTAACAAACATCACAATCAATACAGGTACAAAAAGGTGAGGAAGGCCCTATGCATAGGCATACAGTCTAAAGGGAAGGGAGTAATACACAAGGTGTGGGAGTGGGCAAGATCGAAGTAAGTGGGTGCGAAGTGTGGTACTGTATGTATATACTGTATACATACATACATTATACTGTATATAATAATAACTAATGTGGTAGTTAAACTCAAGTTTTCAGCAGGTCTACTTACACAAAGTAGGTTGTATCTGCTAGTCACTACTTACTACATATGTTAGGCTCCCAGCAACGTTCAGCGTTTCAGAACTACAACATTTGGGCATCTGCCCATCGTGTTTTGGTAGCAAGCAGGATGTTACTGCACTACATTATGTTTACTATTATCCCCACTGGGAGGTGAATTCACTATTTATGTTTTGCAGCTGAGTGTTATTATCCTTCTCGCTTAAATACACTCGGCAGAGGAAATCTACTGTGAAAACTGTTTGAACCACATTGGTCAGAGCCGAGGAAACACATTTTGCTGATGAATTGACATTCGAGAAGCGGCTTGGAAATTCAGCTGTAATGGTGAATAAGCGGCATCGATAAGCATCAGGTTAGCAGTTGTGCTTTTGGGTCAGGGGTTTTTCTAAGGATGATCTGAAGGGGTGGAATATTATCAATATCTCATATTTAATATTATGCAGATTAAAAAAATGCCTGCTGTTGCCGGTAATGCATATGGCTTCCCATGCCTGATTCCTCTCATGAAATCTTTACATACTGCAGTAAATAAAGCAGCCCTCAATATGCTGATGAACCACACAGTCACTCAGAGGCATGATATAACATAAGAGCCTATATACTGAACCCAACAGAACTAGAATCTTAAGAGGCTGTAGGGTAACACTGATTGACCTGCAGCGCTCCGGCATAGGTTGATCTGTAGCTCTCACAACACACACGGGCAACCAAAGGTTTTCTGGGGAAGCTAGAAGGTGTACACTGACAGCAGATGGAGATCTGAAGGTCAAAGTCTGCTGATCTATGATGTGTGACAAAATCCAGCAGGCAACCTATAGAAGTGTTCCCCTACTAACCCTGCTTCCCAAAACCTCTAGGGTCTATGCAGCAGCAGCACTGCCAAGATATATAAAACCTTTACAAGGCACATTGCAATGCTGCTTAGAGGGTGCTAGATAAAGGCACCTTACTGAATGTTTTTTTTTTTTTTTAATTCTCTTCTCAAGCATGCGGTGTGATTCAGGTAAACACTTCAATCACTAGTATTATTAATAATTTGGGACGGCTTTGTCAACACCAAGCACCAGCTAAAACTAAGGATCCACCTTGTGCTGCTGCTAAATGTGCTGAGTAGTGCTTGCAGGCAGCAGTCACGGGCAACTGAGCTCAGCAGAAGCAACTGGCAGTCACCTTGTGCTACCCTGCCTAACTGCCTGCCTGGATAAGTCGCTCATTGACTCTTCTGTTGCCTCATAAAGCCGCGGTGCAGGAGATGGGGGGAGACCTTGGGCTGCCCTGCTAGCCACAACTGCACATTGTTCTACAGCAGCCACTCAGGGGTTAAATACATGTTCTACAGCAGCCACTCAGGGGTTAAATAAATGTTCTACAGCAGCCACTCAGGGGTTAAATACATGTTCTACAGCAGCCACTCAGTGGTTAAATACATGTTCTACAGCAGCCACTCAGGGGTTAAATACATGTTCTACAGCAGCCACTCAGGGGTTAAATCACATAATAAATATGACAGCTGTTGTCTCTGTCTGTAGAAGCACAACAGGGCCAGAGTCAAGCGGGCTTATCCCAGTGCTCCCACAAGGCAGCGCTAACCCTACACTGACACCCAGGAGTCGTAATGGAACACGTCTGGAATGTCGATCGGCGCTACAACAATGCAGCTACTGCGCGCAATCTGCCCAATGCACAGGGCCGGAAAAGCGCATTTCATATGCATATATGTCCAGCCAACATAAGCTTCGTACATTTTACAGGACTACAAATCCCAGCATCCCCCAACATCACAGTGCCTCACATGCTGGGCTGGAGGCAGTTTGACATTGTTCGCCAGGTGGCTGCTGTACACAACCTGCAGGGAAACCTACCCACCCCCCTGGCCAATGCACTCACCTCCCGTGCACTTTCAATTCCTCCTTCTTTCACTTCATCTGCTTCTTTATATTTCCCGACGAACCGTAAAGGGACTGCTGCTGCTCTGCTGTTTTTTGTTGTTGTTGTTGTTCCCAGGAGCCAAGGAGAGCTTCTCAATCACGATCCACTCCCACCGCCTTGCAAAGAGGAAGGCTAGGGCTGCAGCGCTTGTGTTGTGTCTGATGTGCCCGTTTGTGTAGAGGTGCAGTTGTCAGTCCAGGCTGTGCCACAGATGCTCTGAATGGACAGATTCAGCTTAATGAGCCTGGGTTGCACTGTAGTACAAGCATGGCCACTCGCCTGTGTGTTTGTGTATCTCCCAGAGTGTGTGACTGCCCCTTTCTCCCTCCTGATTGCCAGGCAGCGTGTGTGACTGCTGTGTGTTTGTTGCTCTCTCTCAATGGCCCGCCCACCCCTCAACCTCCCTCTCTGCCTCCCTGCTCGTTTATTGGCTGGCCAAATCGGAGACTCGTTACTGACATCTACTGTGAGCTCCTGAGGCGGAGTGTCACATATCCTGTTGTATTGTGACTCATTGCACAATGGAGGCATTGTTTACAACTGTGAGCTAGTAATATTGATTCACCCCTTCCTTCATGGGAATCGAATGGGTGCTCTCAGCACTCTACTCCATTTACTTGCTCTGGCTTGCCAATAAAACATTTCATTTTAACTGACACTGGTGGAGGGAGTTTGCTTTACTTTTCCTTCATGTACTAAACTGTTTTTATTCTCAGACGTAAAAAGTGTGCTTCATAAAGTGACCTTTTACACTGCCGCCTATAATGTCTGTAAATATATAACAAATAAATAGCTGCATGGGAACTTTAATGATTGGTTATTGTTCTCTATTCAGCCAACAACCCCCAATTTTTTCAGGAGTTACAGATTTTGGGTTCTGTCCCTGGTCTCTTGTCGCTCTTAAGCATTTCCCTGATTTCTCATGATTGTCCAAGATTTTGGACAATTTGCGGACAAAAATCCGTAGAATATGTTTTCAGTGTCATCAGCGTAGCGGAATCTGTGGTGGTATAACTAGATATTACTAGATATTACTGAACCTCATAACAAATTATTTTTCAGGCCCCCAAAATATTTTGCTTGTTTTATCAATATTTATTGAAACTGCATATGAATTAGAGCATCATGGGGCCCCTACAGTGTCTGACCTGCTCCCCTCGGCTGCCCCATAAAGAAATAAACCTGCATGTGGTGTGTGCACATCGTGCCGTGATTGCGCATGCGCGTGCATCGAGCTGTTTCTGTGTATTCGCGTATAGTGGGCTGTGGAGTCGGACGTCGGGAGGGGGTCCCCAGGGACTGCCCTTTTTTGCAGCCCTGGTGGGCTCCCAAGGCTCCAGTCTGACCCATGGCACCTATACCTCCAGGGGAACCCGTGCAAGCCGCAGGGTCTGCTTCCTCTATAGTTACGCCCCGGCTTTAGGAGAGATTGTGTGCATGCATGTTATGTCACTTCCACTGACATCACCTCCAGGCCAAAATAAAAAAAATTTGGTGGCGCACTTGCCGCAGATCCCCCTGTAAGAATGTTTTAAAAGTTGACAGCTCTGGCTTTTCTCCTTTTAGATTGTAATCTCTTATGATTGGGTCACCTTTACCTACAGTATCAGTCAAATTTGCATGTAATTTGTATGTCTCATGGATTCATCCTTCTGTTGTATAGTGCTGCAGGATACATTGGCACTTTATGATTTGAGTGTTTATTTTCTCTGTAATAAGAAAACAGTACCTTGCACTTGATCCTAACTAATATATAATTAATCCTTATTGGTGGCAAAATTATCCATTGTGTTTAAATTGATTTTTAGCAGACTTAAGGCATGGAGATGAAATCACAGAAAGATCCCTTATTTGGACAACCCCAAGTCCCGATCATATTGGATAACAGGTCTCATACCTGTACAAGGGAATGATACGCACAAGTGTTCATTCAAGCATATTTAATCCATGGGCGTTTTAAGCATTTTTATACACAGCATGCACAATTTCCTAGCATTTGCTGTGTGTTCTGTAAAATATTGTGAAATGTATTAACACACTTCATACAAGCCCATTGTGCTCACATTAGCATTTAGTATACATGTGCTTACACATGCCATTCAAAATTGGAAGCACATTTCCATGCCCAATGTGTAGTTTAATATTTAATAATGGTTGCCTGCCTGTAAAGATTGCAATCTATTTTGTTGATCTTTACAAATAAACCAAGGCATTTGCCTAAGAGCATATATTTCAGACACCCATATAGTTCAAATTTCAACTCAAGGGGTTATATACTTACATATTTCAGGGGCATCGACTTGAGTTAATAATGCAGCATTGCTTAGCTCTGGGAAAACATTTACTGCAATGTGGGAAATGTGTTAGTTCTCCTCTATGTTCATATACTGTTTTTAACACCATGTGAATAAAGCTTTGATTTTATTAAATATGTAGCAGTGTTTTACAGATGGTTTGTGAGGACTGAATTCCTACTGCATTAATGTTCCTGTGAAACTAAGCTGCCAAGCACAGGCATGTATCATGTCAGAAATATGTCACTACATACCACAATTAACTGCATGTGTAATTTTTGACCTTTTGTACATGTGTGGGGAAAACTATATTGTACACAACAGCCTTCTACAAAAGTTGGATGTACTCTTATTGCATTGTAATATTTTTCTTTTATAATCATCCAGAAATGAAACATCAGGTTTATGAAATATCGGACTTGGGAATACAAAAATGAATGCTTTGTCCATTAATAACACTTAAATGACTGTCAGAAAAATTCTCCTGGCAGGAAAGTATTTTAACAAATTGCCAAATGTATCAATGCAAATACATATCAATTCAACATAATTTACCTCTGTAAGGTGTCGAAGCTCAGCATTGGCACTGAACACTAACCCTTCTAAATCAGTGATCACCAATATGCATTTTGTGAAAAATATATTGTGTAGATATGAAAACACAAGTGGCAGACATCATGAATGCTTGATAAACTAAAATTAAGAATGCTAAATACACTCCACTCCATAGTCTGCATTTTTCTTTAAAACAACAGACAATGGCTGTAAAATACTTTTGAAAAAGTTAGCATCACTTTGTGCCTGCACAGGGAAGTGCTGTATAATGTGCTGCTCAGTTTTTTGTTTTACTCTTGCAAAGCAAGTGTTTTACCATGTTTTATGGCTGAAATTTCAGTTTCTTAATTTCATCGCACTCTGTACTAGCCCACTGAGAGCTCTTCTGCAACCCATTGTAAACAAGAGTATTTATTTACAAATATATGACTGACTGTAAAAAACATTTAAGAATATAATTTTTAGTTACAGAAAACTTAGAACTTTAAAACTGCTTATTAGAAATGCCTTAAAATGAAAAAAAAAATCTTCAAAAAATACATTTGGGGCGATAGTATTAAACACTACCTACGTATTTACAATCTGTTTTGTATATCTTAACTTTTTTTCCCAAAATGATAAAGGTATGTATGCAAAACGGCAAAGACTGACACACATAGTATATGCTAGTCATATGCTAGCAGCATAATGGAATTTGAAAGACATATTAAGCATTCTAAAGTGGCTGTAAATCATGTGGGGTCACTTCAATCAATCCTTACATTGTGTATATATTTCCAGTCTTGAGCCACTTTTGTTCATAAATAGGCTCCAGCTGCATTGTACAGAATATTGTCGAGGTGCAGACTAAATACATTGCCAGTGAAGGTACTGCAAAGGTATAGAATGTAAACACATTACCTACATCATCTCTGTGTTATCCTGGTTTTCTTTTACTCAAAATTTGAGTGTCAGTGTCTTGAAAAACATATCACAAAGAATGAAATTAAGTGTAGGATTTTAAGTGCAGGAAACCAATAAACACAGCTTTTATGGTAGATCACCGTGATTAAAAAAATTTTAAGTTTCCCCCAATCATTTTTACACAGCAAAATCTCCAAGTCCAACCAGAAACCCATGGGGATGCAAGTGAAAAAAGGAATAAAGGTTCTAGTAGTCACATGTGACTGTGGGTTATAGTAATCGTAAGCAATGTTGTTTGGGCTATTATCAGGGTAGTCATTAACAGTCACAAGTAAAAAAAAAATCAGTCAAGAAACAGGGTAGATGCTAAAAAAACAGATATGAGATTAAACAGATAGAACTCCAGAAGACAGAGTTTATAAACTGCCTTTAGAAAGTTTTCAGGTTCCTGAAATTTTACATTATAAAATCCTACACTTAATTTCATTCTTTGTGATATGTTTTTCAAGACACTGACACTCAAATTTTTTCAATTCACAGTTTTATGTTTGAAAAAAAAAACTGAAGACATATAAATAGAAATGAAATGTGGTGTTTGCATACAGCAAACATTTTAATAAATGTAACATACTGTATTTTGGATAATACTCCCCAGTTAATGGTGATGGCGAACGGGGTGATATGTAAAACACAATATGTGGTGGCAGGGTTTAACTTCCCATGGATGACAAAGTACCCCATTTGCCATCACCCTAAAGCTTCATTATTTAAAGTTTCATTATTTAGGTTGTGAATCCAAGAGACCAAGACCAAGATAAAGCTTTTGGTCAATGTTCAAAGAAATGTGATATCTTTACCCTAAGCACGTGGCTACCATAGGATAGGAAATATGAATCAGTCTTTGAATGATGTCCACCCTCAGCATTAGGTTAGCAAGATGTAGAAACTCTGATTGTGATTTCTGATGTGTATGTCATTTCTAAAGTTTTTCCCCTTTTCCGGTAATGAGACATCTTTGAATTATTTCCTGTACTTTTTTTCATGTGTTTTTATATGTCAATATTGTTTTAATATAGGTCAGATGTTACTTTAAAGATATTTCAGCCCCCCCCCCACTTTTTCCTATTAGTTTTATTCTCTTTAAATAGCAGCATCTTACTAATTAGCCTATGATTAAATGGCATTTATAGAGGAACGTGTAAGGCTCTGCCAGAGATGTCCCCTTAATTAAAAAAAAAATTGCACTATATTTGTATTGGTGGATTCCTTAAGTGTCCATCACCTTTTTTGTTTCTTATGTAAAATTACATCTGCCAAAATACTTTTTCACTTGTTGCTGTTTGGGCAGACAGACCAAAAGTGCGGAACAATACAAACTTGAGCATAGAGTGTATGGACCAATAAACTAAAAATTGTCTGTTTGGCCTGGAGCCAATTGGTCAGATACTGCAGACTTTTGGACAGCATACGGCTACCTTTATTTGAAATTATGAAATACAATTAGAACAGAAAACAAATGTTAGTGTAAGATTTGTATTAATTCAAGAATGATCATTGGTCTGACTACACAAGAATGATCATGGGTCTTAATACTTTTCTGAGGCACTGTAGGTATGGGATAAAATGCTTGCTTCATCAAAAATGCACCCACATTGCTGTGAAGTTGTTGCCCAGCAACAAAAACTGATGCAGTTCGCAACAAAGCATGATAGTTTTACCATCACTTTTACCATTACTATTACTTGGCATCTTATGAAGAAAAATGTCATAATCCATAAATATCTTCTATCCACTTTAGAGGAATTACTCATTTTTAATATGGCACAGAAGGGTATGTCATAAATAAATTTAATATTTGACTAAACTCAATTGTAATGAGTAACTTTTCCACTCCATTATTCAAACGCTAACACATAATAAAGAAATAAACTATGCCCATTGCTATCCCTGTATACATATGCATACACGGGGCCACGCAATGTCAGTAGGGAAACACAGTACATAAATTATAGTTGAATTGGTGAGAAGTGCAAGTCACATGATCAACAGGAACAAAGCCCCTCCTAAAGGAATTTAAAAATAGAACATGGTTGCATAGAATATAAATGCAATCAATAGTTTACACAATACCTATCTCTTAGGTCAGATTATCTTGATTAACAAATCAGATGTTTTCTCCCTAGCATTTTACACAAAGTTAAATTTGAAGTTTTTGCTGCCTACAAAGCAGCCAAAGCCTAGAATTAATGTGATATTAGTCTCTGCAGCCAGCAAATAATGTCCTTGATTTGCCTTAGCAATGACAGATACTAACCAGTGACTTGTTGTTGATTTAGCAGCAGGCTAACCTCTTCTATACTATGCTAGAATAATAAAGAGCTTTCATGATTTTCTGAGGTCATTTGTCCTTTCTACATAAATGTAAAACATCCATTTCACAGTAAAATATGTCAGTGTTTCACCCTCTTCACTGAGGAAAGGATAAAGGAATGTTGTACTATCTTCTCCTGTGAACAGTCCTACTACATACAGACAACTACATTGGTGTATAAAAATCAGTTATAAACCAGAACTGCGTATCAGAAATACATTTTTTAATTAAATAAAATTTTTTCCACTGATGGGATATTGAAAGCGCTCATTGGTTTTGTTTTAGTGTTAACCCCTTTTGGACCAGTTGTGAGTAGGAGGGAAAACAAATCTCTTCTTCTTGTTTACCAACATTTAGGGGCAAATTCATCAAGGGTCGAATATCAAGGATTAATTAACCCTCGATATTCGACTGGGGAATGAAAATCCTTCGACTTCGAATATCGAAGTCGAAGGATTTTGCGCAACTACTTTGATCGAACGATCGAATGAATAATCAATCGATCAACCGATTAAATCCTTCGAATCGAATGATTCAAAGGATTTTAATCCAACAATAGAAGGATTATCCTTCAACCAAAAAAATTTAGCCAAGCCTATGGGGACCTTCCCCATAGGCTAACATTGAGTTCGGTAGCTTTTAGGTGGCGAACTAGGGGGTCGAAGTTTTTCCTTAAAGAGACAGTACTTCGACTATCGAATGGTCGAATAGTCGAATGATTTTTAGTTCGAAACGTTCGATTCGAAGTCAAAGTCGTAGTCGAAGGTCGAAGTAGCCCATTCGATGGTCGAAGTAGCCAAAAAAACACTTCGAAATTAAAAGGTTTTTTTCTTCTATTCCTTCACTCGAACTTAATGAATGGGCCCCTTATAATAGGGACGGAACTAAGGGAAGGCACAATAGGCAGCTGCCTAGGGCTAGCTGTAACTTCTGAAGAAGGTGAGCGGGAGCATAAAATGCAAAGAGCTGGGGGTGCACCTCTTGGACTGGCATTTTGGATACAGAGTTTTTTATTTTGACAGTCGCAATTTTGCCACAATTTGAGAAAATAAGGAGGGGAATCACAATGTTTTTTCCAGGATACAGCAAAACTTATTTTTTTCTGTAATTTATTAAACCAAATTTGTAAAAAAAAATTTAAAATATCACCAAATAAAATCTCCTGGGATGCAGTATTTTTTTTTTTTTTTAGAAAAAATTGTTATTGCAAAAAAAAGCTATGTTTTTTTGTGAATTGCCACAAAATCATCACAATTAGGATTTGGATTTGGTTCGGCCAGGCACAAGAATTTGATCGAATCCTGCGGAAAAAGGCTGAATCATGGCCAAATCCTGGATTCGGTGCATCCCGAATGCATTAATCGTAGCAGAACATTTTTGTATACGTACTACAGGGGTCATTGAAACCCACCAACAGCATAAGGACCAAGTTTCAGGCCCCAACCCATAAGTTGACAACTGGTGGTCTAAATGAAGCTGCCTAGATAGACTGCACAAATGAATATCAGAAAAAAGAATATCGTTAACATCATAAAAAATGTAAGCTTAGCATTAACACAGCAAAGTGATGTTAAATAATAACATTATTACTCCTGTTGGAGATTGGTTATTAACCCAGTTTTTTGGATCACAATATTTGAAAACCTGCATTGCTCACTAATGACATTTTATTAGCAAACAGTTTGGTTACCTCACTATATTTCACTGCAAAATGGTGATATAAACATGGTTATATGTATTCACAATGCATACAGTCCTAAAAATATATACATTTTATTATATTATTGCTTGGATTGCATACCAATTGTTGTACTGGAGCAACAGAAATTTCGAAGGTATGCTAACTTAAGCATTTTAGAGAAATTTTCAGGACCCATCGAAAATTAAATAAAAGCAATTTAGTGGCATTCCTCACATAAGGCCTCTGTTGCTAGAACCCATTTTAAACTCTTCAAAATATATTCTAACCCCTTTCTTTGGTGAGGTATTTCATAACCAGATTTTATGTAAATAAACTCTCCAAAATATATTCTAACCCTTTGTTTTGGTGAGGTATTTCATAACCAGATTTTATGTAAATAAACCTCTGTACTAATGTGAAATCACCTTTCCTCCAGTGTAAACAGCTGTTATCTTTTCTTTTAAAAAATGGAACTGCTCTTCCTTTAGTTAATATGGTTGTCCATCTCTGAACCCTTTCTTTTGGCTTTTTATGCATCAATGCAAAGATTGTACCAAATATAATCTGTGGCTTAACCAATGATTTATGCGCAAATGGAATTGGATTCATTCTAATACTAATAATACATCTGAAATTTGTAAGGAACTTACCCTGGTGGTCTAGCGGCAGCGGGGTCCACGCCACGTCCTCGGCGTGGACGCCCGCTGTGCTGCCTTCTTCTTCCTATGCCGGTTCCTCTAGGGCGCGCGCGCTGCACGCGTGCATTATTTAAAGGGGCAGTCGCGCTGGCGTGATGAAGCCAGCGCGCAATTGGCGCGAGATTCAAATGTATAAAAGGGGAATTTGGCTATCAGGTAATTGCCCGTTGTTAGGTTCAATTTGCCTTGTTCCTGGGTGTTGTATTATACTTCTTTTGACTAATCTATTGTGTTTTGACCCTTGCCTGCCTGAATTACTACTCTGAACTCTCCAATCTTGATCCTGCCTGTTTGTGACTATTCTGATCTCTCCAATCCTGAAACCTTGCCAGTTCTTCGACTATTCTACGATCTCTAATCCTGACTCTGGCCTGTCTGACTATTCTAACTGCTTGTGCTGGCCCGGCCTGCCTGTTCCTAGTGGCTTCCTATCTTCCAGCATCCTTGTAAAACAGTCGTGCCCCATTGCCTGCCAGAACTTATGCCTTGCACCTCTCGTTAAGTCCAGGTGGCATCTGAGTACGCCGAGGGCTCCTCCCGAGGCCAAAGGCGGTCACTTAACTGGTGAAGTCGAGCCGAGACCAGGGTGCTTGGCATCTGTTCTGGTGTAGGGTGCCGACCGTGACAGTACAACGGGCCCATGAGACGGAAGAAAATGGAAGAAGTTCCCGCTATTCCGCAAACCACTGAACTGTTGTATTCAACCCTCCTCCAGCGCCTTGATGAACAAGAGGGGAAGCAGAATTTTATTATTCAAGGTCTGCGGTCTCTTTCCGAGAGGTTGGATGCACAGCAATCTGAGATTCCTGAGGGGTCTGTTCCATCAGCTACTCCGGGTAATAGAGGTTTTTCCCATGACCCAAAAATTCCTTTTCCTGATAAGTTTAGTGGGGATAGGAGTAATTTTTTTGTTTTTCAAGAGGCATGTAAGTTATACCTCAGTTTTTTCCCTCACAACTTCCCTACTGGTGAGGATGAAGTAAGGTTCGTTATGACCTTACTACAAGGTGACCCACAAGTCTGGGCACTAAGATTACCCAACCTCTGTCCGTCTTGAGTTACCTGAGATATTTTTTTTATCTAACCTGTTTCATGTTTCTGTGTTAAAACCAGCCATACAGGTCCACCAACAATCAAGTCCTCTTCCAGTGTTGGTGAAAAATCTGGTCAAGTCTGATGCCAGGGTGGACTACCTTAGGAGACAATCCCATCCCAGGTCTCCTGGTAAGGTTGAGGGTCCAGTGGCCCCTCCTAGAGGGGGGGGTACTGTAAGGAACTTACCCTGGTGGTCTAGCAGCAGCGGGGTCCACTCCGCGTCCTCGGCGTGGACGCCTGCTGTGCTGCCTTCTTCTTCCTATGCCGGTTCCTCTAGGGCGCGCGCGCTGCACGCGTGCATTATTTAAAGGCGCAGTGGCGCTGGCGTGATGACGCCAGCGCGCAATTGGCGCGAGATTCAAATGTATAAAAGGGGAATTTGGCTTTCAGGTAATTGCCCGTTGTTAGGTTCAATTTGCCTTGTTCCTGGGTGTTGTATTATACTTCTTTTGACTAATCTATTGTGTTTTGACCCTTGCCTGCCTGAATTACTACTCTGAACTCTCCAATCTTGATCCTGCCTGTTTGTGACTATTCTGATCTCTCCAATCCTGAAACCTTGCCAGTTCTTCGACTATTCTACGATCTCTAATCCTGACTCTAGCCTGTCTGACTATTCTAACTGCTTGTGCTGGCCCGGCCTGCCTGTTCCTAGTGGCTTCCTATCTTCCAGCATCCTTGTAAAACAGTCGTGCCCCATTGCCTGCAGGACTTATGCCTTGCACCTCTCGCTAAGTCCAGGTGGCATCTGAGTACGCCGAGGGCTCCTCCCGAGGCCAAAGGCGGTCACTTAACTGGTGAAGTCGAGCCGAGACCAGGGTGCTTGGCATCTGTTCTGGTGTAGGGTGCCGACCGTGACAAAATTATTATGCTTTTTGTTTATAACACATACATGTTATAATATGTATATAATATATATGACATTATAATTCCCACAATTCTCTGCCCCATTGGAGCTTACAATTTAAAGTCCTTTTCAAAACCCCGTAAAACATACAGAACAATAAAATAAGTTTCATCTCTTGTGTGTATTTTGGAGTGTTGGGGGAAAAACAAAGCACCTGGAAGAAAAATAAAGACAT
Source organism: Xenopus petersii (assembly GCA_038501925.1). Classification (NCBI taxonomy): domain Eukaryota; kingdom Metazoa; phylum Chordata; class Amphibia; order Anura; family Pipidae; genus Xenopus; species Xenopus petersii. Next base: position 83,609,324 of record CM076680.1, read on the forward strand.
ATAAAGATGACTATTCTCACTTTAATGTAATTATCTACTTCCTGGAATTCAACATTTTGCAGTACTGAGGAATAGGCAGTTCAGCAGAACCCTGCTTCTAGCTGTCTCCACAAAAACAAACACAAGTTACCAATTTTAATATACTCCAAAATCTGCTTTACTTTACTGAAATGTCACTTTCAGTGTGTCAGTTTATATTTGATCACTGAGCAAGGGACAGGGACGTTTGATGCAGTGTCTGGTAGCACTATGGAATAAATTGGGATCACCCCCATTGCAGCATATCAAGCTATTAGCGTTTTTTCTATATTAGTTACATGTGGGTATTTTAAACCACCCGTTAGGAACTCACCCTGTTTTGCAACCTTTTGCAATACACCTCTCAGGGTATGTGTCACTTTTACTCATAAGACCTCGATACTGTCACTTCTGCCACCTATATAATTACATAGAAGGCAAGACACCTCCAAGTCAGTGTAATCTATATTATTTCTAGTTGATTAAGGCTGATTAAGGAAGTTTAACCTACAATCTGAAGCCTTTTTCATTAAGCATCAGAAATAGGAAAATTCCTTCCTGATTTCAAACTGATAAACTTTTTATTTTTTATTTCCAATCGTGCAAAAAAAAAAAACCAGCACGGAGGGAAAAAAAAAAATACGAAATGCTAGATTTTTGAAAGCCTAGCTAGAGTTAGGTTGCAGAGTTATTATTTATTGGCATGGTATAGCTTTTTTGCAAAAACTTCATCCAGTATGAGCTCTTGCACTTCTGTCTGGGGTCTCTCGAAGGAGAAGTATTTTCTTCTAAATTTGTTTGTCTAACAATATACTGACAAAGATTATCTGTATAGATACTATATAGTAAAATCCTTCCAATCTACAGACTGCTTTTTAAATGTTTTTAGGTCTATTTAATGCAAGGAAATTACGTTTCGGAATCTGCAGAAAAACATAACAGAGAAACCAGCAAGGTAGGGTGGACTAAAAAGCTCTGTGATTCCAAATTTGGGCTCACATATATACACATGCTACACAGATGCTGCACAACTGTAAGGAAATCCGCTATACTGTACCTTCTAAGGCTTACATTTTTAAGACATCTGTTTCAATCTTATTAGTCCAGAATATAGCCACACATCTGATAGCTTTTATTAAAGACTCTAAACAAGAGCAGAGTGAAAGGTATACACCTCCTAATTAGAGATACTGTATTAGCAGGTGTACAGATAAATATAGATAGAGCAGATGTTAACGATGCAACTGGTAAACATGGATCATAGCTTTATGTGCCAGATGCTTCTTTTAAACCTGTTCCATTTGTATTTATTTAAAGGAGTAGCATACTCCTTGTTCAACATGAGCTTTTTTTATAGTGTTCTATTGTAAATTGATGTTTTTGTTTTTTCTTCAAGCTACAAGGTAGACAATTGGATAACCAGTAATTCCCCTGCATAATCTACTTGCAAGCTCTAGGGAGGCAGGGAATTCCTTCCTGCATGTCTCTTGCGACATTACATTTTTAACCATATGACACTTAATCTTTGTAACTGTCATATTGTGTTGCAATGTTTTTTCTCCATATGTACTATTAATATACTTTTTAAATGCACAGTTCTGTATACAAGCAACACTGTATATATGTATTAAAGTAAACATATGTGTAAAATTAAACAGTATTATTGTCTACATGGCACTATAATGCTATAACTTGCAGACTTCCTTGAAGAATAGTAATGTCACTTGATGACTCAATTTTACCTTGAGCAGCAATGTCACTTCAACACCATTTAACAATTCCATGAAAGTACATATGTTGTGTGTTATAGTAAGTAATGCATAACAATGTACTCCATCATCTGTCACAGCAGTCAACTTTTCTCTGATGAGGCATAGGATACGCTATTAGTCTTTAAGATAAATCCTGGTGACAGACGGATCTGTAGTTAGCTGTACATGTGAAGAACACTGTACAGCCTGCTCAATTAAACGCTCAGTCATTCTGCAGGTGCCTTGCATACTAATACAATACACATTATACTAAATATTACCATAGCAGCTTATGTAACAACTAAATCCATTTTTGTTAAACACAATTGCATATAGTTTGTATAATAATTGGAGGGAGCCCTCTTAATAATAACCTAAAAAATAAGAGAAATTTAAGCTTTTGATACTTTGGAATAAATATATTCTAAAAAAGAATAATTTGGTTTTCACTACAGCAAAAATGTATTGGTTTGTTGGGGTATTTCCTTGTGCCAGACTGTGGAGGAACCAGTTTTACTAGCTGCCTTACCAGTCAGAAGAGGTAACATACAGTAATTGAAGGGAAAATAACAGCCAAAAAATACAAGGGGGACTGAATGCATATTATTTTATAATAAAAGCACATTGCACCATTTTGAGATATCTGTTAAAGATTTCAGTAGTTTTATGCTATGGAATTCTTTGCAAAAATGTATTTTTGTGTGCCATGCTTCCTCGCCACAAGGCTGTTGTTTATTAGGGAAGATCCAAACTGAATGGAACAAAACTTTCTCTTGCACACCCTTGCCTCCTTGACTCAAAGATGTCTGGTGTACAATGGTAGAGGATCCAAAGACACACAGAACTGCTGCAAGTTTCTGTATTAAACGTGCAAGGTGTTCCTTGCTTGGATCTGAGGTTGCCGAACCTCTATCATTGTGCACCAGACATCTCTGAGTCACCTCTACTTGCCAAACCTCTACGAAACTGAAAAAACCTATGGGTCACAAAATGTCAGATATAAGAATCAACTTTAAAGAAGTTGATTGCCTTATTTTCTGACTTTTACCCAAGCAAGGGTATTTTTTAAAGGCAAGTTCTAATGATATTAGAAATCATGCAACTGTATTCATTTTATTTGCATTGTTGTTTTTAATTATTTACCTTTCTGTTCTGCCTTTCTCAAAAGTGAAACTTGGAATACTATCTAGTTGCTAGTGGCAGTGACCCACTGTAATGGGGAGGTTAGGTTTTTATTATTCTTTTTATTAAACAATAACATTTAACAATGTTAAAGAAGTCATATATGTAAAAACGGAGACACCAAGTTTGAATAGATGCGGGGGGGGTGCAACATCTATTGTCTGCAACATATAATGCTGTTTTGACACTTCTCTCTGGAAGATTTAATAACACTTCAAAGCTCCAATCATGCTAATACAATCAACACCTATCTTCATGAGATCCTTGCCTATTTATGATAAACAGATTATGCTGATTGGATCAGCATTCCATGGTATTTATTCCAGAAAGATCTTTTTACAAAGCATTCTGCATTAAGAAAGCGAGTCCGACGACTCTGTCTTCGCAAACATATCACAAACTTTAATTAATAAAATAATTTATAAGCTTCAGCATACTGAAATAGGAAGTTTTCTAAAAATAATCAATTAAAAATTATGTACCGTTTCTGAAATAATCAAGTTTCTCTTCACCATCCCTCTCTCAGCGTCTTTTTCTCTTCATAATCTCTTTATACAGGAGTTGGGTGTCAGCTATTCATTGACAGTAAGATCCAATATATATATATATATATATATATATATATATATATATATATATATATATATATATATATATATATATATATATATATATATATATATTTAAGGGTGGCTCCTTTTGCCTAGATTAGAAGATGTATTAAAATCACCAGACATGTCTCTCTACATTTGTGCAAAAGGCAGTTATTTTGTTAGATTTTTGATCTTCTGCACTGAACAGCCAGAAAAAGATACAAATTTTCTAAAACTAAATTTTGTAACAACAGCTGTCAATGTACCACACATATAAATTAGATTTTTAAACATGTTTGCATTTGCTTAGCCCAGACCTACCCCCTCACTGCCTGCACCATGCCCCACCCCTGCACTTTTTCCCAGCCCCGGTGCTGACGCTTGCACAGTTCCAATTTCAGCCCCAACTCAGTGCAACCTAGTAGCAGGGAAACCAGACATGTGCCTCTTCTGCCTACGAACAACAAGGTCTAGTCCTAAATGTCTGACCGAAGAACTTTCTATATTGGTCTGGGTTATCAAGCCACCATACAAGGTAGAAAAACCTTGCAAAAAAAAAAAAAAAAAGATTTTAGCGGTAAATGTATGGTTATCCTTCACACATACATGTGACTGACACATTAAAATGGAATGTCCTGGCTGACGCAGGGCTTGCACATATGCAGTAAAATATATTACCAGTCTGTACTACCTAGAGTACCCAGAAAGCATTGCTATATGCAATATATATATATAGTGTAGCAATCAGGCAAAATATAAATACAAATATCAAAATGATCATTTCGAATTTTTAAAGGGGTCCTTTCTAAAATAATCTGATTTGCATAATAAAGAAAATGTAATTCCACGTAACTTTCCAAAATGTATTCATTAAAAATTTTCAATGGTTTTAAAGTTATTTGCAGTCAAAACATTATGGGGGTATTTGCTAAGCCCCGAATGCAAAAATCACAAAAAATGTATTGATTTTTTTGTATAAAATCAGGCTTTTAAAAATCACGTATTTTTTGGAATTTATTAAACCCAGAGGCTGGAAAACTCAGACCTGTCGAAGTTGCATATAAGTCAATGGGAGAAGTCCGAATGATTTTATTGATTTGGGCTGGGTCTCGTGCCAAACCCCGAAGTTTTTGTAGGTTTCGGGCAAAAATCAAAGGTTTTGTATGAAAACTCCGAAAAAATAGGGAAAACCTCAGAAAAAAATCATGAGAATTTGAGTTTTTACCGCAAAGCAAATTTTCGGGAAAATTTAATAATAAATAAGCGTTAAAAACCCGAGCGGCTTAGATCTGAGTTTGTAGCAGCCAATATTGAGATAATTTCAGACCTTGATAAATAACCCCCTATATGTTCATTATTTTCTGTTCTGAGTCTTACCTTTTCAGAGAAGTCAGAGAAGGGAGTGCAGATAATATACGTAACTATATTGAATAGCAATTATATTCACAAATAAAGTTGGAAAGTTGCATAGAATTTAATTTCCTTTCATGTAACTAGAGGGGTTGCGGACCCTGGCCCAATCGCATACCCTGCTCCCCTGGTAGTTCCACCACTGCTTTCGCTATGCAAAAAAAAATAATGTTTTTGGGTGGAGGACACCTTAAATAATGCCTGGGGCATCGGATTTTCTGTGCACCAATATTGCACCCTGAGCCCCATTAATAAATGTGCCTACTAATGATTTTGTCATGAATCACACAGTTTTTACAGACAAGGCAAGCTTACTAATGAGTGTAAAAAAAAAAAAAGCCATAAAACTGAGGCTTCAGCTCAACATTCCAGTGTGGTCTGATTTCTATTAAGACAATAGCCCACGTAGTGTCTTGACCAGTGTAATTTACTTAGGGAAAACACAAATGCCTGGAATAACCATGGGCCCTTTCTATTTTACTCAATGTGCACAATTTATGATATATAGGAGTAAAAAACATGGCCATTCTTGTTTTGAGGGTATAATCTCTCCAGTGATACATACATGCAATGGTCCTTATACTCCGTAGAGTATTAGGCTCTGTAGGCTCCATATTACATTACTTGCAATTAAATGCAATTTAGAGGACAAGTAGGAGACTGGGAAGCACCATTTTTTCAAGTTTTGCAAACTGCCTTTCTTGTCTTAAAGTACCCTTATATTCTAATTGCTGGTTTGTGGTTATTTTAGTCTTCTTAGTGTTCCCTTTTTCCCTCCTTTAGTATTTATTTATCTGAGTTTTGGATTAACATCTGAACTTCCATATTTAATAGCAAGATGGGCAGATACATGTTGCTTTTTTTTTTATCATAAACTAACATTTTAATGTGAACTTTACCCAAAAAACAGTACAGGTATGGGACCTATTATACAGAACATTCAGGATCTAGGGTTTTCTGGATAACGGATTAGGATCTTCGTACCTTAAGTCTACTAGAAAATCATGTGATCATCAAATAAACCCAGTAGACTGGGTTTGCTTCCAATAAGGATTAATTATATCTTAGTTTGGATCAAGTATTTTTTTTTTAAAGTTTGGATTTTTTGAATAAATTACAGTATGGGCTTTCTGTATAAGGGGTTTCTGGATAACATATTGCATATTGCATACATGTATTTTGCATAATGGAAGAAATTGTAATTCATTGAAGTTAATTGTAAGTTTAATTGCAATTAAAACAGTATCAATCTGTCCCTAATCTCTGCACTCTTGGATGTGACTTCTGAAATAATTAGGAAGTAACTTTTCATCCAGGTCTGTTAATCAGCTGTTTTCTGCTACATTGTTTCAAGAGTGATACTGCAGAGTATATAAACAGCCTGACAGATACTGCTTTCAGTAACAATTACTTTTGATTATAAATAACTTTAAGACCTCTGGATGTCGTATGTTGGAAAGTTGCATTGGATTTTATGATCTCTCATTGCATGCAAAAACATGTTTTTGGGTGGATATTGACTTTAAACAGGATATATTTAACACATGTAGTGTCAACCAAGACATGCCATGCACATTACTCATAATTAAACTGATCCTGACACACAAAAACAAAACACAAAAAATTTAAATGTAATACTTGATTGAAAAAGTATGTCAAGCACTTTAGCTAATTTGCTTTCACAAACCATATATACAGTATAATACCCAACAGAATAAGGATTAAGACAACATTGAATGTACACAGGATCAAGATCAACACTTCACATGAAAAACAGTGTATATTATGCCAAGAATCTCAGAGAATCATATGGCCCAGAAATGTGCACCTATAAAAAGGGTTTCCACATTTTATAGCAGTTAGTACATTTTATGCAAATTGCACCCACATAAAATAGCATGTGGATGCAGCACACAGTGGTACAACTTGTTATGGGGGAAGTTTTGCTTTTAAGTCAGCACAAGGAAACAGTAAATGAGAGTACTGTCTCCTACCATTTCCATATACCAATGGCATTTTGATGAGATTACAATGCAAGAGACACATCCTTGAGAAGAACAATATCCTGGCTGTGCCTTAAATCAGCGGTGTATTGAGAGAATGTAGAGGGGCCCTGTGTGCATAACTGCCCTGCCTGCAACCCCCCCCATATGAGTGTGGCACAATAGTTTAAAGAAGAAAAGCAGTGAGATGGGTGGATTTTAATGCTATAGAGGAAGCTGACCCAGTGTACGGGGGGTTCACCCTCCCTCTATAGTTACACCACTGCTTCAAATGAACATGTCATGGTTATTGTGTACTGTGTGACTGTGTGTGAAGATACATGTAGAGATCCCTCATTTGAAGACCTCACTAAATGTGAGGTCAGACCAGATTATTAAACTGTCATGCAGAGACCCATTGGATGTTTGACTTTTTAAACCTGGTCGATAGCTATCTGTTTAATTTTTGGCCATCTATTAATCAGGCATGCTGTCTCGAGAACCTCATACAAAGGCCAATAAGCTGCAAATAGCAATTTTTTTTAGCTTGTGCTTGGCTATTTTAAGAAAAACTGTATACTCGTTTTGCCCTCAGTGGTTTACATTGCCACCACCCTAATATACCCATATCAAGACAAAAAACTTATATCAATTAGTCTGCAGCATTCCAGATTTACTTAGCAATTATGTATGTGCTTGGGCTAGAGAAGAGTGCATAAGTGACAACATTAACTTGTCCAGACCTGGTGTATAAGCAGATTGCAAACAACAGGTAAAGCTAGTGTAGCATGGGATGGAGAGAGCAGAATGTAACAACAGTCAGCATCTATAAGGTAACATGTTCAATGTTAAGTGTATAGTATAAAGACATGCCCATATAGTTGCGTAAACCACCATACCAGGCGAGAAAAAAGACAGGAGACAGGGATAAGACTGATTTGCTAGAACATGCCAAGTGCTGGGTCAAGTGATGGACAGGGTAGTTGTGCTGGAGCAAGGCCTGAAATTTAAAACAAGATAGGTTTGATGTAATGATATTACTGGAATGTGCAAAGCCCACAATACTGACAGTTGATACATATTCTCCAGGCATCTTAAAGCCTTAAAGGTAATACTGAATTCTTTAGAGATGATAAAAATACTGAAATCACTCTAAGCCTAAAACCCTTAATGGTACATTGGCTGAACTTGGTGCAAAGTACATGACCAATATTTTTCCCACTGCAGCGGAAAGTCTGCCAGTCTTACATTTTGCACCAAATTAAGCCATAATGCATAATTAATGTCTCCTTTACCTGAATGTACAGGATAAAAATTTTGTATACTGTTTAATATGGTTCAGGCATATTTAGTGGATTCCATAAACAGTTTATGTTAGAAAACCAGAATTATATATTCCCTAAATGATTGAAAGAAAATGAATTAGGCTTTATCTTGTACTCTGTATAATGAAATATCAAATACATGTGGCAAATTGTGAGCTTACCACCTACCAAAAACTCTTTCCTTTATAAATGGCAGTACATAAATAACTTCAAATAGATATCTTTCTCATTCAGACTTGGCTATAGAGTGTGAACAGACCACTAAAGAAAAGGCTTGGTTAATGTAGGTTTTTAAGGGAGAGGAAAAGGTCCTACTAACTGCTTCTGCCTCAAACCTTTCGAAGAACACAATATATCAGGTTTTTGTTTGGTGGTATTCTATGTAATGGGCTGCTTTTAGGATAATGGGATCAACTGTGTGGCTGGACTAAACCTTACCCACATCCTCATCAGTCATAATTACATAAGCAAATCTGCAATGAAATAAGAATACAAATCTCTAGCAGCTTATCATTTTTCTCTCCCTTGCCACAGCCAGCTTCTCATTTACCCAATTAAACTTATGAGGTGTTTATAATGTGAGATGTTTAACATGTGGAAATCGTTCAGGAGACCATGAATAATGGTATAAATGCAAATAGTGACAATTATAATGATATATTTAATGCTCAGTACTTTTTCTACTTGTAGGTACAGCTAATGAGGTTTCTGCAAGACCTACGCTCACTGTGAAATGGAATGCAGCTGTCACATACACATCAGCTTTCACATAATGCACGCTTCTGAAAGGATTATTGATATTCCAGCTGAATGTATATAATTATAGGCTTCTTTGTACTCAAGATGCTCATTTTCCTTTTTTTCATGCAGTTCTTTTCTATATTAAAAGGACTAGGACTAAGAACTGTAGCCCAGCAAGACTAAAAAAGTGACAAAATTAAACAATGATGAATAAACTTAGTTAAATAAACAGACATGAATCAGCAAGAGTGTAACATGATCAAATGCAGCTCACTGTCAAGAATCCATTCAGCCTTGGCACCTTTTGCATCAAAACCTAAAAGGCACAACAGGTACACCTTATTAACCTTGGGTTTGTGCGAGCAAGTGGGGACATTTTTGGAAATCATATTTCACCTTCCAACCGGCTGAAATACTCATTTAAGCATTTTGAAAATTCATCTAGGGGCCCATTTATTAAACCTCTATTTTTTTCTGGTTGAGGTTGTTTAGGAGGAAATATAATCAAAATGAGCTTGCACTTTGCGCAATTACAACTGAATGCGTAACACAGAATGGGCTCCAAAAGGTAAGTAAAAGGTTAACCCAAAAGGTAAGTAAAGGTTAAATGTGCGGATGCGCTCCTATATGGTTAGTTCGGTCAATCCTATTGTACCCCTTTCAATTTAGGAGATGCCTTCTCATTGGCTTTTCACATCTTGTTAATGAATGAATGAATGAATGAATGAATGAATGATTGAATGAATGAATTAATTAAATGAATGAATGAATGAATGCATTAATTAAGAACATTCATAAAATCCAGGTTAAAAGGCCATATTATAAATCAGAATTAAAAAATAAATAAATTGATACAAATTCATCCATATCCCCACTACATTCTGGTTTATAAAAAACAATTAATATCCAACTCTATCTTTAAGCCAGAGGACTCTAGTGTCTTTAGAGTCACAATCCATTTTGTTTCTTCCCTGGATATTATTTGTACATTGTCCCCACTTCTCCAGCTTTTCAATTTTTGTGAGATGCCTATCACTTTGAGTACACTCTGATCACTATTGTGATACTGGAGAAAATGTTTTGAGATACTAGGGGGCAGATTCACTAAGGGTCAAATTTCGAAGTTAAAAATACTTCGAAATTCGACCCTCGAATTGAAATCCTTCGACTTCGAATATCGAAGTCGAAGGATTTAGCGCTAAACATTCGATCGAACGATCGAAGGATTTTTCGTTCGATCGAACGATTAAATCCTTCGAATCGAACGATTCGAAGGATTTTAATCAAACGATCGAAGGAAAATCCTTCGATCAAAAAAAGCTGAGCAAGCCTATGGGGACCTTCCCCATAGGCTAACATTGACTTCGGTAGGTTTTATCTGCCGAAGTAGGGGGTCGAAGTTTTTTTTAAAGGGTAAGTACTTCGACTATCGAATGGTCGAATAGTCGAACGATTTTTACTTCGAATCGTTCGATTTCGTTCGACTTCGTTTGAATTCGATCGAATTTAACCAATTCGATGGTCGAAGTACCCAAAAAAACTTCGAAATTCAAAGTTTTTTTTTATTCTAACCCTTCACCCGAATTTAGTGAATCGGCCCCTAGGTGTTTTTGAAACTTTCTTAATGTTCCTTATATGTTCCCCAATTCTTAATTTTAGTTTTCTTGTGGTTCTACCTACACTGTTTTCCACATGGGCATTCTAGCAAATACACAACATTGATTGTATCAGAAGTGATTAGCTGTTTGATCTCATTTTTCCTATTTGTCTGATTCGATTTAAAATTGCATATCCGTCTCTGTTTATCTTTTATGACTTTACAAGCGCTGCATCTCAAACATTTAGCAAATCCTTTGTTGTTTCCCAACCACTTGGGTCCTTCTTTAGAAAACTAGGGGCTAAAGATTGTCTCAAGGTACTCGGACGAGTTAAAAATTGATGGCTTTTCTCCTATTACTTCCTGTAAATCTTTATCCATTCGCAGGATATGCCAATGTTTCTTTAAAATATAGGCAATTTTATAGCCTCCATTGCTAAATTTTGTGATAAATGGCACAGATTGTAACTTCTTTTCTTTTGTTTTTGTCGCTAATCGTTCCACCTTTTATTATTTTAGGATTATATCCCTTTCCCATAAAGTCTTTCTCTAATTCTTCACAGCTTTGTTGGTAGTCTATTAGGTTTGAGCAATTTCTTTCTATTCTCCTGAATTGTCCCTGTGGTATATTATTAAAAATTTTTTGTGAGGCGCACTTCTATATGGTATGAACCTGTTACAATCTGTCTCCTTCTTATATAAGCGAGTCCTAAGACCATTTGCTGTAGTGTAAATGTTTAAGTCCAGAAAATTTACAGATTCTTTACTATATTCATAAGTGAAACTAAGGTTAAAGGAATTGCAATTTAGGGTCTGTCTTTTTAAGATGCCCTCCTCTTCTTTCCAGATTATTATACAATCATTAATGTAGCAGCGCCAGCTAATCAAATTGGTTCCTAGTTGTAAGGCTGGATCTATTGGGATTCTCCCAATAACCCATAAATAGGTTGGCATGGCTAGGGGCACATTTGCTTCCCATAACTTTGCCATTGACTTGAAGGTAATATTCTCCATCGTACCAGAAATAGTTGTTATGTAATATAAATCTTATACCATCAAAAATACATGATTTTTGTGACTGTAAGATGGTACTGTCTCTTTCTAAAATGAAAGAGATTGTGTCCAGACCTTGCTCATGGTTAATGCATGTGTACAGTGATGTGACATCACATGTAACTAAAATGTAATCCTCACGCCATGTTAATCCCTCAATTAGATTTATAGTGTCCTTCGTATCTTTAATGAATGAGGGTAGAGTGGTGACATATTGTTGTAGGAAGTAATCAATATATTTCAATAGGTTACTAGTGAGGGAACCTATACCAGATATTATAGGTCTTCCAAGTGGGTTGTTAATATTTGGCAATATGTATATCACTGGGATTTTAGGATGTTGTACCTTTATGAAATCTCTCTCTTTAGCGTTGAGTATCCCCTCGATTTGTGCACAGTTTATCAAATTAAAGAGACCTTGTTTTATTTGATTGGTGGGGTCTCCATTTAGTTGTTTATATGTTGTAACATCCCCAAGTTGTCTGCCCATCACATGCTTTCGATGACTACAATCCACCTCCTTTGTCTGCCAGTTTTATGACTATAAGTCCTTATTCTCTTTCAGTTCTAATAGAGTTTCTCTTTCTTTTCTATTGATATTGTTTACAAGACATGCTATATAAATAAATGATGATGATGATGATGATTTAGATTATCCAAATCCTTACTGATCAGTTGTTTAAAAGTGTCCATATTATTAGATACGCAATACTTTGAATTGAATTTGGATTTACTAATTAGTGTGGTATGGGTATATTTACTTGTTTTGCTAGCATGCATAATGGGTTCTTTATTAATGAAATATTTCTTTACATCAAATCTCCTTATGAATTTGTGTATATCTATAAAAGTTTGTGTTTTGTCTAACTTCTCTGTGGGAGCACGTTTAAGAACTTTTTGTAAAACACTCAATTGTAATTTGTTTAATGGAGTAGAGCTTATGTTAAATATTTTTGTACCCACCATTTCTGTTCCTAGTTCTAATGTACGCTTCTTCTCTTTTCCTTTTCCTCTTCCTCTATTTCCGCTCTTCGTTTTCTTTTTTTTTGAAGGCTTTTTGAATAATTCTCTAAGAGGTTGGGTCTCCTCTCTCTTAGCGGGAGCACTATCTAAGGTGAACTGTGTTCCCCTTGTGGATCTCTCATCTCTATCAGACGCAGATCTATATACGGGGGTATATCCATTTCTTATGGCGATTGATGTAGTCTGTATGTCCCTTATCGATTCTGTCTCTAATATGGTCAGAGTGTCTCTTGGCCTCTCTATTTTGATTTCTCTAATATGGTCAGAGTGTCTCTTGGCCTCTCTATTTTGATTTTCCTGCTAAGACCTCTTCCAGAGGCACAACGTGTTTAAAGAGACTGTTAAACTGGTGGGAAGTAGGAGAATATAGGAAAGATCTGGTTTGACTGTTATAAGAAACATACATACATTTACCTTTTTTTTAGGAGGAAAACTTGAATTTTTCATGGAAAAATAAAAATTCCAGTTTTTATAGATGTATTATACCGCAAAGCTGCTAAACGATCGTCATCATACGATATGAATTGATGCTCGATTTTGTTGCAGCGTTTTTTTTTAGCTCTGAATTTTTCAAGAAACATTATTTATAAATGAGTTGAATTCATGGAAGGAAGTTTGGTTGACTTTGTTTTAATAAAAAAAATTAGATTCATTTGAGTTTTTAGAAAATATCCCATTTATAGCTTTTTTAGGCAAACATAGCTTTTTTAGGCAAACATAAAACATTTGCTTGATTTTGCTGAGTTTGCATCGGATTTCCATGAACAGAGATGGGGAGCAATGCAGGAAGCATGTATTACACAACTCTCTAAAGCAGTGGTTTTTAATGTCATGGGTTCAAGGGGTCCAGCATTTGGTCTTATCTTGCAACTTCTTATCTTGCAACATGTGGAGACATGAAAATGTTTTCATATTGATCATTCCTTTAAGAAGTGTTTCAAGGTAATATATGTATTAAGACCAATTCTCAGCTAACTGACCCAGGTATCGAAAATATTCAAAAGTTAGCACATTCAGACAAAGATGAAAATGCCCGTCCAGGCCTACAGTTTAAATAATTTAATTCACAGTGGGACAGGTCATAGGTGATAGTTTCAGTTAGTAGCTTTGTAAAAGAAAGAGAAAGTTGATATTATTTGTAATATCCCAAGCTGAATTTCTCTTTCAGCCCTTTACACAGCTAAAAGGTTGTTCTAATATTTTCCACCAACCTACCCTCTAGGCAGCCCAGTTTGCACTTAAAGCTTGACAAACATATGTTTATCTAGCTGTTGCCATTGTGACTGTAAAGGCCAACTATAGAGAAGTGTAATTGGTAATAAACACAATCTGGCCAAGCCAGATATTTTTGCTAATTTGGATGTGGTATGTGTACCACATGCAGGGCAGGGATAATTATTACAAAAAAGTAAACAAAATGTTATGGAGAGCGATTAATTGGATATGGACTTTGTACACAAGCATAGACCAAAAGAGCAGAAGGATTTAATACAATGTACATTATATAATACTATATAATTTACATAATTGATTGTATAATTGGCAGGGGCGATCCTGGCCCACCCACACCTGAGGCAGCTTGCTGTTGCTGCCACCCCCTCCCTCCCCATGCGCTCACCTTTTTCACCACGGAAGGGGTCCGAGGTGGTCCACGAGGGCGACAGAAAGGGCCAGAAAGCTAGCGCAGAGAGCATAATTGCACTCTCTGCGCTAGAAGAGCGCATGGGGAGGGAGGGGGCGGTAGCAACAGCAAGCTGCCTCAGGTGTGGGTGAGGGATGGACACAAGATTCCACTCGAATAAGACATATATTATTGGAACATTTTAAAACTCTTTATGAAGCCCCAGTAGATGATCCCACCGACGGTTTACGATTGTCAGTCCGAAATTGGGAAATCCTAGACGCTCCTATAACAGAAAAAGACATATCAGATACAATTCGACATTTAAAAACGGGAAAACACCAGGACCAGACGGATTAACAGCAGAATTTTATAAACTCTTACAACCAGAGATAACTCCACTCTTAAACACTCTGTACACTGATACCCTACAAGAAATACTACCGTCAATACTCACTGAAAATCAGGTAGGTTTTCTTAAGCAGCTCCATCCAGTTTGAGCCCTTCGACAAATTCTTACTGCTATATATATTAGTAACCTGGAAAAAAGAAAGCATGGAATGTTAGTGAATTTAGATGCAGACAAGACTTTTGACAGAATAACACACACACATTTCCACCGCTTACTGAAATTCCAACACTTCGCATACATATGCTAAATCTTTTTAAAAATCTATACTTAACACCCACTACCTTTTTAACGGTCAACAATACTAACTTGGATAGATTTCTGATTCATAGAGGTACACGCCAAGGCTGCCCGCTGTCCCCCCTCCTATTCAATGTAGCGATTGACCCGCTGCTGAGACATACTGTAAGAATATAATGAAGCAGCACTTCTTCGATATGCAGGAGATTGGATCCTCCACAGAGACCTTTACACCACCATCTCTTTAGATCACTATACGACTGGCACCCACTCCCTAAATTATATACTACACCTACCGCCATACAAGATCCCACCACAATTACATAACAACCCTCTGTTTCTGGATACATACAAAGCCTGCCATGTTGTTAGGAAAAAACAAAAACTATCGCCAACTGTCTCCCCATACCTCTCGTGGATAGGCAATGACGATTTTCCTATAGGCAGACGAAATCCTATTCTTTCACAATGGAGTGACAACGGATTACGTAAATTACATGACATAATGGACAACAATTATGCAATACACTCCCACGATAAAGTGAAAGAAAAATTCCCATTCACGACACAGCACCTGTTTTTAACTCTCCAAATTCTTCACTTTGCGACTAGTGTACTTAGGAAAATCCCTGAGACTGACAATACTAACCCCTTCAACCAAAATTGGAAAAATAAACATATAAAACGACTTCACAACTATATCAAATCATCAGATCGCTAATAGATATAGGCAATGAACAAAGACCAGGCTTTACATGGACAGCTGACATTCCACACCGTAACCTCTTAAATTTTCCGACAACACACAAATGTTATGAGGCTACTTCCAGGCAGTAGATATCAGGAAATGGCTCTCCAAATACTTCACAATTCTTACTTAACTCCAACCAGGAGATACAAAATGGGAAATCTGCCCTCTGACAACTGCCTCAGATGTCAGTCGCCCAAAGCAGATTTGATCCATACTTTATGGTCATGCCCCTCACGAATGTAATAGAATATGGTGCTCAGATAACTGATAAACCTTTTCAGGTACATTAAGAATGGGCAATGTTTAGCAATGACACAACTTACACACAGTTAACTTACACACAGTTAAGAAAAACAGATAAGAATCTAATTGGAAAACTGGCAGCAGCTGCTCGAAAGACAATATTGCAGCTCTGGCTAAACAAGGATCCCCCTTCCATAATGTTAGTAAAACAGAAACTACACTATCTCTTTCACATGGATTGGCTGGAAACCATGACTAACAAAGAACAAAACACCACAACATTTTTCAATCTATGGACACCTTACATAGAATCTTTACCACAACAAATTAGACATCTCACAGTACAAACATATCAGTGTACAACATGGTACAACATGGCATTACTGACAGAAATGCCATTGGTCATGGAATCGTCCCAACATGATAATGACCAGCCACAAGGACAACGATGGTTGAGTTGTGAACCCCCCAGGAGCCACCTAACAAACCGATTATTATCCTCCTATCTGTATACTTATACTGATAGTTTATATTGTAACATAGTTGATACTGTTATCTTGATACTGCATATTTGATTAGTTATGTTAACAGAACATAACAAGATCTCATTGTCTGGTCATGATTGCATAAATGTTCTGTATGACTCTCTGAATAAAAACAAGTTAAAAAAAAAAAGTCTGAATTCGCTAAAAAAAGATCTAATAGGACGCAGCTTCCTTTAACTTCTAATAAATGCTCAGGGATCAGGGTCAGACTGAATCATTGGGGGCCCACCGAAGCTGTGACCCAGTGGCCCTACTGGCAGCCCCGCGGGCCCCCTTCTGACTTCCACACTCCTACCCCCCATGCGCACATCAACCCACTGAATCTTCTTTTCTTTTTAGGGGGTGGCCGATCAGGGGAACAGAGCTGGGTGGCCCAGTGCAACGCTGCTTGAGAATTTGGGGTTTCCACAAACGGTATCTTTCTGTGATAGATTCATTTGAATCACCATACCTTAAGTCTGCTAAAAATCATTTAAACTTAAACCCATACATAAACCCAATAGGATTGTTGCATGGATTCATGCAGTACAGTTAGGATGAAGTAAAAGCTATTTTTATTATTGAGAATAAGGACATTTTTCAAAAACTGGAATTAATTTCTTAAAATGGATTTACAATACATGCAACAAGAAGAAACTAAAAGCATGTTGTTCATATTGTAGATAAGTATAACAGAGGGTCAAAGCTTGTTAATAAATTACATTAACTCTAATTTAATTTTTCCGAATCCTGTGCAAGAACTAAAATGTTTCAGAACAGAAACCATAACTTCTTCTGTGAACTGTGAGCAAAATTCTTATTAAACAAAGTTATCTGCCAAAATCATAACCTCATCCTTGATTAAAACAGTAGATTAATACTTGCAGTAATCTCACTGATGTTATGGCCCTGACAGAGTATGTATGCTTATTTATATATGTACAGCACAACTTAGTAGCACATTGAACAATAAGGTTACAGTGGTATATACCGTTAAAGAAGAAAAGGTAAGCAAGAGCAAATACTGTATATACTACATATGGTGAACAATATTATGTGAGGGATCTGTTATCTACTAACATATATCCAGAAAGTTCTGAATTAGGGGAAGGCCTTTCCCATAGACTTCATTTTAATTAGAGCACTAGAGCAACAAATTTCAACACTGCGGTCGATTGACAATCTTGAAAGGAATCTTTTGCTCACTGAGCAGGACCTAGTGGGGTCAGATAGTTTGGGGGGAACAGAACAGCAGCAGGATGTTGAGGCAGCTAGCTGGGTGACAGTTAGAAAATCTAAGGTGGGCAAAAGGAAAATGGAGGCTGATCCGGAGCTTATACATCGCAACAAATTTGCCAGATTGTGTGAAGATGATGGGAGTATGAACTCTGGATTGGAAATTCTAGATGGGGCTGATCTCTCTAACAGCCGGGAGACCAGTTTCTCTAGTAGTGGTGGGGAGGAGAGTAGAGTCAGGCCCAGGGGCGTAACTACAGAGGAAGCAGACCCTGCGGCTGCAGGGGGGCCCAGGAGGTAAAGGGGGCCCCATGAGGCTCTCATTGATGAGCAATTTGAACATATATTGGTAAAACAGGACAAACACTGGATATGTTGGGGGCCCTAAAATTAATTTGCTGTGGGGCCCAGCAACATCTAGTTACGCCACTGGTCAGGCCTAAGCAAATTGTGGTTGTAGGGGACTCAATTATTATGGAAAGTGGATAGGGTATTTTGTCGCCCAGATCGCTACAACCGAACAGTTGGCTGACTACCTGGTGCCAGGGTTCGGAATGTGGTTGATCGGATAGACAAATTATTGGGTGGGGCTGGGCATGACCCAGCTGTCTTAGTGCATATCGGTACTAATGACAAAATGAATGGTAGATGGAAGACCTTAAAGAGTGATTTCAGGGATCTAGGCTCTAAGATCAAGGAAAGGTCTTCCAATGTCATCTTTTCTGAAATTTTGCCCATGCCACGTGCAAGTTTAGGAAAACAGTGGAAGTTTAGGGAGCTAAATGCGTGGCTCAAGTCTTGGTGTAGGAAGGAAGGTTTTGGGTTCCTAGAGCACTGGGCTGATTTTTCCTTGGGGTACAACCTATACAGTCAGGGCCGGAACTAGGGATAGGCAGAAGAGGCACGTGCCTAGGGTGCAATGAAGTGGGGGCGCCAAGCACGTACCTCTTCCATCAGCCTACCCCTGGTCCGGACTCTTTCTCTTCCATCAGCACTGGTTCCCCCCTCCACAAATTGAAATATTGACAGCAGATGCGCATTTCAGGAAGCGTGTGCATGCGCACTCCAAGATGTGTATCCTCTGTGACGCTCACACTCCTGGACTAGCGCGCACTCAGTGACGCACACAATCCCGGACGCGTGTGTGCATGCGCACTTGGGAGCTGTGCCAGCAAGGGAGGGAATCAGCCAGCCGGGTTGGCTTGGGCTCCCAGGTGGCTTGGGCCGGGCCTGTATACAGTCGCGATGGTTTGCACCTCAATGGAAGGGGGTCCACGGTGCTAGGGGAAAGAATGGCTGGAGGAGTGTTTAAACTAGGCAAGGGGGGTGGGGTGGGTGAGATAAAGAATTATGGGGAAGCTAGGGTAGACAGGGCAGTTGGGTTAGTAAGGGGTCATGGGGAGGAGTGAGGGGGCATACAGTTTATCAGCTAAGGAGGTCCCTCTGTTACAAGGAAAACAGAATAATACTAACTTAACGTATAATTCTCCACTAAGTAATGCATATTTCAAAAGTAAAAGTAGTAACCTACGCTGTATGCTGGCAAATGCACAGAGTTTGTCAGGTAAAATGGGAGACCTAGAATTAATTGCATGCTCTAAAAATTATGATATAATTGGTATCACTGAGACTGAGGTGGGATGAAACATGTGATTGGATTGTGAATTTAAATGGTTACAACCTTTTTAGGAGGGACAGAGGGATTAAAAAGGGTGGAGGAGTGTGTTTGTATGTAAAGCCTGAATTAAAGCCATGCGCTAAAGAAATAACAATAGCTGGCACTGGTGAGGGTGTAGAATTCCTCTGGGTAGAGATTTTGACTGGGCAAAAGGTTACAAAAAGAATTATCATTGGTGTATGCTATAAACCACCTCGTATAAGTGTCGAGTATGAAGCCCAGCTACTCTTGCAGATACAAGCGGCTTCACAGCTGGGTCAAGTTGTTGCTATGGGTGACTTCAGTTATCCAGAAATTGACTGGGGTATTGGGGTTGCTAAGAAAGAAAAAGCTAGTAAGTTTGTAAATATGCTGAATGACTACTTTTTATTCCAGCTCATTCAAGAACCTACTAGGAATAACTCTCTTTTGGACCTTGTAATAACTAATAATACTGAACTCAAACTAACATTTGTGTGGGTAAGCATTTAGGGAATAGTGATCATAACATGGTCTCCTTTGAGATTCTGTTGCAGAAG
Source organism: Xenopus petersii (assembly GCA_038501925.1). NCBI lineage: Eukaryota > Metazoa > Chordata > Amphibia > Anura > Pipidae > Xenopus > Xenopus petersii. Next base: position 83,629,219 of record CM076680.1, read on the forward strand.
CAATTCTATAAGGGAGTAACTAAAACACTAAATTTCAGACGTGCAAACTTTGACAGTATAAGGGCATCTCTGCAACATATTAAGTGGGAAATGCTTTTCACAGGGTTAAACACAGAACAAAAATAAGAAGTCTTTAAAATGCTGCTTGATAAATATACTTGTCAGTATATTCCACTTGTAACGAAGGAACGTTGTTGCAGAGCAAAACCTTTTTGGTTCAATAGAAGCGTTGGTGTTGAGGTGGGTAAGAAAAGATGTGCTTTAAAGGCTTTCAAGTTAGCTGGTACAGCCGAAACATTTATAAGGTACAAGGAGGCCAATAAATCATGCAAAGAAACTATAAGGCAAGCTAAAATTGATATAGAAAAGGATATTGCAGCAAGCAGTAAAACAAATCCAAAATTATTTTTTAAATATGTTAATAGTAAAAAAATGAAACAGGAAGGGGTGGAACCCTTACTATCAAAGGGGGGTCAACTGGTTGATGAAAACAAAATAAAAGCGCAGATTCTGAATTATTATTTTTCATCTGTCTACACAAATGAGGAACCAGTTAATGAAGGTTCCTTCTTAATAGTCCCAATTCTAGTAATACAACTAATGATGCATGGTTCACACATGGGGAAATTCAAAAGAGACTAGAACATGTTAAGATTACCAAAGGTCCGGGGCCAGATGGTATTCATCCCATAGTACTTAGCGAACTTAGCTCTGTGATTGCCAAATCTCTTTACTTAATTTTTCAGGATTCATTGAGATCTGGCATAGTGCCGAGAGACTGGCGAATTGCTAATGTGGTGCCTCTATTCAAAAAAGGATCCCGTTCTCAGCCTCAAAACTATAGGCCAGTTAGTCTGACGTCAGTGGTAGGAAAGCTTTTCGAAGGGTTAATAAAGGATAAGATACTGGACTTCATAGCAAATCATAATACTATGAGTTTGTGCCAGCATGGTTTTATGCGTAATAGATCTTGCCAGACTAACTTAATTTCTTTTTATGAGAAGGTAAGTAGAGACCTCGATTCTGGGATGGCAGTGGGTGTGATTTACTTAGACCTTGCTAAAGCATTTGATATAGTGTCACACAAAAGGTTACTGGTTAAATTAAGGAATGTTGGCCTGGAACATAGTATTTGTACCTGGATAGAGAACTGGCTAAAAGATAGACTACAAAGAGTGGTGGTAAATGGAACATTTTCTAATTGGACCAGTGTTGTTAGTGGAGTACCGCAGGGCTCTGTACTAGGTCCCTTGCTATTCAACTTGTTTATTAATGACCTGGAGGTGGGCATTGAAAGTACTGTTTCTATTTTTGCAGATGATACTAAATTGTGCAGAACTATAGGTTCCATGCAGGATGCTGCCACTTTGCAGAGGGATTTGTCTAAATTGGAAAACTGGCAGCAAACTGGGAAATGAGATTCAATGTTGATACATGCAAGGTTATGCACTTTGGCAAAAATAATATAAATGCAAGTTATACACTAAATGGCAGTGTGTTGAGAGTTTCCTTAAATGAGAAGGATCTAGGGGTCTTTGTAGATAACACGTTGTCTAATTCTGGGCAGTTTCATTCTGTGGCTACTAAAGCAAATAAAGTTCTGTCTTGCATAAAAAAGGGCATTAACTCAAGGGATGAAAACATAATTATGCCTCTTTATAGGTCCCTGTTAAGGCCTCATCTGGAGTATGCAGTGCAGTTTTGGACTCCAGTCCTTAAGAGGGATATAAATGAGCTGGAGAGACGTGCAACTAAATTGGTTAGAGGGATGGAAGACTTAAATTATGAGGGTAGACTGTCAAGGTTGGGGTTGTTTTCTCTGGAAAAAAGGCGCTTGCGAGGGGACATGATTACACTTTACAAGTACATTAGAGGACATTATAGACAAATAGCAGGGGACCTTTTTACCCATAAAGTGGATCACCGTACCAGAAGCCACACCTTTAGACTAGAAGAAAAGAACTTTCATTTGAAGCAACGTAGGGGGTTCTTCACAGTCAGGACAGTGAGGTTGTGGAATGCACTGCCGGGTGATGTTGTGATGGCTGATTCAGTAAATGCCTTTAAGAAAGGCTTGGATGATTTTTTGGACAGACATAATATCAAAGGCTATTGTGATACTAAACTCTATAGTTAGTATAGGTATGGGTTTATAGAATTTAATTCAAAGTAGGGAGGGGTGCGTGTATGGATGCTGGGTTTTCAATTGGATGGGTTGAACTTGATGGACTTTGTCTTTTTTCAACCCAATTTAACTATGTAACTATGTTAAATGTATTTTTTTTTCTCTGTAATAATAAAACAGGACTGTGTAGTATTGGATCCAAAAAAAGAAATAATGCATCTCTATTAGGCACAACAGTCCTATTATGTTTATTTAATGTTTAAATTAATTTTACGTAAACCTAATGTATGGAGATCCAAATTATGGAAAGACCCCTTATCTGGTAAACCCCAGGTTCTGAGATTCTGAATAATAAATCCCATACTTGTACATACACAGCTGTAAGATATATTATTTTTAGTGTGTGGATTTTCTTTTGACTCACACACCCTGCTCTTTCTTGCTCCCAAGCTGCCAAGCTCCCACTATCTCAGCACATTCTTTAGCATTTCCGTAGCTGTGTATGTTTTTTACAACTTTCCCTTGGACTGTAAATGTATTTACTATTGCTATTTCCACATGTAGAGCTATATATAGTTATTTGAATCCCTCGTCTATACCTATGTCAATGAAGTCTGTAAAATGCTAGTTAGTGTTGCAAAAATAAAATATTTATCTATACACATACCTACATACATAATCCTGACTTGTTTTATACTAAAGCTGAAAATATGCTGGCTAAGGTAACAGATATAGTATAGTTAGGTTCAACACATTATCAATAACAATCAGGCACCTTTCAAACCCGAGCAGTCAATGTTCAAGCAAACCCCCTGCTGGTGTGTATTTTCTTGCTGTGTGTGGTTTTAGACCTTAATGGTCTCTGAAAGATAGGTGCACTTTATGCTGTACTTTAGGAATCCTTCAGCTAATGAGAGAATGGAAAAAAGGCATCATCTCAATACAATCAGCAATAAATCTTTGAGGGCTTCGAAAGCATGCGCTGGTCAAAGAATTAGATTACTGCACCAGTGATGAGTCATCCCCAAACTACGCAGTGTTTGTGGTTTAGAGAGCTCCTGCCAGAAAATGACTCAGAGCCTTGGCCCTGACTCCGGATAGAGAGTTCATTACTAGGCCTTTCAAAACCAGTGAATACGCAGGAAATGTTTTTGTTTTCAAGAAAAAAAAGCACTATCACTGTTTACATACACTCTTACTGTATCTGAATGAAAGGAAACAACACCATTAGTATGTAAATTGTGAAAATGTGACCAGCAAAGTAGATTGCTTTATGTCTAAGCAAATATGGCAACATTTGATCTGGTTTGGCATACTCAGTTCTTCTTCCTCGGTTCTTATGAGGATAACCAACTGATTTAAACCTTTGAGCGCTGACATAGATACGTGGAAAATAAAACTTAGAAATCTATGAATGGCATTCTGGTAGTTCCGTATTTCAGCCATATATTGTTAAAGGCTGGATCTATATTTAGGTATTTTGCACATTTGTGCCCTGCCTTGCACTTTGCAAAATAGCTGCAGGTATTGCCCATGAATACAGCACAGCCTCTGTCCATCTGCACTATGAGGCCCGGATTTGTGGAAAGGCCACCAAGGCCTGGGCCTAGGGCAGCAGGATTGTAGGGGGCGGCATGCTGCCAAACCACACCCACATTGGTTCAGAAACACTGGGGATGCGCAAGAGATAAAATAGTTTTTTACATTTCCCATGCGCCAATACCCATTGCTCTAGTCCCGATGATGAAAATTTGAAAGTGCTGAGGTCAGCCTAAACCCAAGAGTCCTAAACTTGTTGCCGGGGGCTCAGCAGGGTGTGCCTGAGGTGGCTGCCCCCATGTGCCCAGGACCCCCCCAGTGCGACACTGGATATAAAGGAGTAAACTGCCCATCTCTCCACATGATTCCTTCAGGGAGAGTTAAAATCTGAATTTTTGCTTTTATGGGAATGTTACATTCAGGGTCAGACTGACACTGGGACACTGGGAAAAAACCCTATGGGCCCCGCCAGCCAAGACCCGCTCCCTGGACTCCTTCTCCTCACCTCCCTCCCTGAACCCAGTCATGTCCCTACCGTGTGCATGCTAGGGCTAGGGGAATAGGGGAAAGAAGACTTCACAGCTGGGGGGGCCCGGGGGATGGTGCGGGGCTCTGAGCCTGCAGGCCCAGTCCCAGTCCAACACTGGTTACATTCATAAGAATATTTAAGCTGTTCTGTGCAATGACACACGGACACCAGGGACAAAAAGTAAAACAAAATCTAATAAAGACAACTGGCCTTTATAGAAACACTTTCCACCAACCCCTACATAGCTATTAATATGCATACTTTGTACATAAAGTCTGATGTTATTCCTCTTTTACACATTTCTTATAAGAAAAATAGTTCCAGGAACGGTGGTATTCCTATCATGTTGCTATAATCATGGTTATGTCTGCGAGAAAAAAACATCTGGTAAATGATACCGATCTTAGTAAGGTTTCAATAACTGTTTGACTTTAATAAGAGATATACACAGTAGATGCTTCACTTTGTTGATCAGATATGTTTTAGTTTGCTCGTTATTCAAATGAAATTCTGGTAAAGGACTATGTCTGAAATGGATGGAGTGCAGCAGCAGCTTTACAAATGGTACCTGTGGCTCTGTTGCCAAGAAAGCAATGCTGAAGCATACAGCTGAATTTATTATTGGTAAAGCACCATATGCAGATAATTTGCAACATTTTGTATAGCCATATAGTCAGCAGCTCCTATGGGACTCATGAATGTTTTAAGCCTTGTGGCATTCATTACTGATGAACAGGTTTTGACATATCTGTGCAAAAAAACATGTATTTCCTAAAGCATGGGAGATGGGGTCCTTATAGGGGAAGTTTACCTTTGCATAAACCTTTAGCATGTTAAAAATGGACCTATTCTGGACAACTTTCAATTCATTTCTTGTTTTATTCTTTCTATTCTGCCTCTTTGTGACTTGCTCATAGTGTGATCTGGTTGCCAGGGGCAAACAGATGGCCTGAGGTTTTAATTATATTTGTAGCCAGGTCCTTATTAGTTAATAAATCCAAGTCTGACTGCTGCACATTAAATAAGTTATATAATATAATTATATTTAAAATCAGTTTCGTTCATGTTAGTTTAGCAAAATAAATGTTACTTACACTATGTACATTATTTACATCAACCCAAAATCTTGTGTATGCACCAGAATGAGGGACCTAATGCCTATTCACATGCACAGGCTACACAATTATAGAGCATAATGAGGGAGGGGGGATATGAGGAGTGTATTGACTAGTGATATACGCACCGGCCCGGTACCTGTAGGACCTGTGGGTTGGGCGGGTACGGGCACACTTCGCACTCTTCTTCGCGGGTGGTGCGGCTTCTCTTGCTCTCCCTGCCCGCCACCATCAAATGCCGTCTTCCGGGTTCTTCTTTTATAGACAATGTGCCTGCTTGCCCCACCCCTTTTGTGACATTATCAGCGGGGCAGGTCATCACGGGTCTATAAAAGGAACCCGGAAGTCGGGTTAAGGTCGGTGTGGGTCTGGGAAATCCTGACCCGCACATCACTAGCAATGACATCCAGAAAGTACTGAATGGAAAGTGAAAGTAATTGACTGCTCCACCTATATGCCGTAGAGGTGAGGCAGACAATATATAATTGACATCTCAGATTTTTAAATACATTTATAGTACTTATGGATGTTCTAATGAAAACATAATTTGGGATTAATGTTTAATTTGCAAAGGACTTTTATTATGACACTTTTTATGCATGGGTGACAGGTCCACGTTAATTTTTTTTATTGTATTTCATCTGTGATCGATGGAATGCCTGTAAGAGTGGCTTGGATGATTCCTTGAACAAGCATACTACCCAAGGCTACTGTGATCTTAAGATCTACAGTTAGTTTGGTATTGGTATTATTATACAGTATATATATATAGTACATATATGTGAGTGTATAGTTATGTGTATATATGTGCACTGGGTGTCATTTGGAGAGGTCATTTGCACTTGATGGACATTGGTCTTTTTTTCAAGACAAATTAAATATGTTACTACACTATGGTCCAGTTGGGCAAGTAAATCAGAGGAGGTACGATTGGGCCAGGACCCGCACCCCCTCAGGGCCCCCCGGCAGCTCATACGCCACTGAGTTCTTCTGCCGTTTCCGGGTGTACAGAGGGGGGCGGGGTACCAGCTGCACGTCCTGCGCCAGGGCCCGCCCCCCTCTAGTTACGTTACTGTGGTGAGTGCCAGTGCACAGTTTATATATATATATATAAATATATATATATATATATCTATCTATATATATCTATCTATCTATATATATATATATATATATCTATCTATATATATATATATATATATATATATATATATATATATATATATATATATATATATAAAAACATGGATGAGCACACCCTAAAATATTGCCCAGGTGCTGGTATATAAGGTAAATAAAGTGACATAATACCGCACTCAATGGGAATACTTGCTCTTTCTCAAGTTGGTGTTTCGAAATGTCTGATTTTTTCAATATATATATCTTGTGGTCATCAATAAGCATCAATAACACCTCCAAAGGGCTTGCAATTCTGAATCTCCTATCAATATCATAACACCACTATAACTAGCCGTATCTACCTAGCACTGATACAGAACCTGATTTTAAGACTTTAAAGTACACAAACTGTCTATTCTTCAACCACAAAAGGAAGAACTAAACCCTTCCCCTGTCGTATATAAAATTGGGCGGGGCTCACATAGCTTTGCCAACCATATAGTACAATACAACTCTCTGAAAGAGTCAAAATTACAGATACAAAAGAATCTTCCTTCACCTATTAACTGTGATTACTAAATCTCAAATTCCAAATCCAGTGCAAACCTGAAGTACTCACAAATCATTTACAAAAAGCCTGTGGAGAAAATGCATATGCTTTTGAATATACATTATTTATATTTATGACAGCACTATGGCACTTGTTATTTTGGATTAAACAACCCTTTCTTTAGGTGGATATATATGTGGCATAATCCATACAAACACTATATACCCAACCAAAAGCTGGTGCACTAGCGCCATGGTGTGGCCAGGTACATAGAACAATAAACAATTAATTTGCAATCTACTGGCCAACAGCCAATAATAAACATAATGTACTATACCATGCTAAATATTTAAAGTGATTGCTCAAATTTTAGGATGATGTAGAGAGTAATTTTCTGAGACAATTTGCAATTGTTTTTCATTTTTATTAGTTGTGTTTTTTGTTATTTAGCTTTTTATTCAGCACTTCTCAAGTTTGTAATGTCAGCAATCTGGTTGCTAGGGTCCACAATAACCTAGCAACCATGTATTGATTTGTATAAGTGAAGAGTGGAATATGGATAGGAGAGAACCTGAATAGAAAGATGGATAATAAGTAGTACTTGTAATACAGGTATGGGACCTATTATCCAGAATGCTCAGGACCTGGGACTTACCGGATAACAGGTCTTTTCTTTAATTTGGATCTTCACACCTTAAGTCTACTAGAAAATCATGTAAATATTAAATAAACCCAATAGGCTGGTTTTGCTTCCAATAAGGATTAATTATATCTTAGTTGGGATCAAGTACATGCTACTGATTTATTATTACAGAGAAATTTGGATTATTTGATTATAACGCAGTCCATGGGAGACAGGTTTCCGTAATTCTGAACTTTCTGGATAATGGGTTTCTGGATAACAGATCCCATACCTGTAACAGTAAAATTGTAGCCTTGTAAAGCGTCTGGTTTTTAGATGGGGTCAGTGACCCCCATTTGAAAGCTAAAAAGTCAGAAGAAGGCAAATAATTAATAAACTATAAAAAAATAAAAAATGAAGGTCCCTTGAAATGTTGCTTACAATTAATCATTCTATAACAGGTATGGGGTCCGTTATCCGGAAACCCAATTTCCAGAAAGATTTGAATTACACAAAGTCCATCTCCCATAGACTCCATTTTGATTAAATAATTCACATTTTTAAAAATGATTACCTTTTTCTCTGTAATAATAAAACAATACCTTATATTTGATACTAACTAAGACAAAATTAATCCATTTTAAAGGCAAAACAATCTTATTGGGTTTAAATAATGTTAACATGATTTTAACCTTAGAGTACAGTTTCAAATTATGGAAAGATCCCTTATCCGGAAAACCCTAGGTCCCGAGCATTCTTGATAACTGGTCCCATACCTGTTTTTCTGAAGACTATCAGGTCCAAGAAAGGAAGGACATCAACTATGACTCCATAACTGAACCTTAGGCCTGAATCCTTTGCATTCATTTGATCTACAAATCTTTCAAATTCCACTTGGGTACTCTACAACAGTAACAGAATATCTTCTATGTACCTTTTCCACAATATTATATTATCTAGAAATTGATTGTCACGGTAAGTGGATTCAATGCATGCTCTCTTCCCTCCATCCCAGAAATAGGTTCTCATAACCAGGAGCACAGGCACTGCCCATTGTGTTCCCTCGAGTTTGTTGGTAAGAACAACTTTGGCACCTGAAATTAGTTATGTGTTGACACATAAGTCAACATATATTCAGCATATATTGTTTTGAAAGAAAGTATTTGGCCACCTGTATACCTGTTATAGTTAATATTCCCAGACCCAGTGGCTACTAAGTAGCCCACTAATCCCCAATTTTAGCATATCTTTGAGAAACCACCCATGTCACTGTTTGACTTACATCCCAGGTAGTTGATGTTTAGCTATTTTTAAAACAGAACAACAGTTATGAAACAAGAAGATAATCATTATTATTATTATCATATTATTTGAGACTCCAAGGATTTTCAACATTTCTACAATAAAAGCAGAGGGGGCCTTCTGTCAACTGGTTGAACCAATTATGGAAAATAAAAGAATATAGTGTTTACAGGGAGAATAAAAAAGAGAGGGTTTGCTGTCTTTTGTGCTGCATCATACCATCTTATGCATAGACGGAGGGTGATTTTTTTTGGCCTGTGAAGTTTTTTTGAATGACATCTAATTTAAAAATCAGTAGATATAGTCAGTAGAACCAGTTCTTTATTTAACTTAATGACATTTTTTGCAACTCCCCCTAAATATTTAATGAAGGTTCAATAAAACTTACAGGTTTTAATAAAAACAAAATAAATTAATGCTAGTGTCTTTAAGGTCATGGCATTTTTTTAAACATTAAGGGGCAGATTTATCAAGGGTCAAAGTGAATTTGAGAGAATTTTTGAAGTAAAAAAATTCAAAATTCAAAGTATTTTTGTGGATACTTCGACCATCGAATAGGCTACTAATACTTTGATTATTCAAACATTCGATAATCGAAGTGCTGTCTCTTTAAAAACTTCAACTTCAATACTTCGCCAAATTAAACCTGCCGAAGTGCTATGTTAGCCTATGGGGACCTTCTAGAGCAGTTTTCTAAGTTTTTTGAAGTTGAAGAAAAATCGTTAGATCGATGGATGAAATCCTTCGAATCGCTCGATTCAAAGGATTTCATCGTTCGATCGAACGTTTTTACTTCGACCGCAAATGGCCAAATTTGATGTAAAAAAACTTTGATATTCAAAGTCGAAGTATTCCAATTCGATGGTCGAATTTCAAAACTTTTTCTACTTCGAAATTCGACCTTTGATAAATCTGCCCCTAACAAATTGTCAATGGGGGCTTTACTGTTCAGAAATGTTTTTGTTGACTGTAGCACTGAAAAGAGCTTGTAAAATCTTACAGGATCTATACAGTTTTTACCATCCAAAAAATACTTTTAATAAATAGTGATCCTAGATGATATTAGAGCCAAATTAAAGCATTCACATATATGATGTTTTTGTGCAAATTCTCTGCTCAAATTATGATAAATTAAGTTGGAACACCGATTCATCCATACGCTCACTGAAATAGAATGGATTCACATGGTAACAAGAACCATCGGTGTCTATGTGCCTCATAATAAACTCAAGACAGGTGACTATGCAGTAACATTAAATTGAAGAACGTAGCACACATTTCTATTTTAAGACAAGGTTGTATTTTCCTCATGCTTTAATAAACACCACTGAAATTGGAAAGCTGCTGTTTGATCTAGGTTGCTTAGCAACCAAAATCGTACATCAAAAATCTAGATCTTTAATTCCCACTTAAGGATTCTCATTGTCAGCAGGTTTTGTCTTCAATATGTATATATATAAACTTGCAGAGGGTGTCTTGACCTCCTTCAAATTGCGTGCTGGTTCAATTACAGTAAATATTGATATAAGAATCTGCACACCCTATCCTGTTTAAACAATCCAATTTCATTCCTTGATAAAGATGACCAACATTTTGGTTGTCTTTTATCAAGTGTAGTGCTATAGTAAATTGAGTGCACCTTACTCTACTATAAACTTCACTCCCAGTACATATGCTCCGGATGAGACCTTAAAATCTTAGGGAGTGAGCCTTCGCAGCGATGTGGAAGCAGGGTATAGTGCAACTGTAACTATATTCAGGGTGTAAATAATTGGGCACCAGTGGTTCTTATAACTTAACCATAGAACAGATTTATTGAGCACAATATACAATCCTCAGTGGAGTGTACATAAATCAGAACATTTGCAGGTTCATACAGTACAATGAATAGGCAGTACTCACAACACCTTTGGTCAGGATGATTCTCCTCAGAGATAGGAACAATACAGTACATGCAGCTTTGAGGAGATACACCCAGCTTTCAGCCTTTTCCCTAAGTGGAACCTGAGGGGAATCTATCTACCCTAGGTCTGTACACTTAGTCCCTACTTCTGGGTAGGGATGTAGCGAACGTCGGAAAAAAAGTTCGCGAACATATTCGCGAACTTGCGCAAAAATGCGAGCGGTTCGCGAACGGTTCGCGAACCCCATAGACTTCAATGGGAAGGCGAACTTTAACATCTAAAAAAGACATTTCTGGCCAGAAAAATGATTTTAAAGTTGTTTAAAGGGTGCAACGACCTGGACAGTGGCATGCCAGAGGGGGATCAAGGGCAAAAATGTATCTGAAAAATCTGCCTGTGTGTGCTTGGAAGAGATAGTGTAGGGGGAGAGCTGTTAGTGATTTCAGGGACAGATGATAGTAAGTTTGCTGGCTAGTAATCTGCTTGATACTGCTCTGTATTGGAACAAAAAAATAAATAAAAGCAGTCCTTACAAGGACTACTGTTATTGCAGCAGTCAGCAGATGAGATCAGAAGCAGGACAGCTGCCCACTGCAGCTACATACAGAGCACTGCAGTAGAAGGTAGATTACTAGCCAGCAAAGCTACCTAAGCTTAAATGTCCCTCAAACCCCTGCAGACTTCTGTCCCTCCAATAACAGAGCAGTATCAAAACGATTACTAGCCAGCAAACTTTCAACTGTCCCTGAAATCACTAACAGGCAGCAGCTCTCTCCCTACACTATCTCTTCAGCACACACAGGCAGAGTGAAAAAACGCTGCAGGGCTTCGGTTTTTATAGGGAAGGGGAGTGGTCCAGGGGAGAGCTTCCTGATTGGCTGCCATGTACCTGCTGGTCTGGGGTGAGAGGGCAAAAAAAAGCGCCAACAATGGCGAACCCAAAATGGCGAACGTCGCGCGACGTTCGCGAACTTCCGGCGAGCGCGAACACCCGATGTTCGCGCGAACAAGTTCGCCGGCGAACAGTTTGCGCCATCTCTACTTCTGGGCAATGAGTACCCTGGGATCTTTATCCCACTACAATCCTCGTAGGAGCCTAAAACTGCTCAGCTAAATAATCTGACTGACTGTCACTCCTAGAGTGATCTATAAGGGTGAGTAGCAAATTCTTACTAGACCTGACCTGTCTAGGTTCCACTTAAGCTCTGCCTCCTGCACAGGCTAGAGCCAGCACAAGCTGGACCCTGAAAGCATGGCTTCAGAGCCTTTTATACTCTAGCACAGTGCCATCTGCTGGTCACTGTGGGAAACAGCAAGGGGCATAGCTTAGAGCAGGAAGAGCAAACAGTACCCCTCCCAACTGTATTTTAGGACCCAGTTACGTGTCCATAACACTAGGGAAACCGCCTGCTGAATAACTGGGGATGGCTATTCTACACATCCCTACACACGAATTGATTGAGACCAAAACGCTGGAATGCACAGAAGGTCGACATCAAGGAGAAGGTGTGTGGATGGTGCTTGCAGTAGCAAATGCCTTTTAAAGGAAAACTATACCCCAAAAATGAACACTTAAGCAACAGATAGTTTATATCATATTAAGGGGCAGATTTATCAAGGGTCGAAGTGAATTTGAGGGTAGTAAAAAAATTTGAAATTCAAAGTATTTTTTTGGATACTTCGGCCATCGAATAGAATACTACGACTTCGAATTTACTTCCAATTCGATTCGAAGTAAAAATCGTTCGAATATTCGTCTATTCAATAATCAAAGTACTGTCTCTTTAAAAAACTTTGACTACAATACTTAGCCAAATTAAACCTGCCGAAGTGCTATGTTAGCCTATGGAGACCTTCTACAACCATTTTCTGAGTCTTTACACATCGAAGTAAAATCATTCGATCGTACACTAAAATCGTTTGATCAAACGTTTTTACTCCGATCATTTGATGGCCAAATTCAGTGAAAAATACTTTGACTTCAATATTCGAATTCAAAGTATTTTAATTTGATGGTCGAATTTCGAAGTATTTTACACTTCGGAATTCAACCCTTGATAAATCTGCCCTAAGTGGCATATTAAAGAATCACCAAACTGGAAAATATATTTAAGTAAATCTTGCCCTTTTACATCGCTTGCTTTGAGCCACCATTTCGTGATGGTCTGTGTGTTGCCTCAGAGATCAGCTGACCAGAAATACTACAACTCTAACTGTAACAGGAAGAAGTGTTGAAGCAAAAGACAGAACTCTGTCTGTTAATTGGCTCATGTGACCTAACAAGCATAGTTTGTTGGTTTGTTTGTGTGCACAGTGAACAGTACGATCCCAGGAGGGCGGCCCTTATTTTTTAAAATGGAAATTTTCAATTTATGATTACCCAATGGCACATACTACTAGAAAAGTATATTATTATGAAAATGGTTTATTTACATGAAGCAGGGTTTTACACATGAGCTGTTTTATTCAATATATTTCATAGAGACCTACATTGTTTGGGGGGTATAGTTTTCCTTTAAAATAAATATAAAACCACCACACTTGCTTAATTACTGTATATTATGAAGCTGTTTGTAGGTCTTATGCTTGAATTATGAAAAAAATAATTTGGAAGAATTCTGAGGAATTCTTCTCCCTATAATAAATATTCTCTCCCATTTAGATCTAGAATTCTGCAGTTAAATGCAATGTTATTTGCACTTGTTTATTTAGGATGAACAGGTAAACTGAGGTCATGGTTGCCCCACAATTAACCCAGTCTTTACCCAGCCACATTATCTGATATATACAATAACAACATAATTCCTACATATGTAGAAACTCCAGCTGAAAAACAAAAAAAAATGTGAGTTTTTTGTGGTTCTTCCAATATATAATGCATTATACATTTTCCTTATTTTACATTTTCCTGGATTTTACACTATTTTTTTCTGGTCCCTAGAAAAACTTAAAATGGGGGTGTTAATTAACATTAATCAGGAATATTAAAATTATAGTAGAAAATACTTTCAATTTTAATTCAAAAAAATGTTAACATTTTAGAGATTTTGAGATTGATTTTTAGTATGATTTTTTAAAATTCAAACTGTAAAAATGTTTTTAAGGAAAAAATACAAAAACTCACAGATTTCAATCAAACTTATTTTTTTATTTAGTTTAGTTTAGATTTCAAGCAAATTTAATTTTTGATTTAGTTTAGTTTAGATTTCAAGCAAATTTATGTTTTGATTTAGTTTTCCACTTAATAAAACAGTCGAGTTTTTCTTGTTGAAAATAAAACAAACAATGAGATTTTCATTTGTAAGTGACTTATTATCTGTGACAGAACGTGATCATAATTTTCCCGTTTCGGTAAAAGAAACACGATTGTGGGAAAAAAATGTGTGACTTTTGTTGCGTTTTATTTTTTATGACTACATTTTTTTTTGTTCAAGCTCAAAAATTGTGTGGTTAAAATAGTTTGTATAGTGCAGTAAATCCAGTGGCTCTTACATGATACTATTGTATGCAAGACATGCAATCATAATTCAGATTCAGATCAATATATAAAAACTAAAGCATATAATTATATGAACATATGAACATTTTAAACATTATAAATATTTCAGCTATCTGCTTCTAGTTATTATTAAACTTCATTCTCTTGAAAGCCAGAAAAGTGACTGAAATGCTTCAGGCGTTTCTCCTATTTATAGCAAATGACCTTCTCCTGGAAATCACTGATCTTTGACTTTTTCCCTACTCTATTACACTTTTTGACAGGCAACAACTGATCATTTTAGTTCTTCCACTGTTGTGACAAACCATCTTATCTCTTCTAAATTAAAATATAGCAGGTATTACACTGTACATCATGCTTGTTAACTGCAAATATGAGCAAGACTTCAGTCTTGAATATATTCTTTTACAGAACTATTGTTATGATTTTTAAAACATCATCTTTTTCTATACTAGAATTAACCTGTTAATTGTTATTCTTATGCCAGATAATTATTGGGAAAAAAAATACATATACAGTTACGTGATCTGTTACCCAAAATGCTTGGGTCCTGGTCCTTTCCAGATAAGGGATCTTTCCGTAATTTGGATCTCCATACATTTACATCTAGTAAAAAATCTTTTAAACATTAAATAAATCCAATAGGATTTTTCTGACTCCATTAAAGATTCATTTATTAGTTGGGATCATGTTTTACTACGAGAAAAAGGACATTTTTTAAAAATATGAATTATTTGATAATAATAATATATGTTTGATTATATAAAATATATGTTAACAATATAAAAAGGGTCAATTTCTTTTGGACTTGTAGATGTAGTTTCAAGCCTTTATATTGTATGAAACCTACATTGCAGTTAAACCAACAGAAGAAAACAGAGTAGCTCAGGTTAATCTGATTTTAAATACCATGAAGGCTTAGGACACACATAAGCAGTCAACACTGAATCAGTTTACCTGTTTGTGCTAAAGTGTATTTTACAATTTTTTTTGTAATATTTATAATATTGCTGCATTTAAAGGAGAACTAAACCCTAAAAATTCCATATTTTATATACTTAATTTATTGCACCAACCTTAAGTTTCAGATTCTCAATAGCAGGCTTCTAACAAATTCTCAATGATCCAGGATTTCAAACTTGTCACCATCTTGGAAAGTGACAGTGACACTCAAATGCTCAGATGGCTCTGAGTAGCTGTTGAGAAGTGGCGTTTAGGGGTTGTCACAAATTATTAAGCAGAAAATGAGGTTGGCCTGTAATAAAAGCTGATGCTACAGGGCTGATTATTAAATTCTGACTCTAGTTGCACTGGTTTCTGCTGCTATGTAATAATTATCTGTATTAATTACTAATCAGCCTTATATTGCGACATTTATATTCTATGTGTACTGTATATTGTGTCTCTAAGCTCAGTAACTGACAGCAGTATGTGCAGTGAATCAGCAGAAAAGAAGATGGGGAGCTACTGGGGCTACTTAACAGTTCAATCATCCATCCAAAGGGTTCAGTATCAAGTTGAGAGACTTTGCTACATGTACCTCAACAGGTGTTATATACAGTACATGTTCAATGAGTCAGTGATAGTGGGTGGGCTCCACGCTTAGTACAATCAGTATGCTTAGTAGCAGCACCCGTCAGGAAAAGGACCCACAAGTCCGTAAAAACAAAATGATCAATTAGGTACAAGTGCGCTTTTCTAAGACTTCCAAAATCCTAAATAAGAGAAAACAATGTGATGGTGTATTACCCTTTTAGATTCCTATAACCATATTCCTATTTTGATCTACTCGCATTTACGTTGGAGCAGTGGTCAGCTTAATGTTTAGCACTTCAAAAACAGGCTCCTGGATGGTGCTGAAATATAATTAGAAGCAAGCCGCAATAGTGAGGTACATTGAGAACCTCCCATGGATAGCCCCAATACCGATTTTACTTATAAGATGTACATAGTTTGGAGCATATTTCAGCGAGCGGTGAACGACCCGGCTGTTCTTGAAGTGCTTCAAGTGCTGATTCTTGAATCCCCAGGTCTTTTTCTGCTTTTCACGATCCTTCTCTGCATGTTGCTTGAGAAACGTGGAGTATCTGGCAGTAACGTAACTAGAGGGGGGCAGGCCCTGGCGCGGGACGTGCAGCCGCCCCCCTCCGTGTGATATTTTCTGCGCTGAATCCAGTGGCGCACGAGCTGCCAGAGGGGCCCTGGCCCCATCGCACCCCCTGCTCCCCCGGTAGTTACGCCACTGGTATCCGGTGGCGGGTCTGAACCTTCGTAAACTATGCAAACGTATTAATTCGTCTTGTGTGGGAAGTACTGGTTGCTTAAAATGAAAATCACAAGGGAGCTACTCGTTTCCTTAATAAACTTTAGTCTTATTTTTATTAAATTTCAATTAAAGCTCAATAAAAGGCAATAATGCGTTTCAAATATGTTATACTTCATCAGGGGCATTTCACATACTACTATTCGGTGCCTTTTAAACCGGTAATTTAAATAATATTAGCATACATGTACTGTCAATTAATTAAACGTATTTGACAAATCATTATATATAAATAGTAGTATCTTAAAAAAAATCATAGTACAATCAAATAAATACATGATAGATACATAGTTTTGATTAAGAAATGTATAATTGTAGTGGTTATTAGTTCAATTCATATCCGTTACAAAACATTGTAAATCGATTTCGATATTTAGACCATTTGGGAAAAGGGTCTTTAATTTATGGATCCAAAAGGTTTTCCTCCCTTGATATTGCTTGTATCATATAGTTCCCACGCCACTGTGCATACAAAAAAAGTGAGCAGAGATGGGTCAGAGTTGTGTTTTGTTTTAAAATGTGCGGACACACTGTGTATAATTTAGCCTTTCTGAATATTGTTGGCATGTTCCCCTATTCTGATTTTTAAACATCTACTTGTTCTGCCAATGTATTGTAGATTGCAGGGGCATTGTAACAGATACATTATATTTTCATTTTATTTCTATTACAAGTTGTAGTGTTTTTAATGGTAAAATCTTCATTTGTTACATTTGATTTAAAATGTGTTACTTTTTCTTAAGTTTTGCAAGCTTTACAGGTTTTGCATAGGCCTATGAGAAAGTGCCCCAATAGGCATGAAACAAATTACAACTCCATCCATTATGTCCTAATTGATTTTTTTCTAGGGACTCACATTTATTGATTTTCTTATGGATATGCACCCATGGACTGGGGTGAACTGTGAGTATACCCTCCTCTCCATATTTTGTTTTGTTTATATACACTATTGACATCCTATTTACTGTGGTAGCGCTCATATGGCTTTAGACACCTATCTTTTTTGTTACAGTATTAAGTATCCTTTAAGAGAGATGGTTTGTAGTGCTTTGGATGAACATGTTTTTGTATTATGGCTTTTTTGCATGTCATTAGGTATTATGATGTCATCACCTTAATCACTGTGGGTGGGGTTAACGTTACTCTTTAAATATGCTTTCCCTTTACACACTTTTGTAAGAGTACTTGATGAAGGGGCATGGTCCCCGAAACGTTTGCTGGATCTCACCTAAATGAATAAAAAGATGTGAAGGTTTTGTGCAAGAAGCATCAATTAAAAAACAGCCTACGTTTCTATTTTTCTACATACTGTATTTGATGAATAAGCTCATTTTTTGCAGCTGAGCTAACATTGTGCGCCTTCCTTATTTTTCGGGCAAAAGGAAGGGGATTATTCTAGTAGTTATTATAGTAGTTATTCCTTTAATAAGGAAGTGATTATTGTAGTGACTTCACCGCAAAATGACCCAAAAAGATATTTCCCTCTCCTTTAGGCCTCATCACAAATATTATTTTATTAAGTGAATCTGTCCCAATGTGTTTACAATTGTAAAATGTGTTCAGCATTCTTTGGCTTCATAGAAAACAACCCTGTGGCTTATCAGCCCACCTATTCTGTGTGGGAGGAAAATCCAGGTTTCACATATGCAGAGCATCTTCTTTTTTTTAGATAAAGAGACTGCAGTGCCTGAAAAACTCTCAAGAGAATGTTAAAAGATATCATTATAGCACAGAGCTTACGAAGATACATTTTATGGATTTAAAATGTAATTTACTTACAAGGGCTTTGGTAGACATATATAGATATTATACATCAACTTAAAGTTGAAATCGAATCGGCTGTATGGTTAGCATAATGGAGATGACTGTAGAAAGATACCAGTCAAAAGTGTATGCATGCTTAGCTGCTGGTAATATAACGGTAACATCCAGACATAGGTAGATATCTCAATCAATAGATATTATAAAAATATTCTATTTGTATTTGCTAACACAGGAAATATACAGCTTTCTAGAAACTTGCTTTCCCCAGTTCTCCCATCATTTCCCAATGTGCAAAATAAATATTAACTCATCTGTCCCCTCTGGTGCTTAAGACAAGAAATCACAGGACGGGGAGCAGATCACAAGGCTTTAGTAAGTTGGGTGAGGAAACCAAAGTCTTAAAATGTAAGACGGAAGTGTAGCAATGCCAGAGGTTTGTTTATAAACTGTTATATTTTATTAGTGTATTGGATTATTAACACAGGTGATTAAACGAGAGATTACATAATGATTATTTAATTGCATAGCTATGGTAGCCAGTTCAGTTGCAAGAAATAATGCCATTCTTTAAATATACATGGGTCTCAAGTCAATCATTGCATTTCTGTACAGTTGTTCTCAGCACTGCTGCCTTGAACCCACCTCCTGTTAGAATATTGTGCAAGTGCGTCCATTGAAGCAAGGGAATTCTTTAAGGTTCAGGGTTCCCACAACGTTTTGTGTCAATGGACGCTCAGAAAATTGCTCCTAAATAATATGGCACATAAGTCATCTTGTTGACCAAGTTTTCAATGCCAATCCTCATTGAAGTGCACACGTGAGTGTATGAATTTTGAAGCCTCAAACGTAATTACATTAGATGCTTCCCCCCCCTCACATATTTAACTCTGATATTATGGTAGAAAGCTGCATTGTGGGGAATAAACATGGCAATTACATTTAAAATTGTATGTTGCCTTTGTGGTAAGCAAATGACCCCTTTGAGGGCATAACATTAGAACGAGAATGGCAGGTCCAAAATTAGTTTTAGGCAGAAGAGGCACATGCCTAGGGTGCATACGTATGTGTAGGGGGCGCTAGGCATGTACCTCTTGTCTCTGCCTAACCCCTTTGTGCACTTCTGTAACTCAGCATAGCAGAAGGCCAAGGGTGTGGCATTTGCTGAGAGTTATCATATTTTGCGCATCAATCTCCTCCCAGGGTAGGCGTGGTTATAGCCAATCATTGGCGGCGCTCTACCATGGGCTCCCTTGCTGTTGGGACTGCGGAATGGGGTGATTTAAAGTCTTCTCTTTAGCCATTTATGACTTATTGAAAGAGTGAATACAGTATAGAAATAATGGAAGAATTTTAAAGTGTAATTTTGAATAATTAGATAGCACCTTCTACAAGCTGGAAAAAACACCTCCTCCTTTAATACACAGTGATATTTAAATCTTTTTGTTGTCAGGAGCACACTGAGAGTCTGGTACACCCACGCCATGACTTTTATTCCTCTAACACCACCGCACACCCAAACAATGAAACAGACACGAACATTTCCATGTAACCTTTTCAGTTAGTAGGGTGTCTCTGTCCTCAATATGAACTTAATAAAATATTTAAACAAGCCTAAATCACTCCCCCATGAATATTTTAGTAATAATCTGGGTGTGATTTTTTTATTTGTTTATTTTGTCAACCCAACAAATGGCTTGTAGAAGTGAATTAGCTTCAGATATGAGACACATTTATTGATGTCAAAACTCTGAGAACTGACTAATATGACAAGGAAATTATAATATGTACATTTTTGTACCACTTGGAACAGCAATAGCATAGCTGTTTTACTAGAACTAGGATTACCTGCTGCCCTCCACTATTGCTCAACTACAACACACAAGAAAAAGCATGTACCAGTGGAAGCTTATCTGAACAGAAAAGTTATTTTGTATCTCAATCTATATTCACCTTTCCACAAAACATTTTTCTGCGACACAGTAGCACAATAGAAATTGATATCCATTTGCTATGCACAATATTTTCTTTGCTAGTGTACAATGTTTTTGCTCAAAAAAATTATATGACAAAGTAACACCTGCAATGGACACTTCCATGAACATGGAAGGACATTGTTATTTAATTTCCAGTAAAAAGGGAATAGCACTGTGATACCAACATAAAAATTACAATTCTTCAGTTATTCATCTAGTTACATGGATTTGTAATATATCTGTGTGTCCTTAGGTAGAGTGGTTTAAAAGGGGGTTTGTTCTGTTCCTGTTAATACCCAATAATGTGCACTTCTGTGTGATTTTCATTTAGATTCGGTGCTGCCTACCTTGCCAAGTCCAGGACTTGAGCATACTCAGATCAGTTGGTGGTTGGGTTTGAGTGATCTCCCCCAAAGGTAATATAAAGCAGCAAGCAAATGCAACCTACACAGTAGGCAGATGGTATGGGGTTACTAAGGATTATTGTAGCCTCAGCTGTGAGTTTGGGTAGGCAATGTGAGAGATTTTGCAACTTTTTTTTTGAATGATTAACTAGCTAAAATTGGTTGTATTTGCTGTTTGGTAGTCTTCCCACGGGGGATCTGCAATTGTGCTTCTTACATTGAAAAGCGTAGCACATATATATATATATATATATATATATATATATATATATATATATATATATATATATATATATGTGTGGCATAAAGAGAAAACAGCATGGACACAAGCTGCAGTTTTTTTTCAAGAACATGAATTACATTGTAGATTTGAGGCTCTAGTGTATTTTTGCTCTTTCATACAAGTGCCACAGCACCTTTTGTACATTATGCATTTATACAACTAACATTATGCACTTACTAGACAATTGGCTTCTAGGCATTGCATTCATAATTAGTTGGAAGCCAGCTGAGTTGGGCTTTATGTAGCACACATGTGACATTCTATTAAGGGGAAACCTTTACTAAATTCTTTCTTGGATGTGCAGTTCTGTATGTACAGATGTTGGTGATGCAACCATATGCATTGGCTTCTTTCATTTGTTGATCCATAGACCTACGGTATGATCCCATGTACTCCCTACATGATCCCACTACATCATTATCCCCGTCTAGAAGAATTTGTAGTGGCACATGTTTTTTTAGCCTTTCCAGAGACAGGAAATCCCAAACTTCAGCATGAGCATTGGCATTGTTTGCAGCTCCACACACCATGCAATACAGATTTGATATTTAGTTGTAAAGTAAGGTATCTCAAAACCCAGAACTAACCCCAAGATCCTGGTCATGGTCCACACTTCTGCCTATAACCACTGCCTTTCAATTTGGGAGGAGCCCTCCGCTACTTGGATGCAGCCAGGTCTTAAACTAAGAGGACCAAGAGGAGAGTTATGGGCAGATAAGGGAACCGAACGTGAATGGAAAGAACAGAGAACAAGGAGAGTAGTCAAGGGTCAGGCTAGGTAGAAACAAATCAAGAAAAAATACAGCTGCAGCACCTCTTTGTTGCAAAAGTGAAAAATGTAATTTATTAGGTCAGACAACCAGACAATGTTTCGGGCTTACTCTCGCCCTTTCTCAAGCCTTTTTTTTTCTTGTATGTCTATGTAACGCCTGGCACCAAATTCACAAGATTATACAAGGTGGTTGAAGCACACACAATTTCTACTACTTTAGGTACAAAAAACAGGAGTCAGGGACGTAGTCGCGGTCACAGACCAGGGTCAACACCAACAGTAGCGCAATACAAAATCAGGGTCCACAAGAATGGTCAGTAAACAGGCAGAGGTTGGTACAGGTAGCAAAGTAGCAAAAGTCAGGGTCAGGCAATGTTCATAAAACAGAGATCAGTACAATAAGAGCACCCAGGAACTATTAGGAAATAGACCTACATTGGGCAATGTGAATAGGAACATTGTAAATATTTGAAATTCATGCCAAGTGTGATGACTTCGGACACAGCACACATGTCAAAACCCAGAAACGTCGCGAACAAGCTTCACATAAGAACAACGCACAACAGAAGAGGAGGCGGTGGGTGTCCTTGCAGTGAGCCCAGCAGGCATCCCCATCGCACCACTAGACCACCACGTATTGTCACACTAGGTGGTCAAAGTGCCAGAGCAGGGCTGTTGTTAGAAAGCATGCAGGTTTGTGATTAGCTGGCTAGTGTGTGTTACATAGTTACATAGTTAAATTGGGTTGAAAAAAGACAAAGTCGATCAAGTTCAACCCCTCCAAATGAAAACCCAGCATCCATACACACACCCCTCCCTACTTTCACACAAATTCTATATACCCATACCTATACTAACTATAGAGCTTAGTATCACAACAGCCTTTGATATTATGTCTGTCCAATAAATCGTCCAAGCCACTCTTAAAGGCATTAACAGAATCAGCCAACATTACCCAGGGCATTCCACAACCTCACTGACCTCAATGTAAAGTACGACCTATGTTGCTTCAAATGAACGTTCTTCTAGTCTGAAGGGGTGGCCTCTGGTACGGTGATCCTCTTTATGGGTAAAAAGGTCCCCTGCTATTTGTCTATAATGTCCTCTAATGTACTTGTAAAGTGTAATCATGTCCCCTCGCAAGCGCCTTTTTTCCAGAGAAAACAACTCCAATCTTGACAGTCTACCCTCATAATTTAAGTCTTCCATCTCTCTAACCAGTTTAGTTGCACATCTCTGCACTCTCTCCAGCTCATTTATATCCCTCTTAAGGACTGGAGTCCAAAACTGCACTGCATACTCCAGATGAGGCCTCACCAGGGACCTATAAAGAGGCATAATTATGTTTTCATCCCTTGAGTTGATGCACTTTTTATGCAAGACAGAACTGTATTTGCTTTAGTAGCCACAGAATGACACTGCCCAGAATTAGACAACGTGTTATCTACAAAGACCCCTAGATCCTTCTCATTTAAGGAAACTCCCAACACACTGCCATTTAGTGTATAACTTGCATTTATATTATTTTTGCCAAAGTGCATAACCTTGCATTTATCAACATTGAACCTCATTTTCCAGTTTGCTGCCCAGTTTCCCAACTTAGACAAATCCCTCTGCAAAGTGGCAGCATACTGCATGGAACCTATAGTTCTGCACAATTTAGTATCATCTGCAAAAATAGAAACATTACTTTCAACGCCCACCTCCAGGTCATTAATAAACAAGTTGAAAAGCAAAGGACCTAGTACAGAGCCCTGTGGTACTCCACTAACAACACTGGTCCAATTAGAAAATGTTCCATTTACCACCACTCTTTGTAGTCTATCTTTTAGCCAGTTCTCTATGTGTTTTATTGTCAATAGGCATTGACTAAAATAAGCAGTCAGGACTATATGGAACACTGCGACTTTGTAAAAAAATTCCGTAGAATTATAGCAGAATGATAGCATCAATCAACTATTGGAATGTTAACCCTGGACGGTATTGATGGGTGAATCTGCGTAGTTTCTCTTCACTGAAAAATTATGAATTTACAGCAAAATTCGTGAAACTGTGAAAAATGTGCAAAACTCACGCGATCGACAATTTATATATGCAAAACTATTTGGTCCAAATGCATTAAAGTCAATGGTCGTCTGAATAATTTTGACTTGCGCCAATTTTTATGTGTGTGCCAATTTGCATAGCATCAATTTTTTTTGCCGTCAAATTGTCGCTGCAGTTTTGCGGAAATTCATCGCAAATTTGTGTCTGTCTTATTTATTCTCCCATCACTACTGGACACATCTCCAATGCAATCTGTTGGTTCTCTACCATATTCTTTAACTATGTCTTGCTACTCTTCACTCCTCAATTGTCATAGCAATGCCTGTTTATGTTTAATGTTTGTGTGTTGATAGAATGCAAGTTTTTTCGCAAATAAAAACCATTAAAAAAACAAAACTGTAGGAGAAAAAAATGATAATGCCCTTCGTTTTTTGTCTAAAATTCAGAATAGATTAAATATATTTTAATTGTACGTCATTCCTCACAGTCATCACTTGTTTACTATAGCTGGCGGCTCAATAGGATTCGTACTGTCCAAGCAATGACAGTATACAAATTTATACATGGTCACACTGCCACACTGTGGATTGGAACCGTTATTGAAATGTAACAATACTAATATGCTATATACCATAAATAGTGATGAGCACATTTGCTGTGTTAAACTTCACAAAAGAATTCGGGAAGCATTGGAGTCAATTGAACGGCAACATTTAATTTCCGTTAACCTGTTTTTAGCACTGCAATAGCATAAGCCAGTTACCCCAGTTTAGAGAATAAGAACTTACTGATGGGACTGTTATTGAGTAAATTTATACTTACCGTAATTTACTTTTCCCTTAGTCCCTTCGGCAGCACCATGAGATATATTTTGTCTATTACTGCCGTGTAGGACAAGTGAGAAAGAAAGAAAGAGTTAATACACCACACCCATAAATAGGATACTCCCAGCACCAGACCTTAGTGTTTTTTTTTTTATTTCATTAATAACACAGAGAAACAATGCTCAATAATTTTAATAGGGCAGGGTTCTCGCTGGAAGAACCCTGGGCCGGTGTAGTTTTCTGCTGATAGGAGCACTGGCTCGGGGGTTTCAGATAAGTCAATACAATACAACCTAACATTTGGCACCCCCAAGTGCAAGAACACTTTCCTTCTCCTTTAAGTATTTTGCCGTATTGCTATTATTTTGCCCCTACCAGGGGTAAGGGCATCACTGTATGCAAATCGCATGGCTCTACGCATTAAGAGGAACACAAACTCCCCAGGCTCTACAAAGTAAGCACTCCAAACTTAATTATAGACTCAAACAAATTCTTGAACGCAAATAATCACACCAAAGTCATCTCAGTCTTATCTGACATAGTGAGATTTTTTTTCTTGCTTTAATTACACTAAATTTAAACATCAGAAGGCTAGACTTATTGCTTACTGCATGATGTTGAATGCCTACAGGGACTATAGCATGAACAAAGAACAGGAAGAATAATATACAATGATCTTTTTGAATTAAAGGGGATCTAAACACTGTCAATCACCCATACTATATTACTACAAATTCCATCATAATCCAAAACACTATCAAAGGTAAATTATGCTGGGAGTTGTAGTGCAGCAAATTCAGTTATTTTTTTTTAATATTTAAAGCAACATTAAAGCAACTTTTCAACAGGGTCAAGAAAATCCTGAATTGAGAATTGCTCCAGACATTTGTAAATCTGTATTTCCTCCCTCCTCATATATGATTACAGTATAAATAGGTTAAAATTTGCACAGCAGCATCTATGCATGCAGCGCCGATTCTGCCCCTGTATACTTTTCCTTCCCTTCTGCAATTTATGAAACTTTTCGGTGTAGTTGGTATGAATACCAGACTGATCCAACTATGCATGAGCCAAATAGCTCAGTGTTAGCGGCTCCTCACAGAAGAAGTCTGAAGATGCAGAACATGGTGCCCATAAGCTCTGCTGTGCTACTCTGCATAAATAAGTGAGCATGATATTCAGGGACACTTTTTGGAATAATGTACTAATCGGGGAGAAAAGAGGGGGTACTATCTAGGGTAGTGGATGGGGTGGTTTTCCTTTAAACCTAATCTAATCTAATCTGGATGTTCTGAGCCCCTTTATAAATGCATAATAAATTGGAAGTTAGTATGAACCTGTGACTATAAGACCGGCAAGAATGACGGTGACTTAGTTGACCAACCCAAATATTTAAAGAAAACATAGGAGCCTTAGTCATTTTTAAAAAAAATTGAAACGTTTAAGAGGGTTATTTATGAAAATCCGAGTTTATCTCATTTTTTAATAAAAAAAAAAATCCATGACCAAACTCTCATAGCTGATTTCACCTTACTTATTATTAAAAAAAGCATGATTTAATCGGTTTAGGTAAAAGTGAAAGCCTGAATCACACAATTTTTTCAAAGTTCTTTCCCGCATTGCTTGATTTTTTTTCCAACTTTTGCTTAAGTCTAGCGCAGACCACAGAAACTTCAAAATAGTTTAAGGACCTCTGCCACTGACTTATACACAACCTCGGCAGGTCTGAGATGGTGGATATAAAGTATCTGGCTTTTTGCTGCATGGGCCTTTAATAAATCTTGAAAAATTATTTTAAAAACCCTCAGGAAAATTAGAGTTTTGCCCCAAAAAGCCAGACCGGAGTTTGGTAAATAACCCCCTTAATGTCCTCTAATATATAAATATGAGGGAAAGGTTTAATTTTTTGTTTTCCTTTAAATTAAGCATAGGCTTAGTAATACCAAACAGTGCGAACCAAATATTGGTTAAATTATAAGGGAATGGAGACAGTTTAAGGCGTCCATCCACTACTGTAAAATTTATCCTTATTGCGTTTAGTACTTTTATTCCACGTCAGTTGTTGCAGATTCTAAAGAAACACATTTTGTATGATGAAACAAGATAAAGTACATTTGAATTTTCTGAAAACTAGAGATGTATGGAGATAAGAGTACTGAGAATATACAAGTGTAGTTGGTAGTGTGATGTGGGCTTGTGAAGTTGTTTTTTTCTCTGAAGCAACCCATTGTGCCTTAGGAAATCCTGCTTAAAGCCTTGTGGCTTCCTCTTTCACTGAGAGTTTAAAAAGTTTTTCCAAAGCTGAGCTGTATGTTGGTTCCTTATCTTCACCTTATCTTCTCATCTTCATCTGCTGACTTTTACTAGTAGCATCTGTTTTAATTAGCACCCCTTTATGTGGTAAGGTTTCAGCCTTTTACCTGGGATAAATAAAGAACAGACAAACTGTTCGCTGTCTGGCATCATAATATTCAGTGTGAAAATATGAAACAGAACATTTTAAAAACTCACAAAACACTTGCATGTTGTAAACTTACTGTACTAAATGCAAACTATAGCCAAACTGTTCTATTCTTATATGCATGCTAGTTTATTGTAGTTCTAAATGCAAGATAGAATAAACATCTCAGCTGGTGACTGCCCATACCTCCTGGCAGTGGCGTTCCTTCACATCGCCAGCACCCCCCCTGCAAAAAAATCTTCGGTGGGACCAGGCACACACTCAATGGCCTTCTCCTGTCCGCTATCCCCCTACTAGTCCCGACTTACAGCATAAAAGAGAGTAGGAGGTAAAGTTTGTAGATGCCTGGAAGGGGAAACTACCATGTGCTCTGGTGTATGGTAGTTATGCTGTCTCCTAGGCCACTTCCCTATTAGTATCTTGTATGGGGAATGAATCATAATAATAGGGCTATAGGAGCTGAAAAGGAGAGTTGTCCTCCTGTGCTACTACAAGTAACCAGTAACAACTTTATATCAGCCAGTAAAAAAGTTAAATATTATCCATTGATGTGCTTTATGAAAAAGGTAATCTTATCAACACAGAGAGACGCTCATTTGTTGTGTACTGCCTGTGTTGATTAATGACTATCCCCCATATGTAATAATAAGGATAAAGGTTATAATATTGAAAAAATGAGCTAGGATGGATGCTACATGGTCGTATGCAGGAACATATACTCGAAGATAACAAACAAGCTGGTAAATAAACAAGCATGATATATTAAAGGATATGTATTCAGATAACAGCTTAGGTAAATAAAGCATTTGAATTACTTGTATAAGAAAAGACTGATTCAACATGTTTTTTTTGTGAAGCTATCATGCCATCATTATTTCCATGTTTGGTCCCTAACTGAACTTCAAAAGGATTCCGTCACAGTGAAACGTTTTTTCTAAATGTATCCATTAATATTGTTCCTCCATTTTTCAAAAGAGCAAATAGATATTTTAACATTTTATTTTGAAATTTACATGAGACAAGCCATTTTTTATTTTCCCAAGTGCCCTCAGCCATGTGACTTGTGCTCTGATACACTTTGGTCTCTCTCTTTACTGCTGTGAGTTGGAGTGATGCCGAACTCACCCTTTTCGCACACTCAGTAACCTATCAACAGAACAATGGGCAACAAGGTAACAAGATAACAGTTCTCCTGATACAGAAAGTTAGCATGGTAACTCCAAACGCTGTGTGCATAGAAGCACTGATGCACTTATACTGCTTGGTTCCAGCTTCCTTTCATTATATGTTTTAACCAGTGGTAAGCCTAAGAATGGGACACAGTAAGGAAGAATCTGGACAGTCTGGTTGTGGAACTCATTGCGGCAGTTGGCTCTCACAAGTACAATATCTCTTCTGAAGGCATCAGCTGCCTGAACTGATAGCACCTCCATGTTTCTGAGCTGCTACAAGAACTGCTTTGGGCTCATAGCACTGCTGGTAGAGGAACTTTATTCTCCAGCAGACCTCTACACTGAAATCTGTTTTTCAAAAGAGCAAACAGATTTTTTTATATTTAATTTTCAAATCTGACATGGGGCTATACATACTGTCAGTTACCCAGTAGCCCCCAGTCATGTGACTTGTGCTCTGATAAACTTCAGTCACTCTTTACTGCTGTACTGCAAGTTGGAGTGATATCATACCCTCCCTTACCCCCCCATCACCCCATCAGTAGAAATGGGGAAGGTAACCAGATAACAGCTCCCTGGTAGATATAAGAACAGCACTCAATAGTAAAAATCCATGTCCCACTACGACTCCTTCAGTTACATTGAGTTGGAGAAACAATAGCTGTCCCATAGTGCAGCACTGGCTCATACTGAAAGCACATGACCAGGCAAAATGACCTGAGATGGTTGCCTACACAGTCCACACCAATATTACAACTAATAAAATACACTTGCTGGTTCAGGAGTAAAATTGTATATTGTAGAGTGAATTATTTGCAGTGTAAACAGTGTCATTTAGGAATTAAAACTACACCATAAAAATCATGACAGAATCCCTTTAAGAAACTTGGGAAATGGGCAAAACTGCCCATACGGCATCCTATTCAATTTAAGGGCAATGGAAGATGGGGCACTTTGTTCTTTTTTGATTTCTCATGTAATTCTGCAAAAATGCAGAAAGGATCAATTATTTGCAATGGTGAAGTCTACTTTACCTACAGTGATTCACGTTGGAAGCCTGAAGTATCAACATAATCAACATGGTCATGAAACTGCACTCAACAGATCAAATACAAAAAATCAGATATAAAAAATGAATGACCCAACGTTTTGGTTACAAGCCAGAGACCTTCATTCTGCATTGCAGAATGTTTGGTGTCTGCAAATAATAACTGGTGCTTCAATAAAAACTACATTTATTCACACTGGATTCCTGCTGGTTTCTTAGAAATACATGGGTACCTATATATTTATGCAGTTTAAAGGGAGCTTAAATATTTTAAATATTTAATATTTTGGTCACATTTGTAATTGTGCTTCAACTGCTGTATTAGGTTTGGAGCCCAGTTTTATTTCTATGCATACATTAAACATTTTAGTGTTGTTAATGTTTTTTTAATTTAATTTTTCAAGTTTTAATTGTTGCTGGGCAGATAGGCCCATATATCCGAAAAGTTTGCCTTTGGTGTGACTCTAATGCATGGTTATGGTAAACAGATAAAGTAAAGAAATTGAATCAAGAGCTCACTCTTGTGGTGAAATGTGTAAGCACATGGATGCTAAAGGATTAATGGGCGTTCATTTAAATATATTTGCAATATCCTAGGAGAGGGGCTACAAGACACGCTGGTATGTGAGTGTTATTATAGGAAAGCACATGGGTCAAATTATAAATGAAAGGCAGTGTAGGCTCAACTGGTTTTATGGAGACTCTTATAACGAGCAAAATTCATTTTATATTATGATTACTTATACTGTATATGTGTATAACTGCTAATGCTTAGAGAGGGAATAATGTATCAATTTATACTAATAAGGGAATTAGATATATAATCTACCGTATTGTAAGGGGTTGGTCACCCTTAGTATGATGTAGAGAGTGATATTCTAAGACAATAGGTTTTTGGTTTTGTTTATGTGGTTTTTGAGTTATTTTGTTTTTTATTCAGCGGCTAGGGTCCAAATGACCTATTGGCCTATGATTAAGGGGTCTTATTGTTTTACAATGTTGCCACCTCTTGTGTGAAAAGCAAAACAATTAACTTCACCTTATAAGTGTTACCCTCATTCGGTATTAACCACCACCAAAGGGTTAAAGAACTTTCCTTAGAGACTTGTTTAGGTGGGTACTCACAAACATAGAATATCAACTTGCACATAAAGAATCGTGAAGCACTTCTCCTGGTATGAACTGTAAATCGACATGCAGCAGTAAATAGTGTAAAAATACCCTTTAATATTTTAAAATCAAGAATTAAAATGCACTCACATGGCAATGTTTTTTTTAAAAAGCATATCTAAGCTCCCCCTGTGTAAAACCGTCTGCACAAAAAGGTCCCAAAAGATCAAAGTTGCTTGGGAAGGTGTAAAGATGGCTTTCAGCGTCCTTTCCTCGTGTGCGATGCTGGACGCCTTCCAGTGACGTCACCTGCCTTACGCGTTTCGTCTTACGACTTCCCACTTTTGGGAAGAATAATCTGTTCTTCACGCAGACTAGAGCACAAGCTTCAGCCCGAGACATGGAGCAGCCAGGCGGCGGCACAGGCAGGACAAGGAGCTGAGGGCAGGCAGGAGCCACACAGGGAAGAGGAGGAGTGAGGGGAAGAGGAGTGACGTCACTGGAAGGCGACCAGCATCGCAACCATTACAAATAGGGATGCACCAAATCCACTATTTTGGATTCGGCCGAACCCCTGAATCCTTTGTTAAAGATTTGGACGAATACCAAATCGACGCCTAATTTGCATAGGGGGGTGGGAAGAGGTAAACATTATTATTTCCTTGTTTTGTGACAAAAAGTCACACGATTTCCCTCCCTGCCCCTAATTTTCATATTCATTAGGATTCGGATTCGGTTCGACTGGGCAGAAGGATTCGGACAAATCCGAATCCTGCTGAAAAAGGCAGAATCCTGAACCGAATCCTGGATTCGGTGCATCCCTAATTACAAATATTGTCCAAATTAGCCTAGCAACCCTTGCATTGATTTGAATAAGAGACTGGAATATGAATAGGAAAGACCCTGAATAGAAAGATAAGTAATAAAAGAAGCAATAACAATACATTTGTTAGCCTTACAGAACCATAGCAGGTCACTATATTCTTAGTCATTTTCCCTGTTGAATTATCCATGGGGGTGCAGAAGGAAAACACCAATGTACAATATGGTTTGTACAGAATAAGAGCAATTGTAGTGAGTACAACATGGTTGTGTACAGAATATGAACAATTGTAGCGGAGTTTGTCATTACTTCATTTCTAAGGATATCATAATAGCATAGGACAACTATGGGAGGATGAAAGGATGTTGCAAGATACCCAGTGAATGGTAGAGGTTTATACAAATCAGCAGCACCTTCACTGAAGCCAATCATAAGAAAGGAAAAATAATTACACATTCAGAAAACTGGGGAACATGATAAAGGTAAAATTAGAAGCAATGGCCCTTGAAGTTTCATTGTAATGAATCAGACTTGGGGACAGGCTGAAAGAGTCCCTTTAAGATGACTATTACAGATACAGCTGCTAAATATATTGCTTTATTTCATGCCAGCACAAGCAGAATTTCAGCATCTCTCTTCAAAGATTAGTACTCATAGGGGATAAACTTTACTTAACCTAATTAATTTTAATCACTGACTTCAGATCTCCAACTGCGCAAACAAATACAAACTGGAACACATTAATAAATCTACAGATTACTCTGAGGGCTAATCACGCGCGGCACATGTGCTTGTCAGGCACTTTTAGCAACGAGGATAATTTGATTCTAAGTGCTGAACTTAGAAGAAAACTTACAGTGCCATTTAATAGTCAGGATTGCTTATATTTCCAAAGCAGTGCAATTCTGCAAGACACAGGGGTGGGGCAAGTTCACTAACCTCTGAAAGTGTGCCAGCGACGGCTTCTCTCACAGCACAACACTTCGCCAGGCGTAGATTCGCCAGGACAACGCTAATTAACTAAAATCCGAAGTTGCGTCCAGGGCGTCGAACTCTGGCAAAGTTGCGCTATGGTTACTGCACCAAGCAAAACGAAGTTGCGCTAGCGTTGCCTAATTTGCATACGGCGGGAAGTTAAAATTGAATGGACGTATAAGTTGCAGCAAATACATTACACTACCCAAGCCGGGGAAACCTTAATAAAAGAAAATAGAGTTTTTATAATGCCCTACACATGAGCCCAGTGTATAGTTTATGTGCCATACCTTAGGAAATGTAGGAGAGAAGCCACTTACCCGAAAATAAATTTATGATCTTTTGCAGCCTAAAATAATTTGATGTAATTACTGTAGGTTTTGCTGCCGAGGAACATAATCAGACATTCACATGTCTGGCAGAACAGATATCCAACAGTTACTAGTCAAGGAATACAAATTGTGGATTCCTGATTGGCTCCTGGTTTTTAGCCCCACTGGGACAGGGACTAATGTGAACAATGCATTATCTTAGAAAAACACTGCAGAAATGTATTGGTATAATATAAATACCAGGAAATTGTTTTAAGAGCATGAATATGATGCATGTGTCTTTCTAGGGGACAAGATTTGAAAAGAGCTTTTCAAGAGCACCACTGGTGATTCTGGCCCCTGAAGATGCCTTCCTGAGCCCCAAATATCATAGATTTTTTTTAGTACACATTAAGGAGGAAAACCATTGGCTCTCTGTTTCTGCCATCCTGAGCATCACTTGGTGTGTATTAGTAGTAGCAGTTAGCACAACTTTTTAATTTTTTTTCTTTGGTGCATGTTTTCCTCTGGCACTTTCTAGCAGACAATAACCAAACTCAAAATATACTGAACTTCAACTTCAGCTGTACCGGTACTGTTTAATATTATGAGTCTGACTCTAATGAGCCTACATCCCATCCAGTATGAGGTTTTGCTAAGAACAGATGCTAATGTTAAACCACCTTAAATATATTTTCAGAACCAGGTTAATTAGTATTGGTGCCCAATGTAATACTACTTGGCCAAGCTCACTGCTGCTACCCCCCCCACCTGCTTATGTAAGGTCCCTTGCTCCTCATTCTACACATTAAGCCACTGCCAACCACCCCCCCCAACAACTTGCTGGGTCTGCTAGGGTGCTAATTGCTCCCCACTGCCAGTTTCTGCTGGCTTGCACTCTCTAAAGATATAGAAATGGTATTAGTATTAAGGTGGTCCTCTCTTTGCTGTTACTCTCCTGAAAAATATTTTTTTCCCTCTGTACCGATCCTGTAGCCAGTTTCCTATCCATGTGCAAACGACTTCATTAAGCCAAACAGATCTTAGTTTAGAAAGCAGTCGTTTGTGGGGCACATTTTCAACGCTTTGGCAAAATCCAAATAGATCACAACTACTGCCCAGAATCTTACTTACCTCATCGTAAAAAGCAATCAAATTTGTCTGACATGACCTATCCTTCATAAAGCCATGCTGATTTCTGCTCATAATGTCATTCACTAGGACATTTTTGAATGGGATTCCTTAACAAGCTTAACTTAGGAAAATAATTTGCCTACCACAGATTTCAAGCTTACTGGCCTATAATTGCCAGGCTGAGATCGTAATCCCTTTTTAAATATTGGAATGACATCAGCTTTTCTCCAATCCATAGGCACCATACCAGATGAAAGCAAATCTGAGAAAAACAGAAATAGGGGCCGGTCTAAAACTGAACTAAGCTCTCTTAAAACCAGGGGGGTGTATGCATCTGGCCCTGGCGCCTTGTTTACATTCATTTTTATTTAAGCTTTATGGATTATATCCTGAGTCAGACACTGTCTATATTGAGCTGGAAACGCACTGGAGTCAAAGGGAAGGCAAAATGATTAAGGCATTTTTAGTTCAGCAATACTATATACATTGTCGTATCTTATTTCTATTATGCTACAATTGTTCATAGAAAAAAAGGCTCCCATGTTCAGGGACATCAATGCTGCCCCCCTGCTTTGTTTTTTTCACCTGAGTGGGTAGTAGGGGCATATTGCTAGTGCAGAGAGTGCAATAACTTGAAGTTACAAGAGCAGCAGCCACTGTACAAGTTGGTACAGAAACAGACCAGCATGAGAATATACCCATGTGCCAGAGATACATCCATTTGGACTTAAAGCTATCGAATTGTCTTCTGATTCTACAACAATTTCACCAGTCATTATATTACCAATCTGAATGATTAGATTAGTTAGGAATGGGTTTGTTCTAGTTG
This sequence comes from Xenopus petersii, assembly GCA_038501925.1. Taxonomy (NCBI): domain Eukaryota; kingdom Metazoa; phylum Chordata; class Amphibia; order Anura; family Pipidae; genus Xenopus; species Xenopus petersii. The sequence continues at coordinate 83,663,775 of CM076680.1, forward strand.
TGGCCTGGTCATTACAGAACCTACCACACATACACACTGACAGAATGATTTTTTTGTACAGACGTCACGTGATTGGAGTGGATATTAATCAAGTTCAGACTCAGAACTCTCTATCACTACCATCAAAACACAAGCCTACTTTTAGCATCTATTTTAAAAATAAAAAGAAGTTCCTTACATTTAAAAAAAAACTTTTAATCATGGCAATATGAGTCCAACAAAGACTATATTAGTTGTAAGGTTTGATAAATGGCTGGAACTTATTTCTGATTTATTGACATTCAGGGCAGTTTTGTTTTCAACTGTCCTTTAATGGGAACATCATTTTTCATGCATCTCATAAAGGCCAGTGGCCTAAGCTGTAGTTTTCCTGTTAGTTGATGTACCATCCAGCCATTCCCATCCATATTTACAGCTCAGTGATTTTATGTTAAGTACACTGAAGTGCTGGCTGAGATTGCCTCAGGGAGCTATAACCATACATTCTGTTTATACAGCTGGCAGAGTTGCATTCGGATTCTATGAACATAATGATTAACAAATGATAGCACCGATAGGCAACTACTGGATATGCTAGCAACTACTGGCATGCACATGACCAATAGAATGGGTGCATGAAGTGTTCTCTTCAGCTGGGAGAGTCAGAAGGTATAGTTAAACAGATAAACAACAGCTTGCAGGGAGTTTTAAAGCTGTTGGAGGAAGCCAGTTTTTTTAAACTTGCCATACATGACAAGATATGATTGGGCAGTTACATTTACAGTCAAGCCCGTTCATTGCAACTTATGACATTTCTAAAGTCAATACTAGAAATAGTTTTCGGTCTATTAAATTAAAGTAGTGGTTGACCTTTAAGGTAGCTTTTAGTCTGCTATATAATGGCCAATTCTAAGCAACTTTTCAATTGGTTTTCATTATTTACTTTTAACAGAATAAAAAGCTAAATAACACAATAATAAAAAACAAAAACCAATTGTAAATTGTCTCAGCATATCACTCTTTACATCATACTAAATGTTCTCAAAGGTGAACAACCCCTTTAAAGTAGAATTCAACCCTTAACTAAAAAAAAACCCAACCCCCTATCCTACGTAGAGCCCCCCCCAGCCTAGCTGCTAACCCGGGGAAATGCCCCTAACCTTTTACTTAACCTTGGTGCAGATTCAGGGATCGCAGTTCACGTCAGCCATCTTCCAGGTCTTTGGTAATCTGAGACCGAGACCGGCAAAGCGGCGCATGCACAGTTGGAATAATGTTTCAGTTCGCAAGAACTGCACATGCGATGAAATAAACGGAAATTTCCAAAGCGCCGGAAGAAGACACGAAGACCCCGAAGATGGCTGCTATGAACTGTGATCCCGGAGTCTGCACCGAGGTGTAAGTAAAAAGTTACGGGCATTTCCCCAGGATAGCAGCTAGGCTGGGGGGAGGAGGGAGGGGGTCTACGTAGGGTGGGAGGGGTAGGATTTTTTTTTAGTTAAGGGCTGAATTCTCCTTTAAGAAGAAAAAAAAAGATTGATAACAATAGAGCTCAACCCAGAGATTTTGTGCAGGAGCGGCCCGAAACTGCCCGACCTACGGGTTCCGAGCCGGCCAGCACATCATTACATCTACAGCCTTGTTTTCAGAAAGGTTGGCATGATGTAGAGAGTGTATCATAAAGGTTGGGAATCATACAGCAGGCAGAATAACTGCTCATAGGCTTTTATTTTGTGTCCATGCGACATGTTTCGGGCTTCAAGGGCCCTTTCTCACACTTGATACATTTGCATGATTTGTGGATGCCAGGACAGAGTATCCAGGGAACATCATACGAACAGCCTACTAATTTAAAACACACAGCTGACTGTGTGAGCCTACATTCATGTAGAGAGTGATATTCTGAGACAATTTGCAGTTGGTTAATGTTTTTTTATTTGTGGTTTTTATATTTTTAGCTTTTTATTCAGCAGTTGGTGATGTTTTTTTATTTGTGGTTTTTATATTTTTAGCTTTTTATTCAGCAGCTCTCTGAATTTGCAATTTAAAAGATGAGCAATAAAAAGCAGCAATAACATTAAAATTGTAGCCTTACAGAGCATTTGTTTTTTTTACACGTTGGGGGCCAAATAATTAAAAAACAATAAAAAACAAGCAAAACAAAGCCCAATTGAAAAATTGCTTAGAATTAGCCATTCTGTAACATGCTACAACTTAACATAAAGGTGAACCACCCCTTTAAGTATTAAAACCCATTATTGTCTAAACAGTCACCTGTTACTTACATAGTTACATAGTTAAATTGGGTTGAAAAAAGACAAAGTCCATCAAGTTCAACCCCTCCAAATGAAAACCCAGCATCCATACACACACCCCTCCATGCTTTCACAGAAATTCTATATACCCATATCTATACTAACTATAGAGCTTAGTATCACAAAAGCCTTTGATATTATGTCTGTCCAAGAAATCATCTGAATCAACTGAATCAGCATCACATCATCACCCGGCAGTGCATTCCACAACCTCACTGTCCTGACTGAAGAACCCCCTACGTTGCTTCAAATGAAAGTTATTTTCTTCTAGTCTAAAGGGGTGGCCTCTGGTACGGTGATCCACTTTATGGGTAAAAAGGTCCCCTGCCATTTGTCTATACTGTCCTCTAATGTACTTGTAAAGTGTAATCATGTCCCCTCGCAAGCGCCTTTTTTCCAGAGAAAACAACCCCAACCTTGACAGTCTACCCTCATAATTTAAGTCTTCCGTCCCTCTAACCAATTTAGTTGCACGTCTCTGCACTCTCTCCAGCTCATTTATATCCCTCTTAAGGACTGGAGTCCAAAACTGCACTGCATACTCCAGATGAGGCCTTACCAGGGACCTATAAAGAGGCATAATTATGTTTTCATCCCTTGAGTTAATGCCCTTTTTTATGCAAGACAGAACTTTATTTGCTTTAGTAGCCACAGAATGACACTGCCCAGAATTAGACAACGTGTTATCTACAAAGACCCCTAGATCCTTCTCATTTAAGGAAACTCCCAACACACTGCCATTTAGTGTATAACTTGCATTTATATTATTTTTGCCAAAGTGCATAACCTTGCATTTATCAACATTGAACCTCATTTTCCAGTTTGCTGCCCAGTTTTCCAATTTAGACAAATCACTCTGCAAAGTGGCAGCATCCTGCATGGAACCTATAGTTCTGCACAATTTAGTATCATCTGCAAAAATATAAACCATACTTTCAATGCCCACCTCCAGGTCATTAATAAACAAGTTGAAAAGCAAGGGACCTAGTACAGAGCCCTGTGGTACTCCACTAACAACACTGGTCCAATTCGAAAATGTTCCATTTACCACCACACTTTGTAGTCTATCTTTTAGCCAGTTCTCTATCCAGGTACAAATACTATGTTCCAGGCCAACATTCCATAATTTAACCAGTAACCTTTTGTGTGGCACTGTATCAAATGCTTTAGCAAAGTCTAAATAAATCACATCCACTGCCATCCCAGAATTGAGGTCCCTGCTTACCTTCTCATAAAAATATATTCATTTACTGGCAAGATCTATTACGCATAAAACCATGCTGGCACAAACTCATAGTATTATGATTTGCTGTGAAGTCCAGTATCTTATCCTTTAATAACCCTTCGAAAAGCTTTCCTACCACTGACAGACTAACTGGCCTATAGTTTTGAGGCTGAGAACGGGATCCTTTTTTGAATAGAGGCACCACATTAGCAATTCGCCAGTCTCTCGGCACTATGCCAGATCTCAATGAATCCTGAAAAATTAAGTAAAGAGGTTTGGCAATCACAGAGCTAAGCTCCCTAAGTACCCTGGGATGAATACCATCTGGCCCCAGATCTCTGCTGATCTTAACATGTTCTAGTCTCTTTTGAATTTCCTCATGTGTGAACCATGCATCATTAGTTGTATTACTAGAATTGGGACTATTAAGAAGGAAACCTTTACTAACTGGTTCCTCATTTGTGTAGACAGATGAAAAATGTAAGTTCAGAATCTGCGCTTTTATTTTGTTTTCATCAACCAGCTGACCCCCCTCTGATAGTAAGGGTCCCACCACTTCCGGCTTCATTTTTTTACTATTAACATATTTAAAAAATAATTTTGGATTTATTTGCTGCAATATCCTTTTCTATATCAATTTTAGCTTGCCTTATAGCTTATTTGCATGATTTATTGGTCTCCTTGTACCTTATAAATGTTTCGGAACTCTTCACGCAGACACGCGCTGAGAAGTGCACGCTCGCAACTGTATGCATGTGCATGAGCACATACGCCGCATAACCAGGCATATTACCAAGGGGAAGGGCATGGGAGGGAGTGATGGAGGGAGGGGGAAGTGCAAGAGGGGAGGAGAGAGAATGGGAGCGAGAGCAGCAGGGGAGGAATCTGCATGAACTATCGGGTAGGCAGAAAACATTTGAGGTACCTGCCCAGCGCCCCCACATCTTTGCGCCCTAGGCAGGTGCCTCTTCTGCCTACCCCTAGTTACGGCCCTGATGATCACTATTCCCTAAATGCTCATCCACACAAATGTTAGAGATGAGTTCAGTATTATTAGTTATTACAATGTCCAAAAGAGAGTTATTCCTAGTAGGTTCTTGAACGAGCTGGAATAAAAAGTCATTCAGCATATTTACAAACCTACTAGCTTTTTCTGTCTTAGCAACCCCAATACACCAGTCAATGTCTGGATAATTGAAGTCATCCACTTGCCAGGATAGATCTCACCCACAGTGCATGTTGGAAGCTTTATAGCAGTTTAGAGGGAAGGTTATGCTTGTGATACTGATACACCTGTGTCTGTGCTGCTGTGGGACCTTCCAGAAAGCAAATACTATTGCTGAAGCCTGACAGTTCTAGAGCTTGCCACACCTTGTTTTAAACCTGCACAGAAATAGCATATTTTGTACTATATGCAAGACTCTTATAAATATAAATTGTGCAAATAATGTTTTTTTTACTCCTGACATACTTTGTGCACAGTGAAGGGCGTTTGCCATTAGTCATTTACAGCAGTCAGGCTGGTTAGGAAATTTACTGGAAAGTCCTTTCTTTCATCAGTACTTTAATATATGTTTAATAAACTATCAACACATGGAGGGCTCCTCGTGCTAAACAGTTTCCTTCATGGACTGTAAAAGCACAGTTGCATTAATACATACTTGTGTTTTTACTTTGAAATGAGAACATATTTAAGCATTTAGCAATAACGGCGATTATCTGAAAGCGCTGGAGAAAAAGGAAATCCTCTTGTGGCCTGCTTCCACTAAATAACTGTTTCTATGAAGAGCTATCTCTCTAGATCAGAACCTTTCATCCGTCTAGGCACTTAACAGAGATTACCATGTTCTTCTAGGATTTCAATAATTCATTTAAAAATAACCCATGACCCAGCATGAAGGGAATGATTGTATTAACGGCATGGGTTCTCCCGTTCACATCAGGAACACAGTCACATCGACAGAAAACGTTTAAATAAATCCATTTTTATTCAATGTCTTTAATTCCATTACATTTATACAAGTCTTTTCACCCGCTGTATTATTTCTGCACACAGGAAAAAAAAAATCCTTTTTGGCGCCGTAGTTTTCCAACAGATGTTACCACAACATGGTACGGCACTAAAGGGGTTAATGCAATTGTAATAGTACCAGGGCATACAGAGAAAATTGCAGACATACAGAGAGTATATGGTACATACTTTTAACTAATGACAGCCACCTTGAACATAATTTTAGAACTTTCAGCTTGTTGCAGCAGCAATGCTTATCCTGCAAACTTCATAGTGTCCTTTTACTTTAGAACAAAGTCCCCACCAGCCTTACGATAAGGAAGGGGGGAGGGGAAGGGAACACTGCCAAGGGTATAGGCAAAAATATCACAGCTCTTCATATAGATAACACTAGTGGAGAGTCCAGAATCATGAAGCATATAGAGTTCACAGTACTCCTAACAGCAGCTTCACGGTCTGAAGAGACTTGTCCATCCTCATGCTCCAGCAAGCAAGGAAGTCAAGTTTGCAGCCATCCTGCTCCATAGCAAAATGTTAACGGAGAAGAAGTTCAAGAAAATCAGGAGGTTCCTTGTCGTTTCTGCTGCTGACTTCGGATGACGTCCAACTGTTTTTTACATTGCTGATAATATGTGGAAAGGCTTTTATTTTCATCTAAAAGCTTTTTGTGTTCTTGCACCAGACGCGATGTGTTCTGCTGGTCTTTTTCATCCTGATCTAGTTCTGCAATAAGCTCTTGCCTAAAACAAACAACCCCACAAAAGATGTGTTACCATCAAAGTAAAAAGAGAAAGCAACTTAGAAGGAAGAAAGATGGCTCACAGTACAGCTGCCATCCATGCTATTGAGACTAAAACTCACCACATATAGAGGCACAGTTTATGGCCCTTAGGGGGTGGCGTTCAGGAATGTGCAGCATAAGCTAAATAAATAGGTCTTGCATTCAAATGTGTTGTGTCTTTACACTGTTTTGCTTGATTTACTCTTTTATGCCACTTGGAATAGGGGAAATTCCTGGATAAAGAGGACTTCATTTAACAGGGTCACTACCGTTAAAGGAGAAGGAAAGCTACCGAAGCAGTTTATTTCCAATCAATTAGCCACAATAGTGCAAGCTATAACACTGTATTTATTCTGTAGAATGCTTTACCATAACTGAGTAAACAGCTCTAGAAGCTCTCTGTTTGTTTATGCCATATTAGCTTGGTGTGACATAATATACTGAGTCTTTCACTGCTCACTCATAGCTCTGGGCTCAGATTACAGCAGGAGGAGGAGGGAGAGAGGAGCCACTGAGCATGCTCAAGCCCTAGTCCTGGAGGTTTAAGCTGAAGGCAGGAAGTCTGATACAGAAGCCCATGTGTACACAATAGAAGGAAAGAATTGCAGTGTTTCTTTTAGAGCAGTTTTGAGGGGTTACTGGTGTATTTATATAAACCTTTCTGATTAAGCTTACTTAATTTACTTACTTACTCCTTTAAGAGACTAAAATTATGGATCAGCGGAACAAGATCAGATGATAAATATCGACGTGTGTGTGAGTGAGTAACGGCAAAAGAAATTATAACACCTAAATAGCATTTCTTTCCATATCTGAAGTTCTGTTATCTGTTGCTTCCACTTACTTTCTTTGCAGCAATAAAGCGATTTCGGTCTGCACTTTCATGTACTCCTGTGCCATTTTGCAGTGTTGTTCAAACACAGCCATAGATTCTTTAGAGTTTGGACACGGTGCTAGAGGCTGAAATAAAGAAGCCATGATAAAAACCCATTAACTCATTTCTCAATATTTAACCTGCTAGAATGTGCCAGACATATATTTTACACATGCAAACATTAACAGTTCTTTTTTTTTAAACTTTCAATAGATTTTTATTTCATTTTTCAAAAAACCAAAAAAAAACAAACAATCGCAGTATGTTTTACTCATAGATGAATATGGTATTGTATCCATATATACATTTCAAAACATGCGAGTTATTCAGTGTAAATATGAATATTCTCCAATGTCCGATCCGGTGATGGTATAAAGTCCAGTTCCATCATGTATCTGTCTATCTATCTGTCTGTCTGTCTGTCTGTCTATCTATCTGTTTATTTATCCATTCTAAACTATATTAGTGTTTCTGAAGCAAACATCTGTTGTACCAGTGCAGGGCAATACAACATCTTGTTTTAATTACTTTAAAACACTTTCAGTTTTTGGTGTTACTGTTCCTTTAATAAGTTGGGTGCCTCTCCCCCAATGTTCTTCCACACTTGGAAATTCTTGTAGAAATCAGAGATGGACAGCCCTCCACACTTTTTATTAAAAAGCCTTTATTCTTATCAGCAGGGCTAGGTTTTAACCTACTTGAGAGTCTGCAATACCCTGTGGAGGTGAAGCCGGGGTGGATTAACCCTACTATTATTTCTTACTTGCTTCTATAATTATTTGTCTATACAGTGATTTAGACAATGTCAACAAGGGCTCACTGGAAGTATATAAGCGTATAATATTTGTAAAAATACAGTGACTCAAGTATAGTCTAATAGAGGAGGAGCCAAAGCAACTGCACCATGGAATAGCCGTTCGGGGGGGGGGGGGGGTTTGCCATTAATAATCAAAGATAGACTGCTGTATATCACAAAGACCATAAGTAAGTGGAGATGTTCCCACCCACTCTCTACCTCTGCAGACTAGAACGCCGGTCTTGGAGCCTCAGCGGTATCACAGGAGTATGGAAGCGGCGGCCAGAGATCTGAGACAAGCACGTTGGACTAAGAGAGACGCTAAAGAACTCAGAACAACATGTATACGCTGCATTGTTTTTAAGCGATTTTACTGAAGAAACTTTTGTGAGACTAATCTTATTTATTTATTAAACTTGTATAAACACTTCCACACGTTACTTCATTTTACCCACTAAGGATGCAAGAAGATTAGAAGTCAACCGGAACGCTTACCATTATCCGAGTCTTTCACTAACTTACATTTTATAAGTATGATCGCCTACCAGACTCACTAGGAACCGGAGTGTGGGTTCTTGTTGAACTATAACTAGACAGCAGAGCACAACAATCCCCTCTGTTCTAAGGGAATTGTATTTCACAGGATATATTTGTTCTAAGGTGGCACAAAACTAATTTTGGGTGTATGCAAGCACTTACAAATCACTTAAAAGTGCATGTGTAATAATTTAATTTTAAATACTACACTATATTATTCATCTGTTTTTTTTCCCCTCACTGACTTATGGTCTTTGAGATATACAGCAATCTATCTGTGGAAAGTGTCTATTTGAGGGTGTAGGAGAGGCCTTTTTGATTGCCAGATTGGGGAGACACCATTTGTTTTAGAGAGGATTAAGTATATGTAACTAATCAATAATCAAAGACAGGGCTTGCAAAAAGTCTTCTTGTAAAGCTTTGCATTATTCATAGAACCAGAGTCTCCAGTGACTGTCCCGCTACATTGTATTAAATTGGATGCATAAAGATAGATGATTTAAACTGGTCACAATTTCTATATGCATGTATTGTTATGCTCTTATTATGGACACTTTACTGAAAGGAACATAAAACTGCAGCTACTGCCATACACCACACTCAGCATTCCTTGAACAGATCATATACTTTATTTATAAAAGTAGAATTAATTCACCACAGATTTCCCCACTGGCATTAAATAACAGGGACATAGTTTACTGTGTGTATGAAAAACCACCTGCTCTGTATATTTGATTGACAACTCTAACAGGAAGAAGTGTGGAAGCAAAAGACTTAACGTATAGTTTATTTGGCTTGTTTGTGTGCTCCGTGAATTGTACGAGGGAGCAGCCCTTATTTTTTTAAAATGGCAATTTTCTATTGATTACCCAATGGCACAGACTACTAGAAAATCATATTATGAAAATGGTTTATTTACATGCAACAGTTTTACATCTGAGCTTTTCATGCAATATATTTTGAGACCTACATTGTTTGGGGGTATAGTTTTCCTTTAAGGGTCCAATTTGTTAGCTTGCAACTTAAATGCCTCATTGAATTGGCTATTGCACACAATACCAAGAATGAGAACATGAGAATGTTTAGAAGGAAGTCCTTTTACTCAAACTGACCTGTAACTGATGATCCAGTGTAAGGTATGCCATAGGTATGGAGTTATCAGATCCATTTGTATCTATAAACATAAAAAAAAAAACAACATTTAGAAAATACTGTACATAAAGCAAATTATTTTACTAATCTTCTACTATTTTGCACTTTGAAATACAATGAAAACTATTTACATCCCCTGATTAAGTTTTCATTCATTTTATACTGTTTCATGTGCTCCCACCAATATATAAGGCTTAATGAATTTCTTACATTTTCCTGTATTTTACATCACCTAAAAAAGAGGGTTCTACATTAAATAAGTTGACATTAGAGACCTACTTAATCTGCCAAGACGCACAATTCTGATCTGAAAGTCTCTAAAGTCTTTTAGGGCAATGGCACATGGGACATTGTTGACTGCAGGAATTGTTTCCCCCCCACAACTGACTGAAGGACAAAATACCTTTGTATGGCTGCCTATTCAAATAAACTTCTGTAAAATATTGCTATCACTTAATAAAAGAAGATGTAGTGCTAAGCAATTTTTCAATATAACAGTACAAAGAATATTACCTGAAGATTCATCGGGGGCCCATGGAAGGCCACGTGGGGGCTTGTCTGGGGTTGGTCCTGAGGTAGTAATCATCCTCACACTTGGACTAGACGATCTGCTACTGTTTCTGCTCTCCTAAGAGCCATCAAGAGAGAGGGAAAATATAAGGGTTAAAGAATCTAGTTATCATATCAACAGACTTTAAACAGATGGTCCTAGTGTAAGTAAAACCGAAGTTGTGCTAACAGGGAGTGTGAAGGTAGGGGGATGGTGATAGCAAGCGCAAGTGCAAATACTTAATAAAAATTATACTGTAGAAAAGATGATTTCAGCACAAAACAAACTAAAAACAACTGACTGACGAATACAAGTGGATCTTAGTTTAAATGCATTTGTTCTTACCCAAGTATATATTTTAGCTTACAGTGCCTCTTAGGAGAGAAGTTTTTAGGGAGGCTAGTTTCACAATGGCATTTCTTGTTCTACATAACTGGAAATCACTAAGGGCTTCCTATTGAAAAGCTAATGTAAAACTGACGAGGAAGTTGGAAAAGATTTAATGGTTAGGGTAAATACTGATCCCACTCACCCGCTTAAAGGGATTCGGTCATTATTTTTATGATGTAGTTTTTATTTCTAAATTACCTTGTTTACACTGCAAATAATTCACTCTACAATATAAAACCTCATTCCTGAACCAGCAATTGAATTTAGTTGTAATATTGGTGTGTAGGCAGCCATCTCAGGGCATTTTGCCTGGTCATGTGCTTTCAGAAAAAGTCAACACTTTAGGATAGAACTGCTTTCTGGCAGGCTGCTGTTTCTCCTACTCAATGTAACTGAATGTGTCGCACTAGGCACTGGATTTTACTATTGAGTGCTGTTGTTAGATCTACCAGGCAGCTTTTATCTTGCGTTAGGGAGCGGCTATCTGGTTACCTTCCCATTGTTCTGTTAGGCTGCTGGGCGGGGGGGGGGGGGGTGATATGAATCCAACTTGCAGTACAGCAGTAAAGAGTGACTGAAGTTTATCAGAGCACAAGTCATAACTCACTCTCAGGAGTTTGCACGCTTGTGTTGCTCTCCAACTTATTTTACATTTGAATGTGGCTCACGGGTAAATAAGGTTGGAGATCACTGCCCTAAAGCATAAATATGGCACAGTGACACTGAGGCCAATTGACTGTAGGTTGTAGCAGGTAGGTTGTTGTAGAGAACAACAACATGTATTGATGATGTATTGAGACTGATGTATTGATTAGAAGACAGAACAAGAGGAGGGAGGGAAGAAATCAGGAGCAAATGGTAGAGTTCAAAGTGTTAAACTGTATGTGCTCTGATGGATACTCACTAATTTACATATCTTCAGCTGATAGGAATTGGATTTCCCCCCAAAAAAAAGACAGAAAAGACGACTTCTTGGCAAAGCCCCATACACTAGCACAAAGCAGCAGTGTTCCCACATACAGGGATACAATACATGAGCTGAAGGATCCTTACCTGACTGGACTCTGTTCCAACAATAGTGAGGTCTTGTACAGATCTGCGCCTCTGCTGCCCGTTTCCTGCTGGATGTCAGACAAAAATGATTAACCAAACGCTGCTCCCACATTGAATTCAAGGAGGGTGCATCTGTGGAAGCTTGGAATTTGTTCTATACCATTGACAGAGGAAGAGAAAGGGATGGACATGGGGCAGGAGAGAAACAGCTGCAGCATTTTAACTCTGGAGTTCTGCGTGGCCAACAGAAAGTATAGCCTAAGACAATAACCACTCCTACCATATGAATAGCTGCACTCTCCTCCACCAGCTTCTGTCACATGTGTTTAAACAGGCAGCTTGCCTGTGTCCAGGGCTGATGACGGCATCTATTTCAAGGGTCTTACGTTATGGTGATTCTGCAGAAGGAGCAAGCTTATCTAATATGTAAGCAAAAACCGTTACAAATCTAGTGCTGTGCTGGCGCTTGCATGATGCCACTGAGTTTAGAGTAACAGCACACGCACACACATATTTTGTGTATAAAAAGCCACGTTTTTATCTGGAAAAGAGAAAGCACTTAATCCAGTGTTCTGTGCCACTTCCGAAGCATGCAGTCCCAAAAGTAAAGTGTTGGATATTGCCGAGCATGTTGGAATCATTTAGTCTCCCTTGTCTAACACCTGCTGGAAGCTCTCAAACTCTGACAGGCACACTCCTTTCCTCTATGCGTTAGTTAGTGTGGCAATAAAAGCAGTTTTTAGCCGAATGTGAAAATAACAAGAGTGTGTGTGTGTGTGTTACTCATGAGGTCTCAGAGCTGTGTGCTCATACAGCCAATACGTAATGTTTATGATTCATCTTAAGACAAGAGATCAGTTGCCTAAAAGGAAACCCTGGATTGCAGTAAGTGACAGCTGATACAATGCTTAGCATTCCTTTGCCCTGATAGTGCATTACGTAAGCTCTCTGATAGTGGCCACTCAAACAGTTGCTGTGGCATCACCCGACAGGCATGGATGTCAAATGAACAGCCCTCCAGTTGTTGGGGAACTACCACAGTTGGCTAAGGTTACAGGGAGTTGCTGGCTTTAAAATTCTTCTATGGAAGCTTTAGCAGAGCAAGTTGCTTACATTTTGGCTTGTTTGCATCGGCCACCAGGAACAAATGTTATATGTAATGTACAGTACATATTGTATGAGATCTACAATAAAGAAGGCTTATTGAATAGGACCAAAATGAAGTCTGGCAAACCAAAACATTTTCAACTATCTATTGTAGCAGGACTTTTCACTTTATTAAAGGTGGTCCATGGAAACCCACATTAAACAGCACAGGGAACTAATTTGGTCTTCAGATCCGCTACAATGAAGGGTTATATACTGTAATACAAATATTTAGATCACAGGCCCTGTGAATGATGTGTGTTTCTGATTTTATAATGGAGTGCGACTACTTTCTATTTCAGAGACATTGCTCAAAGTAAAGAATATATTCTCTTCATAATGTTGAAATAGTTTAGGGAAGTGGTGCCATTAAGGATAGTGAAAGACTTGACTCTTTCTTCACTGCATAGACACACCAGTGGAGTAAAGGCATGAAAATACATACAAGAGATTTTGTATGGACGAATGGTCAAAAATACTGCCATCCAGACACTCATCAAAGGCTTTAGGAGACACCTAGAGGCTGTTACATTTGCAAAAGGAGGCTCAACTAAGTATTTATGTAATATCTCTGTTGGGGTGCCCAAATTTATGCACCTGTCTAATTTTGTTATGATGCATATTGTACATTTTCTGTTAATCCAATAAACTTTATGTCACTGCTGAAATACTACTGTTTCCATAAGGCATGTTGTATATTAAAAGGAAGTTGCTACTTTGAAAGCTCAGCCAATAATAAACAAAACGCCAAAGAATTAAGAGGGATTCCCAATCTTTTTCATATGACTGTAAGTGTGCATGTGAGGCATGCAAATGCATACAAGAGAGTGTGTGAGGCATGAAAATACATATAAGAGTGCGTGAGGCATGAAAATACATATAAGAGTGCGTGAGGCATGAAAATACATATAAGAGTGCGTGAGGCATGAAAATACATATAAGAGTGCGTGAGGCATGAAAATGCATATAAGAGTGCGGGAGGCATGAAAATGCATATAAGAGTGCGGGAGGCATGAAAATGCATATAAGAGTGCGTGAGGCATGAAAATGCATATAAGAGTGCGTGAGGCATGAAAATGCATATAAGAGTGCGTGAGGCATGAAAATGCATACAAGAATGCGTGAGGCATGAAAATGCTTACAAGAGTGTGTGAGGCATGAAAATACATATAAGAGTGCGTGAGGCATGAAAATACATAGCGTGCGTGAGGCATGAAAATACATAGAGTGCGTGAGGCATGAAAATACAGAGTGCGTGAGGCATGAAAATACAGAGTGCGTGAGGCATGAAAATACAGAGTGCGTGAGGCATGAAAATACAGAGTGCGTGAGGCATGAAAATACAGAGTGCGTGAGGCATGAAAATACAGAGTGCGTGAGGCATGAAAATACAGAGTGCGTGAGGCATGAAAATACAGAGTGCGTGAGGCATGAAAATACAGAGTGCGTGAGGCATGAAAATACAGAGTGCGTGAGGCATGAAAATACAGAGTGCGTGAGGCATGAAAATATAGAGTGCGTGAGGCATGAAAATACAGAGTGCGTGAGGCATGAAAATACATATAAGAGTGTGTGAGGCATGAAAATACATATAAGAGTGTGTGAGGCATGAAAATGCATATAAGAGTGTGTGAGGCATAAAAATACATATGTGTCTGTGTGTCCATGTGTGTACCACATCGATCAACCTTTCGTCACTGGCTTATCTACGCAGCAAAGAAAACAGTAAAGAGTATACTATGGAGTAAAACACTGCCCTTTCCTTTTCAATAATTTTTAAGTCAAAGCAAGCAAGATCACCCCCCACATTGTCTACACCATATTCAGTGGGGATCACATGAAAGTGCAAGCTCCAGGGAACTACCTATGGCGCTCAAGGGAAGGCAGCAGGCAATGTCTATTGGTTTTCAGACAATGGCTTTAGGAAGTGTAAAATTCAGCAGGCAAATAACTCAACTAAGCTGTGATGGGCTAATATACAAACACTTGTAAAGAATGAAAAACACTTCAAGTGTTGCCCCATGACAAACAATGATATTCCTACATAATCCAATGATTTGGAATGTCCAACTGTTAGGCTACAGCATTGTACTTATGCACACAGCCTGATTTAGTATGTTTCACGACATGAAAAAAAGTAATAGTACAGGTTTGGGTTCTGTTATCCAGAAAGCTTCAAATTATGGGAAGGCCATCTCCAATAGAGTCCATTTTATTAAAATATTTACACTTTTTTTCCCTGTAATAATAAAACTGTACTTGATCCAAACTAAGATATAATCCATCCTTATTGGAAGTAACACCAATTTATTGGGTTTATTTAATGTTTACATAATTTTCTAGTAGACTTAAGGTATGAAGATCCAAATTACACAAGGATCCATTACTCTGGAAAACCCCACATCCAGAGCATTGTGGGCAACAGGTCCCATACCTGTACCTATTTGTGTACTGACTTGACACCTACATCCATTCTAGGCATTTTAGTTTGCCTTTAAGAGCGAATGCCAGCCAGGTAGCTATGTGTGTTGATAAATATAAAGTGGATGACTATGAAGCATTCCGTTACCTTTAGTTTATCGTCTCATATTATTTTCCAACCCAACTAGCAAGCAGGTGCCTTAAAATGAAAGTGTTTGTGCTACATAATAAAGAATGAAATACTAACCTGGCATCACAAAAAGCAATAAAGCTGCACTTTCACACCAAAAACCAGGTAAAACAAACCCACATCAAACAATTTTAATTTGTTTTACCATTACTCTTTTAATGAGATTATGATGAATGTAGTCGCACATGGGATTACTGATCTCACACAGGGATGGAGGCATGCAATTTCAAATATGGAGGTTGTCAGCGAGATGCAAAAGAAACTTTAAGCAAATGTATTCAAATCACTCATTAGAAAGCCCAAAATACTATTTCTGTAGAAGTCTACATTAGGCCTTTTAAGCCACAGAAGGTGCCTAGATTTTATTAGGAAAGTTGATTTAATTTAGCAGCACAGGGCTAAAATTAGCAGGAATGATTTCAGTAGAAATATTTAGCATTCTTAATTAGAAACAGATAAACTTGAGAATTTTAAGAGTACTGCACATGCTGAGTGGAATGAGAAATTAAGTCAGGGTGGAGTGAAGTGAAAACAAATGACAACATAAAGTGAAAACGTATAAGAAAAAAAGATTTAAACAATTAGCATATTTAAAGTATAGCATGCTATGTTATTTATACACTTAAACACTGGAAATCCCGCTGCCGGACATGTAAACAGCAAATTTTGCACCATGCTTGATGCTCCAATTATGCTTGTCTCAATTATAAGCGGAAAGAATGTCATTCAATTTCTTTGTTTCTTTTCTTTTTTTACAGGTTACAGAGTGTAAGAAGCAGGAGCACCATTATTAATGGATTAATGTGCTGTATATAATACTGCTATAATGTTACACCTGTGGTGCCACAACTGTTTAATAAAATATGCTGCTATAATACTAGTGTAATATGGGGAACACTGTATCCACCAACTTAAATGTACAAGTATATAAGCAAGTGATGCCCTGTGTTAGAACCCCCAGCTGCTGAACTTTTAAAAAAGACAAAGGATTGGTGAAAACCCATCTAATATTGAAGGCATTAATACATGGTACTGGTTTTACTTTGGGCTAAAAACTTATATTACTTTTAAAATGGCCCCTTTATTGGAGCTCTTCATAGATCTGCTACAGTGGTTGTCCGTGAGGTGTGGGAGAGTCCTAACGGACCCTGCCAAAAACATAGCAGGCGGGGGGGAGCCAAGAACATCCCTGCAGTCACATGACCAAAAAGAGGGTTCAATTCCCCATCAGGTGCACCTAAATGCTGATTGGTTCTTATCCTACAGAGCAGCGTGTTAAGTGCCATCGGCTCCCCTGCAAAGCCAGAGAATTCAGCAGGGAGCAAGTGGAATGGATGGATTGGCTACTAGAGTTTTGGGGGAATTTTCAATAAATCAGCCCCAACCATCTTATATATACCTGCAGGTCTATATTTAAGGTGGTAACCTACAAAAAAAGCAGGTCAGAAAGTTGAAATATGCATGGGATCATTAGCTAACCTCGATGTAGCTAGGGTCTTAGCTATAATGAAAAAATATAACATCAGAACTTAAGGTGGCAATGCACTGGCCAGTATTGTTTGGTATCCAGTCAAATGGAAAAATCCAAGAATATATTCCAAGTCAATTCTCTCAAAGTTAAAAAATCACTCTCTATTTAGCGTAAATATTAAAAAAGTAGGCATAATGACCAATCAATTGGTCTGTATGTCTACTTTTTTAATATCTATGCTTTGAGAGAATTGACTTGGAATATATTTTTGGATTTTTTGAATTGGGTGCCCTTTGGAGTTGGGGGCTATATTCCAGCATTTTTTTGGCCCTTATTTGACAGGCCTGTGTAGATTGCAGCAGCTGAATAATAAGTGTTTTTGGATCCAGTCAAATGGCCCAACAAACTCAATGGACAGATACAGAACAAGAGGCCATAAATGATAAAAAGCTCCATTATATTCTTCTGATCTGAATAGATCCTCACAGTCTCATGCACCATAAACTGGCAGGAATATTCCAATATTTCTAATCAATGGACAGAATGATATCCATAACACAAACACATTGGTTGGCATCTCTGTCCCAGCATACACACATTTATATAATATAGTGTGCTGTTTGTGAACCACAAAGTTAACAGAATAGCAGGAAGAGATGCAATTAATATCTCATAAATACTAAAAGGGGCCAAAACATAGCATTTCAAAAGACTTTCTATACACACCATCGTAGAAAAGCACATTGGAGCACAATGCATGGCATTTGTTTGATTTCATTTATTTTCGGCTTGAAGGGTAATTACCATTCTGCAATACCTGTAATGATGATCTCTGGGACATCCAGAATGTTGCCAAATGAAGCAGTTTTACGGTGGCCTCGTTTAGGCTTGACATATGCTGCAAAAACACATACACATGCAAACAACTACAAGTGGTATAAAAGCACAATAGGGCACAAAGTTAAACAAGGAGGATGCGTGCATAACGGAAACGTGCAAGCTAAGAAGCAACTTTATGTTCTCTTGTTAAAAACAAAAACATACCCTATATATAAGTAAACAAGATTTAATTTGCCTTAAACAGACAGAATGTATGATGACATAGCAGTCCTTGTGTACAAAACTTTTAATACCGCACACATACCTGCATAGGGGTTTCTTGGTTGATAGATCAGTCATGAGGTGCTGCACCCAAGGAAGACGTATCCCTGGGCTAGTGCAATTTTTATGGTATATGAGCACCTGCCAGTAAGGGTGTGTGTGCTAGGGTTTGTAATATAGAATAACCCCCCTTCCAATAGTTTAACTTATAGCTCCCATTTAACTTGACAGAGGCACTCTCAACAGACTCCCAATACTGATCCTATTTAGTGATCTATTTATGATCACTAGTGCTGTTGCTGCTCGAAACTAAGGCATCAGCATAATCACTCTCATGCATGTACACAGTGCAATTCTTAAGAGAAGGAAGGTTCTTTGCACACCATAAGCCATGTCCTTAAACTTTTCTGTCAACTTAAGTAAAAACACAGGCAAAATAATCGCTACGTATAAACAGGGCATGTTTTCTCTTTACCACAAACTATATAGAAGGACAAAACAATATTAAGATGGAACATCAACATATACACAGAAAATAGGTCAGCAGACAAATAAAGCAAGTGGTAAATGGAACCGCTTTGGTGGAAATACCCTAAACAAGTTAAATCAGCATAACACAAGTAAGAAGTTATCTGCACGGAAAGTAAGAAATAAAAATAATGCTTTAGGCAAATACTAAAAGAAATACAATTATTTAACTGGAGAGCAAAACAGACAATGAATATGGGACCTGGCAGATCAGAAAATGGAACCTATCCTTGTTTTTAGAAAGCCCACACCAATAATCATAAAGAGAATTGGGATTGGTACTCAACACATCTTGACTCTAGATCAAGTACACTCAGCAGGAATTCATAATCAAAACCTTTACTGTTTAGTATGTTTGGCTGAAAGGGACAGTAAATGAAATGACATAGTATGGACATGCAGTAAGTTATGTGTAGTACAATGTTTGAACATGAGATACAATACAAGAAACGCTTCACAAAACACAGAATTAATCACTTTAAGGAAAACTATACCCCCAAAATGAATACTTAAAGGGATACTGTCATAGGAAAACATGTTTTTTTTCAAAACACATCAGTTAATAGCGCTGCTCCAGCAGAATTCTGCACTGAAATTCATTTTTAAAAAGAGCAATCAGATGTTTTTATATTCAATTCTGAAATCTGACATGGGGATAGACATATTGTCAGTTTCCCAGCTGCCCCCAGTCATGTGACTTGTGCTCTGATAAACTTCAGTCACTCTTTACTGCTGTACTGCAAGTTGGAGAGATATCACCCCCTCCCCCCTCCCAACAGAACAATGGGAAGGTAACCAGATAGCAGCTCCCTAAAGCTGGCCATAGACGCAGAGATCTGATCGTACGAATCGAGGATTCGTACGATTTTCGGAACGTGTGTAGAGAGTCCCGACATTTTTCGTCCGGCGGAGATCGGCCGTTTGGTCGATCGGACAGGTTAGAAAATTTCTGTCGGCTGCCGATATCTCTGCGTGTATTGCCGATCGTATGATTTTCAGTGGGAGACTGTCACTAGCTTTGGTTGGACATAGATATTGTACGATTGCTGTCAGGGGCAGAACATTGCTGATCTGTTCTTTAACTAATCTGACTGGTAAGATGATTCGTACGATGATTCGTACGATCGGATCTTTGCATCTATGTAGATCTAAGAACAACACTCAATAGTAAAAGCCAAGTCCCACTGAGACACATTCAGTTACATTAAGTAGGAGAAATAACAGCCTGCCAGAAAGTAATTCCATCCTAAGGTGCAGGCACAAGTCTAGGGCAGCTGGAAATCTGTTTGCTCTTTTGAGAATTGGATTTCAGTGCAGAATTCTGCTGGAGCAGCACTATTAACTGACGTGTTTTCAAAAAAAAAAAAAAAAAAAAAAAAACACGTTTTCCCATAACAGTATCCCTTTAAGCAACAGATGGTTTATATCAAATTAAGTGGCATATTAAAGAATTTTACCAAACTCGTAAATATATTTAAGTAAATCTTGCTACTTTAACATCTCTTGCCTTAAACCACCATTTCGTGATGGTCTGTGTGCTGCCTCAGAGATCACCTGACCAGAAATACTACAACTCTAACTGTAATAGGAAAAAGTGTGGAAGCAAAAGACAGAACTTTGTCTGTTAATTGGCGCATGTGACCGAACAACTATAGTTTTTTTGGTATGTTTAAGTGCACCGTTAATCATACGATCACAGGGGGCTGCCCTTATTATTATTATTTTTTTAAATGGCAGTTTTCTATTTATGTTTACCCAATGGCACATACTACTAAAAAAGTATATTATTATGAAAATGGTTTATTTACATGAAGAAGGGTTTTACATATGAGCTGTGCAGTATCTTTTTATAGAGACCTACATTGTTTGAGGGGTATAATTTTCCTTTAAGCCCATTTCAAATGAAAAACAGTAACTATGAGCTTGCCGACAAAACACCCTAGGGCTCATTTCTGATAAGTAGCGGCTATGCATGTCCACAAAATAGGCACCCATTGTCAATGTTGTGCCACTTTGATCACACACAACTGTAGGGAGCATAAGTGCATGCGTGTGTCCCAATTGTGCCACATCTGTACTCTGTTTACCAACGACTCATGGTACTTTCAGGGAAAGAATGCTGAGTTGTGTATAAATGAGTTGTGTATAAAAAACTTGGTGGACTATGCAAATTCCTTGCTCTATGCCCTTCTTTAGTTAAAAAAAAAAAAAAAAAAGGCGTTGCATTTTTATACAGTGTGGGCTTGTAACAACTGCTAGGGAAACAACTAGAAATTCCCAACAAATAACCAAACTGCACCTTTCAGAGCTACACATGTCTGTCCAAAGGAAAGAATCATTAAAACAGTTTTTTTTGAAACTGTTGGAGGTAGAAATTGTAATATATGGTTGAATTAGCGAGTAAACATGGAAGTCGCCACAATGTTTCAGGACAACAGAATTAATAGACAAGTTGAAAGACACCTTGCTAAACAGGATTTAATTTCTGAAATATTGAACACCAGCACCATATTACACTTTCGAGACAGGATGGAAAATGGATAAATATGACATGCATTATTTGTAACACTTTAAAGGGATTCTGTCATGATTTTTATGGTGTAGTTTTTATTTCTAAATTACACTATTTACACTGCAAATAATTCACTCTACCATGTACAATTTCATTCCTGAGTGTATTTTTTTGTTTTAGTTGTAATATCTCAGGTCATTTTGCCTGGTCAAGAGCCAGCGCTGCACTATGGAATGGCTTTCTGACAGGCTATTGTTTCTTCTACTCAATGTAATTGAAGGAGTCCCAGTGGGACATGGATTTTTACTATTGAGTGCTGTTCTTATATCTACCAGGGAACGGTTATCTGGTTACCTTTCCAATGTTCTGCTGATGGGCTTTTGGGGGGGGGGGGGTGATATCATTCCAACTTGCAGTGCAGCAGTATAGAATGACTGAAGTTTATCAGAGCACAAGTTACATGACTGGGGGCACCTGGGAAACAGACAATATGTCTAGCCCCATGTCGGATTGCTCTTTTGAAAACGGATTGCAGTGCAAAAGTCTGTTGGAGCAACACTATTATTGGATACATTTTGAAAAAAAAAAAACCCACATTTTACCATGACAGTATCCCTTCAACCTAAAAATCTGGGCAAGAATGTTAGAAGTAAGGAGTACTTGTAAGCTACCCCTCCTCGATTCTTGGGAATTTCACTATAGCCTTTGACAGCTTTTCTGACAAGTTTCACTCTTGTTAAATGCATGTGTCATAAAGAAATCTTTAAACCTATAGTTCTTTAGCTATTTGAATTACAACTACCAGACCCAGCCTTCAGGCATAGATAAAACTCAAGGTCATAAAAGTATGAACCCATGCAGACTTCTTGGTGAAGAACAGACTTTGCCATTTAAAGGGTTATGACTAATTGTACAGCAGGGTGATAATTTAGTTCTTGCATGTAAATAAAATGTGACTGGTCATCTTTACACAGTTTTTGGCATTAGGTAAACATGGCATTGCAGCACAAGTAGATTCTCTGGATATAGTCAAAGTTGGTCTGCTTTAGTACACTAGCTTTGAGATTTAGCTTCCTTGGGATAAAAGTTCTATTTGGTGTGCAAATAATATTGCATAATGTGACAAAGATTTCTCATTTATGGCACATTCAAAGCAACAACACTTACAAAAAGCAGTTATTGTTTTGTGGCAATATAAGAAATCATATGCATATGCACCCAAGGGAATACTAGCTTGTGGTGCAGGGAAGTCTAGTTAAAGGGGACCTGTCACCCAAAAAAAATATTCAAAATCCTATTTTATCACATTAGTCAAGCAAAATGAACTTTAATTAAACTATATAAATTATTTGAATCTTGCTTTCTTCAAAATTATAGCAAGCAGGCAGCAGCCATTTTGTGCACACTGTTATTAAGGCACGCCTTGCATAATTTCAGAATCTTGTTTGTGCACCAGAATGGGGGAACCGATGTCCATCCCTATGCCCTGGCTACACAATTAAATGGTAAAGAGAACGGGGGAATATGTGGAAAGCAGTGACATATAGGAAGTGCTGAATGGAAAGTGAAAGTAATTGTCTGCCCTGCCTCTATGCCCATGGCATAGAGGAGTGGCAGACAATATTTGATTGACAGCTGAGATTTTGAAATGAGTTTACAACAGCTATGAATGCTTTAATGAAAAATAGAAATTGGATTTCATGTTTAATTTGAAAAGGACTTTTATTATACAGATATTTGTGTCTGGGTGACAGGTCCACTTTAATGGAAATGTTCCAAAAAGACTTGACAAGACAAATTTTCAAAATTATTCTTGGCTTTGAATCAGTTGGTAAAAATGGTATTTTGTATATTGATTAACCAACATCATGTGAATATATGTGATACAAACATATTTCTCTAAACCTTTCATAGGTCGAAGATGAGTGCAAAATCTGTTCATCAACATATACTACATAATGCCGTGCAAAAGTTCACATTTTAATGGATAACATAACCTAATCCTAAAATATTGTTCTGTGTTAATTTTTCATAAACTGAAAATAACATCCTTCTTTTAATGTGAAATAAATAGCCTTCCGTTCATTAGGGGAATGTACCAGCTTTGCACTATGTTTGGGAGTGATTGTGGTGCAATCTTTCGGACAGATGTGTATTTATCAAAATCCGAAATTAGCTCAATATTTTCTGCTACAAACTGTGATCAATTCCGCTCAGGTTTTTTTGCGCTTATTTATTATTACATTTTCCCGAAAAATCTGCTTTGCTGGGGGGGGGGGGAAGATTTTCACGTTTTTTTTACGCGTTTTTCACCTGAAATCTCAGATTTTTGCTCGAAAACTGCAGGGTATTGCACGAAACCCAGCGTACATCAAAAAATCATTGGGACTTCTCCCATTGACTTATGTGCAACCTCGACATGAGATGCCGGATTTTCGTGATTTTTGCATTCAGAGTTTAGTAAATAACCCCCCTAAAATTCCAAATAGTAACACTACTCTCAGCTAGGATGGGTGCAAC
Source organism: Xenopus petersii (assembly GCA_038501925.1). Lineage (NCBI taxonomy): Eukaryota > Metazoa > Chordata > Amphibia > Anura > Pipidae > Xenopus > Xenopus petersii. The sequence continues at coordinate 83,687,327 of CM076680.1, forward strand.
ACAATAGTATAATTTTTCAAGAATAAAAATGTGAAACGTCCCAAAGGCCAGTGTAACAGCTGTGATCTTAAATCAAAAATAGAAGAAATAGAATTTTAGAAATTGTGATGCGCAAGTGTCATTTTAATAAACTGAACAACCTGGCCAAAATCACTTGTGAGTAGTATGCAAAGCAGGTACAGAGAATTGTTATTCAGTTAAACACACTGTACACAAGGACATTCTGTAGCTCACAAACTAGTAACGATGACGACCAGGAGGAAGGTTTTTTTTTTTTAAAATGCACGGCTTCCTACTTAACTACACCCTAAAAAATTACCTGTACTTGCAGAAATTCTTGCTTCTAATTCAGACATGTCCGCACTCATTCGTTTCCCCTCAGATGTACCCAGAGTAGATGGTGGTCTACCTCGTATTTCAGACAGGCTCTCTACACTGCTACCCCGAGAGGGAGGCAAACTCAATCGACCCGATTCACCCTGCAAATCAGAAGAATGGCAATTTATAAAGTGGTTGAAATCATGGCCAAAGAATGAAGATAGCTTTAACCAGTACTTGTCTTGTTATAATAACATATCTGCTTTTTATACGTATGCTAGCTTGGAAAAATGGATGCAATTTGTTTCCCATTAACATTAGAGTTACCTATCCCACCGATTTTCAAATTTCATTACTTTAAACGCAGAAAAGCTCTGGTCTTCTCTTACCAGAGACCTGAATGAAATGTTCCATAGAAACAGAAAATCACAAAGTAATATATACAAGAATATGGCACTCCAGCACAGATTAACTGCTTAAAAATGTTTATTGCCACACAACATGTTTTAAACTTGTGGTGCTCTTTGTCAAGTGTGAAAAACTAAACAAAATGAAACAAAAGATAAACTAAAGATGAGAGCAATTAGTAGAGAACATCTACTTACCGTTTGCTTTGCTTGATTTTTCAAGTGTTGTGCAAGCTTTGACTCAATTCGTTTGATTGTGTCATTACTCGCACTTGCTTGGAAATCACCAGGTTCTATATGGATGTCACTCTTGTTACTAGTATTAGTCGATGTAATATCAATGCAGGAACCTATAGTGAAGAGTGAAAACACTTTGTAATTACCACTAAATAATGGAAAAGCCTCTTTTACTTTGAGGGCATATGACAAACACTTCCCATTAATTTTATCAGACATCACCTGCAAATCACATGCCCTTGTGGGAGCATTCAAGGCTGAAGCTCATTGGATACTGAAGCCAGGGATCAGCTTGTCCAATCCTGATTACTAAAAGGTTTTGAACTTTAGCACTAGATACAAATCATCGTAACACAGGACTCTTTTGATTAGAAGTGGTTCCCACTGAAGTGAAAATTGCAAACAATTTCCCTAAAATATGGGCATGTTGGTTATGAAGAGGAAATCGTTAAAACTACAGAACACACTGCAAAACAGTAGCGCAACTATAGAGGATGCAGACCCCATGGCCCAGTGAGGGTGGGGGGCAGAATCTTTCTTTTTGCAGTGCCCAAAATATTGCACCACTGCCAGATAACAAAAGCAAACCACACTACAGCATTCCTAGGAGTGCCCCAACCAGTTCAATGTGACTGTGCCAATAAAAGTCGTTTATCCTACCTGTACTTGTGGCAGAATTACTTTGCCCTTCATCTGAGTACTGACAAGGATACTGTAAGGAAACATCCGCTCCAGGAAAATACTGCAGTTGAGAAAAAATTAAGGTCAGCATGGGTCATAGATAATTGAAAAATCTGCACTTGTTCACTGACCAATGGCAACTAATCAAATGTTGACTTGTTTTATGGCAAATGGCTAAACAAAACAAATTTCTCCACTAGCAGAGAAACGGCAAAGACAAAATGTGCCTGACAGCACTAAAGAGTGAATCTTTGGGCCTCATCTGAACCGCGTGCAGAGTGACAGGTGGATGCACTTGAATTATCAGCAGTTATTTTAAGAAAACCAAATGATTTTTACAAGAGTTGCTTGAAGGCAAAACGTCTTCTGAAAATAGCAAAATACCTGCATTAGATGAGTCATTATCTTGACAATCTCCTCCATTGAAGGTCTTTGTGGGGGATCTTTGGACCAGCAGCGAGTCATTAAGCTTTCAATAGGCTTAGGCAAATTTTTAATTAATGGTGGGCGAGTACCTACAAAGTTTTAAGAAGAGCTAATGAAGTGGCAAGATTAAATACTTGTTATTATACAATAAAAGGGGAATTAGATATTGAAACAAAAAAAAACATTTTAGTAAAAAGAAAGTTGTAATAATACTATTTTTTTTTAAACCCTAACAAAATATAAACGACAAAATAATGTTTGACCTAATGAAAAAACAAAATTCGAAGCAACTTTCTAAATTAAAAATTGACAATGATTTCAACTTTAAAACCACTAAAAACATGTAATTCATATTTACTGGAGAGTTGCTAAGAATGATTCTTTCATTAGACAAATTTATAAAGCTGTTAAGCACCGTCTTACCAACAACCACAATCAAAAACAACATTGCTGAGCCCTGGGACAGTATGCTTGACTCTTGTCATTTTTCGTATTCAGTTTTATCTCCATTATGTGGATGACCCATTTCTAATTGCAACAAGCTCAGAATTAAAACGAACTTCCGTAATGAGTCACACCAATGCATTGGGGTAGGCGATATTTGTGATTAAACGGTTTTTGCAGTCGTACACTGTCTTGAAACTATGGCTGATATGGTAAATAAAGTATCCCTTCTTGTAAAATATAAGGATATTGTAAGTTACATGACCATATAAAAACAGGAAGGCCGAAGGTCATGGAACTCCGAGGTGACTTCTAATATTTTCATATTTTGCAACAAGAGGTAATTTATTTATTATAATATACAAGTTTCAGTGAGTCATGTGACAGAAATAACATCACTAAGCTCTGATTATAACCGATGACATTTTTGCAGTGACATAGAACAATATAAATTGCCAATAACGGTGCAGTACATGTGTTGTTACCTAGGTCATCGTGGTCACAATATTATATATATATATATATATATATATGTTGTATTGTATTAATACGTTTTAGTCAAGATTTAAATAAATAAATATACACATCTCTATACAAAACATTTTTGCATGCACTAAATAAAAAAAAAAGTAAAATCACTACACAAAGAATTATATTACACATGTACAACACATGAGTCAGAACTGTGAGCACATAACTTGCATACTCACCATTGTGAACAGCCCACATTATACGGAACGCTGGACCACCAATTTCATCGAAAGGTTTTCTTCGGGTTATTACTTCCCAAAGAATTATTCCCCAACTAAATACGTCACATTTCTCGCTGTAATTGCTACCTAAGGGACAAAACACGAGAAACCTATATCTTGGTATCCATTCGATAAGTATATACATATTGTGAAAGTAAATGCAACTAAGAAATGTAATCTTTTGCACAGAAGCCATCAATTGCTGCCAAGACACAGAACATTTAATTACATGAATACAAATATTAAATTATAGATGATGTTAAAAAGACATGCTTATTATTCTCAAACTTTTCCCACTTTCTTTTGATCTACGGTAATAAGGGAGTTTACCACTTAACACATTTTTGGTTAATATAGCAAAATGGGTGGTACGGACTGTATCAGTTTCTCTTTTTTATGCAGCTAGTGAATATGCCCCAGCAATGCTAGTACAGGTATGGGATCAGTTATTTGGAAACCCGCTATCCAAAAAGCTCCGAATTACGGAATGGCCATCTCCCATAGACTCCATAATAATTAAATAATCCATATATTTAAAAATGATTTCCTTTTGCTCTGTTATAATAAAACAGTACCTTGTACTTGATCCAAACGAATATATAATTAATCCTTATTGGAAGAAAAAACTGCTTTTTAGGTTTATTTAATGTTTACATGATTTTCTAGTAGACTTAAGGTATGAAGATCTAAATTACAGAGATCCGTTATCCGGAAAACCCCAAGTCCCGAGCATTCTGGATAATAGGTCCCATACCTATATTTGTGAAGCACTGTCAGGACATTATTCATCTGAAGACTAGTTATTGCTATCCTGTATGTAAAGTATGCATTCGGCATAGCAGAAGATCTATTCTTTTATTTTATGTCTAGCATCAGTTCTAGGGTGCTCAGCCATCTTAAATATCCATCTTAAAAAGTCTATTGTATACAAGGGAGCTTAGGATAATACATAATCATGACCTAAAAAGCCCTGCTAAATGGAACTAAAGGCAATGTTTAATAAAAACAAAAATACATACATTCTACAAAATTGTGGCAGATTTTTTAAGTGCACATTTAGGGTTGTTCACTTTTCAGCATGTTATAGAATAACAAATTTAAGCAACTTTTGAATTAGTCTTAATTTTTTCTCCTCTTATTGTTTTTGACTTGCATTCTTCCGACTCTTTCCATATTTAAAATGGGGGTCACGGACCCCACCTAAAAAACAAACCCCCTTTTTATTGCTACCTTTTTTTGTTCTCATATTTCTATTCAGGCCCTCTCCTATTTATATTCCAGTCTCTTATTCAAATCAAGGCATGGTTACTAGGGTAATTTGGACCCTAGAAGCCAGATTGAAATTGAAAACTGAAGGGCTGCTGAACAAAATGCTAAATAACAAAAAACATAAATAATACAACATGAATGTCAATTGCAAATTGTCTCAGAATATCACTCTATATCATGCTAAAAGTTAATTTAAAGGTGAACACCCCCTTTAAGAGGCTTTTTTGTTAAATATAGATGTAGGAAAGTTTGATATTCCCCTGCTTAAATGCTGCTTTGAGCAGTATTTAAGCACTATGCTGTTTTATGCCTTCATAAGGCAGGGCTATGCAGCAAGGTAACCAGAGCATGCTCCTCGTCAATGAATGGTGCAAAAAAAAGAAGAAATACGTGGCTTATTTTCTATTTCAAAAAATACCTTCAAAAACTTCTGGAGCCATCCATGCTGCACTTCCTTTGTTATTAGTCATGTGAGTCTGAATATCACAGGCTGTACCAAAGTCACAAATCTTAAGAACGGTGCCTCCAGCTACCAGCAGCAAGCTACAAGGACACAATTACATACAAATCAAATGCTCTATAATAAATAACTCAGTACAAAGCCTAGTAACAAAAATAATACATCAAGTTTTGCCATGTATACTGCAATACTATGCACTGAAATTACATTCGGTATCTAGGACAAAATGACAAATTCAAAGAAAAGGGACAAATCTTGAATAAGTAAACCGTAAGCAATTATTTTTAACAAATGTGCAGAAAAATTTAGTTCTGGAGCACAATATACATAAGTATGACCTAAGCATTACATAAAAGTTATTTTTGAGAGATCATTAAAAACTCTCAATTGACATATATAAAAGACAAGACTTACTTTGGTGGTTTGAGGTCCCTGTGAATTAGAGCCTTCGGTTTCATGCTATGTAAATATGCAACTCCTTGGGCACATTGTAAACACCAACTCATTGCATGAGCAGCTGTATAGTAAGGCAGCGGTTCAGCTCCATGCAAAACTGAAAAATAAAAATGATCGCAAAACATCCATGTAAAAAAAGTAGGACACATTTACTGGACTTAATGGTAACTAAAATAATTTAATCCATATTAGTGGCAAAAAAAAAAAATCCTACTTTGTCACTCCCACAATAAATGATTCTCCAGTAATAATCCTGGGACAGAAAATGTTGACACTAAAAACTATTGGTTTTCAATGCCTGTCATGAGACACACTCAACATACTTGTCTTCATACATGTAAGGGAAAATGTTCCGTTACAATTAATCTCACTCTGCACCGATTACTGTGGAAAATACATAACCCGATTTATAAAATGCAATACCAAGAGATGATACTGTAACATTTTATGCCAACCTTTTCTAACTTGCACAACTAGAACATATATTTGCCAAATTAGTCTTCCTCACCAAGGTTCCTTTCTGTTTTCTTGTTATTTCAAAATAACTTGACCCCAAAATTTTAGGCTTGGGCAAACCACCATGCTCTCTGCTAGTAAGCAACTGGGCAGAATAACTGAACAGCAGATATGGAAAAAGCTTAAGGAAAAGCAATTTTCAGGTCACCCTGCAACTTAAAAAACACTATCATGCATAGACGTTGCACTTGCTTCTAATGACTTCAGGAAAAAATATTTTAGTATCCTCCGCGGGCATTCCCAGACCATGCCTGACTAGCCTTCACACTTAGGGGGTTATTATTATTATTAAAGTGTGAATGGCAAAAAAGCAAAAAATGTGATTACTTATTATACCCGGAGGATGGAATCTGAACATATGACCTGCCAAGGATGTATATAAGTCAATGGGAGCAGTCCTCGAAGATATCCTGATCTGCATTGGGTTTCGTGCAAAAATCTGAAGATTTAGTGAATATCGGGCCAAAATCCAGTTTTCGGCAGGAAAATCCTAAAATTTCGTATGGTTTTCAATTTTTTTTCCGACACTGGAATTTTTCAGGATAATAACCCGTTCGGATCTGGTCAGAGTATATTTCAGAAAACAACAAGATAAATTCAGATTTTGATAAATAACCACCTTAGAGAGCAGATGGTTAAAACACTGAGATGCTGGCAACTCTATAGTCCTCTAATGCAAGAGCAAAGTCAAAAAGAATATAAAAATGAGACCAATTAGGGACTAGACCCTCCTAAGATTTCCCATGATGTTTGGATTTATACTATTTCAGCTTAACGAAAACAAACCAAACAGAAAAAGCAAGTGATAAAATTAACATATGCTGAAAACAAGTACAAAAGCTACCCAGCCTGGTACAAAATGCACAAAACTAACTGCTGACTAAACAACTCCATGAATCTTTTACTTAGGCTATACTTAAGGGATCTTTTCCACCCATATTACACAACTTTAGAAATGCTCCTATTTAAGGAAGGACAAAGTCCTGAAAGCTGAAACTCCTACCGCCCAATTTCACTTCCCAAATCCTTCCCAATTAGCAGAAGTAATTACCTCTATTATCCACCCTGACCAACTAAGATTTAAGCCTACTAAATCCGCAGCCATAAACCTTAGACGTGTACACACACATCTACAGATTTTTCACCTTAACAAAGATTCAAGAATTCTAGTCACTAATGAGTGACAATAAATCTAGGCAATAATGCCAACATTTGGGTCTGGCCTAATAAATCTCTATCAAATCAACTTTGGATTAATAATATAGTCACAAGAGTGATCCCCCTCTCCTGTTGGACCTGGCAGGGTTGCCCCTTATCGCTGCTATTTTTTTTTTTTGAGACTGGACTCATAGCTCTCAAAACACTTTAATCAGCACAAATAACCGACTTTAAGATTAGTACACCTGAGGATACATTATCACTCTTTGCTGAAGAACTAGTTATTAGTAGATGACTCTGCTTGCTCACGTGGGGCGGTACTGGAGGCCCTGAGAAACTTCAAATGCAACATTTCTGTCAGCTTTTATTAATAGAAGGGACCTTGGCATCCGACATACATTCATTTTTTACCTAGCGGTTAAATTATATCATGAACAAAACTAGTACCACCAAGATGAAGAAAACCCTAATGTCACTCTCCTGAGAATCTTCTCAGGCACTCAAAACAGTCAGCACTCTCTACTTTGCATGAAACCCCAAATGAAATCAAATCATTCTACTCAATTCTCCACATCAACTATTTTGGGGGAACTCCCACTTGAGAGACCTGCTAAACTGCTTTTAATGGCTCTAGTTGAGAATGTGGCCCTTGAAAGACATACTGGTGGACCACAAATTTCTCACACTTTACCTACTTACACACCTGACAAACCAGCAAAAATGCCAACGTTTTGGGTATTTTAAAGCACAATCCTTCACTCTAGAAATCATTTACGACACTCCGATTTGAGGATACCCCCTGGCTCTTAATAAAAGAAACATGGTCTCGTGGATTATTCCACAGTGCACAAAAGAAAAGTCAATATCCCATCAATGGACTTGGATGACAGGGAAGAAATGGGTTGTACAACTTTCTAATCTCTAACAGAGTATAGACTATTGTATATTACTACAAGGAAAATAAGGACATTTGGGATGGATCCAAAAGCCAAATGGCCAAAATATCAGTAACCCAATGCCACATTCAGGAATATGATCTGGAAATGTCCAATATTCTCTAAATATTAAGTTTGCTATCTAACTGAACCAGGTAAATGCACATCAATCCGATGTGTCATAGGAGTTTGTTTTACCCTTCAGTGCTACACATTACAATTTGACATGAGTAATCACATTGGTAATCATACAAAGGCATCTTACCATTGTACAATGAACCTCCTTCTGCATACTCCATTACTAAACATACCTAAAATATAAACAAAAATAACTATTGCTTAATGAACAGCAAACAATATATAATACCTGGAAAAATAACCCAATAATTACAAGTACTTTATTTTTCTTTCTACCTTTCTAAAGAGAGTATGACTTATTTTTCAAGATGCTTACTTAGAATTAAAGGGGTAGTTTACCCCTTATTAAACATTAGCTCAAAGACTATATATACACACACACACACACACACACACACACACACACATATACATATACATATATATGTGTGTGTGTGTTTTGTGTGTGTGTATATACTGTATAGTCTTTTGAGCTAATATATATATATATATATATATATATATATATATATATATATAGATATATATATATATATATATATATATATATATATACACACACAAACAGGACAAACTGGAAAATTTAAGCTAGTCCATGTTTGATCCTTGCAAGGTACATAATTAGAGAACCAGTAAACAAGCCACTCCCAGTGACCCACAAAATAACTAAATTTTTTATCTGTGCAGTAGTAATCTAATTATATACTTTAAAGAATCAATCACATAGCAAATTTCCCTATTTGCCCTGTTCAGCTCTACAAATAACAAAAAACATTTCAGTAATTAAAATAATAGGTTAAACATATGTTCAGCACATGCCCTATTCATTGAACTCAAGTTAAACGTGGTTGAGGGGTACACTACCCCTTTAAAAGAGAAGTAAAACGTATCACATGCACAGGGTATACAGTACTAGCCAAGAGATGCAGCAACTACATAATAGTAAGTGCCCATTTATCTGAAGCTATCCTTAGTAGCCCCTTTTCTTTCTCATCCTGGGCATCGTTGTCCTGAGTTGCAAACACAAATTGGTAAGGGCATTCGGCACTCCAACGAGGGAGATCCACTTAGGTTTCAAAATTCAATCAACTTTATTAAACATACTTAAAAACCAATTCAAAAGTGGGACAGGCAATTGGCTGGCTTTACATGTTTCGTGGCTAGGGTTGCCGTCTAAAAATGATGGTTGATCCCAATGTTATTTATAGGGAAAAAAGATAAATATATAGGAAGGCCGGTATTTTTTTCCAGAATAGGTGGCAACCCTATTCGTGGCTGATCTTACCACTTCCTCACAAGCCTGAGGCTTACTTACCAATGTGTGTTTGCTTTTATACAATTATCTCCAATGTCAAAACGGAGTGGGGATTTTCACTAAAGACTCAGCAGCCACAAGGGTAAGCCAATAAATGTACCGCAGTCATATTCTATTAAGCAGCGGTCCTGTCATAAGGGCCTGCGCAGCACATCCACAATATGCTCTAGGCTGCTGAAAAGCGAATATCTGGGGGCAAAACAAAATATCAGAGCATAAAGTAATACCATGTCTCATCTTTTCAACCATTTAAAAGGTTAGTGTTTGATACATACGAACATGAATTGGCAATCAAGTAACAGAAGCCTATTCATGCAGAAGCAAAGCAATTCTTTATGAAGTTGCTCAGAAATAATTTTTTTGTGGCTGCAAACACAAGTTAGTTTATGAAATATTAAACAGTGCATGACAGCATGCAACCCGTAGCAGGAGCAAATTCCTAATACCACCACTTGCATATGCCGGACATCTTTGAACTGAAAGGAAAATTAAGCTGTTTAGCAGTTTAAAGAAATTGTCCAGTACAACATTAAAAACTGTGTAAATAGATAGGCTGTGCAAAATAAAAAATGTTTCTAATATAGTTAGTTAGGCAAAAATATGTATAAAGGCTGGAGTGACTGGATATGTAACATAATAGCCAGAACACTTCTTCCTGCATTGCAGTTCTCTTGATTTCCACTGATTGGTTAATAGGCTTGCTTTTGAATCTGAGCTGAATGCTGAGGATCAATTACAAACTCAATGAACAGTTACCTCCCATGTGGTCCCCCTTCAAGTCGCTGACTAACTCAGAGTTAGAGAGCTGAAAAGCAGGGAGTAGGGTTCTGGCTATTATGTTAGACATCTAGTCATTCCAGCCTTTATAAATTACATGTTTGCCTAACTAATTATATTAGAAACATTTCTTATTTTTCACAGCCTATCCATTTACACAGTTTTTATTTTTACACTGAACTGTTCCTTCAAAGGCTTCACTAATCTAAGCAAGATAGATGGAGGAAGGCTTCTGATATAGGGCTGCTGAACATACTGCAAGTTAACAAAATGATACTCAATTACCTTATTTCATAGTATATTTTTGAGAACAAATCCAAAGAGTAATAAATTACTTAAAGGAGAAAGAAACCCTGTAGAAAAAAACCCCGTACCCCCACCCCACGGTAGACTCCCCTCCCTCCTCCCCCAGGCTAACTGCCCCCCGAGGAAATGGCCCACACTTTATGCTTACCCCTCGTCACAGATTCTGGCAGTGGACTTCACGGCATCCATCTTCCGGATCTTCTGTAAGCTGACTGGGAGATCGGCAATATCCGTCAATTTTGGTGCATGCGGATCTCCCAGTCAGCTTACTGAGGACCTGGAAGATGGATGCCGTGAAGTCCACTGCCAGAATCTGTGACGAGTGGTAAGTATAAAATGTGGGGCATTTCCCCGGGGGGGCAGTTAGTCTGAGGGGAGGGGTGTTAACGTGGGGTGAGGGGTACAGGTTTTTTTCTACAGGGTTTCCTTCTCTTTTAAAGGGATACTGTCATGGGAATTTATGTATTCCAAAATGCATCAGTTAATAGTGTTGCTCCAGCAGAATTTGCACTGAAATCCATTTTTCAAAAGAGCAAACAGATTTTTTTAGATTTAATTCTGAAATCTGACATGGGGCCAGACATATTGTCCATTTCCCAGCTGCCCCCAGTCATATGACTTGCTCTTATAAAATTCAGTCACTCTTTACTGCTGCACTGCAAATTGGAGTGATATCATCCCCGTAGTCCACCAGCAGAACAATGGGAAGGTAACCAAATTAACAGCTCCCTGGTACATATAAAAACAGCACTCAATAGTAAAAATCCATGTCCCACTGTGACTCCTTCAGTTACATTGAGTAGGAGAAACAGCAGCCTGCCAGAAAGCAGTTCCATCCTAAAGTGATGGCTCTTTCTGAAACACATGATCAGCAAAATGACCTGAAAAGGCTGCCTATACACCAATATTACAACTACAACAAAATAAAAAATACACTTGCTAGTTCAGGAATTAAATTTTATATGGTAGAGTGAATTATTTGCAGTGTAATTTAGAAATAAAAACTAAAGCCTAAAAATCACGACAGAATACCTTAAAAGGGGTTGTTCACCTTTAGGTTAACTTTCTTTTAGCATGATGTAGAAAGTGACATCCAGAGATAATTTGCAATAGGTTTTAATTTATTATTATTTGTGGTTGGAGTTATTTAGCTTTTTATTCAACAGAGCTCTGGGTTACTATTTCAGATTTCCATAGCAACCATGCACGGATTTGTATGAGACTGGAAAAAAATAGGAAAGGACCTGAATAGAAAGATAAGTATTAAAAAGTAACAATAAAATTACATTTGTAGCTTAACAGAGCTTTATTTGAAAGCTGGAAAGAATCAGAAGAAAAAGGCAAATAAGTAAAAAATAAATAAATAATGAAGACCAACTGAAAGGTTCCTTATAATAGGCCATTCTATAGCATACTAAAAGTGAACTCAAAGGTGAACCACCCTTTTAAGAGCACAAGTATTAATATCCTAAGCACTAGTATTTGTTCAATGAGTCACCTGTTCAGTCAAGTTGCATATTGTGTGCACTGTGTCCATACTGCTGGAATGCTCGTCACTATTTAACTCACCAAGAGTAACCTGTTACTTCCCTGTATTGTAAGAAGTGTTGCTACATTTCTCTCACATGCATATTAACTTACCGGATTTAGGCAGGCTCCATACAACTTGACAATATTGGGATGGTTAACACGAGACAATTGTCGCAGCTGAAATTTGAAGGGTCAACAAAAAATTTAAATATCAGACATAATCTGCTGGGTTTTAGGGCTCTTACATACGGGCGGTTTTCCCCTGCATTTCGCTTTCATCCGTTCAGCCGCAGGGGAGCGCAGGAGTAGACGCACTAAATTATTGCAAAGGGGGCTGTACTCACACAGACGGATGTAAGCGCCAAACACAGGTGGGACGCAGCATGTTGGATTTCACCTGCGTTTGGCAAATACATGCGTCTGTGTAAGAATAGCACCCTTTACATTAATTGAGTGCGTCTACTACTGCGCTCCACTGTGGCTGAATGGAAGGGGAGCACAGGAAAAAACGCCCGTGTGTAAGAGCCCTTAGAGAAAGTTCTTAGATTAAACAAGTCATTCTTAAATTAACTGAAAACAAATTATTTAAGAATTTATTCAGTTTAAAAAGTTTCATATACATTTGCACATGCGATCCAAAATAGGAGAAAATGTCAAACATGCACAGCCACTCAGTGTCTGATTAAGATTCCTAAGGCAAAGTTGTGTTTTGCTAGGCAAGGCCAACAACTGTTGCTATAGAGTATATGCTTTAAATGTCAAGGTTAGCATCCATGGCTTAGTTGTTCTGATATTAAAATCAGATTATACTTTGTCTACATAAACTGAAACCTAAATTTTACATCCCCTGATTTTAAGTTTTCCCTCATTTTACACTGTTTTGTGGGTCCCACCAATGTATAATACATAATGCATTTCCCTGATTTGACATTTTACACTGTATTTGCATTTCTCTGTGCATGCAAATGTTTTACGGTTTGTTCTATAACAGCTATGGTCAAGGTGATCCCAGTGGTGGCCAATAAAAGAGTTTTATCCTTGAAAGCAGCAAGTAAGTTGCAGGTAAAACTTAGTCCCTGAGTAAAATGTATAATGAAGCATTTGAAATCTAAAAGAATCTGATGAAAGCCATACCAGGGATGAGTTTGCAGGAGTTGGCCAGTATAACTAAATTGCAATATATGGACAAACAATCCCTGTTTTGTTCAAAGGGTAAGGCATTTTCTAGTAGCTTAAGGCACAAAATGTATCAGTGTCCTTAATATATTGATAATGAGTTGAGTGCAGAAGACTTTTGTATTTGTCTATATGAATTTTGTCGTCACACACGGCATGTTTCGGGCACATCTGTCCTTGTAAAAGTGTAAAAAGATTAACACGAAGTTAACAATATGAGCTCTCTATTGTGCTAAAAAATCTCCATGAAATAAAATGATGCTGGGGAACAATCAGTGTAGCGAGAATATACCTGTTTAACCGAACACTAAAAAGGCCAAGAGAGCGACTTCAATAGGGACAGCATCAATTTAAATATTTAAATTCAACTTAACGGTGTGGCTACACGAGAGGCACGTGCATGGATTCCTGGGACTCACGGCCAACACAAAACTTTAAAAAATACACACACAGGGGTAAATGTGGATGGAAAGGGTGGCATTATAAACATGTAGTTACAGGGTACATTGTTTTTTAGGGGGCAATAATGAGTGGCTTTGCATGATTTTCCTTTTTTATTTAAAGGCCTTGGGCCTTTATCTGAAGCCTTTTAAAGGAGAACTAAAGCCTAACTAGGCTAAAAATCTTTACATTATGTTTTGGGCTTTTATACCAGCCCAAGGCAACCACAACCCTGTACCAGTAAAGATCTGTGTCTCCAAAGATGCCCCAGTAGCAACAGCTTATATTACAGACAAACCTCATTTTCTACTTGATAATTTGCAATGACCCCTAAGCTTTGCTTCTCAACAACTGCTCAGAGCCCACTGAGCACGTGAGTGTCGCAGACACTTTCCAAGATGGTGACCCCCTGTGACAGGTTTGAAGTCCTGGTTCATTGCTGCTATCGAGAAGCTGAAACTTTAGGCTGGTGCAATAAGTTCAGTATATAAAATATTCATTTTTAGGGTTTAGTTCTCCTTTAAGGGGAATGATACAGGGGGCATTGCTGCTGGTGTGAAGGGCCATGTATTGAAATGAATTAGCCTTATAATGCCTACTCGTATCATAATCAATCGAAAATAGCTCCTTCTGGATTATTGTGCAATGTTTGTGATTTGACTGGCTAGTATACAATAAGGTGACTTTCTTTTCTGTACAAAGTTATTTTTGGGTATTTCACAAGAGATGATTTTGCATGGTTAACAAAACACGTACTATTACCCAAAAAGACACTAGCCCAGCACACTGTTTCACATTAAATAAAAAGTGGCAAGTGTGCCACTCCTAAGATCATTGTAAAAAAACAAGACCATATTAAAGAATGAAAACATACCTCAACAATAAAGGCTTTCCTTTCAGATTCGCTTTCAATTTGTTTGATTGCCACATCTTTTCCTCGCCATTTAGCTTTGCAGACAACACCAAAGGTTCCTCTTCCAACTACCTATTACAAGAAACATTTTGAAGAACACGTGAAAACAAGTTCAATGTATTTATTACATCAGCATGGCTGTGTCTTTTAGACTTTTAAAAAAGCAAAATGCAACTTTGGGGGCTGGGGCAATAAATTCTGACGCCCAATAAAACTCTTTAAAGGGGCGGTTCACCTTTAAGTTAACTTTTAGTATGTTCTAGAATGGTTAATTCTGAGCTACTTTTCAACAGGTCATCATTTTTTTCAAGTTTCTGAATGATATCCATCTCCTGACTTTTTCCAGTCACTGACCCATCTAATAAACAAATGCTCTGTAAGGCTACAAATGTATAGTTATTGCAACTTTTTATTACTCGTCTTTCTATTCAGGCCTCTCCTATTCATATCCCAGTCTCTTTTTCCAATCAATGCATGGTTGCTAGGGTAATCGGAACCCTAGCAACCAGATTGCTGAAATTGCAAACTGGAGAGCTGTTGAATAAAAAGCTAAATAACTTAAACACAAATAATAAAAAAATTAAACCAATTGCAAATTGTCTCAGAATATCACTCTCAGCATCATACTAAAAAGTTAATCTAAAACTCTTAGGGGCAAATTCACTAACTGGCGAAAATTTGCCAGCTCAGGCCTTGCGCACATCGGCACATCGCAACACTTCGCCAGGGGTAAATTCGCCTGGATAACGCTAATTCACAAAGATCCGAAGTTGCGCACAGGGTACCAAACGCTTGTGAAAATACACCAGCGAAGTTACGCTCAGCAGTTCGAAGTTACATTAGTATTGGCTAATTAGCATACGGATGCAGTTAAAGCACAATGGCCGTATATGTTGTAGCAAATACATTACACTACACAAGGCCAGGGAACCTTAATAAAATTAAATAAAGTTGTTATAATGCCCTACATATGTGCCCACAGTATAGTTTAGGTGCCATATGTTGGAAAATGTAGGGGGAAGGAGGGTACCCCCCAAAAAAAAGTATGATCTTTTTCAGTCTATCACCCTTTAAATAGGAAAAAAAACGTTTTTTTGGGACTTAGAAAAATTTTCAACTTTTTTTGAGGAACTCCTATCTACTCTATTGCACTTCGCCTGGTCTGAGGTGGCGAAGGCAAGTCTGGCGATAGAGAGAACGGTCAGTTAAATCAAAAACTTAGTGAATTTGCATAGTAAACCTCTTTCGCCAGACCAAAAATTCGCCTGGCGTAAGTGCGAAGCTGCGCCAGAGTCTTTCTCCTTGGCTAAATTACGCCAGTGAATTTACGCCAGCTACCATTAGTAAATTGGCGAAGTACTGAAATGACGTCACAATTTTCACCAGCGTTAGCCACTTCGCCCTTTAGTAAATTTACCCCTTAAATGTGAAAAAAGTGAATGTTCTTTCCTATTGCATAATAGGTTAAGTTAGGTAACAGATAAAGGACAGAATTAAAAATAATGGAATCTCGCTTTCTAGTAGCCTGTTATTTCTAAAACTGCACAAGGTAACTTAAGTATTGCAATGCACTCTATGTGTACTAGACAAATTACTAAAAATATATGCTTTTATTGCTAAAGTAAGTTTTTATCACAGACTTTACTGTTTAGGCCAGAGTGTTTTTAATTCCTGCAGTTCTTCCTGAGATGTAACCTAAAACATCCTGTACCATGGGCTTCAGTTGTCATTTTTTTTTTTTTTTAAAAGGTTAAATTGTTTCTCTTTTGGTTACATTTTTTTTTTTTAAAGAATACCTTTATTATACTTTCTCAGCAGGGTTCAAAAGTATGCCATAACTCTTGGAAGCTCAGGAGTCAGAGCCAGGATGGAAGAAAATCGAAACAACCGGATAGATACTGCTTTCAACTGCAAATACATTTACACTTAACTAAAAATACTTAACAATAAAAATGTAGAATGAATGGATATTGGGAAGTTGCATAGAATTGCATTTTCTTTCACTATGCAAAATAGGATTCATGTAGAGGACCCCTTTAATTGCAATAAGGGCAATGATGATTCAGCTTGTCTAGGCTAAGACATTGATTATGATGAGCATTTGAGAACTGTAATAAACCGATACAGCTCTAGATCCATTAACAACAATACATTTTACTACAGAGAAAGAAACCTGCCAGATCAAGAAAAAAAAAATAAGGATACAAGCCAACAGATGACTACTTTTGAATCCTATTATGGACAGAATTTTAAAATGTAGTCCTTAGAGAACTTGCACATCCAGTATAGTATACGCTAATCCCTTGGTTATACTCCTTTGCAAATTTCCGATCTACCTGGCTGTACCAGGACTCAGAAAATACATTATATGGAAGTGTCAAAGGAGGTGTGAGGATCCAAATAAACTACATCTAGTGCTCCTCTCCTTGATGAACTGCTCTGGTAACCCTGTCAAAGAAATCTGAGATATGTTTGACATGATCACTCCTTAGGGAATCTATGCAGCTTTTGATTATGCAGTTTGCTGGATACAAGGCAATCAATTATTCTTCCTCTCTGCAACATTTCCATTAATTTACTTACCAGACAAATAGAACTTTACTTCTATGTGAGGATCACATCTGTCCCTTTACTGTCCTCTGAGACCTCAGCTGCCATCTGTGTCTAGTTAAGCAAATGCTGCAAAGCTATTTTCTTATTAATATTCTAGGGATACTGTATGTTCCTTCTTCCTAGCGCATTCACTTTATTTTGACGAAGATAACTTGCTTTATATCAACACAGGGTGGCATCTAGTAATTTCTGACATTCTATTTGACGGGGGATATGATTATTACTAAAACCAGCTATAACCAAAAAAAAAAACAAAAAAAAAACTTCAGAATAGCCCAACCGTTCATGGTTTCATACTTATCTGGATTTTGTTAGACTTGTACAGTAGGGATGAATAAGTAGCTCAATCTGGTTGCTAGTGTCTAATTTAGTTTAGCAACCAGTCTGTGGTTTGAATGAGATACTGAAGGGTGAATAGGAGAAACTGAATAAAAAGGAACATGTACCGCGACCTTGCACTCCCTAAGCGCACTGTGATTACGGTGTTCCAGAAATCCCTATGTGAGCCGCGGGGACCCTCGCAGGAGTGGTCCCTGCAAACACCTGTGGGGGACCCCTGCACTCCCCCACGATACAAGTTATCAGTCAATGGGCTGACAAAGGTATTAAAACGTTGATGGACATAGTAACGGATGGACACTTTGGGACTCTAACACATGAGTTTGGGCTGACCCCCGCCATGTATTTTCATTATTTACAACTTGTGCATGCTTTCTACTCCCAGTTCCCCTCTAGACCCCTGCAGGTATCCAAAACCACCTTGGAAGCTTACCTACTTAGGCAAGATCTAAAATAACCTCTTCCATGGTTCTATACCCTGCTGTGGCAAGCTAACCCTGATCCATTGGCCAGGATGAAAGGGAAATACCTGACCTTGAGGATGAAATGTGGGTAGATGCATTAAAGAAAGTCCCATATATTACAATGTCAGTTAGGGACAAGTTCATCCAAATTAAATTAATCAACCGGGCTTACCCAACACCTTACAGGCTGGCTAAACTGTACCCCTAAGTATCAGATACATGCCCTAAATGCAATCTAGCGGTAGGCACTTTCTTCCATGTTTTGTGGGAATGCCCAGTCATAAAAAATTTTGTTCTGTAATTTTAAAGTACATTAATGAGAGATTGGCCGTCCCCAACATTCAATGCCCGAAGGTATGTTTACTCAGGGTGCTAGAAGACTTGGGACCATCATCATACCAATGGTTATGTTAGCTCCAGCTGCTTTTGTATGTGAAAAAAGCTGTATTGTTGACTTTGAAATCCACATCAGCTCCAGCATTTACCCTCTGGAAAAAACATATTAACAACGTGTTACCCAAACAAAAATCAGTTTACTTGTCAAGAGGATGCCCAGCTAAGTTCACCGCAATATGGAACACTTGGTTGAATGCTCAATCCTTATAAATTGGTTTGACTCAAAAAGGTTTAGGAAGCTCTACTTCTTTCGATCCCTACTTTTCTTCCTACGCCTTACCTGTTTAGTTGTAACCGTTAAAACATCGAATAGAAACTTTAAAAAAAGTAACAGTAAAATTATAGACTCACAGAGCAACAATATTATGTGATGACTCCTATTTGAAAGCTAGAGGCAGAAGAGAAAGGCAATAACATTAAAAAAAGCTATAAAAAGTACAAACTAGAGACCAAATAAAAAAAAATAATAAGATGCAGAAATTATTAACACCACTTTAATAAGCGGATTGAAGCATGGGGAATACAGATCCACCAGTCTGAAAACAAGTCATATGGAGCAGCGAATAATGCAACATTATAAAACAACACGGTTAAACCCTGAAAAAACCTCATACAATCTGGGAAAAGCTTAAACCCGGGGGTGGGTAAAATCTGGTCCAAAAGTATGGCCTAAGATGTGGGGGAAACCGTCTAAAAATTTGGGAAATTCTCCCACTAAAATGTATTAGAACAAGAAAGGACTATAAACAAACAAAAAATCCCCATAAAATCCAGGAGAGTGCAAAATGATTTGACTGTAATAGCAAATATTACAGATGACGGGTAATATTTTCAACTGATTTAAGTAGAAAAAATGGAGATGCTCTAATACCAGTAATAATCTTGCAAGTATTAAATAAGTGTTTATGGAAATAAAATGGTCTAATATAGTCTTTATATTGATTAGTAAGGTCAGGAAAACTTCCACTTGGTTTATCGACCTGAAAAATGCTGAGTAAAAGCCATTTAGAATAAGATAACAATAATGGGGTTATTTTGTGTTTGTGATGTTTCTTCCTACCTTGATGAACTCAACTGAAATGTTTGCTTATTTAAGAAAAAAAAAACTGAATGTAAAAAACTTCATTGAATGCAAAAAAAAAAAAACTCTACCTCAAATTCTTGGAGTTTTCGAGCACAAAACTTGAAAATTGTGAAGGCAAAAAACATTTTCCAGTGGTTAAAGGGACCTCTGTCACTGACTTCTACATGACCTCGACAGGTTTCAGCTGGAGTATTTTTGGATTTCGGCTTTTAGGGGAATAATAAATCTCGAAAAATATTAGGTTTTTTTAAGTGAAACAAATTGAAAAACTCAATTTTTTTTTTTAGAGAAAACACAACTCAACCTTTGATAAATAACTCCCTAAGCATGCTAGGATTACACCTCTCTACTCATATGTAGCAAAGTGAATTTTTCCAAACAACTAGGCACAAGATGAAGACCAGTAAGAAATTAAAGGGTTTTGCAAAGGACATCCTACTGCAGGCCCCAGGCTGTGTTTGCCGACTAGAGACATATATAGTGGAAACAAATCTGGTCCATGTTGCAACTGCACATACTTGTGGTCGCGGACATGGGCCGAAAAGCAAAATGTGATGCAGCAGAAGTTGGCGTCCATCAACAAGCAGAGCTGTCGGAATCAATTTCGGGTATCTGGAGTCGCCAAAAATGTACTGACTCCTAATAATATGGGGGTGCAGTGACAACTAGGAAGTGCAGAATAAATAGTGAAAGTAATCCGAAGGCATAGAAGTGCGGCAGGCAATATATGACAGGTAAGATTTTTAAATACATTAAAAACGAGTATGAATATTTAAATAAAAAAAGAATTTGGGTTTCATGTTTAATTTGAAAAGTACTTTTATTATACAGCTTTTTATGTCTGGGTGGCAGGTCCCCTTTAACAGCTATTCTACATATATGTGTAGTGAATCAGCAGATAAAAACAATGGGGAGGTTATTGGGTCAGATTTTGACTGCTAAAGGGCTCTGGTGGCCTTGGGCTGGCAAAGAAGAACAAAACATAAGATGTGGGAAATCAAGTCGAATTATTATGAACAACGAGGGGTATTTACAAGACTCCTCCTCAGGCTAAAGCTGTGCCTGTCAGCGCAGCTACATGAAGCTGCTGCAGAAGAGAGGGGGATCTGCTTCTTTCTGCCTGGAAAACGCAGGTGGAGAGCAGTGGAGCTAACGCTCTGTGTAACTTTGACCTTACACTTTGCTCATGGCGTCCCCATTACGCTGTGCTTTTTTTAGTGCAATGGACAGTATGTACACGCAAATATGTAACTTTAAAGGATCAGTAACATCAATTTCTTTAAAAAAAAAAAAAATTGTTAGTATAGAACGAAAAAAACCCACAAAGACATGTTAAGCTTTTAAATCGCTAAGTTGGTAGAAATAACTTACCAAAACTCTGCTTGCCCTCCTCTTCAGAAAAGGTGACGATCCATCATGCATCGCTCGATTTCTCCTCCCTGGCTATCTCCTATAATGAAAGCAGGGAGGAGAAATCGAGGGCCGCACGATGAATCGCTTTTTCTGAAGAGGAGCGCAAGTGGAGTTTCGGTAAGTTATTTCTTAATAAAGACTTAGAGATTTAAGTTTAATTTGTCCTTGTGTTTTTGTTTTCGTTCTATACTAACAATTTTTTTTTTTTTTTTTAAATTGATGTTACAGCCAATGTATATATCAACTTAATGCCAATACCACCTCTGACTCCCAAACTAAATCAACCCACTTGTTCCTTTTCTGCCCCAACATGAAGACATCACTGTTTCTATGTAGGTATCCTTATCCAATCCAAGCACAATAAAAGAGATCTGCTGTAATAATCATAATAATGAGGGTTTAGTGAGCCTTTGTGTAGTGTGTAGCAGGCATAAATCATAAGGTTGGGGAAAAATAAGCACTTTCAATAGGTCAAAATGTCAGACGCATGTTACATGCATTTTTCCAGAGCTGCTGTTTAGTGATTTAGTGCATGAGAACCAGTGATCAGCATACTGTCAGGCAACAGTAGTCTGGAAAAACGTTTCTATGCTACACTGCAGAGGAGGGACACAGGAAGGAGGAAAGGAGGGAAGGATAGAGGAGGGAAGGATAGAGGAGGGAAGGATAGAGGAGGGAAGGACAGAGGAGGGAGGGAGGGCCAGTGGTGGGTAGGCAAGACCTGCAAAGGGGAGTTAATCTTGGCATGGGGTAGGCAGAAGAATCTTGAACAGGCACCTGCCCAGTACCCCCACAGCATTGCGCTCCAGGTGTCCCTTCTGCCTACCTCTAGTACCTCTAATTCTGGCCCTGGCTCATATCCATCTAAACGTCAATTCAGAAAATCCAAATGTTCAGAACCAGCCTGTATCTAATCAGCTGAAACAACGAGCTGGTGCCTAATTAAAGATAAAAAGATTCAGAATGACCCTACAGCCAATTAGAGGAATAAATATGCAGAGGGGAGATACAGGCAGTGTTACAACAGCAGCAAAGTAATAATAGACACTGTATTAATAACAAATGATTCTGTTTAATATCAGGGGAAAAGTCATTCATGGATACAATGTAACAATTAAAATCAATATCTGCTTATGGCTTTACTTTGTATCTCCCAGACCATCCAACTGCTTTCACTACATATTCTCTTAGTGCCTTTACTATAGAATGAAAGGCCTTTGGGCAGTGTCATATTTTACACCCACACACAAGTGCTGACACAAGCTGGTCAGGCAATTTTTCCATTCAAGTGTATGCATGGCTGTTTCAGGGTTCTTGAAGGTGAAGGAAAGCTACCGAAGCAGTTTATTGCCAATAGAATAACCACAATAGTGCAAGCTATAACACTATATTTATTCTGCAGAATGCATTATACCTGAGTAAACAGCTCTAGAAACTCTCTGTTTGTTTAGGATAGCAGTTGCCATATTCGCTTGATGTGACATCACTTCCACCACTTCTCCTTGCTCACTCATAGGGGCAAATTCACTAAGCGCCGAACGCTAGCGTTACTTCGATAGCGTTTGGCATTTTCGTTACTGCGCAAATTCACTAATGAACGCTGGCGTAGTTTCGCTAGTGTTACTTCGCACCCTTACGCCTGGCGAAGTTTCGCTAGCGACGTAACTACGCAAATTCACTAACGCGCACAGTGTACTGAACGCTACCTTTTACGCTAGACTTCCTTCGCCACCTCAGACCAGGCGAAGCGCAATAGAGTAGATAGGGATTGCTTCAAAAAAAGTCAAAACTTTTTCTAAGTCCCAAAAAATGCTGGCGTGTTTTCTACATTATGGGTGATAGGCTGAAAAAGATCGAAATTTTTTTTGGGGCTCCCCTTCTTCCCCCCTACATTCCCTGACTCATGGCAACTTACCTAGACAGTGGGCACATGTGTAGGGCAAAATACAATTTTTATTTGATGTTTTGAAGCTTTTCTAGCCATTTGTAGTGCTGATACGTATTCCTCCATTGAAATTTGGCGCCGTATGCAAATTAGCCTTCGCTAGCGTAACTTCGCTTTACTTAGCGAATCAACGCTAGCACAACTTCGCAACCTTACGCTACCCCTGAGCGCAACTTCGGATTTTAGTGAATTTGCAAAGCGCTGGCGAAACTACGCCTGGCGAAGTGTGGCGAAGTTACACCTGGCGCAACTACGAATCTTAGTGAATTTGCCCCATAGGCTGGGCTCAGATTACAGAAGGGAGGGGGGAGAGAGGAGCAAACTGATCATGCTGAAACCTTAGCCCTGGAGGTTTATGCTGAAAACAGGTCTGATACAGAAGCCCATGTATACACAATAGAAGGGTAGAAATGTGGCGTTTCTTTTGACAGAGCAGCATTCATTTGAGGGTTTACTGGTGTATTTATATAGACCATTCTGATAAAGCTTACTTAGTTTTAGCCTTTCCTTCTCCTTTAAAGTGCCCCCCAAATTGCTGTGTGTGCCATAACCCTAAGAGGCAACAATAGGGAAGTGAACCTTAGAATAAATACATGATTTAGCTATTTTTCAGGTGAATGTAAATACTGTTACTGGATTCTACTCATCTATCCTTGGCCAAGACAAAACAGAAAGGCAATCTTCACATCCCTGCCATTATGAATATGCAAAGCTACAGTCATGACAAATGTAGCATTTCAAAATAAATACACACGCATAGCACTCATTATATTCTCTGCTGGTCCTCAGCAAGGGTTGCCACCTTCTCTGGAAAAATCATACCAACCTTCCTATTTCTGTTATCGGTTATCTTTGTAATAATATTGGCAGCACATATAAACTGGCCAGGTGGCATCATTAGCCTCATGAAGCGACAGATTAGTATGTACAAAAATGACTGATGAGTCAAAGATATGAAACTCCCTTCATTCATGGTTTCATAAAACCTAGCTCATGGATTCAGAAAAGTATACTGCATGTAGCTGATCATACAAATGAATTTGGTTCAGATAGTGATCTAGCATAGTACCATCACCCATTCCTGAATGATGGACTTAAGCAATTTTCATGGGAAAATCACATATATGCACCAAGTAAAAATGTCAATATAACTAGTGTTATGAATCGCTTTCATCCGAGCAGAGGTAATACTTGCGGGTGCAGGTAGACCAGCAACAGAGGAGCAGCCGGGGGGAGTAGATTTTTGGCCTACATTCCTCCACAGCCGAGATCCATGTGGTTTGTCCTTAGCCTTGGAGGGGGATAGGGATGTGCCAAATGTTAGGCTCCCCAGGGATTATAATTAATTACCGGATACCCCAGGCCACTGCTCTTGCTAGCAGAAAACTGCGCCGGCCCTGGGCACTTCTGGGTGAGCACCACGGACTTCGTCCTTCTTTGTGTAGGATGAGCAGTTGAGTGAAAAGTCAAGATTTAAGCAATAATGCTAATTTTTTCACTCTAGTGTGAATGTGTCGACTCTGGGCGAGCGAAAAATGAAAAATATTGCTCTGTGGTGCACATACAGAAGAAGTACCCCAGGTTGGTGCAGTTTTTTTGTTATAAATATTTGAAAGAGAACAAGGTGCTCCAGAATGAGATATAAAGTGACTCACTAAATAGTGAAAGTGGTCCGGGTGCACCAGCCCCAGACCTTCAGCTTTAGGGAGTGGTACAGCAACGAATATAGAAGCAGAGCTGACCAGCACTCAAAACGGATCCACAGGAACAAAGGAATTCAGTTAAAAAATCATTTTATTTGTAGAAAAATTAAAAATATATCAGCATCTCCATATACCCAACGCATTTCGCACCCCTAAGGGCATTTAGTCATGGGCAATTTTTTTGTTAACAGACGCCCTGGCCCAGGGTATCAGGGGGTGCCTAAAATTTGGTACTCCCCTCAATGATTTTAACTTTCATTCTCATTCAAACTGGTTCTTCCCAAGTGTCCTACTTTTCACTGTGTTCATGCTTGGCAAATAATTTAGTTTAAAAAATTCTGTAAAAAAACTATGAGTGAACTGGTTTTGTTATTTCATTAAAATTAATTAAGTAAAAAGCAGAACAAGAGGTTTCCTAGCAAAACCAGTATCATTATAGCAATGAATGGAATAAGCACACCGTTGAAAAATACATGGAACAAATGCCTGCATGGCCTCTCCGTTACATCTGATAAAACAATCTTATTTCACATGTACGTTGCGTGGAACCAATGAAGTCCTTAAACGGGTTGCTCACCTTTGAATTAACTTTTAGTATGCCTTAAAGTGGCCATAGACGGAGAGATCGGCTCGTTTGGCGATGTCGAGCGGATATCCCTCCGATATGCCCACCTTGAGGTGGGCAATATCGGGCTGATCCGATCGTGGGCCCTAGGGCCCAACGATCAGATCCTAACGAATGGGAACGGTGGTCGGATCACAGGGCCGCATCAACGAACAGATGCGGCTGCGATCTGACGGGATTTTAGTCCCATCCGATCGAGATCTGGCTGACTTTCGGCCAGATCTCGATCGGGGAAGCCCGTCGGGGGGGGGGGCCCATACACAGGCGAATAAGCTGCAGACTCGGGCTGTGTATGGCCACCTTTAGAGAGGCTTATTCAGAGACAATTTGCAATTGGTTTATTATTTGTGTTTTTTGAGTTATTTAGTCTTTTATGCAACAGTTCTCCAGATTGCTATTTAGGCAAATTCCCCTAGCAACCATGCACTGATTTGAATAAGAGGCAAGTATATGAATAAGAGAAGCCTGAATAGAAAGATGTGGCATAAAAAATAGCAATAACAATAAATGTAGTGCCTTACGGAGCATTTGTATTTTAGATGGGATCAGTGACCCCCACTTGAAAGGGTCAGAAGAAAAAAGCAAATAACTCAAAAAGTATAACTTATAAATATTGAAGACCAATTGCAAAGTTGCTAGTAATTGGACATTCTGTAGTATACTAAAAGTTACCTCAAAGGTGAACAACCCTTTTAAAGGAGAAGGAAAGGTTAAAACTAAGTAAGCCTTTTCAGAAAGGTCCATCTAAATATACCAGTAAACCCCCAAAGTAATGTTGCTCTGAGTCCTCTGTCAAAAGAAACACAGCATTTCTTTCCTTCTATTGTGTACACATGGGCTTCTGTATCAGACTTCCTGCCTTCAGCTTAAACCTCATTGCCCTGGGCAAGAGCATGCTCAGTTTGCTCCTCTCCCCCCACCCCTCCCTTCTCTACTGTAATCTGAGCCAAGAGCAGGGAGAGACTCAGGCAGGAAGTGATGTCACGCCACATTAATACTGCAGCTCCTATTCTAAACAAACAGAGAGTTTCTAGAGCTTTTTACTCAGGTATGGTAAAATATTCTACAGAATAAATATAGCATTCTAGCTTGCACTATTGCAGCTAATCTATTGGCAATAAAATGCCTCTGTAGCTTTCCTTCTCCTTTAAATGGGTCATTCCCTTTATCTATGGTACTCCTGGTAGGCCAGTTTGCTACTGTAATTCATTTCTACATTGTTTTGCGGTTTAATTATTTTACTTTTTGCTTGGCAGCTCTCGAGTTTGGAACGTCTACCTTGTAACAAGGCAGTGGTTGGGGGGACAGAATGGAAGATGAAAAGGAAAGAAAAGATTAGCCATAAAAGTAACAACAATGAAACATGGTGCCTTACAGAATATCAACTTTTGGGGTACCAAAAACAATCACACAGCATTTTTAAATACCAGAATGGAAAATGGCAATAACAGGCTGGAAAAACCATTAAAAGAAAAAAACACAAAAAAGAAGCAGCTGAAAAGGGGCTTAGAATAGGCCAGTCAATAACATAGTAAGAGTTAATGTCTATACTGCTACATTTGTCTCCATTGCACTTCACCTGGCAAAGAATGAATAAGACTAAATATTTACAACCAGTGGGGAAAGTCCAACCTGCAGTGAGTAATGTACAAGTATTGGAAGTTACTGTTATGAGTTGCAGGTTGGACATTTCTTTTCACCCCATTTGCTCGTGTCACCCCTCAGGCTCACCTCTTCCACCTCAATCTCCTTGTAGTCGATCTCCTCAAAGTTCAGCACCGGTGGAGTCTCAATCATTTCAGCAGAGGTGGCAGACATGCCGCGCCCTTACTCGAAAAATCGGGGACCCCACCGGCGGAAGCCGGGGTACACAGCTGCAAAACACCGAGTCCTGCACCCAGCGGGCTTAGCAGGAGCCACCGTAATACTTGGAAGTGACGGGCGGCCCCGGCCCAGCAAGGACCAGGTAACCCCCTTCTGGGCTGCTGGGCCTAGCCTGCTTAGAGCCAGGGCCTGTGATGGAAGAGCGAAGGGCTCTCTCGCTGCTACTGTGGCCGCAGAGGAGCTTGCCAACTTCCGATCCGACCATACAGGTAGAAGCAAAGACGCACAGGCCTCGCACAGAGCGGCGCCGATAGTGGGGGCTGGGCTTCGGAGTGACGTCACGCACAGAAGCAAAGGGAGGCGTGTTCAGGAAGAATTTTTTTTTAAAAAATACAGAAACTTTATTGAAATGCCAAAACTGAGATATCTGTAATCAAAGATGATATAAGGCGCGCTATAGCAGTTTCCACTCCTCCGATAATGTATTTTTCTTTGCGGTCTTATATAGTTTTAACATGAGAAAATCTACATTGAAATTGGCTGTAATATCTATGACGTCCCTTGGTTCAGATACAAACATGTATGACGTATGAATTTGCCAACTTTTTCAATATATTTTTTTCACTCATTTCCAGAAATATTTTATGAGGGCCTTCTCTCAATGTATCACTTATATAGCTATAGGAAAGGGATGTATACAAGATAATGTAATCTTTCTCGTTTAGCGTGCAGTAAACCCCATGTTGTTAAAGGAATTGTTCAGTGTAAAAATAAAAACTGGGTAAATAATTAGGCTGTGCAAAATAAAAAATGTTTCTAATATATTTAGCCAAAACTCTAATGTTTAAAGGCTGGAGTGATTTGATGTATAACGTGTCAGTCAGTACACTACTTCCTGCTTTTCAGCTCTCTTGCTTTACACTGACTGGTTACCCTGGTTACCAGGCAGTAACCAATCAGAGACTTGAGGAGGGGCCACATGGGTAATTTCTGTTGCTTTTGAATCTGAGCTGAATGCTGAGGATCAATTACAAACTCACTGAACAGAAATGTACCATGTGGCCCCCCTTCAAGTCGCTGACTAACTCAGAGTTATAGAGCTGAAAAGCAGGAAGTTGGATTCTGGCTGTTTTATTAGACATCTGTTCACTCCAGCCTTTATATATAAAATTTTTGCTAACTAACTATATTAGAAACATTTTTTATTTTGCACAGCCTATCTATTTACCTTACCCAGTTTTTATTTTCACACTGAACTATTCCTTTAAGCGCATAATGACCAGTCCTGGGGATTTTAAATCCTAATTTCTCTCAACTCTAAATGGTTACATGAAACAGGGTCTCAAAATAATGACTCAGGGTTAGTTGAAATCTTTGCATGTCTGTAGGGTTGCCATCTGGCCTATATTTTACCAACCCAGCAGGTAGGGTTGCCACCTGGCCGGTATTTTACCTGCCTGGCCTGTAAAAATGATGGCTGATCCCAATGTTATTAATAGGGAAAAAAGATAAATAAAGGCCGGTAGATTTTTCCAGAAAAGGTGGCAGCAGGTAAAAAGGTGGCAACTCCAGGCACAGTTCTTGATTGTTCTTGATTGTTCAGCTCACTTTCTTATTGCTCTGGGGGGGGGGGGGGGGCGGCTGATTCCTGCTTCCTTTTCTGCCTTGTACCTAACCTGTCTAAAACTCCTCATAGACGCAATGATTCTTCTTGCCAAACGACCAATTTTAGAGAAGTTGACCAATCCTTCGAAATTATCGGGAAATTAGTGGGATTCAAACGATCGTACATCTTGCGATTTTTCGGCCGACATCTGAAATTGATCGGCCAGGTCAAAAAATCTTTGTCGGTCCCAGTCCAATCTATCTATGTTTTCAGGGCCAAGCAGGCAGCTCCCCTTTGTTTTCCTGGCAAATTGGTCTTTTTAGTTGATGGTCAATTCGTATGATCGTGCGATCGTTCTGAGAAAATCGTGGTCTTACGATGAGAATCGGATCTTTTAAAAATATCAATATCTATGGCCAGCTTTAAATCCAGTCCTCTAGCTATCCAGTCCTCTTGCTATTCTACCCTTCTGCTCCTGTACTCTCCTGCTTTACTGTCCTGCTTTCCAGCCCTTATGCTCCCATCCTCTCTGCTCCCATCCTCTCCTTCTGCTCTAGTCTCCTTCTGCTCTAGTCTCCTTTTGCTCTAGACTCCTTTTGCTGTAGTCTCCTTTTGCTGTAGTCTCCTTTTGCTGTAGTCTCCTTTTGCTGTAGTCTCTTTCTGCACTCTATCACCATTTTGATCTGATATATGCCTGCACCATCCTGTCCCATTCTTTCAGTCTGCTCCTGCTCTATGCCCGCATAGTCCTGTCCTGTCCTTTCAGTTTGCTCCTGCTCTACGCCTGCAACATCCTGTCCCATCCAGTCTCTTCCTGTCCTGACTCTTCATCCTGTTCCACTCTGCACTTGTTCCAGTCTGACTCATCACCCTTGTCACCCAGTTCCAGCCCTTTTCCTGTCTTGTGTCCCGTGGGTTCAGCCAGATCTTGCCTAAAGGACTCACCTACCTCATCAGCCTCCACAGCGCCCCTACCTAATCCTTGACAGTGTGAGCTTCAAAGGGTTTCATTATTGAGATTAATTGTCCCTTGCATTGTTTTACCTGTGATTCAGACTGTTAGCCCATGCAGTGCTTGATAAAATACTCATGGCAGTCTGAAATGTTGCTGAATTTTCAGGTCAGAGTCCATGTCCTAATAAAGGGGTTTTAACCAAAGAATTTTGTGGCTGGTGCTGTTTGTGAGTATGCTAGCCCATGCAGTGTTCACACCTAAGATTCATACTGCAAATCCCTATATTAACACCTCAGACTGTAAACCCCTGTATTGTTCATACCTCTTACTCAAGACTGTAAATCCATGCAGTGTTCACATCTCATATTCAGGCTGTAAGCACCTGTATTGTCCCTACCTCAGATTCAGACTGTAAACCCATGCATTGTTCTACCTCAGATTTAGACTGTAATTCCCTGGATTGGATTGTTCAAACCTCAGATTTAAACAGTAAGGCCTGTATTGTTAACACCTCAGACTGTAAATCACTGCATTGTTCACACCACAGATTCAGGTTTTTAAACCACTGCATTGTTCACAAATCATATTCAGACTGTAAAACCATGCATTGTTCCACAAGATTGTAAACTCCTGTATTCAGACTGTAAAACCCTGTATTGCTCAAACCTCAAATTCATACTGTAAATCTCTGTATTGTTCACACCTGATATTCAACCTGTAAGCTCCTGTATTGTTCATGTTGTGGAAATTTCCAGAGACCACTTGAGGTAAAAAGAAAGTTTATTTGACACCAGCTCCGTGGATTCTGAACTTATCAGGAGTCAGAACACTGCTCAAAAATACAGAGTTAATATAGTCTTTTCATGGTCACATCACACAAAGACAAGTTTATAAGAAACTGCTCTTGGGATATCACATTATAGTTCTGAACTCAAGGATATGGTAAAACTCAGACTGTAAACCCCTGCGTTGTTCACACTTCAGACTCCTGTATTGTTCACTCCTCAGACTCAGACTGTAACCACCTGTATTGTTCCCACCTCAAATACAATAAGCATCTACATTGACATAAGCAGGACATCCCTGCATTGTCCACCTTTCAGATTCAGACTGTAAATCCCTGCATTGTTCATCTGTTGACACTTCAGACAGGCTGTAGGAGTGGTGCTGGGGTCACTTCATGTGGTACAGGATCTTAGAGTGGTTCTGATCAGCTCCTTTATCCTGCTCTATGATACACCATACTCTGCCTGTGGGAGATGAGCCGGGGGGGGGGGTTTGACCTATGGGTTCATTAGCATTCTGACATAGTTGGGGGCTACCTAAGGTGTCTAATTATGTGCTGGTGGTTGCTGTGTTATTCACAGGGTCGGATGCAGCATATGGATTGTAGGTTATGTTTTAATATGACATAATACATTTCTTTCACATATCAGTGATGAAAGATATCACTGCAGTGAGCACCAACCATTTTTTTTTGGTGTGCTATTTTTACTGGCTTCCTTTATTGGCCCCTCCACCATGTAAGCCAGAAGTTGAACAGCTCTGGA
This sequence comes from Xenopus petersii, assembly GCA_038501925.1. Taxonomy (NCBI): domain Eukaryota; kingdom Metazoa; phylum Chordata; class Amphibia; order Anura; family Pipidae; genus Xenopus; species Xenopus petersii. The sequence goes on from CM076680.1 coordinate 83,718,499, forward strand.
CCAGAGCATAACAACGAAATAACTTGTAGCAGGAAAAAGCTGTCTTAAAGGAAAACTATACCCCCAAAATGAATACTTAAGCAACAGATAGTTTATATCAAATTGAATGACCTATTAAAGAATCTTACCAAACTGGAATATATATTTACATAAATATTGCCCTTTTGCATCTCTTGCCTTGAACCACCATTTCGTGACTCTATCTGTGCTGCCTCAGAGATCACCTGACCAGAAATACTACAACTCTAACTGTAACAGGAAGAAGTGTGGAAGCAAAAGGCACAACTCTGTCTGTTAATTGGCTCATGTGACCTTACATGTGGTTTGTATGTGTGCACAGTGAATCTTACGATCTCAGGGGGCGGCCCTTATTTTTTTAAAATGGCAATTTTCTATTTATGATTACCCAATGGCACATACTACTAAAAAAGTATATTATTATGATAATGGTTCATTTACATGAAGCAGGGTTTTACACATGAGCTGTTTTACTCAATATCTTTTAATAGAGATCTACATTGTTTGGGGGGTATAGTTTTCCTTTAAAAGACTTTGGTTACTGGATTTCTAGCAACTGGCCTTAATGAGTGTACCAGTCAATACTTATGCAGTCCAAGGTTTTAGACTGGGCAGATCCTGACACCCATTAGTCATCAGTGTACTTATAACCAACATGTTAAAGAAGAATACATCCTGAAAGGATGCTAATGGAATAGGCACATGGGAAGTGTGTGGGTGAGGAGGGATGAGCGATTCATTTGACTATTGTGTAGCATCGCAAAATTGCGAGATTCTGACACCATAAATTAAACTTTTTTACATCTATCACAATATTGGCATTGAAAGCTACTTATAACTTTGCCATAAAGTATTTAGACAATGTTTTTACATTACATGTCTGATGCCCCATGTTCCTGTATGAGTGATCTGCCATATTTGTGCAGCAGGAGTCCGTTAGCATTAGAAACTTTGACTGACAGGCCGAGATGGGACAGTCAGGTTTAGAAACTTCAACTAACAATTGCTTACAAAAACAAACCTCTCAGCAAAAAATGATCAACATGACTTTTAGGGGCACATTAACTAAGCTCGAGTGAAGGATTCGAATGAAAAAAACTTCAAATTTCGGCCATCGAATAGGCTACTACGACCTTTGACTTCGATTTGAACTAAAAATCGTTCGACTATTCGACCATTCGATAGGCGAAGTACTGTCTCTTTAAAAAATACTTTGACTACATACTTCGGCAGTTTAAACCTACCGAGGTACAATGTTAGCCTATGGGGACCTTCCCCTGCATTTTTGATCGAAGAAAAATCCTATCGCTTAAAATCTACTTTGATCGATCGATCAAAGGATTTGCGCTAAATCCTTCAAATACGATATTCGAATTTGAAGGATTTAAATTCGAGGGTTTATTAACCCTCGATATTCGACCCTTGATAAATGTGCCCCTTAATGTACATTCATATTTTGAAAAGTAGTTTTTTAGTGTCAGCATCGCTTTAAGGATTCTAGGTCAGGTGACATTTCATTTTTATTTTTATGTAGTGCTTTCACTTCAGTTGAGTCTTTTGGCCAGTGTATGCCCTGATTCCAAGCCTACTGAAAGTAGGAGGTCAAAAACTTTTAAATTATCCTAAGCCGCTAGGAGCTAGGATAGAGTTCGAGAAAATGCAGCAGTCCAGACTACCCTTCAGTTGTTCAACCCCATGTGACCTCATTACTACTTATCCTGCCAACCTGTGGTGGTGGAAAGAGGCAAACCATGAATCACCCTTTTTCAATTTTCCTACATCATTACTTCAGTTTCATCATGTACCCTACTCTATGTTGCTTTTTGGCCTGAACCTTTCTGTTCTAAATAAACCAACATACAAAGACACCTGCTGAGGGTTGTTTTCTTAAGTTCTCATTTTCAGCAATGGGAAGTGATTCTCAGCTTTTGATTGTCAGTTCCACTAATTGTAGCCCAAGATAAAAAAATACCTGTTGTACAATATACATTATATATACATTATATATAAATAATATATTATGTATGTTGTGTATATTATCTATACATTATATATACCATTACAGGTGTTGAAAGCCTGCTTAGGATGGTACAAATTGCATTTTATGAACATTAGGAGGACTGCAGATTTATCAGCTCTATCTCAGCTATTATGTATGCGTTCCAAATGTTTGTACAGTTCCAGTAGTTACCAGAAGCAGATGTAAACTAATTAAATCCATCATGGTCTAAAACAAACACAAAGTGACATATAGAATAATATACTGCTAAGGTGGCATTCATTTGATATGAATCCATGTAGTTCATGTTATGCTTTATTTATTTTTTTAACAATTCTTTTTATTAAAATGTACAGAGAATTAATATAGATACAGTGGTATTAAGGTACAAGTTATGCTTTATTAAGAATTAGGGTATGTGGAATGAGCAGTGATAGTGATTTTCTTGCCTTTGGTTTAGTTTATTCTGAATATTTTGTTCTAATGAGTATCCAGAAGTACACATGCTTGGGTGCCCCTGCTCAGTAATACATAAGCTGTTAAGTTGTGTCCAAAAGATGTCATTATCATACTTAACAACGAATACGTTCTGTCAGCAAAGTTAATTCAACAGGATTTTATGGGTGTATGGAAAAACAGAATCAAATGAAAGTACAGTTCACTGCCTTACTCTAAGCTCACTGAAAGGGACATATATTAGGGTAATAGGATAAGCAAACTCAAATTCACATTTATAAAACGAATAAGCTTGTTTAAGAAGTTAAAAGAAAATTAGTTTTATAGCTTCAATTACTTCAACACTCAAGTCTTATGGGAGACAGACACCGTAGTATTAGAGAACTGAAGTGTAAAATAGAAGTGAAAAAGAAACATAATTTGAATGTCTCACACTTAATAACTGAATCTGCTCCGTATCCATTCAAATACCATTGGTTTCTGTCCATTACATAAAAAATATATTTAGTTAGACCAATGCCATTGTGTTTAAATCCTATTAGTATTTAAAATGTTCAGTAGCTGCTATGTGCATGTCTATGTACCCTCTAAAACTATATAGGATATTATTTCTGAAAAAGATATTAGAAGCAATGAAGGAAACAAAATCTTTTTAATGAATGCCATATAAGGCTGGCATCTTAGAGGAGCAGCTCATACTAGTAAGGCACTTGTTTTGCTTGTAGTTATCTCTGCCAGATGATACACTCAGATGACTGTTATGGATTTACTTTTTAAGCTTACCTTTCAGTTTTTTACCAGGGAAAAAGTTTATGCATGTGTGTAGGGCTGATTATAGTCAGTGGGTGGCAGTTTTTAAAGCTGAGTATAGTTGTCAAGAAGCTCTGAAAAAGTGAAAAAGAGTCATACCATATTGAAATACAGGCATGTCACAATTATCAGAACATGGAGGCATGTTTACTAACATCGGAGATAAATATCTGGAGAGATTTCTGGGGATGTTGCCCATAGTAACCAATCAGATCTTTGCTTATGTTTAAATTATAGGTGGCTGTTTAAATCTAATTGCTGATTGGTTGCCATGGGCAACAGCTCCAGAACTCTCTCCAGATATTTATCTCCAATGTTACTAGTTTGGAGAAAACTATGGCTACCTTTGACTCTTGCAGAAGACTCCATGTCCAGTTCATTAATAAATTAAATGCCCTCGCCCTCATGCATTTTCATTTAAAGTATGCCTAGTCTGCACTTTAATTTAATTCTCTGCATAGTTGCTAGCAAGATACTTTTCTTTAGAAAGGTTTTTACTTCTTAATACCTGTGAAATAGAATCCCCTCAGAGAGGATGCAAGAGTTCTAAATCCTGGAATTTTGTTTTAATGTAAAACCAGAGCTCTATTTTGCTCCTCCCCACCTCTGCATGCAAATTAAATAGAGAAAAGCACAAGAAAAAAGAGCATATTAAAAATAAAAAGAGATACGGTGCACATAGCATCCCTCCACTTTTTTCACTCCGGCGATTTTTTTTCAGAAGTTGCCCGAAGTTGCCTCACGAGGAAACTTCGGGAAACTTCGGAAAACTAATCACTGCATGTGCTTTAGCGCTTGGGATTTTTAATTTTAGCCAGCGCAAGAGAGAGGGAAGGCGATTGGTTCGCCGCAAAGACAAGGCGATTAGTCGCGGGCGACTAAATCTCGCCAAATCGCCCAGTGTGCCCCTACCCTTAAGTTACAAGTTAACTAGCTTATCCTATCCTTAATGGTTACAATTGCATATTTGCTTATCTTAAATAGTTACAAATGTATCTAAGTGCAGGCTCTGAGCATTCTGGGCTCTCTGCCAGAAGCCTCTTATTTAATTAAGTTTCAGAAACTTTTTCTAGCATCAGTGCAGGAGATCAAAGAGAAACTCGAAACATTTGCAATAGTAAAGAAGCATTGACTGTACAGTAGAACTTCATTTTTCTTACCCGTTGATCAGTATTTTGGGGTGTACATTGTGTATTATCCTTAATCTAGTATCAGAATACATTTATACAGGGAGAGGAATGCCAAGTCAAGAATGCACTATACACGAGTACAAGCTTTGAGGTAATATCTTATTTACTATATTATACAGTATTTATCTTAATTTTATTTGTATCATACATTAATGAATTCAAAGGTGCTTCAACCTCTAATTGTACATGGAATCATATATTTATACTGTGAAGGAAACTCACACCCACTCAAACTGAGTGGGGATACCTACAGTATACAGCCTATTTAGGCAGTGCATGAACTCTGTAAGTTTTACTCACTTTGCTTATGAAAACCAGCATGCATTGGAATACTGTATATATAGAGTGAAACTTTGCAATATTTGTTACAAAAGAAAGACTGTTATTTGTTATATATATTTTATTGAAATGCAAACAATAAAAGAGATCAATATGGCTCTGGTTGTCCTGTTGCACAACTGTTGCTGGTTGTTGTATTGTCTTTGTTACACTTGCTCTATTTTTGATAAGCTCAGCATAGTTACCCCGTAAGCAGAGGAATCAGCTACAAATCCCACTTTTTCTAATTCGTTTATAATTTAAGTAATGTCATAATTTACATAAACACACTGTTTCTAGGATCCCTTGTCCAGAAACCCATTATCCAGAATTTTCCAAATTATGGGAAGACCATCTCCATTCATTTTAAGCAAATAATTCACATTTTAGAAATTTTAAACCATACAATTCTGAAGTGCTCTAAGAACGCCAATAATGGAATATTGCTTTCTGCTATAAAATAAAAATACAATTACAATTCTCTGGAAACAAGACTTAAAGAGATACTAACATTTAGCAGTTTCACAGGATTCTGTCACTATGCCAATATTATGGTGTTTAGCACTAATCCCATAGTTGAAAGGTGTCCCTGCCTACTCCAGTCCTTTACTACTCGTCTGTGCCCCATCACAGCTAAAAGCACAGGGCTCAAAAAATCAGTATGAGTGCTGAGAACCTTTATAGGCATAGTGACACATTCCTATAATAACATGGACCTTGTAACTATCTCTTCATAGCTACAGTAAATTACAATATTATGCCAGAGATCTGTATACACTCTAAGGGTCATTTAAAACTGCAAGAACAGTGTGCAAAATGCAATTTCAAATGCAACTTGACATATTTTTGACCCACAGTCTAGCATTGCTGAAAATGTTTTGAGTTGGGATTGTGCCATTTCTGGTGATCTGGGTCAATGTGACATATGTACATGATTCTTTACAAATATGCTACTGCAACTGCCACTGTGAGAATCCTGGAGTTATCACCAGCAACACAATGCTGCCAACTTGCACAACAGTTTACATGATTTTTCTAGTTAGAGAAAGCATTAGGGTATGAAGATCCAAATTAAGGTAAAATATCCTGAGTTATCCAGAAAATCCCAGGTCCCGAGCATTCTGGAATACAGGTCTTATACCTGTAGTTGCAAGGCAGCCCTTCTGTGTATTCAGAAAATAAAATAGCTGTAGAAAAATATGTATTCAATAACTGCAAGCGCAAGCATCTTTTATATGCTTCACTTGCGGAACACAAGTCTAATTTACATTTAGCTTGACTGGGCTCTCTAGTGTCTGAGATGCTATATTTTTAGTGTTGCTGTTTCTATATTAATTTAAGATTAACATGGATTTGAATTTCTAAATACGTGATAGGAGGAGTTGTGAACTAGAACTTTGTGTTACAAGTTTGTAAGAATGGATTAAGCATATTTTCAACACACCTGCATTTGTAGAGAATAGTCTAAGGGGATTATTTATCAGGGGATTATTTATCAAGTTCTGAATTTATCTCAATATCGGCTGCTACAAACTCCGATCTAACCCGCTCGGGTTTTTAACGCTTATTTATTATTACATTTTCCCGAAAATTACCTTTGCAGGAAAAGCTCATATTTTCCCGATTTTTTTGTAAATTTTGCCCCAAAAGCTCCGAAAACATTGTGATATTGCCTGAAACCCCCGACACAAAAAAAAATCAATGGTACTGTTCCCATTGACTTTTATGCAACCTCGACAGATTTGAGATGCCGTGTTTTTATATTCGAGCTTTTTAGCCCTCGGAGTTTAATAAATTCTGAAAGATTTGTGATTTTTTTTAAGCCTATTATAAAACAAAAAATCACATAATTTTTCGGATTACGGGTAATTTTGGGTATTCAGAGTTTGGTAAGTAACCTCCTATGTCTCTAGCTATTAACAATGTACATGAAATCCAATTATCCATACATTTCAACAGTTTTACTTATGGTGTTTCTGGGAGTTGCATGTTCAGGTATTTTTGAGTTGCTTGTACTTATAGTGACACTGCTGTGCTGAGGAGATCAACTGCCATGGCAGTCATTGAAGATACAGGTAGTATAGCTTTAGTAATCCTGTGATTGCTAGGTCCAGAAAACTATTAAATTGTTTTATTACTGTTTGGTATGTTACAGGGGGACTTGAATGCTAAACTTATAATGGACCCTAGAGTCAACCAAGTTTATAATGTAGCTACACTTCTCATAGCTATACAAATCTTAATAAACAGTAGGAGCAAGCATTATATATAAATGTTAGAAACACATGTGCAATGTGTTGTGATTCCTTTCAGTATATTAACATTATTTTATTTTTATAGTGTAATCCTTTTTGTTTCCCCATCATGGAATCTATGGCTCAGGCATTAGAGTACAATCATACATATGCCGTGGATTCTGTAGTTCCAGATTTCTCTTGAATCTGTGCTGTGTTGAGGCAAGGAAAGATCAAGAATAAGTGATGTGAAAATGGTTAATTGCGGATATCTACCCATAATTTGCAATAATGATAACAATGTAAAACCCCCCTGGTGTATCAAACTGACATCTAAGAATTGGAAGAGGTACAGTATTTATTATCAGTTGGTTTCACTGTAGTTCACTTCAAATATCACACAGCACCAGAATAGCAAGATATAAATATTTTGTAATTTGAAGAAAATCCAGACCAAATATGCTTTTGTGTGAACAGAAATTGTGTGGCAAGGGTTTTCTTGACCACCAGGTGGCACTGTGGCACTGCATAACGTGAAACAAAGCTAAAGAAAGTTTGACTTTTAAAACTCTTTTTTCAGAGATATTTCATGTTAGCAAAGCTGCGTACAGTTTCAGCAAGACAAGAATCTGTCCTATGTGATTGAATATTGAGGCAAAGATGTAGAAATGACTACAGTTACTGAAGGAATCACGATGATGATGTTCACTTGCATTAGCTGCTTCCAAGCTTTAGGGATCTTCATCAAATTCCTTATAATCGTATTAAAACTGCAGTTCTACTGGGTGCCAACATACAGCTACTGTAGGCAAGCTAGCATGTGATCACAAATAAGATTTCACTGTGTGACGCACCGGTAACATATTAGTCAAAACAAGACTGAAAATATTTAGGGGGTTATTTACTAAACCTCGATTTTTTTCTGGTCGAGGTTTCTTTGGGTCTTTTTTTGGAATTTTTAGAGGAAAAAAAAAAACCTCAAATTTTTTCGAGATTTATTATAAACTGAAGCTGCAAAAAGTCTGAATCCGAAAATCCACCATCTCAAACCTGTTCATGTAGAAGTCAATCAGCAGATGACCCTTTTATAATTTGATGATATCCTGATCTGCGCTGGGTTTCATCTTGAATTTGAATTTCGCTAGATTTTTTTTGTTTTTTCAACCAAACCAAGTTATTTTATTGATAAATAAGATAAAATCATGGATGGGAGTTTGGTGAAGCTTGGTTTTATAACAAAGTAAGATACATTCAAGTTTTAGTAAATAACCCCCTTTGTGTACAATAATATGCCAATAACATGATGACATGCTACAACTGCTGAATCTGGCTCCCAAGGACCAATAGACACGAGAGTTTTGGGTCTCCTTCCTCCCTTATCTTAAAGGGCTTGGTTTCTACAAAACTTCTTAGTGCATCTTGGAATGTGACATAAAATGACCCATTTAAGTTAAATTAGGGCAAATGTTCTAAGGCTTATCCAACACGATCACATGCTGCTGCATGCAGTTGTTTGATTAGATATTGTGGGATGAGAAAAGTCTGAACTGCGTGATCTGTTTTTAAAGGGGTTGTTAACATTTACGGGAACTTTTGCTACGGCATAGACATTGCTATTCTGAGACAATTTACAATTGGTTTTATTTTCTGTGCTTTTTCAGTTATTTTTGCTCAGATATCCAGTTTGAAATTTCAGGAGATATCTGGTTGCTAGGGTCTTATTTACCTTAGCAACCAGGCTGTGGTTTGATCGAGAGAGACTGGAATATGAATAGGAGAGGGACTGATTACAAAGACAAGGAATAAAAAGTAATAATAATAAAATTGTAGGCTCTCAGAGTTATAGTTTCTCTCAGCTGCAGTCAGTGTCCCCCATTTGAAAGCTGGAAATGTAGAAGAGGTATGGAAATAATTTAAGAACTATAAAAAATAAACAATGAAAATCATTTGCAAAGTTTTTGGATTTGGACATACGAAGGGGGTTATTTATCAAAGAATTTATCTCAATATTTTCTGCTACAAACTCCGATCAAATCCGATCAGGTTTTTTACGCTTATTTATTATCTTATTTTCCAGAAAATATGCTTTGCGGGAAAAAATCCAATTTTCACAAATTTTTCGGACTTTTTCATATGATTTTCACGATTTTCACGTTTTTTTTTTCGAAAACTCTGAAAACTTTGGGGTATTGTCTGAACCCAGCGCACATCAAAAAATCATAGGGAAATGCACTTTTATGCTTACAGTGTAGCATTACCTGCACCTGAAGATCCTTTTCTTGCATTAAAAAGTTCACCATGTTCCATGACTATCAAGAACTCATATATATCACTCCCTCCAAATCATATCTAATCTGAAACTATTGCTACCCTATCTACTTCTCATTCACCCCCTCGAGGTGCTGTCTGAGAACCTTTGCTCTGCTATGGAATAGTGCTTCACATTTATTCTAATGCATTCACATATATATTCAGAAGCATTTGTCTACATTGACAATGAAAGAGTTAATATATATATATATATATATATATATATATATATATATATATATATATATATATATATATTTATTTATTTGAATAAAAGCACTTTTTGTTTTCATAAAAGTCCTGCTGGTGCGGCTGTTTTTTTTGGATATATATATATATATATATATATATATATATATCTATATATATATATATCTTTGTGCATTGCATTCTATAACATGTTGGTTCCAGCAGCTGAATAAATGTATTCCATGTAATCTATCATGCATGCAATGACCATTCCTATTTCTAGATTAATTTCTAGACTCTCCATCATTTATAGAGTGCAGTTCTTTTAAAAAGAAGGAAATTGTCTTTTCCCTTTCAGTCATGCTAATATGGCAGTAATTCAATAAGAAATCACACATTATTTGCCTGTTCAGTTTGCCATCTGTCTCTGAACAGAGTATAATTAAAATGTATTTTTTTTCAACAATAATTAAGCCATGAAGGAGCATAAGTGATTGATATCATATCAAACGATGCACAAACAATTCACAAATGCAATCTGTATTACAAACTCATATGACAGGCATATTAAGGAAGAGTGCTGCAAAGACACCTGTATGGCCAGGTAATGATGCAGGAGTGAACACAAAAGTGGTCTGTGATTATAATTCTCTCATTTCCTCACAAAGCTAAGGGATTTTCTTTAAAACAAAAAATATATCTATACATTTTACGTTTTCAGGGAACCAGAAAAAATTATATATAATCCAGGAAATGTTTTATGCATAATATATAGGTGGGACCACAAAACAACTATGCAAAATGAAGGAAAAGTTAGAATCAGGGGATGTAAAATTGAGGTTCCACACTCTATAAACACTCTATAACTATCTATCTATCTATCTATCTATCTATCTATCTATCTATCTATCTATCTATCTATCTATCTATCTATCTATCTATCTATCTATCTATCTATCTATCTCTCTCTCTCTCTCTCTCTCTCTCTCTCTCTCTCTCTCTCTCTCAGTCTCTCTCTCTCTCTCTCTCTCTCTCTCTCTCTCTCTCTCTCATCTATCATCTACTGTACATAATAAAGTGTATTTAACCTAACTCTCACCAATGTCTGATTTTTATACAAGTGATGTCTTAATATTCTCTGGTAGGCCCAGCAATTGGTATTCTCAGGACGTAAGAGCAGTATGTAAAATGCAATGTAAATTAAGTTCTAGATATAGTTTTAAACAGAAATCTGCATACATTTGTGTTTGATAGGCTCCTTAGGCAAGTGAATTCAAACAGTGTGAGTGGTTGGCTAAAACACTAAAAACCTAATTAGTAGCTATTCATGGCTTATTGATGAACTGTAGCCGCACAGCACAAGATGTTCTATGAATTATATAGTTGACACAAGGGAATGCCATAGAGCCATATTTCAGAACAGACAGGCACAGGCTGCCTATTGTGTAATGATACTCCCCTGGTTCTGAGAGAAGTGTGACACGTGCAATTATTTAGCAAAAATCCATAATCACTCTTAACTGTTTTAACATTTCAGCCAGGAAGAAATGTTTTAGTAAGCTGTGATGATTAATTAATAGAAAACATTTCTGGGGCAAAAATTCCAGTCTAAAAACAACAGAACCATTTGTGGCATTCTTCTGTTCAGTTTTCAGTAAGGGTATATGCTTTTGTTTTACATAAGTTATATACAGATGTGATGGCTCTCCAGATTTTATTGTAATATATTGCTATCTGGCTGCTAGGGTCTTATTTACCTTAGCAACCAGGCAGTGGTTTGATCGAGAGACTGGAATATGAATAGGAGAGGGACCGAATACAGGGGATAAAAAGTAATTACTGTATAATAATAAAATGGTAAGATCACAGAGCTATAGTTTCTGGCAGCTGCAGTCAGTGTATCCCATTTGAAAGCTGGAAAGATGTAGAAGAGGTAGGGAAATAATTTAAAAACTATAAAAAAAAAATAAACAATGAAATCCAATTGCAAAGTTTTTAGGATTTGGAAATGCTAAAAGTTAACTTAAAAGTGAACTACCTCCTTTAAGCCTTATTTAAAGGGGAACTCTGGCTTCCAAACCAAAATTTGATAAAGAGGCCCACATAACACAGAGACCCCTAATATACTCATCAAAGTTACCCGTTTCTTCAAAAAGTATGAATAAATGCCATTTTCTATGCTGAAATCCAGCTGTTTAACAGTTCTTCTCTTTCTGCATCATTTGAAATCCTGGCAGGAAGGAGGGACTAAACACTGATGTTACAAATTGTAACAACTTCTCCACAGCTTACAGACAGCATGCAGGAACTACATAGCCCACAATGCATTGCACTGTGATGTTCCATTTTTTATAGAAATCACGTGTGCAGGGAATTGTGGGGTTTGGAAGTTTCAGGCTAAGGACAGATGGCTGCTGATACAAAGTAACAGTAGTCAGCCAGCTCAGCAAAGTAGTCAGACAGATCAGCAGAAGAGAAGGGGGCTAGGCTTAGAGAACTGTTCCAAACAATTAAAAATCATAAAAAGTCTGCATATTTTTTAATTGATGTATATTGCAAAGTTTCTTGAAATTATGTTTACTTTTCTAAAAGCTCAAGTTATTTTTGTGTGAAGTTCTCCTTTAAAAAATGAAGTAAAGTGCCAAAGAACCAAAGTGCCAATGAAGCAAAGAACAAAGGAAAGTTGTGCTCACCACTAAATTTTAAACCAGACAGCATGCGATGAGGCTTTGACCACAAAACTCGTATAGACAAAGACATAAGGTCCCCTGCACTCAACTCATTATCAAAAATGAAGGATACATTTTGCGCCTTGAGCTACTAAAAAATTCCTTCCCCTTTAAACAAAACATGGCCAACTACATCAAAATCATCCCTGGTATGGCCAGTCCTACACTCACTTTCATCTGATTCATTAAGAATTCTAATGCTCCATTATTCATAGGGACTAAGTTTTACCTGAAACTTGCTTGCTTTCAAGGTTACAACATTTTCTAGTAGCTCAATGCACAAAATGTCTCAATGACTTTGAACTTAATATATTGATAATAGATTGCGTGCAGAGGACTTCTTGTCTTTGTCTATCCAATAGAACATATGCCAACACCACCATACCTCCAAAACAATACATTAATTCAGTACAAGAGCATAATTAAAGGGACAAGGGTTCTGGAAGAATGTATTGACTGAGCCCCTACCTTTCCACCAAACAGCTATGTTCTCAATCCCCTTTTGCTTTTTAATCTCATAGCTTCAATCCAGCTATCTATTTCAACCCAGAACTATGTTAGTTCTTCAAACAACCTGCTTTATATTATTTGTGGGTCAGCCTACAGTTCTCCCACTTTCAATTGCTTCATTCATGGGATCCCAAAGCCCAAAGAACATGTGCTGTGTTGTATTCAGCTTTTATTTCACAAAGGCATGAGGTGTGAATATAGGCTTTGGGTTTGTGTTTTATTTGCTGTAAGTGCTGACCTTTCCTAAAAGGAAATATAGAATGCTGCTGCGGCCTGACAGTCAAAAGGGAAACACAGGATACATTGTTAAAATTTAATGCAATCCAGATTTAAAGTAGGATTCCTGTTACCATCAATGATAAAAAGGAAATGTGTTAGGACTATAATAGGATGTATGACAAAGGATAACAGAACCACAGTTCATTATAGAGTCACACCTCTTAGAATTCACAAAACACTAGTTATATAGAATTGGTTTAGGTATAAATTACACCAATCTGCATTCAAGGTACAATGAGCCACAAGTAACTAACTTGGAGGCAGTTACTTCTATGACTCTATGAATCACCTTCTAGCCTACATGGAGTCTTACATGACTTTTTATACAGATTTAATTATAATGTAAGTGCCATATTCTGACACTAGCTTTACTGTCATCACATACATGAAGACATTTCTTAAAGTAATGATTATAAAAGTCAAATGCAAACTGGCTTTATGAAAGGTTAGGTAAGGTGGAAACCTATCCATATTGCAAATTAAGGATCACCTGTCTTGAGAAAAAGTGGAGATGGGCATTTTCTTCATCCAGCCCCCAGTTACAATGCTTTAGTTATATGAATACTATCAGAATTTCTCTATATATTAATGCTTAGAGCAGTATAACATATTTTCCCATTCAACTGATTTTGTACAGTATATAATTGATGATATTCTGTCCTGACTCAAACAAGCTTGTATAGTCTGTTGGGTAAATATACCACTGGTGCAGCAGGTGCAACATTTAATGGCTCATTGTGCTCTGAATATGGAAATAAGTAATTTTCTGCATTATATTCTTCCTCTGTTATTCTGCCTTACACAATCTTAAAGGGGTTGTTGCCTTTACGTTAAAAAGGGCTTATTCTGAGACAATGCTCAGTTATATGTGGTTTTTGAATGATTTAGCTCTTTGTTCATCGGTTCTTCATCTTGAAATTTCAGCAGCTATCTTGTTGCTAAGGTCCAAATTACCCTAGCAACCAGGCAATGGTTTGAATATGAAACTGGAATATGAATACAAGAGGACCTAATTAGAAAGGTAAGTAACAAAAATAACATTATTTATAAAATTGTACCTTAACAGAGCAACAGTTTAAGGGCTACCAGGACCAGTGAAAGCTGGAAAGGGTGGAAACATGAAAGCAAATAATTGAAAAATTAGAAAAAAATAAAAAATGAAGGCCAATTGCAAAGTTTCTAGGATTAGGACATTCTATAAGATGCTAAAAGTTAACTTAAATCTGAACCACCCTTTATATTTTAGTATGTAATAGAATGCCAATGCTTTTCAATTCATCTTCATTTTTTATGATTTGTGAATTATTTTCCTTCCTCTTCTGCCTCTTTCTAGCTCTCAAATAGGGGTCACTGACCCTGGTAGCCAAAAAACTATTGCTAAATTGTTCCTACTTTTTATTAGTAATATTTCAATTCGGGCCCTCTATTATTCTTCTTAAATCTTTTCCTTCACACACATACAGAACTGCCTGGTTGCTAAGAAAAAATGGACCCTAGCAACCAGATAGCTGCTTAAGTCCCAAACTGGAAAAAAACTAAATCATTCAAAAACCAGAAAATATAAAAAATACAGACCAATTTCTAAGTTACTTTTTTTGTTTAAAGAAGAAAATATAAATACGCTTCAGCCAGCTTGAAAACATTACAATTAACAAATGCAGATATTATATCTGTCAGCCATTTTCGGAACTGTATTCTACTGAATTATTAGAATTATCAATTTGCCCAAAGAACATGTGAATTCAACAGAATTTGTAAAACAACCTCTTTGTAATTACCTCTTTAAAAACCATTTTTATCAGAGACAAATAGATTTATATGTGTAAAATTACATACTTTATAGTATTTTCATACAAAGATGCTTTGTGTTCTATTGCAGTTCAGTTGTTTTATTTGTGATACACTTCCTGCCAAATTGTTCTGAAAAAAAATCAGCGTATAAACAGATTTATCCTTGATAGATTATGCCCTTAGAAATACAGTTTGTGCCAATTATCCACTGTAATAAAACATTCCAGACTTCAAGAGATACACCAAAAATTAAACCTTTTTTGCAACTATTAGAACACTGTCTTTACTTGCTATTTATTATTTTATTGTAAAAAAGTATTTGCTGGATACTTTTACAACCCCATGTTCCTCTGTGAGGGGGCTGCCATATTTGTGCAGCAGTCAGTCCTGGCAAAACAGTCACATTTAGAAACTTCAAGTAATAATTAAAGGTGAACTCCACACAAACATAACTTAGGCTTTTTGAAAAGTAAACATAATTTCAAGCAACTTTGCAATATACATTAAAGGGATACTGTCATGGGAAAAAAATTTTTTCTCTCAAAATGAATCAGTTAATAGTGCTGCTCCAGCAGAATTCTGCAATGAAATCCATTTCTCAAAAGAGCAAACAGATTTTTTTATATTCAATTTTGAAATCTGACATGGGCCTAGACATATTGTCAATTTCCCAGCTGCCCCAAGTCATGTGGGAGCAGCACTATTAACTGATTCATTTTGAAAAAAATTTTTTCCCATGACAGTATCCCTTTAATTAAAAAATATGCAGACTTTTCATGATTTTTAGTGGTTTGGAACAGTTCCCTAAGCCTAGCTCCCTGCTCTCCTGCTGATCTGTCTGACTACTTTGCTGAGCTGGCTGGCTACTGTTACAGCCATCTGTCCTTAGCCTGCATGTTGTCTATAAGCTGTGGAAAAGTTGTTACAATTTGTAACATCAGTGTTTAGTCCCTTTTCCCTGCCAGGATTCAAATGATGCAGAAAGAGATGAACAGCTGGCTTGAAAAATTCGATAGTCTAAGTTTTTTTTTGTTCTAATTTAGCAGTTTTCGATCGAACTACAATCGTTCGATCGATCATAGAAATCGTTTGAATCGAACGTTTCGAACTATCTAATCGATCAATCGAACGATTTTCAAAAAAAAAAAACTTAGCCAAATGTTGGCTATAGGTTCTAGGAGGCCCCATAGGCTAACATAGCAATTCGGCAGGTTTAAGGTGGAGAAGTGTTGAAGTCCAAGTTTTATTTAAAGAGACAGTACTTCGATTTTTGAATGGTCTAATATTCGAGGTATTTTCAATTCAAATCTGAGTACCCAAAAATTCACTTCGACCTTTGATAAATCTGCCCCTTAATGTACTTTATGGGTTCGAGTACATTCCACCAGTTAAGCCAATTCTCTGAAAAAAGAATGCTTAGTCATTTCAGGAGAAAGCCTGCACCGTGCTCTATATAGGACTCGAAAGGATATTAGCCCTCTACTGCCTGTTATGTATGCCACCAAGAGAGCCTGGGATGCAATGGTACACTTAACTAAAGCCACTACCTCACTGTCTCCGATTGAGCCTCTATGGGGCAACAGCAACTTTCCGCACTTACAGTGGCGGAACTACCGGGGGAGCAGAGGGTGCGAGCGGGCCAGGGCCCGCACCCCCTCAGGGCCCCCCGGCAGCTCACGCGCCACTGACAAAGCCGGCGACATGTGGCCGTACGGAGGGGGGCGGGGCCCGGCTGCGCGTCACGCACCAGGGCCCGCCCCCCTCTAGTGACGCTTCTGCGCACTTAGCTGCATTTCCTGAGGCGGAAACTTGGACCAGATTGGGAGTAAAGCGATTGTTGCACATATACACTGACGGGAGTTTGCATACCTTAGCTCAGTTTCGTCAGATTCTCTCTCTCCCTGACCTGTCCGAATTTAGACACAACCAAATTAGCCACCTCTGCTTTGCACAATTTCCAACCCCTCCTCCACAACTCCAGTACACAGGGATAGAAGAATTAGCATCTCAGCCCAATAAAACTAAGCTCCTATCCAATACATACAGACACCTAATTTCCAATAGATATGACCCACGACCTAGAGTAAAGTATAAATGGGATAAAAGTGGGGTCAGAGTACAACCGGATGACTGGGAAGAAATCATAGACAACCTTTACATTCTCTTAGTGAGTACAAGAGACTATCTTATACAATTTAGGATTACACATCAAAAATACCTCACTCCACAGAAATTGCAAAGTATGGGTAGAACAGTCTCTCCCAGCTGCCTCAGATGTGGCGCCTCTGTTGCTAATTTCATTCATCTAATATAGGACTGCAGAGTGATACAGAGATATTGGAGGACAATTGTGAACTTTATGGCTGCTGAACTAGCACTTCCTCAAGTACTTAACCCAGCCACCTGTCTCCTGGGCTTGCTAGACTCCCAGGTCCCAGAGTAAGCACCAGATGTCTGATTAGACTGCTTCTGTTTTATGCAAAAAAAGTGATTGCCCTGCATGCCCAAAAGAATTGAAAACATATGGAATCCTTGGCTTGAATCGCCAGCCACATCAACTAATGAACAATCACACAAAGCCACACAAAACCCACCCTTTTTTCTTTAACTAGCTTTTCTTCCTTCCATCTTTACTATCTCAGTTAAAATTCAATAAAAATCTTTCTTTTTTTTAAAAAAAAGAAAAAGAATGCTTATGAAAAAGATTCCAGTTTAAACAAAATATATTTAACATTTCTTATTTTGCATTAACCCACAGCAACCAACTGTCAATTATCTTTTATTAATCTAGTGCTAGAATAATGAAACAAAATATCTTATTGGTTGATCAATTGGCCACTGTAGTGTAGTAAATTAGTTACTTTGGGATATAAGATGTACGGGCAAATTTACTTACCTTCGAAGCTGCACCAGCGTTGTCTTCGCCGCACTTCGCCAGGGCGCTGCTAATTCACTAAAATCCGAAGTTGCGCTCAGGGAGGGGAAAGGTAGCGAAGTTGAGCTAGCGTTAATTCATCAAGCAAAGCAAAGTTACGCTAGCGATGCCTAATTTGCATACGGCACCAAGTTAAATTGCCATGGACATATATGTAGCAACAAATACATTACACTACACAAGCCTGGGAAAGTTTCATAAAATAAAATAAAGTTGTTATTTTGCCCTATACATGTGCCCACTGTATAGTTTAGGTGCCATGTGTTAGGAAATGTAGGGGGGAAGGAGGGTACCCCCCAAAAAAATTTACAATTCTTTTCAGCCTGTCACCCTTAAAAAAAGTAAAACACGCCAGCGTTTTTTGGGACTTAGAAAAATGTTCAACTTTTTTTGAAGCAAGCCCTATCTACTCTATTGCACTGAGAAAGTCTGGCGCTAGAGGTAATATGTTCAGTAAAATGCGCAAGTTAGTGAATTAGCGTAGTTACGTCCCTTCGCAATATCGCAACTTCGCCTGGTGTAAGGGTGCGAAGTAGCGCTAGAGTAGGTCCATTACGCTAGCGAATTTACGCCAGCGCCCCCTAGTAAATCTGCGAAGTAACAAAATGACATCACGCTGGTGAATTTTCGCTAGCGTTAGCCACTTCGCCCTTTAGTAAATTTGCCCCATAGTTTCTATAGACCTCCCGCTGTATTTGGTATTGTACAAAATAGAAAATTTACAGAGATGAAGACCAAGAACTTTTTTTAAAAAATAGCCTTGATGGGCAATATGCTGCGTGAAAGCCCTATTAACAGTAAAAATCATTTTATATATTAAAACACAACGTCAAAGATTATTATATATTTTTAATAGAAAAATGATCAAATATAATTCATTATCAATATCAATTTTATAATGATACATGATACAATGTCACAGTAGTTTATTCTAGAGTGGGACATCAACTTCTGAATCGCAATTAATATTGATTAGATATGATTATACATGTCGATGCCTATAGGAAAACTTTATAATAAGGATGACAGGGGATTCATTACTAGCTAGTTGGCCCTGCTTTCCTTTCAGTGCTTGTCATCGTTAACACCATATGACAGCTATTCAGCCTTACCTCTGTGAGTCACAAGTTCAGGAATACGGAGTATGTGCCTGTTGTGAAAACGAGTACTGTCATGCTGCTATTAATAAAGGAATTCTGCATACCTGAGAGAAAGCTCAGATGATGTGCTTTTAAATACAGTATGAAGGGTTATGCAGTATACTTTAGAAAAAGAAAAACTTTTGAAATTTCAATATTAGCAAGACATATAAAGAAAATACAGTATGTTGTTTTGTTACCATCAGTTTGGAAATATTTCGTTTACATGACAGAGCTGGATAAAAAGCCATGCAAAAAAATGCTGAAATATAGATTTTAACTGGGATGTTATAATAAATGTAGGACTGTAGTAAAAAACTAAAATTTATTTTTCATATTTAATACAAGATATTGTATTAGAGAGCCTTGTTCTTTCCATTGCTTCAGAACAACTCAAATTTTTAGATTAATTGTTGAAGAACAGTTCCCCCACTTAGACTGCCCTTTATTAAAGACCACTTTTATAACAGGAACTATCCTAAAATCTGTACAGTGCCACTGTAGCTAAGCATGCAACAGCTCTGACAAATTAAGATCAATCTATGATGAGTACTAAATATTTATATACAGAAAAATTATCGGCTCAGTCCCCAAATGAAATTAGAATTAACTGCTCACCCAGCGCAGAATAGGACCCAGGTGTAGAAACCCTGGGTCTATCGTTAGAGGGTGTAGTTTCAATCAGTACACAGCATTGAAGTTTCAAGTCACGGCAATCTCGTATATATGAAAACTCACCGAAGATGTTGGGTGGCCCGGGTGCAGTGCCCCGAACCCGTAGCTGGGGGAGTGATTCAATGTAGATAGTGAAGAAGCACGCACTCCATGGGCCAATCGATATAATAAAAGTCTTTATTTAGAACAGCTAAAACAATGAACCTTACGCGTTTCGTATCCGAGGATACTTAATCAGCCTATGATTAAGTATCCTCGGATACGAAACGCGTAAGGTTCATTGTTTTACCTGTTCTAAATAAAGACTTTTATTATATCGATTGGCCCATGGAGTGCGTGCTTCTTCGCTATCTACATTGAGTACTAAATATTGTTTTGCAGCTTTGAGGTGCTAGGCTAATTGCAGTCAGGGCCCTAACATTTTCTCTGGTTTCCAACAATAACATATAAGCAGGTTACTATTTTTCCTGATAAAATTGTGTTACTGTAATGTGTAAATCTGTTATAACCTTAGTCATCTTTTGGGGCAGTGAATGATTTATTATTTCTGTAAGCGTAATATACACCATCCAGACTGGGAGCAAATGACTGCAAATCCCTCTGTGTAGTAAATGGAGTGGAAGTTGTCCTTTGCAAAGAGCAAATAAGTTAAAAGCCAAGAGGTTTCAGTTCCCACCTTTTAGTGGGCAGGTTGAAGGACAGAGCAAGTTTGTATTTACATAGCGGGGCTAATATATTTGCGATTCCAAGGCATTTCTTCTAAATCTGTTGCCTCTATCCTATTTTTAAAATGATTATATTGAACATTAGATTATAACTGAATATATTAGATTTTCCCTCTTTCCCTCTGTGCTACTGTATGTTTTTGTCCCCATACCTTTTTTTCTTTTTCTTTATAAATATCCCAATTTCTTCTGCTTGACAAACATTTAACTCAACGTGCAGGATGCATCAAGAACAGTGAAAATAATAGTTGTTTCAACTTTATTACTATATAGCACATAATAAAATGTGGTGGTGACAATACCGGATTCCGTCCTTTTAGACAATGGATCGAATGTATATATAACCACCCTTGTACTTTAAGAGTTTAAGAATATTTTGTTTTACCAGACTATTTGATGAAACTGCTTTACTCTTTATCAGTCATTCAGGATGTGTGTTGCTATTTGCCTACTGGCTTAGTAAATTCTGACTATGTATGTGCTTCGGCTACTAATATTTAATCTTTTACTTTAAAATTCTGTTTTTCATTCCTTACATATTCCTCTGTGCAGTAATCTTATTTATCTTACTGCCCAAAAGTGCATTGGACTTGAATCCCATAAATGTTGTTTCTTTTTCCATTTGTATTCTGTATATCAATATTTCAATGTAATTGTATTTTGATACAGCTATATTTTTTCTTGTGTATAACCTTAAACAATATGCTGTTTGAAACTGATGCTCATTCTTATTCTTTTATCCTACAGACTATATATAATTTGGTGAGTTCAGCCCTTTCTTTAAAGGGATGTTGAGTGAAGCTTTGGAGCATATCCCAACCAGCAGGTCTATTAAAATGACAATAACAAAAAACAGAATAAAATACTGAAAATTCCTCGGCCACCCACAGAGACCTTATTAACAATGAACTGCATGAGCACAGCTTTAGCTGGTTGCAATTTACTCTTTTCCTTTCACAAACAGCACTGGAACTTCTTGAATTGCCCCAGAAATGAATCAAACTACAACCACCTCAACTGCCTAAAAAATGGAAGAAGGGTTCTTGTAGACCAGCTTTCAGCACTGATCCAGGTGTTTAATTGGTTGCTATGGGTCAAAATTCATGTGCAATTTATTAATTGCAATAGTAAAAGAGCCCAAGTGTCTTAGGACTTCGTTGGGTCCCAAAAAAATGGCTCCCCATGCTATTTGAGGTGGGTCATCATGATCCTCCAGAACACAGTGAAATATTCTCATGCAATAGAAAATAGTAATACAATGAGCTGTATAATTGGTTTTAAACCCATTGTTGCAATTCTGATTGGCCAGTGGTCAGACAATGGCAGTGATGGGTGGGCGCACACAAGGTACTTGCCTTAGGCTCAAGTACCTCACCTTTTGCCCTGGCTCTGTTACCTGCTTATTGGTTGCTAAAGGTTACTAGAATGTTGTACTGTTTAATACAATAACAATAATTAATACAATTTCCTCTATATTTTCACTGTGTGAGTATGTAGGTCTTTTGCTAGACAGTTATCATAACATAAAAAAATGTCTCAATACAACAAGACTAAAATAAAAATGAATGGGGTTTATTAACCTTAAACCTTTTTTTTTTCTGTATGTTTTGCTCTCTTAAGAAGCCAATGAGCTTTTAAAAATAGACATTCCTTATTCCAGTAGCTCATTTTATGCTTCTTTATTTTATTCATGCAACAATTCATATTGTAAATTGTTACTAGCGGAAAATCTGCAGCATAAAATCAATAGAAATGCATATTTCATTTAATATTTTATTCTGAAAGTAAAGAATAACTGAATAGAAAGCACCCATTTCTTTTTAATAGCTGGCAAAATTGTATTTAAGTTTAGGGCTTTTATGGACAGCAATAAAAAACAGCTCTGTTATGCGTTTGGGAATCATTAAAGTGTTAAAGAGAACATAAATTAACTTTGCTTTCTAAATCAGTTGAATCACACCTTGAAAGGCAGAAATAAAACCTAAACAAAGGCAGCTTGTTTATTTGATAGAGTTACTGTTAGAGAGTAATGTAGGATTGTTGTAGTTTTCATGCTGTTTTATCAAATGTCTGTATATTTTTATGGCATCATATTTTAAGAGGTGTATTTTTTTCTACTTGGAAAATATATGCGTTCAGTCAAGCCTTTGTTATTGCCACTATAAAGGCAGTAAGGCTAACACTACTTTAGGAATAGAGATGTCGCGAACTGTTCGCCGGCGAACTTGTTCGCGCGAACATCGGGTGTTCGCGCTCGCCGGAAGTTCGCGAACGTCGCGCGACGTTCGCCATTTTGGGTTCGCCATTGTTGGCGCTTTTTTTTGCCCTCTCACCCCAGACCAGCAGGTACATGGCAGCCAATCAGGAAGCTCTCCCTTGGACCACTCCCCTTCCCTATAAAAACCGAAGCCCTGCAGCTTTTTTTCACTCTGCCTGTGTGTGCTGAAGAGATAGTGTAGGGAGAGAGCTGCTGCCTGTTAGTGATTTCAGGGACAGTTGAAAGTTTGCTGGCTAGTAATCGTTTTGATACTGCTCTGTTATTGGAGGGACAGAAGTCTGCAGGGGTTTGAGGGACATTTAAGCTTAGGTAGCTTTGCTGGCTAGTAATCTACCTTCTACTGCAGTGCTCTGTATGTAGCTGCAGTGGGCAGCTGTCCTGCTTCTGATCTCATCTGCTGACTGCTGCAATAGCAATAGTCCTTGTAAGGACTGCTTTTATTTATTTTTTTGTTGTTTTACTACTACTACTACTACTACTACTACTACTACTACTACTACTACTACTATAAGAGCCCAGTGCTATTAGTCTAGCAGTGTTGGGGAGTGGGACTGGTGTGCTAATCTGCTGCTCCTAGTAGTTCAGCAGCACCAACTTTAATTTTTTTTTTTTAATATTCATTCTTTTTTTATTTAACTTTTTTTTTATTTTACTACCGCTGTAGTAGTGTATAAGTTGACCTTTTAGGCATTATTTGCCCTGTAGGCATTTTTTGCCCAGTGTGTTATTCAACCAACTGCTATCTAGCTGTGTGCCCGTGTTCACATTCTGTCTAAATATCCATAATATTACCGTCTCCAGAAAAAACACCGGAGTGACTTTTTTCAAGCAGCCATAATAAATTTTACGTAATCCGTATCCATCGCTGTAGTAGTGTATAAGTTGACCTTTTAGGCATTATTTGCCCTGTAGGCATTTTTTGCCCAGTGTGTTATTCAACCAACTGCTATCTAGCTGTGTGCCCGTGTTCACATTCTGTCTAAATATCCATAATATTACCGTCTCCAGAAAAAACACCGGAGTGACTTTTTTCAAGCAGCCATAATAAATTTTACGTAATCCGTATCCATCGCTGTAGTAGTGTATAAGTTGACCTTTTAGGCATTATTTGCCCTGTAGGCATTTTTTGCCCAGTGTGTTATTCAACCAACTGCTATCTAGCTGTGTGCCCGTGTTCACATTCTGTCTAAATATCCATAATATTACCGTCTCCAGAAAAAACACCGGAGTGACTTTTTTTCAAGCAGCATTCTTATATTTTACGTAATCCGTATCCACCGCTGTGTATACGTTGACCTTGTAGGCATTATTTGCCCTGTAGGCATTTTTTGCCCAGTGTGTTATTCAACCAACTGCTATCTAGCTGTGTGACCGTGTTCACATTCTGTCTAAATATCCATAATATTACCGTCTCCAGAAAAAACACCGGAGTGACTTTTTTTCAAGCAGCATTCTTATATTTTACGTAATCCGTATCCACCGCTGTGTATACGTTGACCTTGTAGGCATTATTTGCCCTGTAGGCATTTTTTGCCCAGTGTGTTATTCAACCAACTGCTATCTAGCTGTGTGACCGTGTTCACATTCTGTCTAAATATCCATAATATTACCGTCTCCAGAAAAAACACCGGAGTGACTTTTTTTCAAGCAGCATTCTTATATTTTACGTAATCCGTATCCACCGCTGTGTATACGTTGACCTTGTAGGCATTATTTGCACAGTGTTTTCTTCAAACCGCCATCTAGCTGTGTGAGCTTGTTCACATTTTGTCTAAATATTGATAATATTATCGTCTCTAGAAAAACCACTTGAGTTACTTTTTTTCAAGCAGCATTCATATATTTTACGTAATCCGTATCCACCGCTGTAGTAGTGTATACGTTGATCTTGTAGGCATTATTTGCACACTGTTTTCTTCAAACTGCCATCTAGCTGTGTGTATTATCGTTTCCAGAAAAACCAACTGAGTTTTTGTTGTTGTTTTTTTAAAAATAATGCCAGGCAAAGGCAGGCCGCCACGCAGAGGCCGTGCTAGGGGCCGTGCTGCTATGCAATCCTGTGGCCCTAGCAAATTGCCCAGTTTTAAAAAGCCAATGACCCTGAACTCCCAAAATGCTGAAGAGGTAGTTGACTGGCTTACACAGCACACCCCATCCTCTACCGTTTCTAACTTTACCACAACATCCTCCTCATCCTCCACTGCTATGGCCACCCCACGTAACACTTCCTCCACCACCGGTGCCCCATCTTCACTGGAGTCAGAGGAGTTATTTTCCCATGAGTTTCTTGAACTGAGTAATGCGCAACCATTATTGGCAGAAGAAGATGAAGGAGATGAGGACGTTACACCAGATTTAATTCTGGCAGAGAACACGACAGAGATGGACATAATGATGAGTGATGAGGAGGAGGAGGAGGTCCCCGCTGCTGCTTCCTTCTGTGATGTGTCAGAAGAAATTGATGCATCTGAGGAGAATGATGATGAGGAGATTGATGTTTTGTGGGTGCCTAGTAGAAGAGAGCAAGAGGAGGGTAGTTCAGATGGAGAGACGGAGAGTCAGAGAGGCAGTAGGAGAATAAGACTTAGAAGAAGCAGGGAGGCCAGCCCGCAGGGATCAGTAGGGCAACAACATGTATCGGCACCTGTGTTCAGCCGGCCAACGCACCCGCCATTGCCGCCAATGCCGCCAACTTCTACTGTTACCGCCAGATCGCACACTTCCAAAAAGTCAGCAGTGTGGGATTTTTTTAATGTGTGTGCCTCTGACAAAAGCATTGTAATTTGCAATGAGTGCAGTCAGAAACTGAGCCTTGGTAAGCCCAACAGCCACATAGGTACAACTTCTATGCGAAGGCACATGAGCGGCAAGCACAAAGCACTTTGGGAGCAACACCTCAAAGGCAACAGGCAAACTAAAAGTCACACTCCTTCTGGTCCAGCATCTTACTGCTCTACCTCTGCTCTCCTTGACCCATCTGAACCACCCTCCACTCCGCCTTCCACCTTGACCACCTGTTCCCATTCCCAGTCATCTGCCACCAGCCAAGTTTCTGTGAAGGCCATGTTTGAGCGTAAGAAGCCAATGTCTGACTGTCACCCCCTTGCCCGGCGTCTGACAGCTGGCTTGTCTGCACTCTTAGCCCGCCAGCTTTTACCATACCAGCTGGTGGACTCTGAGGCCTTCCGCAAATTTGTAGCAATTGGGACACCGCAGTGGAAGGTACCCAGCCGCAATTTTTTTTCTAAAAAGGGAATACCACACCTGTACCAACATGTGCAGAGCCAAGTTACCGCATCTCTGTCACTTAGTGTTGGGCCAAAGGTCCATATGACTACTGACGCATGGTCCTCCAAGCATGGTCAGGGCAGGTATGTCACCTACACTGCCCACTGGGTGAACTTGGTAATGGCTGGGAATGGGAAGCAGGGAATGGGTAGCTCAACAACAACAACAACAGTGGAGTTGGTGTCACCGCCACGGATTGCACGCGGTTCTGCCACCACCTCTACTCCTCCATCGCTCTCTACCTCGTCTTCTTCCTCTTCTTCTTCTTACTCTGCTGCTGGGTCCTCCTTCTCCTCCTCCACACCTGTGCACCCCCAGCTCCCCCTAGGCTATTCGACGTGCCAGGTACGCCGTTGTCACGCTGTCTTGGGGATGACGTGCCTGGAAAGCAAAAACCATACCGGATCTGTACTCCTGTCATCTCTGCAGTCACAGGCCGATCGGTGGCTGACCCCACACCAACTGCAGATCGGAAAAGTGGTGTGTGACAATGGAAGCAATCTGTTGGCAGCGTTGAGACTGGGAAATTTAACACATGTGCCCTGCATGGCACATGTGTTAAATTTAATAGTCCAACGTTTTGTCTCCAAGTACCCAGGATTCCAGGACGTTCTCACCCAGTCCAGAAAGGTGTCGGCCCATTTCAGACGTTCCTACACAGCCATGGCACGCCTTGCTGACATTCAGCAGCGCTACAACATGCCAGTCAGGCGTTTGATTTCTGACAGCCAGACTCGCTGGAATTCAACGCTCCTTATGTTGGAACGTCTGCTGCAACAACAAAGGGCCGTCAACGAGTACCTTTTTGAACTGGGTGGTAGGACTGGATCTGCAGAGCTGGGGATTTTTTTCCCCCGTTACTGGGTGCTTATGCGCGATGCCTGCAGGCTCATGCGACCTTTTGAAGAGGTGACAAATATGGTCAGTCGCACCGAAGGCACCATCAGCGACCTAATACCCTTCGCTTTCTTCCTGGAGCGTGCCGTGCGACGAGTGACAGATGAGGCTGTAGACCAGCGTGACGAGGAGCTGGAAGCGCACGATTTATGGTCGCAATCACCAGAACGAACCCAGGCACCTGCTGCAACGCAGGGAGAGGTGCCAGAAGTGGAGTCAGAGGAGGAAGGTGGCTTTGTGGAGGAGGAGGAGGAGGACCAACAGGAGCAGGCTTCCCAGGGGGCTAGTGGTGACCTTTTGGGGACCCCTGGTCTTGTACGTGGCTGGGGGGAGGAGACCGTGGATGATGCAGTCCTTGATAATGAGGAAGCGGAGATGGATAGCTCTGCATCCAACCTTGTGAGAATGGGGTCTTTCATGCTGGCATGCCTGTTGAAGGACCCCCGTATCAAGAGGCTTAAGGAGAAGGACCTGTACTGGGTCGCAACGCTACTAGACCCTCGGTACAAGCATAAAGTGTCAGAAATGTTACCAACATACCACAAGTCCGAAAAGATGCGGCATTTACAAACCAGCCTGCAAAACATGTTGTACAATGCTTTTAAGGGTGATGTCACTTCAGGAACTCATCAACATTCCAGGGGCAGAGGTGCCAGTAATCCTGCCACGAGCACACCTGCAAGGACAAAGCCCTTTGGCCGGTCTGTAACGTCAGACATGCAAATGTTTTTCTGTCCAAGGCAGCGCCACAACCCTTCGGGATCCACCCTCAAAGAACGCCTCGACCGGCAGGTAGCGGACTACCTGGCATTAACTGCAGATATCGACACTCTGAGGAGCGATGAACCCCTGGACTACTGGGTGCGCAGGCTTGATCTGTGGCCAGAGCTGTCACAATTTGCCATGAACCTCTTGTCTTGCCCAGCCTCAAGTGTGCTCTCAGAAAGGACCTTCAGTGCAGCAGGAGGGATTGTAACTGAGAAGAGAACTCGCCTAGGTCACAAAAGTGTCGATTACCTGACCTTTATTAAAATGAATGAGGGGTGGATCTCGGAGGGTTACTGCACGCCGGAAGACTTGTTCTGACTTCTATGCAGCTGTCCTTCTCTTCAAGCCTCATGACTCCACACACAGCTGTCCTTTAGCGTCCTCCTCCCTCCGCCACCGTTACAAACTAGGGTGCAAACCCTACTGGTTTAATTTTTTCTGGCCTCTGTGCTTCAGTGGCTGCAACCAAAAAAACTGGGCAAACAATGTCTACAAGGTCAACGTATGGCGAAAAATGACTATTTTCAGCATTTATATGGCATATTTTTTCTGGCAACTGTGCTTCAGTGGCTGCGTCCAAAAAAATGCATATTTTCTGCATTTATATGGCATAATTTTTCTGGCCTCTGTGCTTCAGTGGCTGCAACCAAAAAAATGCATATTTTCTGCATTTATATGGCATAATTTTTCTGGCCTCTGTGCTTCAGTGGCTGCAACCAAAAAAATGCATATTTTCTGCATTTATATGGCATAATTTTTCTGGCCTCTGTGCTTCAGTGGCTGCAACCAAAAAAATTTATATTTTCAGCATTTATATGGCATAATTTTTCTGGCAACTGTGCTTCAGTGGCTGCGACCAAAAAAATGACTATTTTCAGCATTTCTATGGCATATTTTTTCTGGCCTCTGTGCTTGAGTGGCTGCGGCCAAAAAAACTGGGCAAACAATGCCTACAAGGTCAACGTCGTTGACCTTGTAGGCATTGTTTGCCCAGTTTTTTTGGCCGCAGCCACTCAAGCACAGAGGCCAGAAAAAATATGCCATAGAAATGCTGAAAATAGTCATTTTTTGCCATACCTTGACTCAACGTATATGGCAAAAAATGACTATTTTCAGCATTTATATGGCATATTTTTTCTGGCAACTGTGCTTCAGTGGCTGCGACCAAGAAAACTGGGCAAACAATGCCTACAAGGTCAACGTATGGCAAAAAATGACTATTTTCAGCATTTATATGGCATATTTTTTCTGGCCTCTGTGCTTCAGTGGCTGCAACCAAAAAAATTTATATTTTCAGCATTTATATGGCATAATTTTTCTGGCCTCTGTGCTTCAGTGGCTGCAACCAAAAAAATTTTATATTTTCAGCATTTATATGGCATATTTTTTCTGGCAACTGTGCTTCAGTGGCTGCGTCCAAAAAAACTGGGCAAACAATGTCTACAAGGTCAACGTATGGCGAAAAATGACTATTTTCAGCATTTATATGGCATAATTTTTCTGGCCTCTGTGCTTCAGTGGCTGCAACCAAAAAAATTTATATTTTCAGCATTTATATGGCATATTTTTTCTGGCAACTGTGCTTCAGTGGCTGCGTCCAAAAAAACTGGGCAAACAATGTCTACAAGGTCAACGTATGGCGAAAAATGACTATTTTCAGCATTTATATGGCATATTTTTTCTGGCAACTGTGCTTCAGTGGCTGCGTCCAAAAAAACTGGGCAAACAATGCCTACAAGGTCAACGTATGGCAGTTGTTTAAAGAGAACAGTAGATTACTAGCCAGCAAAGCTACCTAAGCTAAAATGTCCCTCAAATCCCTGCAGACTTCTGTCCCTCCAATACAGAGCAGTATCACGCAGATTACTAGCCAGCAAACTTACTATCATCTGTCCCTGAAATCACTAACAGCTCTCGCCCTACACTATCTCTTCCAAGCACACACAGGCAGATTTTTCAGATACATTTTTGCCCTTGATCCCCCTCTGGCATGCCACTGTCCAGGTCGTTGCACCCTTTAAACAACTTTAAAATCATTTTTCTGGCCAGAAATGTCTTTTGTAGATGTTAAAGTTCGCCTTCCCATTGAAGTCTATGGGGTTCGCGAACCGTTCGCGAACCGCTCGCAATTTTGCGCAAGTTCGCGAATATGTTCGCGAACTTTTTTTCCGACGTTCGCTACATCCCTATTTAGGAATATTCAGTACAAGATCAGCAGCCACTCATAATGAAAGTGTATGATTTCCAAGAAAAGCAACATGATACTGTACATTGTGCTGTAACCCAATCACTTCTAGCTTAACATGTGTACTTTCCCCTTAATGAGAATAAAAAGCCTCCCAAGGATTTAAGATCCACAAACAAAAATGTTAACCCCTTTGCCACTGGAAAGACTGGATAATTTTAGTCATTATGTGTTATTTATGTCATAATTAAAAGTTTGTACATCATACATTTCCCGTGTGTGTACTCTCCATGTCCATGTGGATTTTCTCTAGGTGCTCTGGTTTCCTCCTGTAGTAAAAAAATAGAGCTAGCGTATGGAATCATTATGATATTAACCTTATTGTTGGTGGAATATTAGGGATCAAGGTAATGTAAAAAAAAGCAAATATTTGCTACATGTCTATTTAACCATAACAACTAATCAGCGGGTAGCACTTACTAACCAGCTGTTTGTGTCATGAATGAGCTTAGGAGATTTAAGAGCCGTTTTGCCAATGACTGATCAGGTCCGCTAGACACCGGGCGCATCTGGATTGTGATATCAGTGCATATTTATAGTGTTAGAATTACCTTTAAAACCCCACGTATGGCTGCCAATTTATAGGTAAAGCCTGCTGTTATGCTTTTCTGTTATTTGTAAGTACTATAAAGTTATTTGGGTATTGACCTTGACCTAAACTGGCTTTGCCTGTATACTGTATACCCTGAACTAGTGCCTGGACTTTGGAGTTTGTACATTAACTCTCTGTGTGCTGAGTCTTGGACTTTTCCCTGACACATGTGAACCTGCTTGCCTGACTGTTTGTTTCAGCATTTATCCTTAGCTAATTATGCTTTAATATGGCACTTATGTTAACCATGCATGCCACTTAATAAAGTGTCTTGCACAGCCTGTGTCTTAGCTTTGCCTCCATCTAGATCACCTTCTCCAAACACAATGGCCCTTGCCCCCTGAGACTCCGCTGATGCTCCCAGGACTGGGATTAGAGATAGGCAGAAGAGGCACCTGCTTAGGGTGCAATAATGGGGGGGGGAAGCATGTACCTCTTGTTCTTACCCATATTCTGGGCTCTCTTAATTCGGCTGCCGTTTGTCACAATGTGCTCCCCATGCTGTTTAACTCAATAAACATGGCCGGCGAGTAAAAATTTGAAAGGCAAATATAAGTCTAATTTGTTACAGAGAGCTGGCACTAATCTGCACACTTATGGCATCTTGTGTCCCAATAATATTTTTGTGTGATGTTATTTCAGGTTTAATAGACAGGGTACTAGCTGCTTCATACACAGGGCTCCTTGTGCAGGTAGAGAGGCAAACAGAGAGCTTTTGCCACAAGTCATCTGAATAAGGCACAGGCCAAATTCACAAAAGGATCCAGGCCCAGACTGGCAATCTATGGATTCTGGCAAGTGCCAGAGGGGCTGCTGTAAGATACCATAGATATTTAGTGTGCTGGGGCCTATTTTAAATCCCACTGTGGACCCGAAAGGATTCTTCAAACGTGTTTAGCAAGTGTTGATATAGTAATCCGCAGTGCCTTTGCTGTACTTGTTCACCCATCATCATAAATTCATCCAGACCTTTTAGTACACCTTGTTTAAATTAGTCCCCCAATTTGCTGATAGACTAAATCTATTTGCATTACCTGCATTACCCAGTTTCTTGTTGAACAGTAAAGCCTCCCGCTGCTGCCAGCTGCAACATATAGCACATTCTTCAGTGAACAGTGAGGGGAGGATGAGAGTTGGTGGTGGAAAAAAAATGCTGGAAAAAAAAAATCTGTATTACAAGCGCTGCATTAAAATATGTGTCAAATATAAAATTATTTGCAAATAAAAGGAAATAAAAGGAAATAGGAACCATGTTTAAGCTGATTTGTATTTTTTCTGTTACTCATTATCTAATATTTAGTATTGTCAATTCCCTTTAAACCTGCACATGGATCAGATGCTTATACATTAAGCAGTGAGTGGGTAAAGTGCTGAACTTTAATAATTATGCCCCAGTGTGCAATGATGAAACCATGCCGTTGCCATAACAACACTATCATAACCTGATGCAACTGAACACTAAAAAACAATATATTATTCATTCTTCTTCCATTTGTAGGAAAGTATTTTACAACCCAGATTGTATTTCTGAGACATCAAACATCCAATTTAAAGGATAACAGCGTACAAGGTGGTAAGTTACTTTTCACTGCAATAAACCTGTCACATACACTATTCTAACATTAATTACGTTCAGAAGATAGATTCGTTGGCATTGGTTGGTAAGCAATGTGATTTTCACTTGCTATAACAGATTGCAATTTCAGAAGGATAATTTATCAGAAGTTGGTATATGCTTCTTCACAAGATGTTAGAAGAGCCAGTAACATTTCATCCACAGACAGATATACTGATTATACCCACATATACACATATGCTACTCTGTAGGCTAGTAGCAATCTGATATGCACATATATGCAGTAAATTATCAGTTCTGTTAAATAAGACTCCAGCACACACTAATTACATGCGCACTATTTGTGATAAAAACAATTGATAACCTGTTTATGTACATGTAGTATAGGTATGGGATCCGTTAATCCTGAAACCCATCATTCAGAAAGCTCCGAATTATGGAAAGTTTTTCTTCCATAGACTCCATTTTATCCAATTACTAGAAATTCTGAAAAACGATTTCCTTTTTCTCTGTAATGATAAAACAGTACCTTGTACTTGAACCAAACAAACATATATTTAATCCTTATTGGAAGCAAAATCAGTCCATTTGGTTTATTTAATGTTGATATGATTTTCTAGTAGACTTAAAGGGGTAGTTCACCTTTGAGATAACTGTTAGCATGATGTAGAGAGTGATATTCTGAGACAATTTGCATTCGGCTTCCATTTTTTTATTACTTGTGGCTTTTACATTATTTAGCTTTTTATACAGCAGCTCTTCAATTTGCAATTTCAGTTATCTGGTTGCTAGGATCCAAATAATCCTAGTAACCATGCATTCAGTGGTGTAACCACAGAGGAAGCAGACCCCGCAGTCGTGGGGGGGCCCGGGGGTACAGGGGGACCGACGGGGCCTGCTTCCCTATGCACTATGCGCAACAGACGCAGAGAAGTCAGTAGCAGCTGCTCGTGCCTTGGCTACTCTATTTAAAGAGAAGGTGTGGGCGGGGGAGATGACATTGGCGGCAGAGCGACCCCTCTCTCTCTCTCCTTCCAGAGAACGTGCGTCACCGCGAGCCCCAAACTGTCTGTCCCTCTGGAAACGCCCCTGCGCATCAAATATTCATTCTGGTGCCCGAGATGCGTGTGATTAGCGCGGTTACAGGCAGCCGCACCTCTTAATCCTCATCATTATGTGCCTAATATAACTATCAAGTCTATTTATAGAGAGAACTCCCCTATAATAACACAAACTGTGACAATTCTGCAACAATAGCTCTTTCCATGTTACTTAACCCTCTCAGTGCCACAGTGTTTGTCTGACAAAAACTGATTTTACAACCGTGGGGGGGGGGATTTGGAGAAATCGAATTTAGAACATTAAAGTCACAACAAAGACCAATACTCATTCCCAAAATTCCCTGTAGGTGTTTAATGATGTCCAACTAATTACAGACCCTTATTGAGCCCCCCCATGGCTATCAGCCCTTTCCACCTGAAATTCTTCAGCTTCCATTAGTCTTCCCATATTATACCTGTACTGTAATTGTATTTATACAGTAACTTGCCTAAAACTGTAATAAAGGGAGTCCTGGACTCACCAGACAAACTCACTTCTGGCCTCTCTATTGACTATTAAATAAAATGCCTGTTGGGTTTGTTATACACTGGGGCCACACATGAGCCATGAGATACTATTAGTCCCATACTGGATACTGGGTACCTGTTGGAAGTCAAACAGAAAGGATTAGTTGCTATGGGATATCATACACCCTATTGCATTCTTTTTTAGGTAAAAAAAATCCTTTCCCATTTTCCAGTGCCCCCAACGGAACCTAAAAATCTCACAGTTTAAAAATAATTGTATGGGATTAATGTTCCAGTTGATCAACGAATAAATAGATAGACTGGCCAGCAGACAATATTCTTGATCAATAGATAGATTGATAGACAGACAGACAGATATCTAGATAGATAGATAGATAGATAGATAGATAGATAGATGCTAGATAGATGCTAGATAGACATATAGATAGATAGAAACATAGATAGATAGATAGATAGATAGATAGATAGATAGATAGATAGATAGATAGATAGATAGATAGATAGACACATAGATAGCTAGATAGATAGATGATAATGTCACAATCCAGTCACATTCCTGGATGTGGGTGCCCCGAGGCACAGGGGAGGGTGCCAGGGATTTGGCAGTGTCTAAAGCCCCAGATACCCACACAGTGATACTTTATCTCCCTTCATGTGTCTGAGTATATAATAGAAATACATCTCTCCCTCTCTGTCTCCTCACATTCTGTTCTTGGCCATATAAAAGAGCTAGCCCCAGGGAGAGCTTACTGTGTGTCTAGTTTGGATCTTTAATTTTTTAAAATCAAATTCCTTGTCCTGGCCGGGCAATTCATTTAGCTTTATTCTGCCTTGCACCTTCAGTGATTAAATATGTCACAGTTGAGGCGGGGGGGGGGCAAATGTATTTTTGCAGGGGGGCCCTGTGACTTCTAGTTACGTCACTGCATGCATTGATTTAAATGAGAGACTGTAATATGAATAGGAGTGCATCTGAATAGTAAAATGAGTAATAAAAAGTAGCAGCAACTTGAAGGTAAACCACCCTTTAATTGTTTTTAGATTCTGTAGAATCTATATGTGCGCGTAGAATATTCACATTAAGTTTAAACCTATATAATATATATCAAAAGATGTACAATGTTATACAGGTAGACTGACTGAGGAAAATTCTGCATTGAGTTTGAATTGGTTATTTCTTGGGTGAAGGAGAAGACAAAACTATATAGTGAAGGAGAGGAGGGAGTCTACATTTTATCGTATATTTCAATGCAGTACATGATCTCTTGTATGCTTCTGTTACCGTTTGCAGAGCGCTGTTCAAAGCAATCACGGAGTCTGGCAGATTAATATCAATATAATGGCTTTATTGAGCGCATTAAAAACTGCTAAGGAGGGGGATCACATCTAACGCGTTTCGTGTCAGAGAACCTGACACTTCATCAGAGTCTGACAGAGTCAACAGACAATGCAATAGCCACCACCCTCCATCTGGCCCTTTCTCATCTGGACAAAAAAGACCTACGTTAGAATGCTGTTCATAGACTTCAGTTCAGCATTAAACACTATCATTCCTCAGCATCTGATAGAAAATCTGAGCCTACTTGGACTGAACACCTCCCTCTGCAGTTGGGTTCTGGACTTCCTGACGGACAGACCTCAGTCAGTCAGGATTGGAAACACCATCTCCAGAACCACTATACTGAGCACCGGAGCCCCTCAAGGCTGTGAGCTTAGTCCTCTATTGTTCACTCTGCTGATGCATGACTGTGCAGTCATGCACCACACAAATCACATCATAAAGTTCGCTGATGACACGACCGTGGTGGGTCTCATCAGTAATAATGACAAATCACTATACAGAGAGGAGGTGCAGCGGTTAACAGACTGGTGCAGAGCCAACAACCTGTCTCTCAATGTAGACAAAACAAAGGAGATGGTTGTTGACTTCAGGAAGTGTAGGAGTGACCACCTGCCACTGTACATCGACGGCTCTAATGTGGAGATCGTCAAAAGCACCAAATTCCTTGGTGTCCACCTGGCGGAGAACCTCACCTGGTCCCACAACACCAGCTACTTAGCCAAGAAAGCTCAACAGCGCCTCTACTTCGCTACATAAACTTTCTTTCTAGTGAAACTTTTTTTTTAACTTAAACTAACTTCAATTTAAATTCAGTAGGTATATAAAGGTCATATATATGTTTTTATTAGTGATGTTGGTGAAATTGCTGGAAGTGGCCACTTCTTATTAAAAATGTCCAAGGAAGCTAAAGGAGGACAGAGATCCTCTATTGTCCTAGGCAATGAGCCTGACCTAAAACAAATGTGGCATGAGCTTCATATGTTGAAAAAAGTTTAAATATGATATTTTTGACAGTTACAACTTGTAAACATAATCCCACTTGAAATATAAAAAAAAATCCAGCATTTTGACTTTTGCTTATGACTTTTTTGGAATACAGGATATGATGTCTCTGACATAATAATGTTGAGGATGTAGCTTCATTGTATTAATTTGCCGAAATTGAAATCTACACACTTTGATAAATTGTGTATTTACGATTGTTCATCTGAACAAGAATTTGCCTCGCAAAACATAGCTAAAGTTTGCCAGCAACAAGGTATTTGTGTGTTGCTCATCTTTTAGTAAATAGACAATGTTGTTGCGAATTGCCTTTATAGCGAAAATTCATCAGTACAACACAATTCGCTCTTTAATAAATATTCTCCTATGTATTTCCCCACCACAAGGCTCACGTTCCTTAATTCTAGTGGGAGTCATTTGTTTGTACAGATGGCTTCTCAGATGACTGCTGATTTGTTACTTTTAATTTCAGATTTAAGTTTCTGCCCTGTTTTGAGCTAGAAATAACAAAAACTAGGTATGTCCTCCACCATCCCTATTCATTGAATTAATGATTAAAAAGCGGTATAAAGCCCCTTTAAAGTGGACCCGTCACCCAGACATAAAAATCTGTATAATAAAAGTCAGTCTTAAATTAAAAATTAAATCCAATTTCTTTTTTTTATTAAAGCATTCATAGCTGTTGTAAACTCATTTAAAAATATCAGCTGTCAATCAAGTATTGCCTACCCCGCCTCTATGCCTAGGCATAGAGGCAGGGCAAGCAATTACTTTCACTTTCCATTCAGCACTTCCTAGATATCACTGCTCTCCCTACATTCCCCCAGCTCTCTTAACGATTTAATTGTGTAACCAGTGCATGGGGATGGACATTGGGTCCCTGTCCCCTGGGGCACAAACAATATTCTGAGATGATACAAGACTTGCCTTAATAACAGTGTCCACATGGCTCCTTCCTGGTTGCTATAATTATGAATTCCCAGACTGATGGAAAATATTCAAATAATTTATACAGTGTAATTAAAGTTCATTTTGCTTGACTAACATGATAAAATAGGATTTGGATAATTTTGTTTGGGTGACGGGTCCCCTTTAAACATTTGGGTATTATATGTCCCTAAAATGTAACATGAATTTTGCTACTGTATATAATTCATGTGTAGAAATAAACAAACATTTTATTCCTTTTTATGTTTTTGATCTTTAAAGATACATCAACCTATTCAACAAATTCAATTACTAACATTGTTTCTTAATATTTTCAAACAGTTATTTTTATTTTCTTTATTTAAGGATAAGTTTGACTTTTTTGTTTTCCATTTTGCACATGTTGGGCATAGAATTACAATTCCTTCTTAATATTCTTTACTAGGATTAGCCTCTTCCTTGCATTAGAACAAGAACTATAGTACCTGCAGTAAGTGAAGAGTAAACAGGTCAAACCTGAACTCTGGGATAAATTTGACTATAATTTCCAGTATAGGTTGCATTTTCGCAATATGGTTGTATTTTTGCAAAGGTATTCTGTAGGGAGACAATTTCTGCTTTTAATTCAGCATATTCCATGTTTAAATTTTCTATTTCCTTGTCCATGTCTTCTACAAGATCCATTTCATATTCTTTTACAGAGTCCCCTACTTCCATCGCATGTTCCATGTTTTCTTTTGTTCATTACAGTGATTTTTAGAACCCTGCAGTTCTTCATTGTGCTCATGGGTCAGTTCATTATAGTGTAATATCCTCACTGATATGTTGGAAAACAGCAAAAATGAAATGATTATAATGCTGAGTCTTTTTTTATCTATCTTGAATTTCTCTTTTTTTCTTTCTAATCCTTTTTAGATGCTATTGGAATAGGTAATATACCAAATCATCATAGGCAGGAAGCCTCCCCACGATAACAATCTAGAAAATGGGTAAGAATACCTTACAAAGTGAATCTCACTGCCTTGAAGTATTTTATAAACTCAACCTTTATTAATACATTATTATAACACACATTAGAAGCTGCAATGTGCACAAAACCACATATCAAATACAGTATAATGATACTAAGGGGCTGATTTACTAATGTTTGTATTTCACAAATTTTCAGGAATCCTATAATGAATTATACTAGTTACTCCAAACCACAAAAAAAATTAGGAAAAAAAACATGAAAAACATTATTAAAAAACTTCACCATCTAAAAACTGTCAAGGTCATGTAGCAGTCATTTTTAATTGTAGAATCTTTCTTTAATTCAAGCATTTAGTGGTTTTGGATTTTTTAGTTTGTATTTGCATAAAAATATACCGTATATACCCGCGTATAAGCCGAGTTTTTCAGCATCCAAAATGTGCTGAAAAAGTCTACCTCAGCTTATATGCGGGTCAGCGGTACCGAGATTGCAGTCACTTTTAATCATTCCTATACCAACAGTTCACTTGGGGAGAGACTGCAATATCCCACAATGCCCTCTGTTGGTTATATGAAAGAATAACAGTGCGCCCTCTGTTGGTTATATGAAAGATTAACAGTGACTGCAATATCACACAGCGCCATCTGTTGGTTGTATGAAAGAATAACAGGGACTGCAATATCACACAGCGCCATCTGTTGGTTGTATGAAAGAATAACAGGGACTGCAATATCACACAGTGCCATCTGTTGGTTGTATAAAAGAATAACCGGGACTGCAATATCACACAGCGCCCTCTGTTGGTTATATGAAAGATTAACAGTGACTGCAATATCACACAGCGCCATCTGTTGGTTGTATGAAAAAATAACAGTGACTGCAATATCACACAGCACCCTCTGTTGGTTATATGAAAGATTAACAGTGACTGCAATATCACACAGTGCCATCTGTTGGTTGTATGAAAGAATAACAGTGACTGCAATATCACACAGCACCCTCTGTTGGTTATATGAAAGATTAACAGTGACTGCAATATCACACAGTGCCCTCTGTTGGTTATATGAAAGAATAACAGTGACTGCAATATCACACAGCGCCCTCTGTTGGTTATACAAAAGATTAACGGTGATGGCAATATCAAACAGCACCCTCTGCACATGGTAGTGGGACAGTGGGACAATGCACACAGTAATCCGTTTGGCAATTCTCTGTCACCATCAGCTTTGCAAAGAAGTCCGGTTGATCGCTGGGGGGTCGCTTTGGCAGAATGTGCGCTGCTGGGAGACAGGGCTGTAGTTGTGTCTAGGCTTATACGCGAGTCAATAAGTTTTCCCAGTTTTGTAGGTAAAATTGGGTACCTCGGCTTATACACGGGTCGGCTTATACACGAGTATATACGGTAGCGTATTTAGAGATTTGCGTATTAGTATTTGTATTGGTTTCACGTTTTTATTCATTCATGCTCTTTATATTAGGCTGTTTTATAAATTAGGCTGTTTTTATAATTTGTTGATTGTGATTACTAAAACCTCTATAAACACTAAAATCAGAGTTTTGATTAATGGGCCTCCCATTGATCTGGCTTTTTACAATATCTAGCATGTGGATATTTGACTGCCACTTGTGCGTTTTTTAGGATAATATTTATCTATATACTTTTTAAACAGATGTATAATTTGAATTCAACACGTGAGATTTTTTATTTATATAAACGACTTGGCCTGGCACTAGTAGAAAAAAAAAGAGAAAAAACTAGGGAAAAAAAATATCAGCAGCAAGCTGAAGTATTTGGATGCAAAAACCACACTTGAGTTTAGGAACTGAAGCATGACATTAGTAACTGATTGCTCGAGCATTAGTAAATTATCCCCCAGTCCTTGCACCACTCATCCTCTTGCTGGAACATTTCTTGTCATTAATCAAGCATGCAGTAAGAATGCACAGGAACATGACTGTTTTCTGCAATGTGATATTACTAGCAACCAGTACCAAATATCAGCAAAATATTGGCATTCTGTGGTGGGCAATCAGAATGATGCCAAACATGTGGGGTCTCAGACAATAAAGTCCCACCCAGTAGCATAATTATAGCGGAAGCAGACCCCCAGGGGACCCAGGGAGCAAAGTGAGCTGCA
Organism: Xenopus petersii; assembly: GCA_038501925.1. Classification (NCBI taxonomy): domain Eukaryota; kingdom Metazoa; phylum Chordata; class Amphibia; order Anura; family Pipidae; genus Xenopus; species Xenopus petersii. The sequence continues at coordinate 83,758,421 of CM076680.1, forward strand.
CTGTGCGGTCAGCTTCCTCTATAGCGTTCAACTCCCCCTCCACGACGATCTTCTTCTTTTTATTTACTCGCTCATGGAGGTGCAGACAGGTGCGGCTGTGCGGGCAGGAGCTGCTATGCATGCTCGGGCCCTCTGAATTATTTTTTGGGGGGGTCCTGGCCAAAACCATTCTTACTGACTGGTGGGCATAGGGTAGCCCTGTTTGGTATCATTAGAAAGTGTTTAATCCATGTGTCCAGTACTGAACCTTAAACCTTTTACTTGTTGATCAATAGTTGAATGGGCAACAAATTCCTAGAAGCTTCCAGGAGAATTGGATTGACTCCAGAAAGTCTTTAATCAGGACATGTGCCTCTTGAACGTTAGAGGACTATTGCTCTGGTATAGAAGACACACAATAATATGCTTCATATGAAAAAATACTTTTTTCTTGCAAAACTCTACAAAACTTGGAATTTATTATTAATTGTTTTTTTACTGTTTTTCTCCTCAATGCACTATTTATATGTAAGTGGAACTCAATTTATAATTTAGTGTTGTTCTTTTGCTATAACAAATCAATTTTCCTCTTTGACATACATTCTTCTTAACTTCAGAAAAATAAGTAAATAAAAGACAGTTACAGAAAGTAAAGATTCATATGAAGAGCTATACACTTTAAATACCTCAGACATCTGCTTTCATAATGGTTAGGGACATATTTATCAAGGGGGCGAATTTCGAAATTGAAAAAACATCAAATTTCGAATTCAAACAGAACAACCAAAATGAAGTTGAAGTTTTTTTTGGCCAAATAGGTCAGTTTTCGATCGAATAGGTCCGTATTCGGCTGAATTCGAATCGTACGAAACGAAGGAATAGCACATTAGATCGGATTTGATTCAAAGTTTTTCCTTAAAAAAAACTTAGATTTTTTAAAGTTCACAGTTGACTCCAAATAGGTTCTAGGAGGTCCCCCATAGGCTAAGACAGCAATTCGCAAAGTTTTAAATGGCGAATGGTCAGTCAAATTTTTAAAGAGACGGAACATGATAAATTTTGAATTTGGACTATTCACTTGTCGAAGTTAAATTCTAATTTTTTTCATTTGAAAATTCACCTTGACCTTTTGATAAATCTGCCCCTTACTGTTATTAAAATGTATGTATACATGTATATTTTTATATGTATAACATTCCTTGAGGGAAAAGCACTGTACAGCAGAACAATACATTAGTAGAAGAAAATTTCAATAACAAGAATAAATAAGTATAAAAATATAATATACATAAATAAAAAGTATAGTTACAATACATATTAAGTGCTTATTGTGAAGGAGATAAAAGGATGGGAGGGTAACATACAGACACAAATTGGGGGATATTAAGTGCTGTAGGTTACAATGGGTAACAATGCCTTAAAAGTGTCAGTTCCCAGTTCAGGTGTTATGTTCTCCAAGAGGTAGTCTTTGAGTTTAGATCTGAAGGAATTGATGGAGGATTCTCTCCGACGAAATTCAGGAATGGAATTCCAAATATAAGGAGCAGCAAGACAGAAGGGTTTGATTCAGGAAAAAGCAGTATTAGTGGGGGGTGCAACCAAGCGGTTGCTCTGAGAGGAGCGGAGGATTCGGCCAGGAGCATAAAGAGAGACAATGTATAAGGTTACAGTAATCTAGTTGGGATAGGATGAGAGCATGTTTGAGCGTCTTGGCTGTAGCAGGTGAAAGAAAGGGACGGATTTTGGCAACATCGCGTAAGAAAATGTTTTGACAGTGCTGTTAATATGATCCGAGAAAGAGAGATTGGAGTCAAAGACTACCCCCAGATAGCAAGCTGAGTTGACAGCCATTAATAGAGATAGTAAATGTGGGAGTAGGACCAGGCTTAGGTTGAAAGATGACTAGTTCCATTTTTGTTAGGTTGAGTTTGAGGTGGTGCTGGTTCATTGAGTTGGAGATTGCTAGGAGACAGTTAGAGACCTGAGCATTGGTTTCAGCTGTTAATGAAGTGGTAGATAAATATATTTGGGTATCATCAGCATACAGATGATAATTAAAGCAAAATGAGCGGATTATATCTCCCAAGGAGTGTACAGCAAGAGCAACATTGGGCCAAGTACAGAGTCTTGCGGCACCATTCATTAAGTGGAACTGAAGATGAGCTTTCTTTAGTATAAGAAACAGTGCATTGATGGTTAGAGAGCTAAGAAGAGAGCCAAGATGCAGCCTGGTTACCAAGCAAATGCAGACTTTGCATCAGGAGAGAGTGGTCAACCATATCAAATGCAGATAATAGGTGAAGGAGGATAAGGATAGAGAAGCAACCTTTGGCTTTATCAACCTGAAGATCACGGGTGTGTAAAAAAATTAGAGACGGGAGAACACTATACATTTTAGGAGTTTAGAAGTAAGCTATAAAAGTGAGACAGGATAGAAATTTGACAGACAGGATGGGTCAGGTGTGGCCTTTTTAAGAATAGGCTTTACACAGGCCTGTTTGAAAGCAGAGGGGAAGGTTCCAGAAGCAAGAGTAGAATTGAAGATTTGAGTAAGTGCTGGAGTAAGCTCAGCAGCACAATGTTTATGCAGAGAAGAAGGCATAGGGTCAAGAGAGAAAGCTGTGAGTGGTGAGGACTAGTGCAAGAAGACTAAGTAGATCATGGATAAATGTGGATTTGTTGGTTAAAGAGTGAATATTGAGAAAGAAATAAGAATACAATTGAAGACAGGAAGAAAAAAGAGTTGAAATCTGATGGTTTGAGACAATAGAGGAATGAGAAGATCTGTGCAAGGGGGCAGAAAAACGAGAACGTATGCAAGTGGTTATAGAGCAGGTCCAGGGTTTAGAGAGACATCCCCTGCAGCCAGAAAAAGTAGAAATACGAGTGTAAGAAGATGTGGGAAGAATATTTGAAGTGATTGTGTATCTATGTATTGTTAGTAACTTGAGGACAAAGGTGATATAAGTAGTTGTAGCTATATAGGAGCTGGAGTATGCGGATGGCAGCAGGGAGGTATCCTCTAGTAAAGCGTAAAGCCTTACATTCATCAACTCAATTTAGTCAAGTCTCTGTTTATAGCAGGCTTGTATTGCATTAAACTTTTGCAAAATTCAGTATCATCAGCAAAACAGAGACAATAGTGACAATGCCAACTCTCAATGTAATTAATATATAAAATCAAATGACCAAGGACAGACCCCTGCTGTGCTATCCTAACAACAAGGTTTACCATCATTTATGCTGCATCAGCAAAACAGTATGCTGCAATGTTATTACATCACCCTGTATGGTCTTGGGGGGGGGGGGGGGGCACTGAGAGGCAAGGTGTACATTCTTCCTAGTAAATTTTACTTTTTAAATTTTAATCTTTGCTTTCCACTATATGCACACAGAATGCGGAGTAGTTACAGGGCCTTTTAAGACTACTCTGACCAGCAATAGGAGAGCTATTTTGTGGTCCGCATGAGATACAGCTATGCAGCAGTGGTGTAAGATATGCCAACCATTTTATTAATCTCCTGTGCAAGAAGCACATGTTTCAAATTGTATTTAAAGATGTTGATGCTCCAGATCCAGAGTAGTTCTGGTGCAATGTGCCTCCTGAATTCAATAGTACAGTAGAATTTTTTTAGAGAAATATTTTTGCAGAGATTTTCACAGATAAGTACACACAAAAACAGTACTATAATTATTAAAAATATGGAGTTAAATGGTGTTGTTTAAAAAAAAAAAAAAAAAAATGTAGGGCTATGAATTAGTATGAAATAAGTACTTTGAGCAAAATACCCATTTCCATGTATGGTTTAGCTGGACAATAACCCAGTCCCATAACAATGGTTTTAGATAATTAAACTTATAATAATGTTCAGCTGAAGCTCCAGATCTCTTTATGATTTTCAAGCTTGTGTACGCCCACATGTCATGCAATTTCAAGGCAAGCGTCATACATAAAACCTTTTGATAGCAGTGAGGTCCTGCCCTTAAAGCAACCCCTTGTCATTTTTTTGTCATTAACCACCCACTCTATTCTTGTCACAAACTTGGAATCTAGCAGAATGGTTTTAATCTGTAATAAAGATATTGTAGAGGTGAAAAGTGACACTAGCATTCCCCGAGTTTACATGAAAAATGTTAAATGATCCTTGATCATTTCTTGATTCCAAATGATCATTTTTTCTATTGTCTTTGCAGGGGAAAAAAGTTCACACAATCTACCGTACTATTATGTGCAATATGTTTTTGTTCTGTTTTGTTCTGGACACAATATGTTTATATTGTGTCCGATGTGAAACTTTCCAATAGAAGGCCATTATAAGAACTTTTTCACCATATTACAAATTAAATATTTTTATGAAATGCTGTAAAAATTACTTTATATTATAATTCATTGTGGGGGGGCATAATAAAAGTCGCAAAGAACAAAACAAAAAAAAAGAATGAAAATTTACATTTTGCAATGTAATACTCTTCCTTAAACTGTTTTATTGTACTCACTGTGCACTGGCACAAACTATAAAACTTGCAAACCTTCTTTCCCTGTTGGAAGTGGCTGCTAAATAGTTTTTGGGTTCATAATAGCGATATGGCAATGGATATGGTAATGCGATAAAGCAAATTTGTTTGCACAAAGGCATAAGATTTTGCATTGCGAATATTTTTCCGTTACCGACTTTTATTATATTCCCCTAATTATGCCTTCTTAAAGCTAGCAAGCACTTTTCAACAAAAAGAAATGTTAAAAACAGTTTAGTAAATTGCAGGAAGATTACTTTTATGGCAAAAATACAGTTGCACACACAAAAAAAGCCATGTTAATTTTTGGTATATTCATTTTTTATTAAAATCCATGCATGACAATTATTTAAAATTTTAGAAAATCAGCCCCAAAGTGTTGTAAAGACAAACACATTTTAGACCACTTCTGCAGTTCTAATGTCATTTATAGCAAAAAGTTTACTTTTTACAAAAGAACCGAATTCTGCCTTTATTCACCTTTAAGCTTTTTCAGTCTGATAGAAAATGTTATTTAAATTGCTTTTAAATTCAACTGCAGTTTATGGATAGTTAAGCTAATGAAGCAGATACAGTAACATCAGTATCACAATCTACCTTTTCTAAGTCAGCCAAGTTAACTTGTAGAGAAGCTGATGATGTTCACTGTTAGTAGAATGAGCTGTATCGCTCTGCTACAAAACACATAATGACTTCCTAAGAGACAGAAGAGTGGCTCAGTTCTCATAATCTATAATTGAAGGCATCAAATACGGCAATTATCCCACTGCTATTATTGCTCACACAAATTGTGTCCTCCACATGATTCCTGCTTTTCGGATTTATCAGATAATATCTGAGCAGTCCTATTCAAGTATTTAAGTCCAAGTTTTTAATGTCTCATTATTCTGGAACTTGAATATTTTGGATATGTTTTGTACTTAGCTCTTCTTAGACGATGATTTTTCCAGTCATTAATTACTTACAATAATTTGCCTGTTTTAAGAAAGTCCATATTTTGAAGCTGTGGATCAATTTGCAGATTTTGCTCAGTGCTTTCTGACCAGTGCAAAAATCAATAAACCCTAGTTTATATTATTCATGATAAGCATTACTGTTTTGAGAACTTCTATAAGGTGCTTATATTCCTACCAACAGAGATAACTATTTCCATTTTTTTCAGTTATATTAACAATTTATTATATGCAACTACTGAAAAGCTGCTTTACAGAAAGAGTGTCAGCAATAAAGTATACATTTCCTTTTCTTATCAAATATGATTAACTCTTGTGCTGCTATCTAAAATGAATTGCCATATCCTTTCACACATTTGGCATGTTATTATTTCAGGTTTTCTCCTAGAATTCAAAAGTTTTAGAATATTTTTGTCAAACTATATTATTTCGGTGTATAAATTCATTAGTACATACTTTTGATCACACGGTGTTGTCTATTTATAGTTTTATCTTAGACTCTTTTTCAATCAGGAACGAACAACCTTTCTTTTCTTACTACGATCTACATCTTAACTTGAGTGCTTACAAAGTGTTCACATTAATACATCTATTATAGCAATTTGTTATATTTGTATATGTTTAGATTCCATGAAAAACACCCTCATAAAACAAACAAAAAGAGTTCCATCAAATTCCATGAAAACTACCCTCATAAAATGAATAAAAAGAACAAGGTCAACATTCTTTAACAAAGAAATGACCTTGGAAAAAGAATGTTCAAACTATAAGATGCACTCTATAAAAGCATTTGGTCTGCCTGACAACATTTTAGAGGGAAGGATTTATTATGGTACTTTTTGTGCCTTTAAATCAGTTAAGCACAGAGAAACCCTTTTTCATTAGCTTGTAATTTATATGGGTACATTACATTACTTTATAGCCACTCTTTTTCTTTATAAACCAAGAGCACAAAAAATAATTATAAATAAATAGTTATAAATTTAATTAATCAAAAACTTTATTTAAATATAGGTGTCAAAAATGTTTTAACTTAAATATAGGTGTCATGTTAATTCAGCCCATTTAAGCAAATGCAGCACACTAGCTTTCCTTGGTTAAAATTATTGCAATAAATAGTTATTCGATGTCCCGTAAAATAGTTTGTAACCACATACAGTATGCACATTTTTATGTCTTTTTATGTCTTTATGTCTTATTTCTACACGTCTAATAGAAAGTATTTTATTTTTTGCTGATTATTCATTATCTATGGGCCAATAAATTATTTTTGTTCCATGATGCTTTTATCCATTCTCTTAGCCCTTCTATCAGTGTACATTGGATCTTTATTTTTTTGTTTTAAATAATATAATTTTACAAATGACAATGAGAAATACTATATATATATATATATATATATATATATATATATATAGTATATAAATATATACATATATATAAATATATGTGCGTGTCTACAATTAGAGAGCTAAAACAGAAAGGCTAGAAAAGCATTTTTTTTTACTAATTTATGTTCTGTGCTAGGATAATATAAAATAAAAACACAAGATAAAAAAAAAAACTGATTGGAATACTTAAAAGTAATTTAAAAAAAAATTAAAAATAGGAATTGCCATAAAAAGTAACTATGGATACTTGAAAGCAAACAGTTAGAATTGAATTATTTTCCATAAATCTTTATTTCCATCTTAAATATCACAAATGTTTTAAATGATGATTGAGATGTCATGAGTACAACACAGTAAAATTAATATTTATATTTTTAATATAAATGTGGACTTATATGTAAGTTGTTTGCTTATGTTTTGACTAAATTTTTATTATATTGTATATATATAAGTGAATATATATATATATATATTTTCACTTATTTATAGCTATAAACTTATTTATAGCATTAAAATAAACATATTCTAAAAAGGAAAAACATTTTTTACTAAAGATTGTGTAATGATGCTAATATTTTATTATTTCATTAAAACAAAAGAACGCTAAATCAATCCCACTATGTATATGAAGTATATGACTAAAACAAGTTAATACTTATTACTTAATTTGTTGGGGTGGTTGGCTATATAGTGCTTTTTGCTATATAATGACTTTAAAGGATTTTTTAAGCTTAACACAGCAAAATAATAAATGTTATGTTAATGCATAACAAAAGTTAATTGCACTGTGTTTTACACAACTCTTAAAATAAATATAAAAACTTTAATCCAGTATAAAGTGCATTTAACAGTATTTAAAGCATACATTTTTATAAAATATTCATACAAAAGATTTTTTTTAAGGCCATGGGGCAGATTTATCAAGGGTCGAATTTCGAGGGTTAAAAAACACTCAAATTCGACCCTCGAAGTAAAATCCTTAGAATTCGAAGGATTTTAGCGCAAAAGCTTTGATCGAACGATCAAATAAAAATTGTTCGATCAAACAATAAAATCCTTCGAATCGAACGATCTGGAACGATTTTAAGCGATCGTTCAAAGGATTTTTATTCGTTCAAAAATAAACTTAGAAAAGTGGTCTGGAAGGTCCCCGTAGACTAACATTGCACTTCGGTAGCTTTAATCTGGCCAAGTATGAAGTCGAAGTTTTTTTTAAAGAGACAGTACTTCGATTATCGAATGGTCGAATAGTCAAACGATTTTTACTTCGAATCATTCAAATCATTCGAGTTGATCGAATTTGACCAATTCGATGGTCGAAGTACCCAAAAAAATACTCCGATATTTGAATATTTTTGCATTCGAACTATTCACTCGAGTTTAGTAAATCTGCCCCTATGTGTCCTTCGTTCCTAGTTGTTAACCCTATTTAATTCTCTATATACTAATCTTGCTGAAATGTCAAGCACAGTAGAACAAATCCCATTCTAACTCATATTAATTGTAAACAACCAAATAGCAAAATTAATTCTAACACATAGATTTGTTCATCTGATATTTAATTTGTGTTTGCTTCAGAAACACTACTTTTGTTTTATATAAATAAGCTGCTGTGTAGCACTGGGGCAGCCATTCAAAGGAGAAAAGGCTTAGATTACACAGCAGATAGCAGATAAGCTCTGTAGAACATAATGGGGTTATCTGTTATGTACTATTTAACCTGTGCCATATAGCCTTTTTACAATATCCACCAGCAGCAGCTACACGGCAGCTTGTTTATATGAACTACAGTAGTATTTCTAAAGCAAACTGATCAGTTTTACCGGTGCAGGGCAACGCATAATATTTTCATTACTTTAAAACACTTTCATTTTTGGTGTTACTGTTCCTTTAATTTTTCTGGACAGCTAGGCCCCTGACTAAGCAATGCACATAATGAAACACAAAAGCCTTTCTGGATTAGCTGATATTTCCATCTTAAATTACAATATATTTTAACTAATGTTTCATGATCTTTAAAAATCATTATTCAGAGTGATCTAATAAAAACATATGTGAATTTCTCTTTATCTTCTGTGGTTATATTATTATCTAACAATAAGGGGCAGATTTATCAAGGGTCGAATTTCGAGGTGATGGAAACATTAAACTCCCATCAACTCGAAATTTGAATAAAAAAGACCAACTAAAATTTATTAAAACAATCGAATTTTGTAACTGTGAGTGAATAGGCTGTATTCGAATCGAATTATGATCATATTCGATCATAAAATCAAATTAGATTCAAAGTATTTAAAAAAACAACAACTTTGTTTTCAAAGTCTGCAAAATTAGTCCAATTAGGTTCTAGGAGGTCCCACATAGACTAAAACAGTAATTCGGCGGGTTTTAGATGGCGAATAGCCAAAGTCAAATTTTTAAAGAGGCAGTACATGATACATTTCGATATTTGAATTTTTGGATTTTATTCAAATCGAATTTGGACTATTCCCTAGTCGAAGTACACTAAAATTAGCTTGAAATTCAAATCTAAAAATTAAAATTTTCAATTCCACCTTGATAAATCTGCCCCTAAATATAAGTATTCCTTGTACACAAAGCTATAAAAATATGTTACTAGATTGCACAATGCTAGTCACCATTAGTTAACATACTTTTATTTCTGAATTATGAAAATTCCCAATGAAAGGCCATGTAGGCTACATTGTAATATCAGCAGTGACAAGAATATTTTATTAATAAACCATGAGCTGTAGATAACAGAAATTCTAAATCCTTAAAGTTAATATTTAAACAAAGAACCCATACAAAAAGGCAGGCAGATCAGTGATATTTATTTATGAATATTTAAACATCCATATGTCTTAAACATGTATAAACTGATATTGCACCCAGAGTTTAAGTGGGATTGGCTATTAAAAGTAATGTTCACTTTGTACTAAATATTGGGCTTTAAATTTAGATTTAAATTTATTTTTTCCATAATGCTAAATTCGTAAAGAAATATACCACAATATGTAATAAAAGGCACTAAGTTTGCCCAGGAGCAGTAACATTTACAGTCCAATAAGATGGTTGCTTTTAAACAGATGACTAGTAAATGCTTTCTCCTGATTGGTAGCTATGGGTAACTGCACCTAGAACAAACTTTAGTATCTTTGTTATTATATAACCCTATTAGAGTTACAGGAACAGGATCTTCAGATGAGTGTACAAGTAATAAATAAGCATAAAACATACCCTATATTACAGAGAGCTGAATTTTTCAGAACCAGGAGAGGAAGTGTTTCTACCAGGTAAATAATAATAGATGCTAGATGTAGTACAATAGTGCATATTCTTAAATAGTGAATCATGTAAATGCATTTTTATTGTATCCAGCCCCTCTTCACTAGTTCAATTATTTATCAGAACAGTAAGATAAAATTACAAAAAGATCTGCTCTTTTCCCAGTATTTCTAAATTCCTCGTCCCAGCATCTTCCAGATTGTTGAATGCTGTGTTATCCTATGAGCAGGTTTAGAACACATTGGATAGTGATCACACCTACTGTAAGTACAATGGCACCAAGGCAGGTATTTCTCCTTTTCAAAAAGCAAAGCATTAGAATTGCAGAAATTAACCCCATACCAATCTCCATTTCTGGCCATGGACCTCGCCGAACCTCGAATAATTGTAGTTTTCGGAGCACAAAAAAAACCCTACGAATTATTCGAGATTTATTAAAGTCTAAAATCTCTGAATCCAAAATCCCGGCATCTAAAAGCTCTCAAGGTCCTGTATAAGTCAATGGGGAAGGTCCCAGTGATCCGATGATTTCGAGGATTAGGAGCAAAAAACTCAGAAACCTCTGAAAAAATCATAGTTTTTGCGGAAAACTATTCTGAGTTTTCCCGAGTTTTGCCCGATCCTATTTTTTCAGTTTTTTTTCTTCAGAAATAAGGCCCATTTGGGAATGCAAAGTTGGATATTAGAAATACTGAGATAAATTCGGGCCTTGATAAATAACCCCTTTAATGTCTGGTGCTTAGGTACGGTCAAATGTGGCAGGTAAAATGTTTATTGCCCTGAGTGGCAGATTAACGAATCCTGCTTTAGTGCAATATGATAACATCCACTTGAAAATATAAGGAGAAATAAGTTGAATTTTTTTTACTGCTCTTCCAAAACACACATTTTTTACTTTTCTCAAAATGTCTTATAGTACAGGAAATAGTTCCCCCCCACACTCTTCTAATAAATACAGCACATATCGATAATTATCTATTTAACAAGCATAAGTTGAGAACTTTATAATTAGGAGTGTACATGTGAAGTTGTCATATGGAAGCAGATCACCAGCCGTGCATGACAGATATTTCTTGTTTTCTGCTCATACTGTTCCAAATAGTCAAGGCCTGATTTATATATTTTTCTCAAGAATAGTCTCACCATTTGATGGCACTCTCGCTAAAGATAAAATTAATATAAATACAAAATATTTTCCAAGTTAGCCTGGAAAGATATTTATATTTTAGGGATGTTGTTGACTGTTGTTTAGAATACAGCCAGCCTACCGAAGGCGCAGAGAGGGATTCAAATATAAATGCTGTCCAATCTTGCAAATATAATACCTTATTTGTTAGTAAAATTTTCTTTCTTTTCACAATAAACAAAACAGCTCACTCCCCTCACCATTGGGGAGATAATGCAGCATTTCCCATTTAGTCGCCTATAATCTATGTAATTTTGTAATGTGTATTGTTTTAAAAGGCTATGAATGAGAAATAGGACTCACTCTAAAGATTAGCGATTAACATAATGTGGGATAGCCAATGATGGTGTATGAATTTTATGAGTTACATTTATATTCAGATGCATAGTGTGATTGTTATCGCAATGATTTGTTAAACATGAATACTCCCTAGATTACAAACGTTAGTACAAATCTGTTCAGATATGTTTTATGACTTTACTTTCCAAGCAGCAGGAGATTGTATATTGTGCCAACAAACTCTGCTTCATCAAGAGTGTAAAAGCCCAGAAAATTGAATGTGTGGATTAGAAATTATTTTTGGAACATAAACAAACTGTTAAAAAAAGGTAGTTTGTAAGAATCAAGCCAGATCTCTTTTGCTAAAATTTACAGTATTTCACTGAGCCATTTGGAATGTATTATGGTCACTTTTTGTATCAAAGGGTTAATACACTCGGCACCAACAGAGATCTACAGAATACTATTTATTTTAGGAACAGATCATTTCAAGGCTTTCATGGTATTAAACAGAAATGCTTCTTACACACAAGCTGAAGAAATGCTTACACGACTATTTGATTTCATAAAAAAACACAATAACCTCAAACATTTTCTTTGATTATTTCTTCCAGTAATAGAGGAATCTGTATGCTAGGTATCGTTTTTCAGCAATCAAATGTCAACTTAATTCTGCATGTCTCAGTTTTATGTCATCAGACTCCTGTGTAACCTATATATATTATTGCTAACCAGTAAAGTAAAAGCTATTAATGGTATACTTTCATGTATGTATGACATTGATAACAGATAATCATTTTCCTGTGTACATTTTTTAATACAACAAAAAACAAAACCAACGGTAGTAAATATACACTGTATGGTGTTAATTGTTTATTCTATAGATCAATAGATAAAGATGGGGCACCCAGGAGTTTTACTTTAGCATTATATAACCCTTTAACATTATATCACCTATTTAGGAGGTTGGTAACCTCCACATCTTACGTTATTTATGTATGAAATGAAAGGTCTTTTGCATTCCATATTTGGCATTGTTCCACAATAATTTTTCTAGGTGCCATACATTAAAAAAAGGCATATTATTGCCTAAAATGCAGCCATCTGTATATTTAGATGACTATTAAGAATGTGTGTCATATCCTTTAGGAATCACAGGGGCTTAAAAAGTGACCACTCTATAAATATTCTTGGTATTTCGAAGCTACATCTTTCCCAAGATTTGCAGATTATGTTTCCCCTTTATTGCTCTCTTTTATTTCTGGATCGTTTGATTATAGACATTCCCTCAATGCCCTATATGCAAATAAGGAGAATACATGGTGCCAAATAGTAGGCATTATAGCTTTCCCAGGAAAGATGCTAAAGTTTTCCTGTAGACTTATACTTTGTGCAGGTGAACAGATTGGTGATGAATAACCTTGCATTTCCCTTCACTTATCCATAATACAGTCTAAAAAAGACTTGAGGAATGGGTTAAATGAATATATATTTTCTTGCATGTAATATTAAGACAAAATCATGGCAACAATACACTACAGGTGTTAGAGATCAATGGCATTATTTCACAAAGGTAGACTTAAGCAGCTCTAGGATATGCTATTTCTCTTTACCGGTTATGAGCAAACCTGGGAAGTTTATTTCTGCTGTTACTAAGCCTGGAAAATTCAATTGCCAGACTATTTCCCCTGGCAATCTTCCAGTGCCGTCAAACCATGCCCCACTATTGACTTCTTGTAAGGAGATTATAACAATACAAGAAGGGTTATGTAAGGTTGTGGCCAGATAGAATGAGTCAGGGGCAGGTTAGAAATTACTAAATCTGCAAATAACATATTCACAGAAAGTAGGGAATCCAAAGCAGCAGGGAAATAATTATGCATTTAAAAAAAGGAAAATAAAAATATATGCAAAATTTGACTAAAATCTGAATTTATCTCATTATTAAAATAAAAAAAGCTTGGCCAAACTCCAATGCATGATTTTGCCTTATTTATAATTCAGGCTTTTTGCAGCATCTGGGTATAATAAATCTCACAATCGAGTTTTGCCCCAGAAAGCACGACCAGAAAAATTCAAGGTTTAATAAATAACCCCCTTCATGGTTTGAAGTTATGGACAATTTCTCTGAACAGATTCTCCTCTCAAAAAAATTCTCCCACCAGAATCCTAGGTTTCTTGAATATGTATTATTAGAAGTTTGCAAGATTTCCTTTTTTTTGGATTTCAAGTAAAGGAACTTTTATGGACTAGAATCAATAGCAAAATAGGGCATTGGGATTAAAATAACAAGCAAACACAATACTTTCCAAATTCATAAAATTTATCAAAATTCTGATTTGTGTAATTTTCTACTTCAAATAACCTCACATATTAACAAAAATGCTTAATTACCTTATTATATTATCTTAAAAAATCTGAATATAAAAAGCTTGGATGAATAACATTTTTTGCGAGTCCACAACACTACCTTAAATGTTCTGTACAACCTAAGATTAATGGTCTACAGATTTCCATCTAATGTCATTTTTTTATGTATTGTGAATTAGGTCACATGTGGCCATATTATATTTGCATTCAATCTATAAGTAAATGCAATGGTATTTTGAAACACTCTGCATTTGGTCTTCATCTTTTATTTGTTATTGTTTTTTTAATTATTTTGTCAGCAGTTACCCAGTTTTGAATTTAATTGGCTAATTGGTTGCTAAGGTCCATTTCCCTTAGCAATCAGATAGTGGTTTGAAGGACAGGCTGAATCATGAATTTGAGAGTATAAATAGAAAGACAAAGTATTAAAGATAATAACATTGTAGCCTTACAGAACAATACTTTTTGGTTGCCGGAGCCAGTGACCCCCCAAAAATCTGAATTTAAACTGTAAACTGGAAAGTGGCAGTAGATGAAGGCAAAAAATAAAAATATATAAAAAAAAATAGAACTATAAAAGTGAAAAAAATGAATACCAATTCCTACTTTTTAGTTAGAGTAGCTAACCAAAAATCATCAACTTAAAGGACCAGTAACATCAATTTTTTTCTCTTCAAATCCGTTAGTATACATGAAAAAAAACCCACAAAGACAAATAAAACTTTGAAATCGCTATTTCTTTATTAAGAAATAAGTTACAGAAACTTTGCTTGCGCTCCTCTTCAGAAAAGGCAACAAGGCGATGAGCCATTATGCGGCACTCGATTTCTCCTCCCTAGCTATCTCCTATAAGGAAGGCAGGGATGAGAAATCGAGCACCACAAGATGGATCGCCTTTTCTGAAGAGGAGCACAAGCGGAGTTTCGGTAAGTTATTTCTTGATAAAGACTTGGTGATTTCAAAGTTTCATTTGCCTTTGTGGTTTTTTTCCATATACTAACAAATTAAAAAAAAATTATGTTAATGGTCCTTTAAATGTGAATTAACCCTTTAATGGTCTTTTGGACAGTTTCTGAATCAGAAAGGAAATCCTTTTTAAACTATGATTTTAGTAAATTGGCTCCTAAGCTTTAACTGTTTATACAGAATTATGCTTGCATTATGTCTTCTTCTGTATGTTTCAACCATATATACACTTTATACTCTGTGAACAGGATATTTGGTGTCAAATTGCTCAACATATTACTGATAGTGATGGGCAAATCTGTGCAGTTTAGCTTTGCAAAAAAGTTTGCAAACAGCCAATAATTCATGAAACGCATTGATGTCAATGGGCATCAAAATCATTTTGACTCACGTAAATTTTTGCTTGAGCGTCAATTTTTATACGCACAACTATTTGGTCCAAATGCATTAAAGTCAATGGGCGCCCAAATAATTATGATGCGCAACAATTTTTATGTGCGCGACAATTTTGACACACAACAATTTTTTTTGACACAATGAATTGCCACGGCACTTTTGAGCATGGATATTTGCCACAAATTCGTGTCTGCCGATTTTATTCGCCCATCACTAATTACTGATTTATGATATATTATTAAAATACATAGAACCCACAGTTCTGCATCTCTAAAAGTAAATCTTAATGGCAATTCTTGAAGGACTACTTAATTACAAAATATAAGTTTATACAGATACTGAAAATTGAAACATGTCACATACTCATCCCATTAGTAAGTTCAGTTATTATGTAATGATTGTTTTGCATTTTAAAAATTAACTATATCAGATCAGAGCAGATATAGCTTATAATGATAGTACATTTAATATTTTAAGGTGAGTAGTATTAAATACGTTATCCAGATTTGGGTTATTAGTTATACAATATATATATATATATATATATATATATATATATATATATGCTATGTACAATGAGCTGGATCACATTTCTTGTACAAATATTTATTAACAATTTATTTCAGGCTTTCACAAATCTAAAATTAAATAGTACAGCAGGTTGTTTGTCATCATCTCCTAGCCAGTATCATTTTATGCTCTACATAACTCACATGTCAGTCATAATATGTAGATGTTTTAACAATGTAAATATTTCAGCAATGAAAGACAACAGGCTTAGCCTTTTCCCAAAAACTTGCAAGACAATTTCATATTTAGTAAACTGTCATACACAGTTCATCTTTTCGTATTTATTGTCGCTAAGTACGTGGACAGACATTTCATTTATACTGTAGTTGTAACTTTTCTTTCACCTTGATTTGACACTGCTTTAAAAAAAAAAAAAATATATAGACATTTACAAAATTCCAAGATCGTTAACATTTTTAACTGAAATTTCATTGATGTCTTTGCTTCTCATCTCAGCTGGGCCTTGGAGAAATGTAAATGCAAAAATGCATATTAAACAGTATATCATAATGTTTTAGAATTGCAAGCATTTTTATTTTCATGCTATTCTACATTTTTTCTTTAACACCATCACAGTTTTATTTTTACATTAAAGTGACATGATTTCTGTTTCAAATACATGTATAGTCTGGTGAAATACCAGCTCAAAATACTCAACGCTATGCACACAAATCACGAATACCATGTCTTATTTTATACCTAGCTCATCTGCTGGCATAAGTCCGTCTCATAGAGCGTGAGACTTCTTTTGTGCAGCTAACTAGATAAAATCAGACACAATAGCATATATATAAGTATATATATATATATATATATATATATATATATATATATATACTTTTCCAAGTTTTCTTCTTCTTCATACATGATGATAAAAGTATCAGTATGGTAACATTTTATAATCATCATCTTCATGTATAGTTATCACTCCATTTTTTTGTAACAAAGGTATTTCGAGTTTAAACAGTTAATATTCCTTAATACGATTATATTGGTTAAGTCCTATAAGTAAGAAAATGCTATTAATAGGAGTTTTGGGATAGAATCAGGCAAAATAGCTTACGTATGTTTAAATATTCTGTCAGCTAAGAAAATATGCTGTTGCAACATAAATAAATTGGTCCTAGATTTTTGCATTTCCCAAGTGGCATGAAATAATTCTGCTTGTAAATATATAAATATATATATCTTTATATAAAATATGTGTTTATATGTGTGTGCATTGTTAAACCCACAAGTTTTTAGATGCTTAATAATTCATGTAGAATTATTTATCTATGTAACTACTGGACATATTTTTAAAGCGTTTAATTTATCAAAGTATTTCATGTGCACTCAACATTTTAACACTCTTGCGCTTTATAACGATTTCAATCTGAACTGTTAAGTATAAATGAGTTTAAATAATGTTTATTAATATATTATCTAATATATTATCTAGCAGTACTGTTGGATGTCCAGTATAGTTGCAACCTCTAATGGGGTGGTTTTGTTTAGAAAAAGTTGCCAAATATACATCATTTTTGGTACTGAAAATTACCTGATTATAGACTGAAATGCTCACCATTGTTAAATAAAATGGTGATGCGTTTTTTTTAAATTAATATATTAATAATAACCTGTTTTGAAATATGTTTTAATAGGTAGAGAGTTTTGTATTTCTGTCTACTTGGGAATCCAGCAGGTATTTACTTTTTGAAGAAAAACTTCGTATTTAGTCTATTTTCTCGAACTCCTTGAAATATTTAAATTAAGGACATTACATTTTGTGGTCAATGATTTTGTACATGGTGCTACATTTGAAATGTCTGTCTCAAATGACTATAATTGGGTTTATGATTGTACAAAACTGCATTGTATCCACTGAAGTAGATCAGGCGCATGCCCTTCAGTTAACTTTTCTGTCTCACTGACTGCAGTGCTTAAAATACCTGTAGCCATTGCAAAAAGAAGCTAAATCTAAAAAAAAAAAAGAAGAAGGTAATAACCACGTCGTATAAGATTCTGAGAACATAAAGTAGTATCCTCCTTAGAGATACAATTCAATTATACAGCAAATTGAAATAATTAACAAAATAGCACTATATGTATCATAATGGAAAACAAATACATAGAGATTTTTTTTGCTGTAATGTTCAGAGGTGAAACCACGCTGTTCGTTTAGCTATGTGAAAATATATCAAAGGACCTTTCTCAGGATGTCGTGCCCATAGTGGGTAAACTGCACGCTCTAAAATGTATCTCTGATGCATACTGAAATTACATTTTAATGATTATTTTAATGGTTATTGGTGCACAGAGGTCTGGAAAAAGCAATGGACGTGCATTTTGATTGCTTCAAAGTACCACTGTAATAGCTTTAATTTTCAAAGAGGGAAAGTAACTAATTTTGCAGAAATTACTGCATTCTGTCTTGACAGGTGTTTCATAATATGTTTTTATATTACATTTTGTAACTGATATTGTACACTTCCAAATTGTTGTCTCCTGTGTATACCGATGATATCAAACTCTGCTAGATCTGCTATTAAATATTATGGATTAACTATATTTTACATCTTGTGTGAAAATATATATATCTTGAAAAATGTTTTATAATTGTTTTAAAATCATTACAAGGACAATTCCTAATGTTTTCACTATTGAAAATCTAATAATGTTAAACATTTTTTAAATCACTGAGATGGTACCTTCTAAAACATTTGCCTTCTATTAAAGATAAGGGGTAAATAAATGTCCTTCATTACTCACTTTATGATCTGTCATATATTAGTTTGTTCAGATTGTTGCCCACAAATCCCACACTTGTTCAATTAATTATAGCTAAAACTATTATCAGTTTAGACTATTTTAATATAAACATATGTGAATATTACCAAACCTGTGTATATGTGAAAAAATTGTTCAGTCAATAAAGTCATAATTTAATTTCTCAACACCCAGTTGCATGAAATCTAGTATATAGTATAATGTATTTTCTATAGTGAAAATTCAAGAATGGTAGTGAAGAAAATTAACTTTTAATGGTCTCTTGTATTATGAACAAACAAGGGAAAGTTGTGCTCACCACTATTTTTTAAAACCATTAGGCGGGGGTGCAATGAGGGTGTGACCACAAAATACATATAGTCAAATACAAGAGTCCTCTGCACTCAACCCATTATCAATATATTTAAGACAGAGACATTTTGTGCATACTGCTACTGAAAAATGCCTTACCCTTTAAACAAAACAGGGATTGTTTGTCCATATATTGCAATATATTTAAGCTGGCCAACTACGTCAAAGTCATCCCATATCTGGCCAGTCCTATGCTCAATTTTATCTGATTCATTAAGAATTCTATTGCTTCATTATACATTTTACAAAGGGACTAGGTTTTACCTGCAACTTACTTGCTGCTTTCAAAGTAAACCCCCATACTTGGCTGCCCTTTTATTAGACACCAGTGGGATCACCTGACTATAGCTGGGAAGGGTGGGAGCTACAACATGGAGCTGGTCACTTTGACTTTGACGTAGTTGGCCAGCTTAAATATATTGCAATATATGGACAAACAATCCCTGTTTTGTTTAAAGGGTAAGGCATTTTTCAGTAGCAGTATGCACAAAATGTCTCTGTCTTAAATATATTGATAATGGGTTGAGTGCAGAGGACTCTTGTATTTGACTATATATATATATATATATATATATATACACACACACATGTATCCTTCTAGCATAAAGCTTGCATGCATAGTATTATAATTTATGCATTTCATGTGTAATAACAAACTTGAAAACATAGAATAGCAAGAAAGAAAAATAATAATATTTGGGTCTGTAAAAAAGAAAAATGCTTTTGATGTTAGTTTTAAGGGTCATTATTTGCTGAGCATCTGATATCCCTGCAAGTATACTGTCAGGGTGACCAGCACATTTGAGGTCAAAGAATATAGAGTACATTTTATTTGTGATAGTGAACCCTATACACCTTCACAGTCAAAGCTATGTTCAGTCAGTACAGGCAGGCAGATGCTATGATGGGCAATGCAGTTATAGAGGCAAACTTTATGTGTATGCTTGGCAATGCAGAATTCAAATACAATTCAAATTATATTTTCAATTTGTTTAATTTTTAATCTTTTGTAATAATTCCCTGGTTTTGCATATCTATAAGGGGAAAGTGGGTTCTTTTTCATGGTATATTCTTTAAACAAAATTTTCTATACAATGGTTAGATTGCAAATAATTAAATCCAATTTTAAGACATGTTAAATAATTCATTTATTTAATATAAATGTTAATGTTTTTTTAACTAGGTGGGCAAATTATATTATTTTCTACAAGTATTTTATGAAACTAATTTGATTAAAGACTGAACTGCGGCTGTTGGTAAGTTAGCATTAGGTAAAAATAAAGGTTAATGCCACACAAACAATCCTGGCATTTTTATATAAAAGGTACTATTACCCAAAAAATATTATTTGTTTAAATGTTTAGCTCAGATGATAGAGAAAATCATCAGAAAATGTGATATTAGATAGGTAATTATTTTTTCTTGCCATTTATTTAAATATTTTTTTTTATGTAACAATAAATTGAAAGAATAGAAAATTAACCTTCTAATTAAACAAATAATAATTATTTTTAACTGTTAAACATAAGGAAAAAACATTTACTTTCCAGATATTTGCTCCAAGTACAAGCTATAAGCAAATATAAATTGATTTGTTGGTCATTCCTATGCTTCCTCTGAAGTGTTTTCCCTTGATGCTGGTAATACGCCTAGGGGCCGATTCACTAAGGGTCGAATATTGAGGCTTAATTAACCCTCAATATTCGACTAGGAATTAAAATCCTTTGACTTTGAATATCGAAGTCGAAGGATTTAGCGCAGATAGTTCGATTGAACGATGTCGAAGGAATATCCTTCGATCAAAAAAAGTTAGCCAAGCCTATGGGGACCTTCCCCATAGGCTAACATTGACTTCGGTAGCTTTTAGATGGCGAACTAGGGCGTCAAAGTTTTTTTTAAAGAGACAGTGCTTCGACTATCGAATGGTCGAATAGTCGAACAATTTTTACTTTGAATCCTTCGATTCATAGTCATAGTCGAAGGTCAAAGTAGGCGATTCGATGGTCGAAGTAGCCCAAAAAAAACGTCGAAATTCGAAGTTTTTTACCTTCGAATCCTTCACTCGAAGTTATTGAATCGGCCCCCTAGTGATGTTATACCATGCCTCACCAGCCATACCACGGGGCCCATTTACTTAGCTCGAGTGAAGGAATAGGGGAAAAAAAACTTCGAATTTCGAATGTTTTTTTTGGCTACTTCGACCATCGAATGGGCTACTTCGACCTTCGAGTATGACTTTGACTTTGAATCGAACGATTCAAACTAAAAATCGTTCGACTGTTCGACCATTCATTAGTCGAAGTACTGTCTCTTTAAAAAAAACTTCGACCCCCTATTTCGCCACCTAAAAGCTACCGAAGTCAATGTTAGCCTATGGGGAAGGTCCCCATAGGCTTAGCTATCTTTTTTTGGTTGAACAAAAATCGTTTGATCGATGGATTAAAATCCTTCGAATTGAATGATTCGAAGTATTTAGATTTTTTCGTTCGATCGTTTGATCGAACGAATAGCACTAAATACTTTGACTCCGATATTCGAAGCTGAAGGATTTAACTTCGACAGACGAATATCAAGGGTTAATAAACCCTCGCTATTCGACCATAAGTAAATTTGCCCCTACGTGTCTAAAATACTCTTTACAGAATTATTAAATCTGATACATTTTCTTAGCAGAGCTACGGGAGCATGAAATGACCACAATTATAAATTATTTTTCTGTAGCAAGGTAAAATATCATGCCGTGTCAGAAACACCTTTACAGAAGCAAGGGGGAGTCATCCCCAAAAATATAATTATCTATGCATGGTAATATTTGATAAAGTCACAATAACTCTTCTGTGAGTTAACCTCCTACCATTTCTAGATAAATATACTGTTTTTCTTTTGGTAAAGATTGATTTTCTTTGCTTTAGTGAACTGTCATTTTAGGTGTGATTTTGCACATATTCTTATCTTGATACCCAAAAGAAAAACATTTTTATCCATATATCCGTCTTCTTCAGATCTAAACAGCTCACGCCTCTATGGATTTTCTAGGGAATATGAAGCAGCCTGATTAAAGTAAGAACTGCTTCACAAGTGATGAAGAGGTTTGTGCTCTTTGGGCCATTTTGCCTGCCTTCTAATAGAAAGCCCTTCAGAAGATAACTTATAAAAGAGAGGACTCACATATAACATTCAATTGAAATAAATGTAAAAATATTTCTTGCTTTATATGTTCATTCTATTAACATGTGTGGATGACAAGCACCTTAGTTTTATAAATATATATATCACAATTTATAATAAAACGTTAGAGCTACCTACTGCAGTAAATTAACTGGTTGTATATCCATGCAGAAAACATATTTAAAAAGAAATCATTTCTGATTAATTCACATTTTTTCAAGTAATTTTCTCTTTTGGCAAACCAACATAATAATGTCTGTCAAATACATATCTAGAGATTTTTTAAAGTCTAAATAGCTTTTTACATGCAAATGCAAATTTTGTATGTCACCCTCCTATAAATGTTAAATATATAGGGTGATTACAAATAAGCTATAAATTGCTATAAACAATATAGAAAAATATTCAAGCTTTTAATATTTGTATCTAGAGTTAAATGTTCTACCTTTTCATGTATTTGTTTCCATGGTAAAAAAAAAAAATATTATTATTAGTATCAAATTTCCTGTGTGAAGGTATTGTTGTATCATCAGGGTTAGGGTTAGGGTTAATGCACTGGCCATTTTTTCAAAATTTTAATTTGTCAATTTTAGACTCCTTATTAAGAAAATAAACTCAACATTTTACCAAACGTGTTTGAAATTGTGATTGCATAAAATCATGAAATAAACTTGAATGCACTGAATTTGTACTCTACTCATCATTTTCAACTCTCAAAAAAATTAGAAAAAATAAAAAAAAACACGAAATAAGAAAATTGCATACATTTTGCTTAGGACAACTCCCATTGTATTCTCACATGAACTCACAAGTTTTTAAATGCCAAAGTTTTTACGTTCAAGTTTTTTTAATTTTTTTAGCTTTTAATGAATATCAAAAATTTGATAAATTGGCCGCTATGAGTCAGCCAATCATTTCTAGAAAAAAGAGCATACCTTTCCTAACATAATGGATCCTAAGTATGCCTTAATGGGCATAGCTGATAATGTAGTATCTCAAAATTCAGTCTGGAGTCAGTTCCCTCCATCATGCAACTCGTGGCTCAGAATAGTGCACAAAACATTCCCATTATTTAAAGTGATACACTGCCTTTTTATGATAGAAAATAGGCAAATCAATCGAGAATCAAGACCTGGATAATAGATAACAGACCACTGCTAATCACTGTGGGTTTATGCCCAATCACTTAAATTATCATAAAAAATATACAAAAGCAACAAACCAAGATGGTAGAAAACCCACATCATATGAAAATGTTCTGCGATGTTTAGTGACATTTTGAATTGGGCACAAGCAGAACTGCCCAAAATGTTGCACCTGACATATTGCTTAAATTACCTAGAACAATTGCAGTCAGGTACAATTTGAATGTGGTAAGATGCTGATAATAATGTATATTCCTTTTGATTTCCAGTTCTAGAGCCCTTACTAAACTTATGTTGCCCTTGTGAGACTGTTGGCTTCAGCACTATTTGCAGCTGGGTGAGTCCTCACTGTAGTGA
Source organism: Xenopus petersii (assembly GCA_038501925.1). Lineage (NCBI taxonomy): Eukaryota > Metazoa > Chordata > Amphibia > Anura > Pipidae > Xenopus > Xenopus petersii. The sequence continues at coordinate 83,782,104 of CM076680.1, forward strand.
AAAGGCTGTCCAAAGTACATTATGTTATGTATGAGATGGCAGATAGTATTATGTCAGTTAAAAAAGGAAATTGTATGTCACTCAGCGTAAAGAATTGTGCCAGAATTTAGGTGGATTGTAAAGTGCATTATAATGGCTCCTTAAAACAACCTTTTCCCTTGAAGGTTGGTTGCTTTACATGTTGTCTCAACAATTTACATTTGACAATATGATTGTTTTACCTTTTTATTGTAAAATGCTTTTGATGTCTTTGCTGAAGAATGGCCTTGATAGAAACTTTTCATTTTATTCCCATTTTCTCTGACAATTTAATAACAATTTAAGTATTTATTTATTTAAAAAACACACACACATTTCCAAGGTGAAGTGAGTTGCTTCATACCAGAGTTGAATTCTTACATATGGCTTCTTATAGGTAATTTCAGATGAGATCAAAGTGGAGTTAGGAAAGTGGGGAATATATCACTCTTAGGGGCCTATTTATCATGATGTGTAAAAAATGGAGTGAAGCATTACTGGTAATGCTACCCAGAGCAACCAATCAGCAATTAGATTTCAACAGGTAGAAAACGAAAGCCAAGCTCTGATTGGTTGCTATGAGCAACATCACAATAATGTTTTACTCCACGTTTTACATAGCATGATAAACAGACCTCTTAATGTTACATATACGTCATAAATTTAAACCTGTAAATCCCATTATGCAATCTAACGTCCTTACAATTATATAAGGTGACAAATAGTGTATTAGAATCCTATTGGGTTTATTTCATGTTAAAAGGGACAGTACTTTTATATAAGTCAAAAAACTTCAATGGGACTTCTAATTTCCCCCTATTTTAATGCAAGTGTTTTTTTTTTTACATTATTTAGAATTATATCCATATGTACAGTATGGGAAACTCTTTATTGAGGAAGCATTGAATTATGGGAAGGCCATTTCCTACAGAATCAATTTTTAGCAAGTAACTTTAAGTTTTTAAAACTTAATGCCTTTTTCTCTTTACTAATAAAATAGGCTCATTTAATGTATAAACACTAGGCAAATTTGCTCCTGGGCAGTAACCCATAGCAACCAATCAGTGTTTAGATTTTATAAGCCAGCTGCAGGTAGAACAAAGAAACAGGTGCAATTTTGCCCAATGTATATAAATGGCCCCTAGAATCTTGTGCTTGAAGGTAACTAAGCTGCAGGAATCATATTACAGGTATGGGACCTGTTATCCAGAATGCTCGGGACCTGGGGTTTTCCAGATAACGGATCTTTCCGTAATTTGGGTCTTCATGCCTTAAGTCTACCAGAAATTCATTTAAACATTAAATAAACCCAATAGGCTGGTTTTGCTTCCAATAAGAATTAATTATATCTCAGTTGGGATCAAGTACAAGGTACTGTTTTATTATTACAGAGAAAAGGGAAATCATTTTTAAAAATTTGGATTATTTGGATAAAATGGGAGTCTATGGGAGACAGCTATTCCATAATTCGGAGCTTTCTGGATATCAGGTTTCCAGATAAGGGATCCTATACCTGTAGTGGCAAAACAATCCTATTGGGTTTATTTCATGTTAAAATTATTTTCAGCAGACTATGGCAATCCTCTATTTTGAAAACTCAGGTCCCAAGTACTCTGGATAATACATCCTATACCTGTATATATACCCTTTTATTGTGTAGAGCTGCAGAATAATTTGGCACTTTATACATTCTTTAATAATAATAATAATAATAATAATAATAATAATAATAATAATAATAATAAGAGGGATGCACCTAATCCAAGATTCATTCCAGGATTCTGCCTTTTTAATTAGGATTCAGATTCAGGCAAATCCTTGTGCCTGGCCAAACCGAATCCAAATTCTAATTTGCATATGTAAATTAGGGGAAATCATGTAAAAAAAAATTTCTACTTTTTTCTTTTCAGCCTTTGCATATGCAAATCAGTATTCGGGTCCGGTATTTGGCCGAATCTTTCACGAAGGATTCAGGGATTCGGCCGAATTCCAAATTGTGGATTCGGAGCATCCCTAAATGATAATAATAATAGAAATATTCAATCACATCACATAGTTATTTCTATTATTTTGATATTCATTTATTTTGCTCATTATACTGTATAGTTCCATGACCATATAAAGGCATGAGGCCACTGTGTGCTTTTATATAGATCATGGAACTCAGATTATAGCTTCTAAGCAGCTTTTTATTTTAATACATTATATCATTAATTCAAATGACATCACTAAGGGGCAGATTTATCAAGGGTCGAAGTGAATTCGAGGGAATTTTCTAAGTAAAAAAAATTTGAAGTAATTTTTTGGATACTTCGACCATCGAATAGGATACTACGGGGCAGATGTATTAAGGGTCGAATATCGAGGGTTAATTAACCCTCGATATTCGACTGGGGAATTAAAATACTTTAACTATCGAATGGTCGAATAGTCGAACGATTTTTAGTTCGAATCATTCGATTCAAAGTCGAAGTCGTAATCGAAGGTCGAAGTAGCCCATTCGATGGTCGAAGTAGCCAAAAAAACACTTCGAAATTTGAAGTATTTTTTCTTTTATTCCTTCACTCGAACTTAAGGAATGGGCCCCATCGAAGTAAAATCGTTCGATCGTATGCTAAAATCGCTCAAATTGTTTGATTCGAACGATTTAATCGAAACGATTTTACTTCGATGGCCAAATTCGGTGAAAGATACTTTGACTTTGGAATTCGATCCTTGATAAATCTGCCCCTAAGCATTGTTTGTAACTGGTGACTAAGGATGACTCAGATTTTCAGGACAGGAATATATATATTTGTGGGAGATGCTTCAGAAGAAAATGTTAGTTAAAAGTTATGTATTAGTTACATAAAGTGGATCACCATACCAGAGGCCACCCCTTCAGACTAGAAGAAAAGAACTTTAATTTGAAGCAACATAGGGGGTTCTTCACAGTCAGGACAGTGAGGTTGTGGAATGCACTGCCGGGTGATGTTGTGATGGCTGATTCAGTTAATGCCTTTAAGAATGGCTTGGATGATTTCTTGGACAGACATAATATCAAAGGCTATTGTGATACTAAGCTCTATAGTTAGTATAGGTATGGGTATATAGAATTTATGTGAAGGTATGGGGTGTTTGTGTATGGATGCTGGGTTTTCATTTGGAGGGGTTGAACAATTTAACAATGTAACTATGTAAAATTTGTCAAAATCTAATCTGAAGCATAGATATTTAAGAGAGCTCCCTTTTCTCTCTATCTATAATTAACTAACTCCTGATTGAACAGCATTACTTACAGATGTGTCAGTCAATTTATGCCCCAACCTATTAATATTTGTGAAAGAAACTTGCATAAAACTGATATGTACAGAACATTGTAAAATTGTACTTTCAGAATGATGAACACAAATATATGACACTTTTGAAAAGTCAGTGGAATTTCAAGTTGAAAATTAAATGCATTCTGAATAATTTTTTTTCCAGTAAAACTTTCTAAGTTCAGCAAAGTACACAAACTTTTCTAGGTACAATGAGTGCTTGCCCCATGAAACCTATATTCTTATTTTACAAGCCTGAGGCAAAAAAAAAAAAAGTTACTTTCCTAAGGTAACAAATGGCTGACAAGGGAATCAAACCTAGCTTCCTTGTTTCAGAATGCCCTACTTGGTTTAACTTAGCATAATATCAGTACATAGCAAAGTAAAGTTTTATTTTTATTTAGATTCAATAGTTAGATATGGAGAGCACAGTAATTTGAACCTAATGTTTAAATGCTGTATATTACTACCACTAAGGGTCACATTTATCAAAGATTGCACAAAATAATGTGATTTTGATAAAATGCACTAGTTTAAAAATGGTGACTAGTTATAAATCCCCCCCCCAATGTGATTTTCAGCTTGCTTGAATTTCAAAGAAATACTTCCCATTGACTTCATGGAATCTTTTTTTTTTGTAAATCACAGAAAACAATTGTCAGTCATTTTTGCATGTGATAAAATTGCAATTGATCGCAATTTTTTTCATACCCCTTAGTGTATGGGATGCAGTTGTTGATTTCTTAACTACATGGGTGATTTTGTTGTACGTCTTTGCATCGACAGGTCTCATATTGCATCCTACGGGGTAAATTTACTTAAGGTCAAATATCGAGGGTTAATTAACCCTCGATATTTGACTGCCAAATTGAAATCCTTCGACTTCGAATATCGAAGTCGAAGGATTTACCGCAATTCGTTAGATCGAACGATCGAATGAAAAATTGTTCGTTCGAACGATTAAATCCTTCGAATCGTTCAATTCGAAGGATTTTAATCCATCGATCAAACGTTTTTTCTTCGACCAAAAAAAGAAAGCAAAGCCTATGGGGACCTTTCCCATAGGCTAACATTGACTTTAGGTTTTAGGTGGCGAACTAGGGGGTCGAAGTTTTTTTTAAAAAGAGACAGTACTTCGACTATCGAATGGTCAAATAGTTGAACCATTTTTAGTTCAAATAGTTCGATTCAAAGTCGTAGTTGAAGGTCGAAGTAGCCCATTCGATGGTCGAAGTAGCCAAAAAAAACCATTCGAAATTCGACGTTTTTTTTCCTCTAGTCCTTCACTCGAGCTAAGTAAATGGGCCCCTTGAAGTTGGATTTGGATGCACATATCCAAAAATAATGTAGTAAAATCTGAATTGTAACAATATGAAAGATTTTGACATACAACACAACTATATAGAACTATTAGAAGTAAATACTGCATGTTGTATTTTAGACAAGCTAAAGCTGGATAGACTCTGGTTTACTATGGAAATACATATATGGAATTATTTATTAGTCAGAATGCCAAAAACTCAAATTCAATTGGGGGAAAATAAAATCTGAGTTTTTTTGGGATTTATTAAACCCTAAAGCTGTAAAAAGTTAAAATCCTAAAATCCGGCATCTCATACTTGCTGAAGTTGTATATAAGTCAGTGGGAGAGGTCCCTATCCTATTTGGAAGTTTCTGTGGTCTGTGCTGGAATTAGCCCGAAAATTTACAACATCAAAAAAATTGTGAAATATGATTTGTTTGGGTTTTTTCCCAAACCAATTAATTTGTGCTTTTTAAATAATAAATAAGGTCAAATTGTGGATTCTAGTTTGGTCTGAGTTTTTTAATATAAATACTCAGAAAAATTCTTTTTTTGATAATAAGGCCCCCATGTCTGTTGTAGATGGATGAAACCAAGTCTATATATTACTGAATCTCTTGTGTAGTTTTAAATATTAGTCTGAGGTTTGCTATAGGCACATGTGAGGAGCCCTTGGCTAATCTGGGAGTAAGAAGTGCTTATTTTCTGCCTGCTTCCTTGCAATATAGTTGTTACAGCCAAGGGGCCAAGCAGATGATTAAGCTCAACTTTGCTACAATATATGAAGTCAATTTAGCCTGCGACTGAATGATTCAATCATTGTCAGAGCTATCAGTGTATAGTCAGGTTAAGAACAAGCCCTGCACTCTCTGTCTTCTACCTGATGTGCATAATCACTGACTACCAAATATCAGGCAGGTCTCAATAAGGAGCATGGCTAACTTTCTTCCCAATGTAATTGCATGGCATACCAAGGATTTCATAACACATCCAAGCAAAAAGAAATAGAAAATCAAATTGAATTTCAAAAATCCATCACTGTGTGCTTAGTATATGGAACAAACCAATTTAAACACGTCTAAACGTATAAATCACTTTCCCCAATTGTGTGAATAAAGGTTGTTAATCATCATTCTTCACTGTTTTCCAGTTTGAACATTTAACCCAGATATTTTAGTAACAGTAGGTGTATATTACAAAAAATAAATAAAAGGAATGTTGTCACTATAATGACTGAAACATTTATATTAACAAGGGGATTAGCTGGCTGAAGTCTAGTTAGGTTTGCAAACCCGCTGGGGTCAGTTCTGCACCACAGGGATTTATTTTCCATTACAACAGTTTGGCCTGTAATATCCAAAAGGAAAAAAAAAATCAGAGTTAATAAATGAAAAGATTTCAAGAATGACTGGCACCTCTTGAATTTGTTTTTTTTTGTTACATTATACTGTATCATTGACATGTGATGTATTTCACAGCATGAAATGCAAAAAAGGGGTTAAGATATCTATTTTGAGGACACACTGTCTTGAAAGTATAAAAAGGATTAACGCCATTACATTTAAAAAGGATTTGTGCTCATTGCAATGCACTGCATTATATATCAAATTTAGTTGTTCTGGATATCTGGGCTTTGGCTGCAATCCAAGCAAGATTATAAAGCAGAACTAGGAACTGGTTAAGATATCTATGTGGTGCATTCTTTGCTGTTGACAAAGCAGGTTGCGGTATGAAGTGGCTTAGCATTTCGGAATGACATGGGCCGATGCAGAATTCTCTGGGAACTCTATGCGACTGTAACAGAGCACTATTATAACTGCGAGAAACAAATACAATGCACAGATGTGAGGTCTGGAATGAAGGGCCACTAGATTTGCTTGCAACAATGGTACAGTATGTAAAGGAGAAAAAGGAGATTAATCAGTGCAGTTCACTAGTCATGGTTCATTACCGTTACAACATGCAAGGTCTTTAACTTTTCTAAGTATTACAACCATATGTTCAATAAAACACCCTTGGCATAAAATCACAGTCATTTTAAGGGCAGACACTGTTTATTTCTCTATTGTGCTTGTGCTAGTCACCATGTGAAGAGCAAGTAACAGCTGCATCCAGTAAATAATATGATGGAGGAATTATCTTTCGAATAGAATGCTATAATTTCATGTCGCAGATCTGAAAATATTTTTATAAAATAAGATAAATGTAATAATACATTGGATGCATGAACTAGATTTTATTTACATGTTCTTGACTGCCCTGACAACCCCAGAAACAGTCCATACGTTAAGCCTTATGGCCAGTGGAGTAACTTTTGTTTTCCAGGCCCCCCCGCAAAAAATGATTCAGAGGGGCCCAGCACACAGTGATCCTACACAGCTCCTATTCTCCCATACCCCACCCCTCGCTGGTGTCTTCCTCCTGCCTGCATCCTCTCTGCTCACAGGTAGGAGAGTGGCTGGGAAGGAGGGAGTTCTTTACAGCTTTAGAGTTTATTTCTAGAATGTATCCATGTGGTGTATTTGTATGTGCACTGCAAAAAGTCTCTACTGGTAACTTTAAGAGCTTCTGCACTAGCACTGCGGCCCTTTCAAACCATAAAAATTGCAGGAGGAGAAAAGAGCATGATCCGCTGTGTGTGCCTGTACTCTTAGTGCTCTTGTGCTTCTGCCTGAGGAGATGGTGAATGTCCCCCAATTAGTCTTTATCTCTGTTATAACAACAACCACTCTAGTCCTGCAATTTCAAGTAGCAGATTCTCTATCTAAACTGTTTGAGGGGTGCATGTGGGCATTGTGACACCATGTATCTTTTTTAATCTTGTCCAGCCAAAGCATACCATAGGCCTCATCTATGTACTACACATCTTGTGTTCATGGTATTTCTTATATGCATCAACAATAATGCAATGTGTTATACCTTCATCTATATTAAGGGGGTTATTTATGAAAGTCTGATAATTATTTCAATAGTCTCTGCTACAAAGTCCGATCAAATCCGCTCTGGTTTTTTAAGCTTATTTATTATTACATTTTCCCGAAAATGTGCTTTGTGGGAAAAAATCTGGTTTTCATAAATTTTTCTGACTTTTACATTTGATTTTCACAATTTTTATCATAATTTTCACCTGAAAACTCTGCAAACTTTGGGGTATTGGCTGAAACCCAGCGCACATCCACAAATCTCTTTTGTTACCTGTCAAGTAGGCTACAGGCTTGATCCAACTGAGTTTGAATACCCTTATCCTACTAATCCGTACATTTTCGCAATTGCTTCTTGTAGCAGTAATGACCTATTTTTGTGAAAAAGTCATTTTCAGTAAACTAGTATCATAATCAACTGTCTTGAAATATCCACATCCTCACATCACCAGAATATCATTAGCTTCATTATATATTCTATGAAATGGCTTTTTTTTAATCAAAACTAAAGTTTAACAATTGACATGGAACTAAACACATTTGCAACCTGATTGCTGTCAGGTTCTAAAGGATCTAAAATAACCTCTGCTTCATCTGTATAAAAGAGGCAAAAATCTTTCTCATGCACTGATACAGTAAAAACTAGAACTGTGGGGCTGTGTGCTGGTTTAACTTATTATGAATAAATAATTATAAGAATAATTATGAACACTCCTCTGGTGTATAGGAATTGAGTGTTTACCTGTACATATAAGGAACATTGCTTGGCAAATCTACCAGGAGGGAGAAGAACCTTCCAGTTCAAGGCTAATAGCACAATGACATTTGTAACTGCTGCACTCCTCTCTGGAACAACTGTGCCAATCAAAATTTCCATCTCTGCAGACAGACAGTTCTTAAGCAATAACCTTCAACTGAATTACCAAAGGTCATATTGGCATATCTGATAGTTTCCTAGCAGTTATTATTTTATTCTGACATTCTGGCATTTTGGTTAGAATTTTACTGATTTGTGAAAGGATTACCCCCTTTACTAAACTGACTTTTTATCAGAATGTGTTGTCCAGCTTTCAGCAGTTGAATTCCATTGTTTTCTTTAGGCTAACATCTTGTAAGTTTGCTAAACTGGTTTGTAAAGTCAAAGCTCAGATTAAAGCAATGCAAGTCTATAGGGCGTTTGTGTGAATCTGTAACATGCCTCTTTACATATAAAATATTTGTAAAGAGGCATTAAAACAATTATTAGTGCTTGGGAAAAAAATGATTCATGGAAAATTTGCCTGTAGTATTTTCCAATTCAAGTGAATTGGAAGTAGCTGTCAGCTTACATATTAACGTCTACCATGTGCCTTTGAGCATCAATTATTGAAATAAAAAAGGTAAAGATTGATATTGAATGTTAGTACAATCCCATGTATGATTAAAATAACACATATATTTCTTCAGAGAGCCAACAACAAATATTTATGTAAAACACACATATACACTTCACTGCTTCTGCTGAGAGCAACAAAAGCCTTTTCAGTAAATGACAATCTCTGGACATCACTATTGAGTTCTTGCGTGCAAGCTTCAGGGTATGGCCTCTTGCTTTGTATTCAGTTTCCTCTGAAATATAATCCTTGAACTCATTGATGTATTTATCTGTTTTCACTAATATATTTCCAAGTTTTTCCTTCCTAGATTCTGCTTATATCACATTCAGTCTGTAAAATGTTTTATTTATAAAGTGGTGTGCGTTTTCATTAGCTGTTCTTATAATTGTCTCTAATTTAATTATACCTTTTGGGAAACATGTTATCCAGGACTGATTAGAGATCTGTAAAGTGTAATTACGGGCATCTTTGTACTACTTATGCCTTTGTGCGCTCTGCAGTATTATCCTATTGCTTGGTTTACTCATGTCAGATCAAAATACCTAGATCAATTTCCTATTGCTGCTATAAAATACATATTATATGCTAGAATTGTTACAGTATATAGCACATCATGCACTATTTTACATGTTTAAAATTAAATTGCAACATCCATAATTTGATTATTATTCAGTGATCTAATCACTGTGAATGTTTATTCCATTCCAAATATTCACTACAGTCATTTTCACATATTATTAAAGATAAAATATGAAGTAATGCTAAATGGAATTTGTATATTAAGGAATAATTTTAATTGTAAAATATTTTTGCTGCAATTTCAACCCCTGCCAAGAAGATGCTGTCTGTTCTCGACTTTAGTGGCTTATAAAGCTCAATTGGTGTAATTACATTGCCATATAGTGGTGAATTTATTAAATAAAAGGATAATTCAGGTGAATTGATTTAATAAACAGATTTTGCACTAATGCTAGAGTCAAACGGACAGAAAGACAAACTAAAAAGGTATTTTTTATATTGCTTTATAAATACAAGTCACCTGAAATTAGAGTAATTGAGTATTTAAGTCATTTATTGCACAGAACTGCTAAAGGTGAACATTGTAGAGAATGCTTGTTTACTTTCCTAAATACTACTGAAAGTCCAGCTTGAAGGTCAAATAGGGAGAGATTTGGGGTGAACACTTATTTACTGTCCTAAATATTCTTGGAACTATTAGTGGATAATTGTTTTAATGTTTAACCCATATCTCCAATATACTTTAATTAAAATTTTTATAAGAAATCTGACTGTATGGAGTTAAATTCTCCCTTCATTTACTTGCTCTGACTGCTGCAGATGGGACACTTCAGATGGTCCCTAACTGCTCTCCAGGGAAACAATCATACTTTTAAAAGGCAGGGGGATTGGGACTTCCCAGAACTTGAGCAGCTTTGTTTGTTTCCCTGTAGAACAGGCGGCGACCATGTAGAGATTCATATCTGCAGCAGTCAGAGCAAGTAAATGAAGGGGGAATTTCACTGCATACAGTCAGTATATTGGGTATATGGTATTTTATTTTTTCCTTTACATCCTCTTTAATATTTCCAACTCCAGCTGCAGGGACATCTGCAACACAGGACTGCAACACAGGACCCAGTGCAGTTTGCATATTCTGATTATTAACCAGTCTTACTGTATCTGCTTCTATGGCAGATATTATTTGACTGCTGTTTTAATAATTTATGACAATCCCTAAGCAGCAGCCCAGACCACACTGAGCATGTGCATAGTCTTGATATTGCAAAGATGTTTAACAAAATTACAAGATAGTGACCCCATGTGGCCAATTTTTTTTAAACTGACAGGTTTTATTATCTTTCATTGTACATGAAATGGGTCATCCGCTGGTTGTTGCACCCTGTTATCAATGAATACATATTAATTCATAACTAAAAAAAATAAAGAAATAAAAAGGGAAAGAAAGATGAGAGAAAAAGAAAAGGGGGGGAATCAGTGCATTTTATTAACATATGTTAAAGATAACAATAATTAAATGGAGGTGGGGTGTTATTGTTATTACATCTATGTTAGTATTAGAATATTGCAGTTACTGGGTATTCCTTGTGCATGCCCCTTCATCATTCATGAGTGTAAGGCCAAGTACAACTGAGAGTCATTTTCATGGGCTAACCAACGAAGCCATATTTTGTTATAGGCTGCCATATCATTCTTCAGTGTATATGTAAGCTTTCCGTTAGGGGCTATGACAATTATCTTTGTCTTTAGAGATCCCAATGGTAGTCCTGTTTTTTTCCAGTAACACACTATGATTAGTCTTGCAGCCATCAATATGTGTTGGCTCTGCCTATGAGACAGATTGGTATATTTTTGTGTTTTTTTCCCCTGGTAACATTACTAGGGGGTCTTTCGGGAATTTGGTATGGAGAACTCTGGAAAGGAGATTGGTTACTGCGTCCCAAAATTTAGACACAACCTTACAGTTCCACCAAATGTGAAGTATAGTTCCAGGGTCAGAACCTCAGATGCATTGTGGGTTCTACCTAGGAAAAAGTTTGTTCAGTCTTGTGGGGACTAGAAGTCCTATGAAGTAGTTTAATGGATGTCTCTCTAATGGTCACACAAGTGCTCCCTTTATGTGCAGTATGGATACAATGGGCCCAGTGCTGGGTTGTAATAGTGGTGTTTAAGTCTTTCTCCCATTTCAGCATATATCCCAGTTTCAGGGATTTTTAAGGAGGTTTATTTAGCAGCGTATACACCGTACTAAGAATTCCCAGTTGAAGTGGGCATTGTTTCCAGAGCTGTAGACTTTAGAATGTTATCTTTGGTCTGCTTTATTGAGGCAATTGTGTCGCTTTTAATGCTTCTTGTGCTGGAGGTTTGTAAAGGTCAAGCAATTGTTGTTGTTGGGAAGTCTGGTCAATGACTGAAGTGTAGTCAATCCATTAGTGCTCCACCATGAAAATGCTCATTTTGACTGACCTGGAGGGAAGTCTTGGTTGTTAGCCAGAGGGGTTAATGGTGATTAATGGATCCATAAGATGGAATCTCTCCCACAGCGAACTCCACATGTATAACATATCCATGGTTATTGGGGATGGATCTGTCAGTTTATTGTATGGTATTTTTGGTAACCATATTATTTGCTGAGATGAATATGGGTAAATTACCCATAATGGGGCTATGGGCCCTGCATGTAACGGGGCTAATTGTGCCAGACATGCCGCCCAATAATATTTGACAAGGTGAGGGAATGATAGGCCTCCATTTGCTTTATGTTTTGATATTTGCGGATGTTTATTTTGCCAAATAAAAGCATTAATTTTAGATTGTAGCATGAGCAGATCCTGTAGTGGCAAAGTCCTAAACAAGTAGAGAATTGTGGGCAAGAGTACCATTTATTTGCAATGAGTCCTGCCAATCCATGAGATCCTATGTTTGTCCCATTTTAATAAGTCCTGTGTCAAAGATTTAAACATTGGTTGAAAGTTGGCCTTATACAAATAGGGTAATATATTGGTTATGTTGACTCCCAAATACTGCAAATATTCAGTTTGTACCTTAAATCCAAAATTAAGTTCCAGTAGTTTAATAGTATGTTTCGCATATTGCAGGGCAGCATCTCAGACTTGTCAGGATTGATATTCAGACCAGAAAATTCTGTTAAGGAATTCATTAGATTGGGTAGAAAGGTACCAATTTACCAATAGGTCGTCTGCAAACATTGAGATCTTGTATTCCCTGCCTTTAATTTTAAGGCCCCAGATATCTATCTGTTGGCCCTGATGGCCCTGATGGCCCTTGCCAGGGGTTCATCATTAGGGCAAATAATGCCGGGAAAGTGGGCACCCTTGTCTTGTGCCTCTTTGGAATTCAATTGGCTCCTGGAGGTTAGTAGATGGAAGATTTGGTTGGGCTTTTGGGTTGTGGTAATATGTCTTTAGTGTGTTAAGAAAATTTGAGCCTATCCCCAGTGCACCCAAGAGTGTGAAGAGATATTGCCAATTTAGGGTGTCAAATGCCTCTCGATATCAAGAGCTAATAAACAGAGGGGAGTTTTATATTTATTTGCCTGTGCTATAAGATTGAGAATTTTTCATATGTTGTCGAGGGCCTTTCTGTCAGGGAGCCGGGATGCTCCCACCAGGGAGGTTGTCAGGATCAAGGAGGAAGCCCTCTTGAGGGAGCAAGGTCGCAGTGTCCAAAAGGGGTTAACCAGAAGATATATCAGAGTCCAGGCAAGAGTTCAAGGGCAGGCAGAATAATAAGCAAAGTCCAAAGTCCAGGCAAGAGGTCAGGCAATAAACAGGAACAAGATTAGTCTCAAAATAGCAGACAGGAAACCCAGGAAACATGTAGAGAATGGATCCTATACTTGGGCGCCATTCTGGCGTCTAGGTAGGGTTTTTATTTTGAATTTGGCGCCATAGTGACGTCATCGGCGTCCTTGCGCCGACGTCGGCGCGCTGACGTCATCGCGCCAGCACCGCTACCCACATGGCGGCCATGGGCGCCGCCATTTTGGGAGCGACGCGGGCAGGGGAGGACACGCCGCCCGGAGCTCCTGGAACTGCTCCGGGCGCCGATCGTGACACTTTCCAATCTGGTCTTTATGGATTACTGTAGTCAGTATTTTATTTAGGGGGGTTACTAGAATAGTTGCTAGTATTTTTATATCCAAATTCAGAAGCGATATTGGTCTATAGTTTTTTGGGGATAGAGGATCTTTATTTGGTTTTGATATCACAGTAACCTTGGCTTTGTTCATTTCTGGTGGTAAAGGATGGCCAGTTGTAATATGGTGGAAAAAAAAGCGAGTAGTGATGGGCGAATTTATTATTTTCCAGCGAAGCGAAACGGTGAGGAATCACTATAGGCGAGGAATTAACTGAATTTTTATAATAAAGAGAGGAAAATCCGTCTGGTCCTGGGGCTTTGTTTGGTTTCAGGTTTTTGATGGTATTTTCTATTTCCTGGTATGTAATATCCTCTTCCAACACAGTATTAATCTCCGTTGTCAGTGGTGTAGGTGCATGTTTCTTAATGTATAAATGTAGAGCTTTGTTATCTAACTGGTGCATGTAGTCGTATAGGCGTTGGTAGTAAGCTTGAAATGTTAATGCTATGGCGTTTCGGTCAGAGGTTATGCGACAAACTGGTTGTCTGATTTTATGAATGGAGTTTAGTTTCTATTTGTTTGTAGTTTTTTATATTTTGTTGCAGAGTTGTGTGCTGATCTATCCAGAACATGGTTAAATGATAAGTTGAAGTCTCCTGCCCATGCAGTTCTTGCTTTTGAGGGGTTTGCTAACTTACTTAATATTACCTCGAAAAAAGGTAGTGGTGTGTTGTTGGGTGCATAAGTGTGATACAATTTTAATTGACATTTACAGAATCACAGATTATTCTAATTTTGATATATCTATAAATCATAGCGTGGATCTCAAGTTCCCATCTTGACCATATTAGCTTCCAACAATGTACTTGCATTGACATAAAATACCTAATCCCCACCGCCTGGGGTATATTAACATAATAGGATAAATAACAAACATTAACTTGAAAAGTAGTAGTGATTTAACACTTTTGGTGAGCACTATGTCTTCCCAAAGGTGGTGAAAGAAAGGTGCTCTGTGTGGGGGGGCAACATCCCACATCCCTATTTCAGATGCCAATCAATGGGAGTGTCAGGGTTGAGTATGTAGTTTTTGCTTGCACTCACCATTGACCAATAGCTTTAGCCACCTGTGTTGTCCTAATGTGTCAAGCCAGATCTGCATTGGGCCATGGATGTGATGGCTGCTTCTCCTTGGTGGGAGATTGCGGTGGGGGACTTTTGTTGCCTGGATGAGGGTACCACAGTCCACTCTGCGTCTGCTGGGTAGCCTGTGGATAGTTGGTTGTCCCTGTTTTAGGTGCTTGCATCGCCTTCAAGTTTTAGGTCCTCTTGCAGAGCTTTTGTGTGCTCGTCAGAGATCTGTTCAAGCTTGTCCACCCACGATCATTTATTTGGCGTGCATAGTCTGTGACCTCTGCTCGATTTTGAACAAGTTCTGGACTGCTTGCAGTGCAGGCCTGGGTTTTCAGTGTAAGCGCTGGTGCCTCTGCCTCTGGATCCTGGTCTATGCTCGTTGACAAAGATGGCGGGCTGTGCTGTTTCTGCAGCACGTATTTGAAAGAGTGGTGGTGTATTAAGCTGTTGTTTTGTTTTAGTGGACGGAGGCCCCATTTCCATAGTCTGTGGGATCGTGGGTTTGTCACGTATGTCCGAACTTAATAATTGGAACTGTGTTCTCCGCTATTGGTGTCTATTTAGTTTGGTGTGGGAGCGGAGCAATTACAAACACATCTTGTCTGGTCAGCTGAGTGCATGGCCAATTTTGAAAGCATAAATCATTTGTTATTTGTTATTAATTAGGCTTCTGGTGTAGTAATTTCATGTTTATGTTTAGTACTGTATATAAAATACAGCATTTCTAGCATTAATCTATTTTAGACTTTAGTTTCCCTTTAAGAATTTATTTACATAAGCATCAATCTCTAGCTGTGGAAATATGCACTTATCTGGCAAAAAGGACTTTCCACCTATCATTTACTTGCTATCACTTCCTCAACTGTTTCTTGGAAAACTGTCCAGTGGTCTTCTCAATTTCTGATGATTGCTAAGGTTTATATTTAGTAAATGAGAACGCTGGGACAACTGAAAACCCAAATGCCATGTTGACTAGAGGGGTAAGCAATCAATAAGTGAGAAGAATCTGACAGATGGCACACATTGAGACATATGGGGAATCAAGACTGTTCAAAATAACTTATTTAGCTGGCTATTCCAAGGCTATTCCAAGGCTATTCCAATGACCCCCAATCTATTGGTCCAATCTATTGAATGACAGATCAAAATTTCAAAGTCTAACGTCTAAAGTAGCTTCATAAGGAGTATGCTTTAAACATTTCTATTAAATTGTGACCCAAAACACATTTAAAATCAAATAAAACCCTTGGTGTTGATGTTTATATGATATTTGAATGTTTGCAGATCAACACATACTACGTGAGCTAGCTATCAATACAAAATGCTTCTCATAGACTTTGTTGTGAAGCTGTTCAGAGACTTGTTGCTTTAACCTGCAGCCCTTTTCACTTTATAAAAATGTTTATTTTTTTATGTCTTCCAAACTTAAATCTCCCAAAGTGACATTAATCTCAGAATTGTCGCTAATCTTCCTTCAACTATTCCATTTTTGAAAAAAGTAAACTTTATACATTTCTTTTCTGCCATCACTGCCTTGTCACCTATAAATGCTTCAGGCTGTGTACTAATGAACTTCCTTGCTGACCAGAATACTTGAATCTCATACTGTATCTGTCTAGCTGTAATCTGACTGACATTTTCAAGTTCATTGAAAATAACTTATTTTTCTATTTTCTATTATCAGTTTGTTACAAATGCTGGAGAGGTAACTTAGCTCTGGTTATTTTATTAGACCACTGACTACATAAACCAGAATGGACATTTATATTGGAAAAGACAAAGACTGATCAACGATATAATAATAAAAACCTTAAGTAGGATGTTTCATGAAACATGCTAACTATTTTAGAAGCTCAGCTAAATCATGCACTGACCAAAGCTCAGCTAGTAACTGGCTTTACACTTTGTAGGGCTCATCATTACTACATTAAATTATGATTTATTTAGTAGAACCACTAAACTCAACAGTTAGGGACATAATTATGAAAATGTGAATATTATGGAATAGTTTCTGGACAGAAAATACTGGGAGGTATGGCTACCCTGGTTCTAAATCCTAAAAAGCAATAGAAATAAAATCCTTAAAAACAGGGGATAATCTCCCCACTATAAAGTACACCTAGGAATACAAATTAGCAATAGTAATACAATACTAGCACTACCCTCATATGCCTACATTTTCTGTACATTGGATGGATACAAGTCTACCATAAGCCTATATAACTTCTATGCTATTTGGCACACCATTTAATTTGCTTTGGTCAAATCTACATACAAGTAACATGATATTACATAGTTTAAATAGTTAAGTTGGGTTGAAAATAAACCAAAGTCCATCAAGTTCAACCTCTTCAAATGAAACCCATCATCCATACACTATGCACACTCTCACACAGACTCCTCCATACGCTCACATATACTAAATATACCAGTATCTCTAATAATTGTAGATTTTAGCATCCCAATAATCTATGATATTATGCTTGTCCAAGAAATTTTTCATGCTTCTCTTATAGGCATTAACAGAATCAGCCAACACACCGTCACTGCCTTCACTGTGAAGAACCACCTATATGGCTTGAAATTAAAGTTCTGTTCCTGTAGTGGGTGGGTGGCCTCTGGTGCGGTGATCCACTTTATGGGAAAAAAGGTCCACCGCTATCTGTCTATAAGCCTCTACAGAATAATCATATACCCTCACAAGTGTCTTTTTTTCCAGAGAAAGCAACCCCAACCAGGTCCGGACAGAGAATTAAAATAGGCCCTGGCATTTCAGGTCCAATCAGCCCACACAGAGGCCCAAACAGCCCCCACCAGCCCACTAAATAGTGACTTTCTATGGCACCTTAAAGCAGCCCAGCCGGCATTTGCCAGAACCCACAGATTGCCAGTCCGGGCCTGACCCCAACCATAACAATCTAACCTCATAATTAAAATCTTCCATCCATTTTACCAATATAGTTGCACGTCTCTGCACTCTCTCCAGCTCATTTATATCCCTGGAGTCCAAAACTGCACTGCATACTCCAAATGAGGCCTCACCAGGGACTTATAAAGAGGCATAATTATGTTTTCATCCCTTGAGTTATTGCCTATTTTTGTTTTAGTAGCCACAGAATGACACTTCCTGGAAATAGTCAACTTGTTACAAAAATCCCCAGATCCTTCTCAATTAAGGATACCCCCCAACACACATCCATTTAGTGTATAACTCTCATTTTTATTATTTCTACAAAAGTGCATAACTGTGAACTTATCAACATTGCACCTTATTTTCTATTTTACAGCCCATTTTTCTTTTTTAGTCAAATCGCTCTGCAAAGTGGCAGCATCCTGCATGGAACTTATAGTTTTGCACAATTTTGTATCATCAGCAAAAAAAAAAGAAACAGTACTTTCAATGCCCACCTCCATAGCCCTGTGGTACTCCACTAACAACACAAGTACAATTAGAATATGTTCCATTTACCACCCTGTTTGTAATATATCCTTCAGACAGTTCTTTATCCAAGTACAAATAGTTGTGCAAGGTGAATATTCCTAAATTTAACCAGTAACCTTCTGTGTGGTACTGTATCAAAAACTTTAATAAAGTCTAAGCAGATTACATCCACTGCCATCCCAGAGTTAAGGTTACGCTTCACCTCATATTTCCTATAAAAGTGCTTCTTAAGATGAGTTCACTCTTCCAGTAGTTAGGATAACATGGGGAGGGTAAAGCACAAAGTTTAATACATCATGTGTTCATTACAAAGTGGAGAGGAAAATCACAGATTGAGTTGTGTACAGTAGACACAGGTTTTATAGCAGGGCTAAAGTGTTATATGTAGGAAGAAGACAGACAGCACTGCAATTAATTAACTTAATAGTGGATTGACTTTGACTAGAGAAAAGGGTATAAATAAAACAAATACAAAATACATTATTAGCAAATGTTAAAATATATTATGCCTTTAGTTCCTCTTTAACTACAGTGCTAACATATGCTTATAAGGACTGTGCTTAGCTTCAAATGTTTTATATTCTGTATAAAATGAATGCAAAAGTTAGTTCTTGTAGTAAATTGCAGTCTTTTTATTATTTCTACAAAAGTGCATAACTTTGAACTTATCAACATTGCACCTTGTTTTCTATTTTACCTGTAGTGTGTTTTTCGCTGTCCAGTTCCATCTATCTATCTATCTATCTATCTATCTATCTATCTATCTATCTATCTATCTATCTATCTATCTATCTATCATCTATCTATCTATCTATCTATCTATCTATCTATCTATCTATCTATCTCTGTTTATCAATAGTTCTAGTAGAATAAAAAAAAACAATTGCATAAACATAAGGCAATTAGCAATAATGAAGTCTGCTTTTACACGTACAGTATTTTCTTTATATAGCTGGATGAGATTGCAAAATGCAGGCTGTGCTTTTATTGTGTTATACAGAGCAGGTTAAAAATGACAACAAAGTTTGAAAGAATACATCTGGAATGTTTCCATTTTGAATTTTTAGAATTATTTTCCTTTGATCACTCAATACATATTTTTGGTATCCAGGGAACATAATATTTCACTCTAAAGCTATAAACTACTTAAAATTCCCAAAGAAGCTTTCAGGGCAAGAGTTTCATTAAATTTAGTTTTAATGTCTTCTTACTTGCTAGTTATTGTAATAACCTCTTTCCCTGACCTATAGAAACGAGTGTTCCCATGTAATTTTAAATCTCTCTTCACCATTTCCGAAGTGATAGACAGGCTGCGACACTGTCTTTATTTCTCAATATTCAACCTCTGGTGAGACACCGCAAAATTAAACAGTGTTATGGATTAATGTTTGGGACATTGCTGGTGACAGTGATCCTTGAGCCCAGACATGTGACAGCAAGGCAAATTAATAAGGAAAATTGACAGTCATTTATATATGCCAGAATCATCATCATCTGAGTAAAACCGCCAGAAAAAAGGTCACAGCTCTGCTACTAAGAAAACCAGAATCTTGGCTATTCATTTTCAAGAATTGTAAAGGCATTGCATTCTGTTCCAAGGCAGTTGGGTACTTTTACAACATTTGGGAGGTTAAAGGAAAACTATACCCCCCAAACAATGTAAATCTCTATAAAAAGATATTGCATAAAACAGCTCATATGTAAAATCCTGCTTCATGTAAATAAACCATTTTCATGATAATATACTTTTCTAGTAGTATGTGCCATTGGGTAATCATAAATAGAAAATTGCCATTTTAAAAAATAAGGGCCGCCCCCTGGGATCGTAGGATTCACTGTACTCACAACCATACCAACAAACCATAGATGTTAGGTCACATGAGCCAATTAACAGACAGAGTTCTATCTTTTGCTTCCACACTTCTTCCTGTTACAGTTAAAGTTGTAGTATTTCTGGTCAGGTGATCTCTGAGGCAGCACACAGACCATCACGAAATGGTGGCTCAAGGCAAGAGATGTAAAAGGGCAATATTTACTTAAATATATATTCCAGTTTGGTAAGATTCTTTAATATGCCACTTAATATACTATGAACTATCTGTTGCTTAAGTGTTCATTTTGGGGGTATAGTTTTCCTTTAAGAAGACACATCGTGCATAACAGACATCGATTTTACAGAAATGTAACTATGACAGAGACAAAGGACAAATCATTTGCTAAACTTTTACTATCATGTCTTGTAGGAAACAGTTTATTTTTAGTATAACAATGTTGAACTAAAAAATATTTGTTCTCACAAACTAGCAATATTTTGGTTTTCTGTAAAACTGACCTACTGTTAGTGTCTTTTATAGGCAAAAACTGGAAAGAACACCACCCTGAAAAAAAAGAAAGAATAGATTGAGGGCAATAGCACATGCAGGGGTTTTGATCACTGCTACCTGTGGCATTAATGAAAAATCCACTACTTTCCCAAAATTGATACCCCTTCAGTTGAATGTGAAAAATGGTGGATCGCCCAGGAAAATGTGGTGTGTTTTTAAAATTATTATTGGGTACTGAGTGACTCGTGGCACTTCCCATCAGGAAGCACTCTGGGGACAGTAGTGGTGATTTACCTAATAAGGAAAATATAGTTGCACTTTTGTATAGTTGTATAACATTTAGTACCACTCCATTTCTTCTACCTCCTTTTCTCAATCTTACACAGCTACCCTTACTGGCGCTGGGAACCCTGGCGCTACAGTCATCTCAATCTCAAAATTTACAGTATCGTTAAATCTGGTCACTTGATATTTTCCTTTACACATTTTGGAACTTTAGTTGTGTTTAGGCCCAAGTGCAAAATTTGGTGCAGTATTACTCCTTATAACCACAAGATACGGATTTTGTTGCAGTCATTTTGTAGTGCTAAATCTTTCCTCTAGATGGTGCTAGAGTGCTATGGCCTTAGTCCATCAGAAGCAATGTTCTGAAAAAAATTGCACTCTGGCACCATCTAGAGGCAGGATTTAGCACAAAAAATTGTTTCTGGACAATATGTGACAAAATTTGAACTCCCAATGGCTTCATCTGTACACATATCCCCATTAATCAACAGATTTAATCCCATTCTTTTACCAGTATCTCTTATCCATGTATGTTCAAATGAGAACAAACTGCACATTAACTAAACAGTCAATATTCGAAAACATGCTTTGCCATCCGAATAAAAAATGTAGACACCAAATGTATTTGAGGTTGAAAAGACTCACTAGACTTAATACATATGAAACAATTATGATATTAAGTCAAAGAATACCATTATAATTTTGTGAAGAGTCAGATTGTCTCCCTAATGTAATGAAGATATAAAGCATTATATATTTTCAAAGTATTTAGCTGGAAGCAATATGGGCATTGTGCATCCTTACTGTATGATCACTGAAAGTTTGAAACGTTAACATGGAATAAATTACTTTTTTGTAAGAGGGCAGTTTGGGATTTATTGGTTTCCCGTACTTTGTGGAAGACAAAGTCTGTCGCGCAGCACTAATTTAGAGAAGTTTGGTGATTGAAACAGTTTTTCTTAGACGTGACATCTCGACCCTGCAAAAGAAACCAGCACTATTTCGGAACAGGTTTATGGATGATAAAGTGACAGAATGCCATCTGAGATGTATACTAGGTCATATAAGATAGTATTGACCTTGAGTATCAGTGTGATCTTTAGGATCATTGGGATTTCCCTAAATGTTGAGTCCAGCGGCTTTCTATAAATATAAATTTCATGTTTTGTACAGAAGGTCTACAGGGTTGTTTTAGAAGATATCCCCATCAAAGCAGCTATAACTAAATATCAGTATTTACCATGGATATATTATTTGTATACATTCTATGTTTTAACATTATCTGTGTATCTCTTGTTTTCGTGTTCTTTATTTCTGCAACCCTAATTTATAATCCCTGCAGATTATATGAGGGGACAGGCATCTGCAAAGTGCAGCAAATGGAGACTGGAACAATATCTGGCATAATATACAATACAGGCAGGGCAGCCATCAGGGGGGGGACAGGGGGGTGAGTTGTAGGGGGCCTCAAGGATAAGGGGGGCCATGGCCACGCCACACTTGATTAGCTGAGCCCCCCATCTTTCTGAGAGCTGCTGACTTCGGGAAGGCATGGACGTTTAAGGGGGCCCTGGCCACCAATTTTCTTATAATGTGTGGAGGGGGGGCCCTGGTCACCATTTTTTTTTCTTGTGTGGGGTCCTAGCCACCAATATTTTTCAATGGGGGGTCCCTGGCCACAAATGTTTTTTTATGGGGGGCCCTGACCACCAATATCTTTTTATTTTTTATTAACATGTGGGAACCCTAGCCACCAATATTTTTTATGTTTTTTTTTACTGTGTGGTGGGGAGGGCGGACCTGTAGGTGGGGCTTGCGGTGGGCGCAGCCCAGGGGGCCCAGGAAATGTTGTCGTATGGGGCTCTGCGATTTCTGATGGCTGACTACATTTTATCCAAATATTCCAAATTAAAAATGATTTCCTCTTTCTTTGTAATAATAAAACAGTACCTTGCACCTGAACCAAACTAATATATAATTAATCCTTATTGGAAGCAAAACTAGACTTTTGGGTTATTTAATTTTTACATGATTTTCTAGTGGACTTAAGATATGAAAATGCAAATTATGGAAAGATTCATTATCCGGGAAACCCCAGGTCCCCTGCATTCTAAATAACAGGTCTAATACCTGTATATGAAGCCATTCCTTGTTATAAATGGTTTTAATTATAGTATGGGACCTGTAATCCAGAATATTTAGGACCTGGGGTTTTCCAGATAAGGGGTCTTTTCAGAAAAGATCTCCATATCGTAATAATACAAAAAAAATCATGAAAACATTAAAAAAATAGGATAGTAGTCATGTATGGTTTCCCAAAACCTAGAACAGATGCAAAGGTCCTGGTCTCAGCTAGCGCTTCTGCCTATAACAGTCGCCTTTCACTTTGGGGGGGGGGCCCTCCGCTGCTCAGATGCCACCAGGTCTTAAAATGAGAGAACCAAGTTCTGATCAGACAAGGGTACCGTAACATGCAACAAGAGGAATGGGGTTAGAGCAAAGCATAATCGTAGAACAGGCCGGGGTCAAAACCAAACAGACGGTGCAGTACGGAATCAACGGAACCAGAAGCATAGTCAAGGACACTGGCTGGGGTCAAACCAAACAGTAAATGCAGTACAAAGTCAGGATCCGGAAGCATAGTCAATAAGAGTCAAGAGTGAGTTTATTGTAATTTCATCCATATACGTTTGTACAGTACACAGTGAAACAAAACAACGTTCCTCTAGGACCATGGTGCTACACAACACAACATAGAAGTACCGGACAACAGACAAAAAGTGCAAAAATATGCAACTCCTTCAAGACAGGACAGCACAGTGCAGGGACAGGACAATACAGTGCACACTCAGCAGATGAAATATGTTAAGTAAATAATGCTAAACGTCAGACATGATGGGTGTATCATTGTGATATGATAGTAGCAAGAACATGATAAAGAACATGACAATGTGCAGATGTGCTCATAGGGAGCAAATGTATCCAATGGCTGTGTAATGTTGTGGTATATAGTAAGGTCAGATGGAGTGTGTGTGTGAGAGGGATCTGTCCGGTCCCTGAGTATTCAGGAGCCTTATGGCTTGGGCAAAGAAACTGTTACACAGTCTGTAGTGAGGTGGCAGGAGTGTGAACAGTGAGTGTGAGGGGTGTGTTGGATCAGCCACAATGTTGGTGAGTTTACGGATGCAGCAAGTGGTGTAACAGCGAATCAGCAGAAGTCAGGGACAGGCAAGGTTCAAGAACAATGAACAAGACAATGAGCGCACCCAGGAACTATCTCACAATATATCTAGGTTGGGCAGTGCGAATTGTGCGTGGCATCTTTAAATATTTGAATATCATGCCATGCAAGATAATGTCACATGCGGTGCCGTGAATAAAAACACTTGCACAAACGCAAACCCAGATCATACCCAGAAGCAGCATGCAGCAGCAAAAGGAGCAGTATATGTATAAATATATATAAATATATTGAATAAGGGTAAAAGGGTATCATAGATAGGGCTATGGATGGGGGATTCATTATCTTCAGTCACTTTAGAGCATCTTAGTCTATTAGTCTACTCCAAGCCCACACCCACATTGCTACTAAAATAACATAAAACATTTATAGGTGTTTAGCCCCCCCCAAATGTAACTCAGCTTTTATGTATTAAATATTAAAGCAGATGTCACTAGCATACTCTAGATAAAGCCCTACCAGTGGTTTATAAAGAGGCACAATTACTCTCAAATCAAATGAGTCTACTGTATATCTCTTTTCATACAAGTCAATATCTTGATGACATTGGCTGTTGCTGCAGACACAAGAGTTCATGCACTGATCACCTTGTTATAGTGAAATCAACTGATCTGGCTGAATTGGATTCAAGTTCAAGATCAAATAAATATGTAGATCTGTAATTTCCACATATGAGCCATACTCACTAAACGTGGGCGAATCGTGTTCTACAGATTTCTGTAAACCAGGATATTTTTAGTGTTAATCTGACATTCTAACAAATATGTTCCCATGTTTTAGTGAATGTTTAATAATGATTGTGCATAAATAATTTTCATTAATCATATTTGTTTGAAAAGTTTGATATTAATGGTTTATAAGTGGGCTTCCTCAACCTAACACTTTTATCTATTTGAAAACAACAATTGTTTTAGTGGGGCATTGCAAATGGTTAATGTGCTAGAATCAGTCAGTTACACTAGGTAAAATCTGTCATTCACAGTACGTCTGGGTGAACTCAGATATAAATCAATAAATATCTAAACAACAGTAATAAAACATAATGGAGTCTATTGTAGCACAGGTTTATTAACCATTCCCTAGCGTTTAGTCGATTTTTATAATATTGGCAATTTGTCTACAACTACTACTTGCACCCCACACTTAGATCTTATTTATCTTAGATATTTTAGATAAGCTGTACATGTTTTCAAGAGAGAATCATGAAAATTATGTGCCTAAAATGATGATTTGTCCTTGTTTGTGTTGCTTTCATATACAACAAACTATTGGCCAAAGCTGCTTATCTGCTACAGGCCTAAGTCTTGGAAATAAATTATAACTATTATGCAGTCCAAGAGAAATACAGTATGGGAGATCTATTTTGTTATTTGGTTCATTGTTCTTTTGTTTTGTTTTGTGTTTATTAGATAGTCCCCTAAAATTTAGCCAACTAAGTGGGGAGGGGGGGTGTAGGGGGGGTCCTTATCATAGTTGGGAAATAAGATCCCCTTCCTGAGTCAAAGTATGGCCTTTGCAGTTCCATGGTTGGCCATGAGGTGCCACTATAATATATAAGCCAAGCACACATGCTCTGGTCTCTGTTTTCTGTACATCTAAACCTAATCAGGCAGGTGGGAGCAGAGTGGAACCTAGGTATAGTCAGACTTAGTAAGTGGTAGGATATACTCATGTCATGGATCACTCCAGGAGTGATAGGTATAGGGTTAGCAAGCTGACCAGCTTCAAGCTATACAGAGGAAGCAGGAAGAAGTCATGGGAGTACTATTGCCCAGAATAAGGATAGGGGGGCATGTTTACTAACATTGGAGATAAATATCTGGAGAGATTTCTGGAGATGTTGCCCATAGCAACCAATCAGCAATTAGATTTAAACAGCCACAGCCAAGTTAGAAAACAAAAGCAAAGATCTGATTGGTTGCTATGGGCAACATCTCCAGAAATCTCTCCAGATATTTATCTCCAATGTTAGTAAACATGCCCCTAAGTGTAAAAGTTCAAGGACTAGGTAGTTAAACTAGGTTCCAATGAATGAAGAGACTGAAAGCTGGGGTTGCCCCATCAGTATTTAGCTAATCCTTCCCTCACTGATCTATCCGGCGGGGATGTATGCTGACTAATGTGCTGTGTTTAGTTTACACCTAATTACATGTACCTTTTCCCTGCATTACTATTGAGGACTCCTTTGTGGAGTAAGTTAAATAAATATATTCAAAAAACCACTGGTGCCCATTTCTGCTATCTGAATTTGGAGACATAGTTGTACTACACCCTAGCCTCCACTATATGCGAGGGCTCACACCTGAGGAGGAGAGTTTCATCTGGGGCAATTATTAGTAAAGCAACTAGTTTTGGGAGACCCGGGTAGCCCCGGTAACCTTAGTGATACATGTGTAAAAAAACTGTTCTTGGATGCCTCAAAATTATCTTCTCTAGTATTTTTTAAGTATTTCGTTATTTTTAGGTGCTGTATCCTAAACTTTGATGAGATTAATCTGATACTTGAAAAAAGGGCTACAATTCTATTATTGTCCTCATCATTACCAACATAATCTTTTGATGCTTCTCTGGAAATCAAATGTCATCAACATGTCTTATCACTTAGAAACATGTACTGTATATTTATTGCAATATCCAAACATGTTTTTTCTACTGTTTCTACTGTCAAAATAAACACCTTTGCCCAATTTAGTGGGGCCGGATGTGTGATTTTGCAGGTAGCAGCTGAAGGAATGCACTCATAGGCACAAGTGTTTATACCATCTTTGCACTGCACATGCAACAAATAAATTCACTCTTCTAAAACCAAAACAGACTGGTCCACTGGCAGTCTGTATATATACTAATCCTCCTCTTGGATAGTGCCCCAGACACCATTAGGACAAACTAATCAAGAAAATTTCACTCACAGCCCCCAAACTCCATGTTATAAATCTCAAACAAATGTACTGAATTTTACAGCCTTAGTGAACATAGCCCTATTTCTTCCACATTTGATTATAAATCATTCTCAGAGAGATATCTTTCATTTGGAGTCTTCCCAGCCACTGTACCATACAACACTGATGTTGGAGCCGTGGAATATGGAGTGCTTTAATGAACTGGGGAAATAAATACGGTAGTTGTTAAAGACAATTCCCATTGACTTCTATTGAACCTCACCAGTTTTTACTTGCTGAGTTTTTTCTGGCAATTTTTTCATGGGTATTTTCTTCAATAAATACCAACTATTTGCAGCACAGAAGAATGTTATTGCTTATATTTGCATTTGTTTTTTTTTAATGCCATTTTTTATCTTGAACCATGAAAAAAATGCAAAATGTAATTGTGATAAATCAGGCCCTTAGATTTGGATGCCTACGTTTTGCATACTGATTATATACTGTAGATGTGTAACGTATTTCTGTTGATGTCTAGGAAACTGTATTGGTTTGTTCAGTGAGTGTTCTGATCGGTCTTTGTCATCTTTAAAGGAGAACCAAACCCCTTATTCATAAAAACCCCTACCTCTCTAGCCTACATAGTCCCCCCCTTCCCCCCCAGCCTTGGTGTAAACTCTGGTAATTGCCCCTAAGTCTTTACTTACCTCTATATATAGATTTAGCAAAGCACTCAGAGCTCAAGGGGACCATCTTCAGCGCTTTGGTAATCTTCTGGTCTTCTTCCTTCCCTTCGGCTATTTCCGTGACTTACGGTTCATGCGCAATACGGCGCTTACTGAAGATTACAGAAGCACTGAAGATAACCCCTGTGAGCTCTGCTGCACTGAATCTGCAAAGAGAGGTGAGTAAAGATTTAGGGGCAATTATCGGAGTTTACACCTAGGCTGGGGGCAGCAAGGGGGGCTATGTAGGGTAGGGGTTTATGAATAAGGGCTTTGATTCAACTTTAAGTCAAAGTTTATCTTATCAATAATGGAACTGATTAAACTTAGCTGTGCAAGCTTCTTTTTTGCAAGGGAATTATATGAATTCGCTTGGCCTTATATTATCTGAAATTTTAATGTTTTGTGTAACTTGGCAGTAAAGGCCCCTCGTCTGGGAGAAATTTGATCTTAAGTGTTTTTATACTGTCTAGAAACTACACTGTAATTTGGCTGTTTAAATTGCCTAATTATTTAACTGACAGTTAAGTATTGGTTTAAGAGTAATGATTCTCGTATTAGTCCATCAATAACTTAGCAGTCTTATCAAGACTAATAGCCCATTTTCAGCGTATTTCTAAAGCTTTTTCCACAACATTTTTCTAAAGCATTTTTATTATGTGTCATAGTTTTTTTTTATGAAGATGTAAAGTTCCTTATACTTGTGTCTGCTTGCTCTAGTCATTGCCTCTTCACCAATAAAATTGCATATAAGCTAATCAATCACAAGCCTGTCAGTTTGCTTCTTAAGAAACTACAGCCCTGATCTGGCACTTTGGTCTTCTGCTCACAGCTCATTTCTGTAATCTGTTGTGGAGTCACATACAAACTGAGCAGCTTTGCTCTAAACCTTGTAATGAAAACAAGTTCTTAGTTTGAGGTGTTAAATATTTATCCTTATTTAGGGAAATCCCCTTCTGAGTTACATAAGCATTACCTCATATGTTTTTAGGCATTTCTTAACTTCTGTATATTGAGTTCCTCTTTATCTTAAAGCATAAGTAAACCTATAAAATAGCTATCCTAAGCATTTTTGTAATTTACATTCATATTTTTTTTTTTTTAATCCCTAGATATTAAGGTATACATGTACTGTTAATATAAATGCATTTTTTTACAACAGCACCACCTGCTGGTCAGTTTCCAACAATTCTGAACACCAATATTCAAGGATTTTGTCAAGAGAAAGAAAGAGGGCTGGTCTGATTTTCGTTTGATTAGGAGAGATTTGAGAAAGGTTTCTAATTTTTTTGTAAACCAGAAGAATCCCTTAATATATATTGGAATGAAAAAAAATAATGAATGTACATTGTAAACATTCTTAGATTAGCACTCTCCTCAAACTTACACTCACGTATTTTAATGTTTACTTACCCTTTAAGGCTTTAAACTAGTATGAAATTCAAAAAAGAAAAACTGACCAATCAAAACTTTTTTTTAAAAAAAAAATCACATTTTTCAAATTCAGCTGAATGGGATTGACCCGCAAACTTGAATTGAATTAAAATCAAATTTACCAAAAAAAACCTTGATTTTACCATAATCAGGTTTGGAAATGAATATTTCAGGATGTCTCCAAACAACTCTAAATTGATTCCAGGACGTCCCCAATAGGCTAAAACAGCACTTCGGCAGGTTTAAGGTGGCGAATAGTCAAATTCTAATTCTTGAAGGGCCAGTACATGATAAATTTTTAAATTCAATTCGATTTTTTTTTAAAAACTCGAATTGAATTTTAACTATTCCCTAGTCGAATTACACTAAAATAAACTCGGAAATTCGAATTTTTAAATTTAAAATTAAGAATTTTCACTTTGACCCTTGATAAATCTGACACTGATGTGTGACACTCTAAAACAGAGCAGGACAAAGACTTTAATCTGTTTAACCTTGGGACACAACTAGCACAGCCACACGAGTAGGTGAATAACTGTCAAATCTTTACTTCAAACTATAGTGGTCCTTTAAAGGACTGATAAAATGGTAAGGTTTATAATAACTTAAATAAGAAATAATAAAAATAATAAATACTTAATTTACCGGTCTGTGGTTTCAAAGCAACAATTTGATTGTTTGCTATGGGTTACTGGTCCTAGGGCAATGGTTGAAGTCTTTACCACATAGATACACAATATAGTAGTATTTTCGTTAAGGAATATAATGCTGCCTTTAGCATTATTAGTATTAGTTTAAAAAAAAAAAGTCCCATGTGGAAATGGATGATCCCTTTATACATGCTACCTTCATCTAATAAAAATACACCAAAACTTTGAAAGGAAATATAGTGGAAGATCTTTCTTTGGATTTTGAATCTTTAATGTTTGCACCATTCTGTACTCTGTAATCTAAAATATTTTTGACATCAGAAGGCAGCCATGTAATTTATCCATCACATTCTGAATGATAATGCAATAGTATCTTGTAGCAAAATGAGTTAGAAAGAAGGTCTATCAAGTTCAGGGATTAACTGTAACACAATACTGCGAGGGGATACATTGTGATATTTAAAAAAACCCTATTGCGATTCACTGTTCTGCTTGTGAAGTAGGAGACTCCTTTGTTTCCCTTCTATCTTACATTTCACTGTATCAGGATCTGTTTTGTATTATTTTTTTCCACAGCAGCTACTTACAGGGCGACTTTGATCAGGCATACTATATTAAATTGCACTGTGTTATGTTGAAAACAGGAAGAAAAACTTCAAGAGAAACAAATTTGCTATGAAACAAATTACTACCTTGAACAAAGCACAGTCAGAATAACAGTTTACTTTTAATCCTTTGTATGGTGACAAGCACAATTTTCTTCCGCCAAAGCCTCTTGCAATTGAAAAAAGCAGCATATCCTTTGATGATTTCTATAGGCAGGGTGTTGAAGGCAGCCCAAGTGCACTGAGGTAGATTGATGCCCTGCATCCAGTCAACTAAGTAAGGTAAAAGTCACTCTGTGTTCTGCTAATAACTGATACTGTATAGTAACAACAGGGGAGCTCACACAAACTGTAAGTCGCGGCACTGGAATGAAAGCGTCTGAAGCCACTGCTCTATTTACTGAGAAAATTATGTTATTTTTTTCCTTACTCAGTGTGAATGACCTTACATTTCTACCTGATTATTAACAACGGCACAAAAGCCTTCCTGCCAACAAATACAATTCGCAGCATTGCTACGAGATGCAGTTGCAAACAGCAACAATGGTAAACATCAAATAATTCTGTCGACACCATAATCAGGTTTGGAAAACGAATATTTCAGAACTCATCTAGCTATTCATGATACAAAATATTCCTTTTCTTTCTTGTCATGATCCAGCTTTAGTTACTCCCCCAAAAAAATCTATTGTTTTGTTACATTAAAATCAGTGTAGGTTGTGACACGTTTGTTTCGAGCAACACAGTATGTATACAACTTAAAAAGAGTTGCTGGTTGTTCAAATGACCTCTTTTTCCTTTTGATTTAGAAAGCACCTGGCCCGTGTTCTACTGATGTACAGTACTTAAAAACAGCACTTCAAGTGAATTCCCATTTTTATGCCACGCATATTGTATTTTTCATGGTGGAATTTCATTCTTTGCTGAGGTTATGGTCTAAGTTATTGAAGGCTCACTGGAAAGAATGCACACAAACAAACATATCCATCACAATGTCTTATTTTTTAGTAGAATGTAGAAAGAATTCTAATGCTACAAATGCTACCAATTCTTTTTTTAATCAATGTTGGAATGTAGAAGTCAATGGTCTCTAATAGAAAAAAAATAATAATACAGGGTAGAGCATTTATTTTACCCAAGAGATTTAAAAAAAGCTGACATACTAAAAAAAAATTCTCATCAATAACAGAAGAAAGTCAAATATGATAACAAAGGCTCTAGAGTGTTAAAACCGCTTTGTTCCTAGAAATCCATACCTATGGCATCTATAATAAAAATAGAAAAATGTCCTTGAATTGCTTTCCTCACATGAAATTCAAATTGAGCATTGAGCTCCACCCAACTCATCCAGGAGTTCAAGGCTCAATTAGAAAGAATAATATTTTTGTTTCCATTGGCTTGGTTCCCTCTGTCACAAGGATGAACTATTGGCAACTTAAAGGGAATGTAAAGTCTAACATAGAATAAGGCTAGAAATGCTCTATTTTGTATACTAAATATAAACATGAACTTACTGCACCACAAGCCTAATCAAACAAATAATTTATGCTTTCATAGTTGGCCACAGGGGGTCACCATCTTTTAACTTTGTTAAACATCTTTGCAAGACTAAGACTGTGCACATGCTCAGTGTGGTCTGAGCTGCTTAGGGATCATCATAACCAAAGCTGCTTGAGTTCTGCATGGCTGGGAAGTAAGGCTCAGCAGTTAGGGACCGTCTGACAATTCCTATCCACAGCAGTAAATGAAGGGAGAACTTCACTGCATACGGTCAGGTTTCTTATAAAAACGGTACACATTTTTTAATCAAAGTATATTGGAGATAGATTTCTTTTTCATTAACGAAAGTAAAAATGGGATTTTATTTTTTTGCCTTTACATGCCCTTTAAGAATAACTGCCTTTGTCATAGTATTATATATAAATGTAGCATAGCGGTTTTATATAACTGATTGATAAGAATTTACAATATACTATATACATCTGCTTTGATATATTATTATTATTATTATTATTATTATTAACATGTATTTATATAGCGCCAACATATTGCGTAGCACTGTCAATCAAATCCTTGGTTTCAGGTAAAAGCAGCAGATATTCCAAGCTCAAAAACAATGGAAATGTTTAATATTGGAAAATTGTAGCGTATGTTAATGTAATTTGTTTTTTTCTGTTTCAGGGTCTAAGAATCTGATCATTTTGAATTAGTGCAGTTTTTAATTACAGGCATGAATTTTTTTTGGATCCTTTATTTTTGACAATTTTTTGTTTTGCTTTTTAAGGTTATAGATTTGTATGCAAGGCCTAATAGACATGTTGATTTTGTTAAAAAATTAATGAAGCATGGTAGAGCTCCTAAAACATTTCTAAAACATTTTGTTTTTGTATGTTTATGAGAGTGTGTGGGCCCACATGAATGTGCTATGTGTTTTGTCTTGTCTTGAATGTGACAGTGACTTAACTATGTGTTTTGTCTTGTCTTGAATGTGGCAGTGACTTAAAAGCAAGAGTCTGGTGATTACTTTTGACAAAACTAGAGATTGAAGAAAGCTGATAAAAGTTGACAAAACAGATCTTAAATGCTAATAACTGATGCTACCTTGATCTTTTATTTTATAGAAGTTAACATGGTTGTAACAGCTGCACTATCTGAGATGGGTTGATTGCAAAACAATGGACTGCAAACACAAAGATTTGGACATTGTTTAGTGGAGAACCTTCAATGGACATTGGTTTAAAGTATAAAGATCCTGGAATTCATTTAATGGTGGACTGAAAACTTAAATGGACATTCGTTTTAACTTGGACTTTATGGTCCAAGACTAATGGTTATGTCACACAGTGAAGTCTGTGGAGCCTATGCGCAGACTAGACAGAGTAATATGCCTTGAAGAATTTAGTATGTGAAACATTTTTGATGTAGAGAAAGATAACTAGGGTAATTTATTATCCTAAGAGATAAATTGCTATGTGAACTTAGCGTTATGGAATAAGTAATTATTGTATATGGTATTATTATGTGTGTCAAATAGAGTAACATAATTTAGTCATGTGACATTGCTGAGGTTGGCTGGAAGAGAGTTTTGACAACTCTATAAAAAACAGCAAATGGTATACAATTCTGTTTAAGGACATTTTTGTTATATAGTAAACATAGGTATTGTTACCCATCAGATAGCCATAATAATACCAGGCAAGACAACAGCCTCACAAGCCCAATTTATTTGATTAAGACTTGGCTGAAGAAGCATAAAGTTCCTAAAACAAGTAAAGCTGGCCATAGATGCAAAGATCCGATCGTACGAATCATCGTACGATCGGACTTTCCCATCTCCCTACCCGCCACTAACCATTCAGATCAAAGTCTTACCAGTCAGATTAGTTAAAGAACTGATCAGCCGATGTTCTGCCCCTGACAGCAATCGTACGAAAGTTATGTCCAACCAAAGCTAGTGACAGTCTCCCACTGAAAATCGTATGATCGGCAATACACGTAGAGATATTATCGTCAACTGACAGAAATTTTCTAACCTGTCCGATCGACCAAACGACCGATCTCCGCCGGACGAAAAATGTCGGGACTCTCCACACACGGTTCGAAAAACGTATGAATCCTCGATTCGTACGATCAGATCTTTGCGTCTATGGCCAGCTTAAGAGTATTTGCTCTTTTTTAGAAACAAATTTGCCTATGTCAGCAGTTGGGGCTGGGGGTTTAACAAGACATTTTTGGCATAAAAGCACAGCCTTTGCCTTAGGTCAGGAGCTTCCATGAGTGGGTGCCAGGATTTGGATCATCGCTTGATTATAGGGAACCTGAGGGTGATGAACAAAAGGTTGTGGGGCTTCCCGATTGTGCTGATTTGATGCAGAACTGGCTATTCTTGTAATTACCATCATACAAAGCTAAGTAAATGTTTTTAAATTCTACCTTCACTTGTGTGTGTAAGTTATTTTTCACAAGCAGTTTATCAAAAGGATTAATTATTGATCCTGTATATTTGTATTAATATTGGTATTAATATTAATTAATACATATATTATTATTATTGATAAAGGTTCACCCCTTTATTACAATAATTCTGTATATAAGTATATAATTCTGGTGCACCTTAGACCAAATGCAATTAATTAATATTAGACCAAACAAATATTCCTATGTATTACTATATGCAGTCCTTAAACCATAGGCATCTATTCATGTTAGATACCATAAACAGGTCTGTTTGTATACACACACAAGCATATATAAAAATATATATATGAAAAAATTATGTGTCATTTTAAAAGATATATCCATTTCTTAAAGAATGGCCAGTTCTTAGCAACTTTTCTGTTGGCCCTCATTTTTTATTTTGTGTATTTTTTTTTAATTAATTGCCTCTTCTTCTGCCTCTTTCCAGCTTTCAAAAGGGGTCACTGACCCCAGTAGCCAAAAACGATTGCTCCGTGAGGCTACTATTTTATTGTCATTGCTATATTTTATTACATGTCTTTCTATTAGGCCCATCTCCTATCATATTCCATTCTCATTTAAAACACTGCTTGGTTTTTAGGGTAATTCGGACCCCAGCAACCAGATACCTGCTAAGATTTAAACTGGAGAGCTGCTTAGCAAAAAGCTAAATAATTAAAAAAACACTAAGAATAATAAGTGAAGTCCGATTGCAAACTGTCTCAGAATACCTGTACATCATAATAAAGGTTAATTTGAAGGCAAACAAGAAGGTTCAAAGGTTTTAGTTTGGGGATTTACACAGAAATAACACAATGTCCAGCTTCAGTGTTCACTCAGAATAATAGCAGTTCTCAATGCCTAGCAGCTGCTGAGTAATAAATGTAATCATATTTATAAAAATGTGGCACTAAACATTAAACTTCAAATTATCTTTATCCTTAATAAAAAGAAAAACAAGTTTTCAATTATCTCTGACATTATTAACCTAGAACTATGGTTGTTTGTCTTTTTCAGCTCCAGTTCCTCTTGCAGGTTCAACCTTTGGTCAGTCAGTGCCCTACTTAGCTCATAGCAATAGGAAAATGTGTATCAGGCTTTTCAGTTCTATATCTAGAACAGCAAATAAATGTTCAGTAGCAATCTCTCCTTAATTGGCCTTCCAGTTGGTCCTCCAGGAGTATCAATGAGAACAAATAATAATTCTCCCTTGATCTCTCCCTAAGTGTGCTTTCTCCCCTCAGGGGGTCTAATACCACACTGACCTACAATTAAATACATACAGGACTTGTAACTATTTTTGTACTTAACTTGCAAGTTAGCAGAATGTTTATTTCTACAGAATATATTTTCTTGAAGCAAACAAAGGCTGTGGGGTGGATTGCTAGTTTCAGGATCTGTATGTAGCACTGTATGCAGACGTAGATGTATTTGACTGTTGCATTAAAGCAGGTGCAACCGTAGGAATGTTTAATGTTTAGGCTATTTGCTTTACACACAGCCATAACAGTTCCATAAAATCGTTTAGTATTGTATGATTATGGTGTATATAGAAAATTGCAGTTATTATAGTAAAATTAAGATAATTGTTTCTAACACTAGTAACCTAAGCGTAATTTAAATAGTAAAGCTGAATAATACTGACTGAGGAGGTCATTCATTATAGTCCCAGGCAGAAGTGCAAGAGCTCTGAGGGGTGCAACAGCAGAGAGTACTAGTTCCTGGAAACTGGCTGTGTTTTGCACCTTATGCCAGACAAAAAAAATACAGTGCAAATAAAGTGCTTCTAAGCAGTAAATTTGTAAGTCACAGTAAGGGATTTTATGGAGGATGAATCCTTGAGGCAAGGACTGATCAAGAACAGGGTGATGTGGGTGAAGAAAGAAAAAGGAAGGACAGGCAGGATAGGGATAGAGAAGGGGAAGAGAACAGGACTGGAACAATGCAGCTGGAGAACCAGTGACTGGACAGAGTGGAGCAGGACAGAGTGGACAAAGAATTAGAAATAGGCTTTGCAGGACAGTGTGGGCAAAGACAGAATCTGGAACAGGACTTGATGCACAAAATAGGAACAGAACAAGACTAATGCAGAAGTGAGAACAAGTCAGGGTGCAGAACTGGAGCAGGAAACAAACCTCCAATATGCAACACAGCACCGTGGATACAGGATACTTTGTTTAAAAAAGCCTTTATTGGAACATATGGCTCACAACCTGTTACAG
This sequence comes from Xenopus petersii, assembly GCA_038501925.1. Lineage (NCBI taxonomy): Eukaryota > Metazoa > Chordata > Amphibia > Anura > Pipidae > Xenopus > Xenopus petersii. Next base: position 83,818,540 of record CM076680.1, read on the forward strand.
ATCAATGTTTCAGGCCTAATCTCAGCCCTTTATCAAGCATGAAACAAACAGAACCAGGGTCAAGCCACAGTCCTCTGGAGGCAAAGTCAATGCTCACGCACTGGCTTTCAGGAGGGCTGGTCTTATATAGGCCCTGATAGTCAGTGCTGGCTGCTCTCCTGACCCAGTGATTAAGGCAAGCAACCAACAACCACAAGGTACTGGATTTAAGTGCCAGCAGAGCCTTACAGTATTCACCCTGACAACTGGGAGCAACTTGCAAAGGGTTGGTTAGCAATAATACTGAATAATATAAACAGTTTAGAGCAATCTTCAAAGAGAGATTATTTCAGTTCTCTACTTAATATATATACTGGTTTGTATAGGGCCTATCAGGTTCTGCACCACTATACATTATATTTTTTTCTTTGATCTGTGAATTTTATTAGGTACAAAGCTGTTGGTGGAAATTGGTGCAGCCTTTCCTTGTCATTGATATACTGTATAGTTGCTATAAATTTGAGTTTTCCCATACTTCATTGTTGGATCCATTACTGCATCAAATCACTGAAGTAGTTTATATGCTTATGCTAAATATATCATACAAAGATGTTTTCATTAGCTTTTCATGGAAGGTGTGTAACCTGTGAATCTGGAGGGTTGCCAATAGAAAGCTACAGTTTATGAAACTGTAAGATTGCTTTAATGGCGAACTAAAGCCTAGAAAAGAATATGGCAAGCAATTGCGTATTTTATATGATGAATGCACTAAACCAACCCAGAGCTTCAGCAGCCCTATAATAGTGTCTTTAAAGTTGTCAACAGCAGGTCTCCATCTTTGGAATGTCTATGACACTACACATGCTTTGTGTGCTCTGGGTTGTTGTTAAGAAGCAAAGTGTAGGGGTAATCGGAAAGCCTCAAAACATTAACAGAACATTGCTTAGTATTAATAATCTCTGATCCAGCAGGCACTAGCTTCTATGTTACCATGTGATATGAATCTTAATTAATTACTAATCAGCATTATGTTGAAAACTTGATATTGTATGTATGCTGTATATCATCTGTTCAGGTAACTGAGAGCATGTACAGTAAATCAGAATAAAATGGGGATCACTTCATCTGATTCATTAAGAATTCTACTGCTTCATTATACATTTTACACAGGGACACACAACTTACCTGCAACTAGCTTGTTTTTAAAGTTAAAACTCCCAAATGGTTAAACTTTTATTGGCTACCACTGAGATCACCTGACTTTAGATGGAAAGGGTGGGAGCTACAACATGGAGCTGGTCACTGCTCCTGTATAAACTGTAGCAAAAAGGGAAAAACTGTGCTCACCACTGCATTTTAAACCAAGGTGCAATCAAGTGTCAAGTTCGAGCTCACAACTGTAAAATTTCACTGCGCTCTATAGGATCTTCAGATCTATAGAGTTCAGCGAGTGATTATCAGTGAGTGATTAGAGAGTGGGGAATTTTACTGGGGTCAGCTCTAATTTCACACGTTGATTAATCAGCCCCTAAGTGTAACTTAAGATCAAAGGCTCAAAGGCCTATTTTTTGATGGGGGCGTAAGTGTGATTTAACAGTGTTTTTGTTCTTATTCTGAACCTGTTTTTTTAGGAAATATCCTTCATTTATGCTAATAGAAAAGTGTATGCAAATAGGGGCAAATATATTGAAAAAATCTTCAATTACTGTATGTTTGCACTTCCACATAATTTCCCACTAATTGCTTTTATTATAGTTCCTCCTTATTATTTATTTCCACTTTTAAGCAGAATAAAACAAAGTCTACACACATTAAATACACATTTAGATGTTAGCAATACATTATTCAAATGAAAGCCATTTTTAAAGCCTTTTACGCATATTTAGCTAGTTAAAAGGCTTTTTATTCTAATTTATTGGTTGCTTTGCAGATCTAAACTACAACAGCTCTCCAATGCAAGAATCAGCTATATAATATAATGCTCACAAGCAGGTGTGTTGCAAAATGCCTTTTCATTCTCTTGTTTTTTGTAGAGACCAAGAGAATAATGACACTGCAAGGATGTGTCGTGAAATGAACAATAATTTGATAAACATTGTCTTTCCATTAGATTAGATCAATTAATCTGATTCTAATTTGGCTGAAACATAGCCATACTGTAGTCCCTTGAGCTTTGTGAATAATCTCTAAACACACTGACACACTCAGCAGACAAACATTAGCTCTCCTCACATTGCTATTCCATATGGCTCAAACCCATGGAGATGAGGAGCACCCTGCTGTTTTAATCAAATAAATGTCAATTATCTTGGATGAATTTTGAGTGCGTAAGTATGCGATTCCAATTCAAGTAGATAAACTTCAAAGAAAAGAAAAAGTAGACCTGCAATCTATATTTTTAAAATTACATTTTCTTATTGTGTTTTCCTAGAGATTTAATACAGCAAGAGAACTGGTGTCTCACTAGAGTGACATTCCAGAGAACCTGATTCAGGAACTAAGCAAATGCTGCTAATAATAAGCTTTTATGAAAATACTCCAAAACTTACAGACGTATCTAGGAGAATAAATGTTGGTCAAACTAGATTTATTAATTCCCTAAACTAATTGTATGCAATAGAATGTCTTGATTTATAATTATTATAAAAAGCTGCTAAATAAAACATGATATCCTAGCAATATCTGGCCTTCCCATTGATTAGCAGAGTTCATGTTGTGGGTGGGTAGAAAGGTAGAAAGACAAGAAAGTGAGGGACCAGTTCCCGGCGGTACCTCGTCAGGTTAGGGACCCAAAGGAAGAGGGACTTGGGCACGCAAGACCTAATGTGCCTCAAAGCAAGGCTGATCCCTCTGCTGAAGGTCTGCAACAAAGAGCAGCATCAATGACAGGAAAGGAGAGCAGGGAAGTAGGCACGGAAGCTGGGACAGTCGCTTGAGAAACTCTAACTGAAAAGTGTGTATGGTGCACATCCATACAGGGTTTACATCAAATAGGTAAATAGTGCTTACTGTTGCAGACATTTTATATCTAGAGCCAATAAATGGTCATGTACGTGCAAACAAACTGTATGCACACACTGATCATTGTGTTAAAATAATATATTTTAGTACCAGTTGGGTTCATCAGAATTCCAGTACAATTTTGACTTTGATTTATGGAATTAAATACATCTGTGCTTTGCTTTGCTAAATATGTTCCATATTTATTGGACATTGGACAGTAGAAGGGTCACCATTTCCATTATTATGCCACATAGCAAAACATTTCTGTATTGCTACTAAACAATACAAAGCATAAAGTGGAAAACATCCACTACAGTTTAATGTTATATAATGACCTTTTGAACGGAAGAGGTATCAGCAAAATTACTTTCTTATTCATGTACCATCTTGGGTCTAATTGCCTGTGTACTGGCAACTGAATCTTTCTGGCATTGGAGAGTTTAGTATTTTCTATCTGTCCTCCTTAGAAGGCGAGTTTTGAAAATGTCTTCATAGAAAAGGTGAAAGAAATCAATAAATCTCCTTGGGTTATTTAAGGACTGTCCATTTTGTGCTGAGACTATATTTTAACAGTTACCATTATGTGTTAGTTGTTTTTGTTATTTTCTTTGTCTGTTAAATCATAACAATATAGAATTGCTGGACTCCAGTGTAAATGTATCCAACTCATTATATTCACTGTTTTAAAAAAACAGTGACATCTGTGACACTACCCATCTCTGGCTTATTTTTGCTTGTGCTACAACTAAATAAAAATGCCAGAATATAAAAACAATACAAATAAAAAAGAGCATTATATTTACTGAGCTTGTAGCCTGTGTATAAAATCGGATTTTGCTGCTTCACAGAACAGTGTTTCAGCAGAATTCCTTAGCATTCAATAAGATTTAGTAACTACATATTGATCACTTTTTTAAACCTGGGGCTCATATAGTACAACAGTGCAGGGCAGAGATGAGCAAACCTCCAAAAAATGTTCGAAGAGAGGATTTATTCACAGTTCCGCCTAAAAAATAACCATGGGTTGGTGAAAATTCTCTTTAGCCATCAGATGCCTAACCAGAATGAACAGCAAACAGGAGTACTCATGTCAAGTCCATATTTAGGAAGCCTCAGGATGGTGAAATGTACTGTAAATGGATGCACATTCAATTTCATGCAGCAATATGTTTACAGGATGCAACTGTCTGCTCACATCAGACCAAATGTGTAACCTCCTGCACAGTGACACCTACACTCATATGCCACAACAGATATACTCATATTCCAGAATGTGAGCTGCTTGGAAAACAATGGAAAATATAATTATACAGTCAGTCAATCTAACGTCCCTTCGAGTGAAAGGGCATAGTAGTGGGAAAAAGTGGTCTCTTAACTATATCTATTCAATGGACTCGAGACTTTGCCCAGCCTCTTACTATAGGCATTTGGATGCTGATTTTTTTAATTTCTTAATTAAGATTTTTTAAAACTTAATTGTGAAACAATTGTCATTTTTTTTTACTTTTCAAAAATAAAATAACTTAAATGTTGAAAAATGTCTTCTACAGAATCAGATTTTAGTTGCCAAATGTTTATATTAAAAATTTCTAGATTATTTTGTTGCTTAAAAAATCTCAAAAATTCCTGAATTTTCTGCTGTAAAAATACACACTATTTACATGTAATAAATACCAAATAGTCATGTGTTATATATGTAACAATTTAGTGAAACACACTGTTCTATTTACTGCAATCAGAGTAGCTTCAGGTACTGATTCAATCATTTGTCACATCAATCACTATTTGATGTTCTTTGTGCAAAAGAATGGGGAATGTATGCAGTTGCTGTCAATTTAATAAAAACAGCAGTCATTCCATAAATCTGATGTGCTATAAATTAAAAAAAGGATTTTGATCATACCGGTCAGAACTGAATGCAAGCAGGGCCAGGCCAAGGTGGTCTGGCACCCTAGGCAAGGGTTCCAATCAGCGCCCCCCCCCTGTATCTGTACCTGTGACAGCAGCCAATATGATATCCATCAATATTGCCCCAATGTTCTTGCCACCATAAAAGTGCCAGCAGCCATTAGCCATCAATATTGCCCCAAGCCCCCCATCTGTACCTGTGCCAGCAGCCATTATGTATCAATATTGCCCCCAAGCCCAAGCCCCCCGCATCTGTACATGTGCCAGTAGGCAATGAGCCCATCCATCAATACTGCCCAAGCCCCACCTGTACCTGTGCCAGCCCAGCAGCCATCAATATTGCCCCTAAGGCAGCAGGCCCCCAGGTTTCCACCAGCCAACAATGAGCACAGCCATATCCATCAATATTGCTGCCCAAGCCCACACCCCCACCTGTATCTGTGCTAGCCCGCCAGCCATCAATATTTTCCCCAAGGCGGCAGGCCCGCCCAAGCCCCCCATGATCTGTACCTGTGCCAGCTCAGGAGCCATCAATATTTCCCCAGGCCCAAGCCTCCCATAATCTGAACCTATGCCAGCAGCCAACAATGAGCCCAGCCATACTGCTGCCCAAGCCCATGCCCCCACCTGTACCTGTGCCAGCCCAGCAGCCATCAATATTTCCAATTCCCCAGTCCCAAGCCCCCATGATCTGTACCTGTGCCAGCAAGCATCAGTCACGGTCAGAGGAGTAATAAAAGCCCAAGCCCAGGATCAGCACCAGCAGGACAGGTCTTCAGCGCAAGTTTCTCCCTCTAGAGCACACAGGTCCTCTCTGCTGCTGCCCGATCCGTTGCAATGATGTGACTGACGCCCAATGTATGGATGCGCCTACTGCGCATGCGCGCCGGTGCGTCACACTCCAGGTTGGGGGAGCGCCTTCACAATTTAAATCGGCTAAAACAAACCCCAGTTTGGGCATGCAATTTTGAAAAAGTATAATGTCATTAATAAAGGCCAAACAAACTGAATAGTAAAAATGAAAAAAAATGAAAGAAAATGAGCCATAGGCGGTTGCCTACCCTGCCTACCCCTTGGCCTGGCCCTGAATGCAAGTGAGTCACAAGTCACAGTGACATCAAATTGGCTATTTCATAAGGAATTCAGTCATTAAAGGCCCAAATACTTTAGTGGCTTGATCAGTTTGGATTTTGCAGGTGACTGCCTCTGGGATAAATCAGAGGTCCCCAACGTTTTTTTGCCCGTGAGTCACATTCAAATGTAAAATAAGTTGGGGAGCAACACAAACAAAAAAAGTCCCTGGCAGTGCCAAATAAGGACTATGATTGGCTATTGGCAATTTGTTAGCCCATAATGGACTGACAGTCTGCTGAAGGCTCTGTTAGGCAGTACACCTGGTTTCATACAACCAAAACTTGCCTCCAAGCCAAGAATTCAAAAATAAGCACCTGCTTTGAGGCCACTGAGAGCAACATCCAAGGGGTTGGAGAGCAACATGTTGAGGGTCACTGGCAAAAATACTAGAATGTGGCAATGAAAAAATAAAAAACCTTTTAATAAACAAATTATTAGACCCTTTTGTTGAATGGGGACCACATGAATCAATATGATCATGCCATGCTAAGCATTTAGTTGAAGTTGAAGAACATGCTTCTTAATGATGGCAGTCATTTTTTAGTCAGAGACTTACAGCCAGGAAAATGGAAAGAATTCATGTTTTTTGTTTGCAGTTTTGAGGGTGGGAGAGAGTAGTACTTACTTCAATTATGTTTTTAAAAATCGTCTGTATGTACATTATTGTGTTTCCCCACATAAGGGTAGAAAACCAAAATTTGGCAAGAATCAGGGTTACTTGGGGTAACTCACCAATAAGTGAAACAGGTGCTTCAGTGGAAAAAAGTAACAAGTGTTTCTTATTTTTTTACAGCTAAATGCTCCTAGTTAGCTATGCTGACTATTGACAGAAAACTGGTAGCTATAAGGTTTTCTTCATATTCTGGCTACATCAGTCCCCAGTCCCAGTCTGAGTGTGCATTGGTAGATTTGTTAATGTACATGAAACAGGACCCCTGCAGTTTCTTGAGAAATGTCAAATAATCTTGCAGAGTGTGCATTTCATTATTTTTTTGAATTCCAGGGTTGGAGGCAAGTTTTGTTTTAATAAAAACCAGGTGCACAGCTAAACAGAGTCTCAATGTAGGATTACAATCCACATAGGGGCAACCAAATGGCCAATCACAACTCTTATTTGGCACCCCAAGAACATTTTTCATGCTAACGTTGCTCCCCAACTCCTTTTACTTCTGAATGTTGCTCACGTGTTCAAAAGGTTGGGGATTCCTGCCTTAGACTATAACTATAATACAGTAAACCGCTACTAAGTTACTAATTCAAACACAAGATACACTCATGTATAGTGCAGCTATAATTTAGGAGTCTTATGTTTGTGTATTTGCTGATGATGAATGGACAATTCTAAGCAACTTTTCAATTGGTTTTCAATATTTATTTTTTATAGTTTTATAATTATTTGCCTTTTACTCTTTGCAACTTTCAAATGTGTGTCGCTGACTCCCTTCTAAAAAGCTAAATAACTCCAAAACCTTTAATAATAAAAAATGAAAACAAATTGCACATTGTCTCCACATCATACTAAAAGTTGTCTCAAAGGTGAACAACCCCTTTAACTAAACCCAATAGGATGTTTTTTTGTCCAGTAAGGATTAATTATATCTTAGTTTGGCTATGTACAAGCTACTGTTCTATTATTACAGAGAAAAAGGAAATTATTTTTAAAAATGTTGCTTATTTGGATAAAATGCAGTCTAAGGGAGACGGCCTTTCCATAATTCTGTGCTTTCTGGATAATGGGTTTCTGGATAACAGATCCCATACCTGTATATGGTTTCTAAAACAAAGAAGAGCAATACCCTTTTCCTATAACACATCTATATCCAATGCAGTTTTAGGAATCTTTTTCCCCCATATTCTTGCCATGATCTAAAAGGGACTTGCACCAGTATAAGATCATCCAAGTCAGATATTGAAATACATCACAAGTTAACTATATAGCAAAAAGAAAGTCCTAAGCACTATGAATTCCCTAACAAAGACACCTAACTGTAGAATAATACATTGTTGTTACGTTGCTCTGTAAAACAATTAATGCAATTTGACTTGAAATGTGTCTTGTAACCCACACGGTCATTAACTTTAACAATGTCAATTTGAATCCGTTATCCAATTCAGGCCATTTATTGTTAAAGGTAATAGGCTATACTACCTTTAGCGCAGCGAAAAAACATCAATGAAGCACAATAATAGAGTGAAAATGCTTTGCAGAAGCTATTACCCATACAAAGGAGAGACAGGCCAAGGAGGCAAAGCAGACGGCAAAAGGAGACTAAGAGATAACAAGCTGAAATAAAAGCTAATATTTTCAAAATGGAAATAGCAATGTGCTAAATGGAAAAGAATGGAATGCAGATTGTTTTATGTGTTTACACTGAAAAGCCTGAGTTAGAAAGGGAAAGCTGATAAACTACTATTATATTTTTCAGAATGTAATCTTTGAAAAAAACATGCAGAACTTTCCCCTTATCTGAACCAGTGGCTGACTGCTTAGCTTATGTGGCTGAGGATTCAATTTTATGTTGTGGGTTGAGGCAGACATGTTCTGATCCTCGGCATGGAAGTATGTGTCTGTGTGTGTATTAATAGTTCATGATTTTTCATCTCACCTATGTTGTTAGAACTTTATGACATGACCTTGACATGTACTATTTGTAGACTGGCTGATGAGATTACATATATATTTCTCGTAATTGAGGCTTATTCATATAGTGGCCATGTGCTGCTTACTAGCACAACTATCTCTGCCATTTATCAATCAGTTGAATTTATTTGCTATGTGGGTAAACAGGACCAGATAGGCAGACAGTTCTTTCATTAAAGGTATTGGCTTTACTAAGAAACTAGGCACACGTGACCCATGTAGTTCAGCAGAATAAAATACTCTAAAATAAAGAAAATCTTTGGCTACAAGGAACCCCGGGGACAGGTATTACATTCTAACGCATCCCTAAGTGTTTATGAATGCAATATTCTGTACACTACAATAAACTCACTGTGTAAGTTACATACAGCAGTCATTGTAATAATAAAATGTAACATTGCAATGTGTAGGTAACAGTATTTGCATTTGTACTCCTACCCCCTTAGTAGAAACAGACAACAGAAAAACCACCAGTGCTATTAAAACAAAAATATGCTTTGTTTCCTGCTTTAGACAATAAAACGTCCCAAAAGATACCAGCATGTCTTCCTTATCTTATTACACCCATTTTTACTTTTTCTACAATTAAAATCTAAAGGATGCATTGAAAAATGTATAGTTCAACCATATCCTTTTGTCATACGTCAGATTTCGATTTTTCTTTTCTCTTTTAAGGTGTAAGCTGGCACAATTCCCACAGCTTTGTTCTCTACTTTCATTGGATCTAAACTTAAGTAACACACGCACGAGGTTTAAGCATATCCATAAAGACAGAATTCCAATACATAGGAGAAAAAAAAAGACAAAATTAGGCATATGAAAGGAAAATCACAAAGGACCAGAAAATAGGGACAAATGAAAATAGATAGGATTGCAATAAAAATTATTGACCAGGGCAGCGATATGGCACCTGGTCATCCGAACCCTCAAGAAACCATACATGACACTCCAGGATAGATGTAAAGACTACAGCTGTATTAATACAGTAATCAAACAGACAAATTACACAATCATCTAAAAAATGAATACTCCCCAGGAATGCTTGCCTACGCCACTTGAATGAATAAACAATAAGCAATAAACAGCAAGGGCTTTGCCCTGCCAGCAGTATCCTTGTGTTCCAGTGTTTCTTCCATATCTACATGGACTAGAACACTGTCATGGCAGCACAGAACGCATTGGTCTTGGTTTAAAAAATGAAAAAAAGATTAATTGATTTTGTATTTAGCTGGTATCGTAAAAATAGCTAAGAGTTACTATATGTCCAGTGATTTCCTAGCTATCAATGCAACTATTTCTGCAGTTCATATTTGCAGATGGTTATGCATTTGTTGTGTGTTTTGTTTATTTTTTTGTTGATGGTTATGCTTGTTTTTTGTCATTTGTTTTTGGTTTCATCTGTGATGCCGTTTATCACAATGCATGTATAAAATTGAAAAAAAAAAAAACCAATGCACAGCTTGCTGTTCAGCTCAGTAAGTAAGTATGTAATGAACTCATTTCATATCGTATTATTCAAACACGCTGCAGCAGGCACCTGATGGGTTTTTAGCGCTCCTTTTCATGTAATGTTTAGTTTTGTAATTATTTAGATATTAGATTTTGAGGACAAATATCCTAATGGAGTTGCAGCCTTCAGTATGCTATTTCCACAGTGGGTAGTGTTTTATAATTAAACAATTTGTTTTTGTACACGAGCCAGCCATTTCTTTCCAATGCAGCTTAGTAGATGGCTTTTTCCACTCTGCTCTGCACGACCTCTTACACTACGCCCTGTAAAATATTGGATTAGAGAAATGTGCCCAAGTTAATAAAAGCAGATTCAAATACTAAACATCACATATTGTAACCATGGAGTATTTGTCCCTTTATTATAATTAGCAGTCCCGCATGTGTGAGTTAGACAATTTCTGGTTATTGTCTTATTTAATTTTTCTTTGCCTGTATCTATCAGATTCAAGTGATTATTATTCCAATAGTTATGCATGTTGTAAAAAAAAAAAGGAAGCAAAACAAACAAAAATAATACAGCTTATATCCCAATGTACATTAAAGTAGAATTTTTAAACTGTATGTTGCATTCAGAGGTAATCACATAATTAAGGTTGTTAAACAGCGTTTCTTTTTCCATGTACAGTTTTCTATTGATCATTTATTCGAAATTCAGATCTGCTAATGTGCATTTTTAACATTGAATGAAATATGTTACAAAACTACTAACAAGACAATAAGGGGTTTATTAAGTGCATGGCAGTATGTAAAGTGCAAAAAGTGGGGACGATTTGCCTTGTTTTCTCCACTTAGCACCATGCCTTACATTTTAAACAATTGCTGCAGGTCTCTTCAAAACACAGCATCTACAGTGGTGCGACTATGGCATGCAGTTAACACAGAACTGCCTTTTGTGCAGAACTGCTCTTGCGGCTAATGAACACTAAAAACATGTTTTTGCTTCCCTGTAGCAGGGGGACGTAATAAATTACCCCTCACATGGCCAGAATTATGAGGACACCTGGCTTTCATCTAGATGTTGCAGCAATGATAGTGCGGCTTGCTTTCATATTTAAGGGGTTGGGAACTAATGTTGGGCATTTCAGTTAGTCCCTCAGTTGGTTGAGATCATAGTTAGTTAGTTACATAGTTAATAGCCTTTGATATTATGTCTGTCCAAAAAATCATCCAAGCCATTCTTAAAGGCATTAACTGAATCAGCCATCACAACATCACCCGGCAGTGCATTCCACAACCTCACTGTCCTGACTGTGAAGAACCCCCTACGTTGCTTCAAATGAAAGTTCTTTTCTTCTAGTCTAAAGGGGTGGCCTCTGGTACGGTGCCACCCCTTTAGACTAGAAGAAAAGAACTTTCATTTGAAGCAACTGATCTGTAAATGTCAATCAAGTTGTTCTACTCCAGCCTCTGCAAACCAGTTTCATAGGGACTTTACTGTGCATGTGGTTATTACCTAGATGAAACAGCACTCTTCCCTAAACTGTTGCCACAAAGTAGGAACCATGGACTTGTTAAGAATGGCATTGCCTGATGGAGTGGCATCTGTGGATAATGATGGGTTTGGCTTAAATAGTCAATTCCAGTAAGTAGAAGTGGTATCAACATAATTTTGACCCTATAGTGTATAGTGCTTGTGAATGTTAGCAACCATGTTTGGCTCCTTTTTGACTGGTTAAAGATCTCAACCACTTCATCGCAAAGTTTTTGAACAAATAGTCTTTGTGAATGTAATATTCACCAGCAAAAGATTTTACATTGTGAGCAGTGCTAAACATTCACAAAGATACCAATTTAAACAATGCCTGTGACTTTCCCCCCATGGAGTACACATATATAAAATATGTAGGTCACAATGGTGTTGTGACACCCACAGAAAGTTCAACTTGCAGTTTTATCAAATAGAGGATGAGAAATCCCAATGCTCATGAAAAATAGTAAAAGGAGTGGAAAACTTGCACAATAAGAGCAGGAAAAAAAAGCCTGTCCTATGCTAGTATAAAATTAAAAATCCTGGATGATATATTAAAGTGATAGTGAATGTAAAGGACCGGGACCATTTAAAATGTAACAGTGAACTCTGCAGAGTTGAGTGCTTAGAGATAACCCACTGTGGGGTTACTAAACGTTGTAGGGTATTGTAAATTAGAGAGTTAGTTTTGACAGAATTATATAGTGAAACTCCTAGTGAGATTGTGGAATGTGTGATGTAGCAGAACTAGAAGAAGCCACACAGAGATGCCAGACTGCAAGGCAAAACTCTTTATTCCTGGCTGTTCCCTCCACACACTCTGCTCCTCCCCTTCACTTCCCCTTCCTGTGTTCACATTCATTCTCTTTACTTCACCCTGTACTAAGCTGCTAATGCATGTTAATCATGCAACATTCTTACAGGAATGGATGGTAGGTGTTCTTTAGAAGACGAGATGTTTGGTTTATCAGCTATAGAGCCAGTATAGTAATTTTTCCTATTGGTGTCTCCAGCAGGTGTAATCGTAGATGGAATCATTGAGATAAACAGTGCAAGGTAACCATTTTCTCCACAAAGGCTGTGTTATTCTATTCAAGTACCGTGGTTACGAAACGTGTTTTACAATAATGTAAAATGTGAATAATGCAGATAATGGTATATCAGCATTTATATTTCACCCATATCAATAAAAAATAAAGAGAAAGCAAGACATAGCAATAAGTAAGATATTACTTTAATAACTGCCTGCATCAGTGTATCAGTAACTGTGTTGCAGTGCAAAATGCTGCCTAAAATGTATATAGCCGTACCAAATCTGAAAGCAGCTGCATTGCTAGAAAAGTCTACTACATTTGATTTGTTTGCTGTCAGCCTTTTCAACGTTTTCATTGTTTCCTCGGCATTGTTCATTCTGGGTACAGTTTGTTTTCTTAGAAAGCTGACTAAGCTTATGTAGATGACTTTGATTTGGTGCCAGTTTTCCCTGGCTCATTTTATAACTGATCATTCCTGTAATGTTTTTTTTTTCGATTTCATCTGGATTTTACTGATGTATTTATTGAGCTTGCCTCTCATTGTGTTTAGTGGTTTTTTTTTCTATTTACTTGCTGTAAATCTTAACAAAGTAGAAAATAGTTCATTTGATTCTCAGAATAAACTTGGGATGCTGGGAATCGTAGTTTATGTTAGGAGGTAGAAGCCAGATTTTATGCGTTATCAATGAAAAGGAAAACCTAAGGGGTTAATTTATGCCTTGTAAGGCAGTTGGCTAATTGCAAAAAAACAGGCACTTTGCACGTTGCCTTCCTACTTAAAGGAGAATTAAACCCTAAAAATTAATATGGCTAAAAATGTCATTTTCTATAATGACCTTGTTGCACCAGCCTAAAATTTCAGCCTCTCAATAGCAGCAATGATCCAGGATTTAAAACCTGTCACATGGGGTCACCCATCTTGGAAAGTGTCTCAACAGCTGCTCAGAGCTCACTGAGCAGCTGTTGAGAAGCTAAGCTTAGGGGTCGTAGCAAATTATGAAGCAGAAAATGAGGTTGGCCTGTAATATATGCTGATGCTACAAGGCCCCTGATTATTAGGTTCTCATGCTAGTTGCTCTGGTTTCTGTGCTGCCATGTAATAAGTATCTGTATTAATTTCTAAACTATTCTATACAATATGTACTGTATATTTTGAGTCAGTCCCTGAGCTCAGTAAATAACAGCAGCACAGAGCATGTGCAGGGAATCAGAAAGGAAGATGGGGAGCTACCGGGGTCTCTTTAGAGGCACAGCTATTTGCTGCTAAAAGGCTGTGGTTGCCTTGGGCTGGTACAGAAGCCTAAAACATAATGTACAATATTTCTAGTCTACTTCTTTAGTTAGGCTTTAGTTCTTCTTTAAATGATTTGTCACAGGTCTCTACTCTCTGTGTCTGCCCCCCTGGATACACCTTGCACTTGGCACCTTGTTTCTAAATTTTTAAATGGAGCAAAGTGCAGAGTGCAACCAGGCCTATGCAAGAATACTCTCCAAATGAGCCCTAACGAGCATGCTCTTGCTCCCCTTAGTATTCTTTCACCACTGCCCAGTGTCATCCTATCTCCTATTGATAAATGTATCTTCCACCTGGCAAACAAGATGCAAAGGAACAGAATATTGGGACACAGTAACAATATGGAGGGGTGATTGTACAAAACAAGAGAGAAACAGATATGTGTATTCACATAAATCTCAGATTTATGGAAAGGCCACCTCCCATAAAGTCCATTTTAAGCAAATAATTCAATTTTTACTAATATTCCCTTTATCTATTTAATAAATACAACTATACATTGTACTTGATGGTAACTAAGCTGCATAAATTTATATTGGTGGCAAAACAATCCTGCTGAGTTTATTTCTTGTTTAGATATTTTTTTGTAAACTTAAAGGGATACTGTCATGGGAAAAAATGTTTTCAAAATGAATCAGTTAATAGTGTCAGATTTCAAAATTGAATATAAAAAAATCTGTTTGCTCTTTTGAGAAATGGATTTCAGTTCAGAATTCTGCTGGAGTAGCACTATTAACTACTGCATTTTGAAAAAAAACATGTTTTTCGATGACAGGATCCCTTTAAGGTGATGCAAATTACAGGGAAACCCCTTATTTGGAAAACTTAAAGTCCAAAGCAATCCATACAACAGATCCCATAAGACCAGCTATCCTGGGTATTATAGATTAATATATATTTTATGGATGTATAATACACAAAAGCCATGAATATCTTGTAAATTATATCCTTATAAACTGAGAGATCTGATGTCATCAGTTATAAACGGTGAGTTCTGATGTCAATTCTGTCACATGACTCACTGAAACTTGTGTATTATAATAAATAAAGTACCCCCAGTTGCAAAATTTGAGGATATTAGAAGTTACCTCGGAGTTCCTTCTTCCTCGTGTTTTTATATGGTCATAAAACTCCTCTATAACTTGTAATACCCTTATTCACTATATAATGGCCTTGCTTTAACTAATGGGGATCTGGAAGACTGCAGAGGAGCTGTCTATAGAATATAGTAGATTTAACATGATATGGGGACGTGTAATATCATGTACAGTTTTTGTTTGGGTACTGTATTTGTTCTTACTACATGTACAAATCCCAGCTCTCAAAGTCAAAAATATTTCCTGTAAAGGTTATTCTTGTAATCTTACAGCTGTGATATTGCATCTGTAGAATTATAACAATATAGTTTACAAGCAGTGATGGGCGAATTTGCATGTTTCACAGATGGCGAATAATTTTGGAAATTTGATGCGAAAATTCGCCGGCGTCAAACAAATTTTGATGCCGGTGAAGGTTCAGATATTGGCAACAAATTTGATACCAGCGGCAATTAACGGACTTTTGACTTTAATGGGAATTGTCGCTGGCATCAAAACTGCTGTTTCGGGAATTTTTCACCAGTTTTGTGAATTTCGTGGGAAATTCGTGGCTAACCGAAACGGGACAAATTCGTCCATCACTATTTACAAGGCACTATATAGAGAATAATGTACCCACTATTGAGGAGATTCATGACAATAAAAAATCAAGCCACTGAACACTGGTTATAACTGATGACATTGCTATGCACTATTTATAGGTATACATTTTACAAGCTATTAATGGCTCTTGTGTATTACATCAGTATTAATACTGATACTTGTTAATTTTTGTGTTTCAACTTTCTGGGCACCGTTAGAATATTTTCGGAATTTTTGGTGTATACATTTTTGTAGCAACTGGTTTCACACCTTGTTCCATGTTGAAATGATGCATTCTGGACTTAAAGTATCTATGCTTCCAGTGAATCTGTAAATGTGTTTACATAAACTCAACATAATAAGCTTATGTGGAGCTTATGTAATGCCAGAAGCCTTACTGTTTCCAGTTAAAGGATCTGACATGATCTGGCATGAGGATGGAGAATTCCAAGTTGTCACTGGATGAATGAGACATATTTTAACATAATTTTTAAACATGACAGTCACTGTCTACTGCCAGTTTCTTCTGGGGGCATAGAACATTATAATCCATGGCAGAAAAAGTGTAGTTACTTTTATCAAAATCATTTTTTCCCCTGAGTTCTTATAAAGGCTGCCCATCAGAAAGTCACAAAAACTGCAAAAAAGAAAAATATTTTTTTTTTCAAAAGGACAACAGAGGATTGGATTTAGAAAAAATATATTTCTGAATATAAGTAAATCAGCCTTTATGTCTATAAAAAAATAAAATGTTGACATCAGCCAGAGGCAAAGGCAAAGTCTGTAGTAATTTATCTGCCTTGGCTTGATATGTAGAAATGTTGCATGAATCCCATGAAATCCTGTAGACTTCGACAGTGCACTCAAGTGACTAATCTAATTGGTGAATTTGCAAGGCAGAGACTAATTTTCCTCCAGAAGCAAAAAAACAATTGACTGTAGGCACGACTTGGGTGATAAATACTTAAAAACCCATTTAAATTATATTTCCTAGTATCATTAACTGAATGAAGATTAATTGCCACCTTAACGAGTAATAATAATGAACTTTCAGAGGCCACTAAAGACCATGTTTTTTTTGACCAAGGTTGTATCTTAGTAAGTGATATTCCTTGTAAGCAGAGTTAATTAGTGCAGGGAATTTCTTAATTATTAATTCTTAAACATGTTATGTTGAGAGAGCTTTGAATGCATTTCTTAAATAAAATGCAATGGTAGATTTTGTTATGCTATAATAAACGTAACACGTAGAAATGATCACAGCTGCATTGCAAATTATTTGGCTTAACATTTATCTTCCAAAAACACTAACGCTACATATTAATATTCTGCTCACTGGATTGTAAGATGAATCAGAGGTTTTGAATTGGTTCTGAAGATTTGTTTTATACAGTCAGCAAATGATATACTCATATGACACTTCTGTTTCCTCAAGGGTCTCTTATCCAAATACTTAATATACAGAAACTTGACATTTTCAAGAAAGTTCACATTTCATATTTACTCTCTCATACATGATTAAAGGTCTAAGGTTCACTGCCAGGTCCATCTATCTTTGGGACTCATCAAGCTTGACATCAATCACCATCATTGCACAATCCCCGTGTGATGAATTGCTCCTAGTTTGATGTATGAGAGATCATACGCAGATCCCACAAGCTTTGTAACCAGGTACAAAACTCATTAGGGATTACTTTTATTGAGTTGTGTGTTTCAGATTCTTGATTTTTTTTTAACAATTTCTAAATGTAATTATTCAGGCTTCTGTTATACTGGTTGAAGTTACTTGCCATGTGCCATAAGACACGATTTAAAATAAGATTCCCAAAAGAGGAGCAAATGTTAGACTTAAACCTGAAAAAGAGTGAAAGCATATTCGGCATGCCTTTATATACAAAGAAATATTATTTCTTTTTTTTTTTCTTTTTTATACGGAACAACTTACTAAACTAGGGCATACCCAAATGTTGTTGGAATGCACCTTCCAGTGTGAAATATATCATCAGCTGATATATATTTTTGGGAGCTGTAGTTCATCAACATTAGATATGGTTTCTTAAAGCAACAGCAAATGCAAAAGAATCATCCCAAGCTGCATGCTAGAAGCATTATACAAATGCTAACGTCCTCCGAACTCCTAAACAGCAGTATAAGGACCTTCTATCCAGAATGCTCTGGGCGCAGGGCTTTCCGAACAGGGGGTCTTTCCGTAATTTGCATCTCCATAATTTGTCTACTAAAAAATCATTTAAACATTAGATAAGCCCAATAGGATTGTTTTGCCTGCTGTGATCAAACAAGTTTTATTATTACGGGGGTAAAGGAAATATTTTTTTTTTTTTTTTTTTAAAAAAGTAAATTATTTGATTAAAA
Source organism: Xenopus petersii (assembly GCA_038501925.1). Taxonomy (NCBI): domain Eukaryota; kingdom Metazoa; phylum Chordata; class Amphibia; order Anura; family Pipidae; genus Xenopus; species Xenopus petersii. The sequence goes on from CM076680.1 coordinate 83,836,565, forward strand.
TGGAATCTTACGGGAGACGGCTGTCCCATATGTCAGAACATTCTGGATTACTGGTTTCAGGATAAAGTATCCCATACCAGTATATCTGTCCTTCTGATGTATGATTACAATGTAATAGCTTAAATCAAAAACTGCATAGTCATTTTCTAGTGTTAGATAAGACCAAGATAATGTAATTGGAGAATTATCTTGCATATGTAAATCTGTTTCAAGCCACCAAATCTGAAGAGCTTGACACTGAGGCAAATTTTTATCTTCTTTTTTTCTCAAGGAACAATATCTTTCTAAAGTAATAATAAAGTAAAATACTAAATACAAATTCATAGTTATAGTTAGCTAGAGATCTATATGTCAGGGAGCCGGGAGCTCCCTCCAGGGAGGTAGTCTGGATCAAGGAGGAAGCCCTCTTGAGGGAGCAAGGTCGCGGTATCCAAAGGGTTAAGCAGAATCAAGGTCAAAGTCCAGGCAAGAGTTCAATGGCAGGCAGATCAGGATCAAATAACAAGAGTCCAGGCAGGGGGTCAAAACCAAGGCAGGAGCAGGAATCAGGATACAGGAAACACAAACAGGAACCCAGGATTAATGGCAGCAAATCCTATTCTTGGGCGCCGTCACAGTGTTTTGGGCGCCCTTTTATGATGAGATCCCGGCACCAGTGATGACATCATCATACAGTGACGCTGCAGCCATGTGTTCAGCATGGGCGCCGCCATCTTGGATCTTCACTGTGACAGCCGGGAATGTAAACAGTGCTGGCGGATACTTCTGGGCCGGGTACGTCTGGCAGTCCTGACAGTACCCCCTCCCCCACGGGGGGCCTCTGGACCACCAGGACAAGGCTTTTGGGGAAACCTGGCGTGGAAATCCCTCACAAGACGAGGAGCATGAACATCAGAGTGTCCTTCCCAGGAGCATTCTTCAGGGCCAAAGCCCTTCCACTTGATGAGGTACTGAAGAGAACCCCTGGAGATTCTGGAGTCAAGGATCTTTTCCACCTCATATTCTTGTTGACCATCCACAGAGATAGTAGGAGGGGGAGACTGGTCAATAGAAAAGCGGTTGGAGGTAGCGGGTTTCACCAAGGAGACATGAAACACGTTGGGGATTCGCATCTCAGGGGGAAGCTGAAGTCTGACAGCCACAGGATTGATAATCTCCAAGATGGGAAATGGACCCACAAACTTCGGACCCAACTTGGGAGATGGCACCTTCAGACGAATGTTTCGGGAAGAAAGCCAAACTTTATCACCAACCTTGAAGAGAGGAGAGGACCTACGTCTCCGATCTGCGAAGGTCTTGTGCACAAGAGCACTCTTCTCCAAATTAGACTTGGTTGCAGCCCAAATAGCGGACATATGGGCCGCATGGTCATCAGCGGCTGGGACATCAGTCAAAACAAAGTCTTGCGGAAAGGCTTGAGGATGTTGGCCATACACAGACATGAATGGAGATCTTCCAGTGGATGAATGACAGGCGTTGTTATGAGCAAATTCCGCCCACGGGAGAAGATCAGACCAATCATCTTGGCAGAGGGAGACATGATTTCTCAGGAATTGTTCTAAGGCTTGATTCACTCGCTCCGCTGCCCCATTCGTTTGGGGATGATAGGCAGAGGAGAATTGGAGAGCAATACCCAAGACCTTGCATAAGGAACGCCAAAACTTCGCCGTGAACTGGGAACCTCTGTCAGAGACAATCTCCGCCGGGAAGCCATGCAGGCGGAAAATGAATTGAATAAACAACTGTGACAACTCCATTGCAGATGGAAGCTTCCGTAAAGGGATGAAGTGGGCCATCTTGCTAAAACGATCTATGACGACCCAGATCACAGTGTTCCCACTGGAGGGAGGAAGTTCGACTATGAAGTCCATTGCCAAATGCGTCCAAGGACGAGAGGGGACAGGCAAAGGCTGTAGTAACCCGCTAGGGCGTGAATGGCTAGGCTTGGAAGTGGCACAAACGGTACAAGCAGCAACAAAGTCTTTGACATCTTTACGAATAGTCGGCCACCAGACTAGACGCCGTAAAAGTTCTAGAGTCTTAGCAGGACCAGGGTGTCCCGCTTGCTTGGAGCTATGAGTCTGCTGCAGGATAGGCAGACGAAGTTCAGGAGGTACGAATGCCATTCCGATGGGAGTATCAGGAGGAGCAGAAGATTGACCAGCCAGAATTTGATCAGCAAATTGAGGGTATAAAGAAGCGATGATCTTGACAGGAGGAATAATTGGCTCTTGTCTTTCAGGAGTACGATCCACCGGAGTAAAACTTCGAGACAGAGCATCGGCTTTCCGATTCTTGGAGCCAGGGCGATAAGTCAAGACAAAGTTAAATCGAGAGAAGAAGAGAGCCCACCTTGCTTGTCTGGGATTCAGCCTCTTGAGAGATTGAATGAACTCAAGATTCTTATGATCTGTGTAGATCGTGACTGGGATCAAGGAACCTTCGAGGAGGTGACGCCACTCTTCTAAGGCAAGCTTGACAGCCAGGAGTTCTCGATTTCCTACATCATAATTATGTTCGGCAGGAGAGAACTTCTTAGAGAAATATGCACATGGGTGCAACTTTCCATCAGAGGGATGTCTTTGGGACAAGATAGCTCCAGCTCCAACTTCAGAAGCATCCACCTCGATGAAGAAAGGTAACTCCGGATCAGGATGGCGGAGAACCAAAGCGGAAGTGAAGGCATCCTTCAGGGATTGAAAGGCTTCAATAGCAGACGGGGGCCACAAGCTGGGTTTACCCCCTTTTCGGATGAGGGCCAGGATAGGAGCAATGCGAGAAGAGAACCCCTTAATGAATTGCCGGTAGTAATTGGCAAAACCAATGAATCTCTGGATTGCCTTAGTGCTCAGCGGTAGGGGCCACTCTTGGATTGCAGACACTTTCACAGGATCCATCTCGAAACCCTCTGGGGAGATGATATAGCCCAGAAAAGGAATCTTGGACACTTCAAACACACATTTCTCCAGTTTGGCAAAGAGAGAGTTCTTCCTCAAACGAGAGAGTACTTCCTTCACCTGGGAGCGATGGCTTGCAAGGTCCTGGGAGAAAATCAGGATGTCATCTAGGTACACGACCACAAACTTTCCCAAGAGATCCCGGAAAATGTCGTTCACGAATTCTTGAAAGACAGCGGGGGCATTGCAGAGACCAAAGGGCATTACGAGGTACTCATAGTGCCCATCACGAGTGTTGAATGCTGTCTTCCATTCGTCACCTTCACGGATGCGGATGAGGTTATACGCCCCACGGAGATCCAACTTAGTGAAGATTTTAGCCCCCTTCAGTTGGTCAAAAAGTTCTGCGATCAGAGGCAAAGGATACCGGTTCTTAACGGTGATTTTATTAAGACCCCGGTAGTCAATACAAGGACGTAGGCCTCCATCCTTCTTCTCCACGAAGAAGAATCCAGCCCCTGCAGGAGAAGTAGAAGGGCGAATAAACCCCCGCTGGAGATTTTCTTGGATATATTCCTTCATGGAAGCGGTCTCTGCTGGGGAGAGAGGATAAGTGCGACCTCTAGGAGGCATGGTTCCAGGCAGGAGATCAACTGGACAATCGTAGTGACGATGAGGAGGGAGAAATTCTGCAGACTTTTTACAGAAGACATCAGAGAATTCCTTGTAGAAGGAGGGAAGTGTCTTCAAATCTGACGTAGAAATATTCACCCTCTGGATGGGTTCAGCAGGAAGGCAATGCTGTTGGCAGTACGGACTCCAACGGGAAACCTGCCCCGAGTGCCAATCAATGATAGGGTTATGCAGGCGTAACCAGGGAAGCCCCAAGACGACTGGAACAGAAGGACAGGAAATAATCAGGAACGATAACTTTTCTTTGTGTAAAGTCCCAACCTGCACAGGCAATTCCCCAGTCGTCATAGAGATAAACTCGGATTCAAGGGGTCGGTCATCAATGGCGGTTACTCGAAGTGGAGGAGTCAATGGAAACAGGGGAACATTCATATGCTTGGCAAAGAGAGCGTCCATGAAATTTCCGGCAGCTCCAGAGTCAATAAAAGCTGAGCCAACAATGGTCTTAGTGGACAGACAGATCTGTAAAGGCAGAAGAAACCTGTGAGAGTTCTCTTGTGACTTGGGAGTAACGCCCCCTACATGAGTCTTTCCAAGGTTACCTTGAAGAGAGGAACTCTGAAGCTTCACAGGACAGGAGTTGGCAAAGTGAGATTGACCCCCACAGTAAAGACAAAGTCCAGCCGTACGTCTCCGGAGTTTCTCCTGTTCAGAGAGACGAGCTCTTCCGACTTGCATAGGTTCCTCCGGAGGAATAACAGAAGGCTGCTGGGGGGTAGGAGGTAATAGAGGTCTTTGAAAGCGAGGAGCCAACATGGGTTGAAATTTCTTGACTCGGTCCCTATCAGCTTGATGTTCTCTCTGACGGGTGTCCACCTTGACAGACAAAGCAATGAGGTCTTCAACCTGCGTGGGTAATTCACGAGAGACCAGGTCATCTTTGAGGCAGATAGAGAGACCATTGTAGAAGGCAGCATGATAGGCATCATTGTTCCAACAAGTCTCTGCAGCGAGAGTACGGAATTCAATGGCATATTCTGCAACACTGCGATTTCCTTGGCGGATCTGGAACAGACGAGAAGCAGCGGTCGCCACCCGACCGGGAGCATCGAACACAGTCCGGAATTCTTGAAGGAAGGCTTTGGAATCATCAATTAAAGGAGACTCCTTCTCCCAGTGCGGAGATGCCCATTCGAGCGCTTTCCCTGCCAGACGAGTGATCACGAAACCAACCTTTGCTCGCTCAGAGTTAAATTCTGCAGGTTGCAGGGCGAACCGAATCTGGCACTGATTCACAAAACCACGACAGGCTTGAGGGTCGCCACTGTAGAGAGGCGGTGCAGGAATACGTGGACCAGAAGTGGAGGACTGTGTAGCCATGTCGGCAGCAACTAGCGTGGGCGTTGTCGGCGTTGGAGTAGTCGGCGTCAGCATAGATAACTTTTCCAAAATCGCCTCCAGCGTGCGTCCGACATAATTTTGCCGAGCTTCGTACGCCTCCATGCGAGTATGCAGACCTCGAAAGGCCCTGCCGAAATCTGGCTGAGCTTCCTCAGTGGGATCCATGGCCCAAGAATAATGTCAGGGAGCCGGGAGCTCCCTCCAGGGAGGTAGTCTGGATCAAGGAGGAAGCCCTCTTGAGGGAGCAAGGTCGCGGTATCCAAAGGGTTAAGCAGAATCAAGGTCAAAGTCCAGGCAAGAGTTCAATGGCAGGCAGATCAGGATCAAATAACAAGAGTCCAGGCAGGGGGTCAAAACCAAGGCAGGAGCAGGAATCAGGATACAGGAAACACAAACAGGAACCCAGGATTAATGGCAGCAAATCCTATTCTTGGGCGCCGTCACAGTGTTTTGGGCGCCCTTTTATGATGAGATCCCGGCACCAGTGATGACATCATCATACAGTGACGCTGCAGCCATGTGTTCAGCATGGGCGCCGCCATCTTGGATCTTCACTGTGACAGCCGGGAATGTAAACAGTGCTGGCGGATACTTCTGGGCCGGGTACGTCTGGCAGTCCTGACACTATAGAACTTAAATACCAATATGTTTTATCTTGATCCCCTGTGCTTAAAGGATATGTAAACCCCCCACCCAAAAATGTAATCAGTGACCAGCCTTTAGTCTTTAGATACCTCTCACACTGGTTGTTAAGGTTATAACAGTAAGGCTGCAGCATCCCCTTAATCACTTAGAAATCCCTCTATTTCTCTAACCCACTCTGCCCGCTCCCTCAGGAATTTACTTAATGGCTGTTGGCTCATGGGAATGTTCAGTTCTTCTTAGCTCAGATTACTTAACACACCCTCCAGTCTTACAGCCAATAAAGAGATAGCATTGCTGGTTCCCATAGATACTCGAGCTGTCTGATCTCATATTTTTTTTCCTAACCACCTCTCCTGAGTTCAGCTTAACCATTACAGTGCTCAACCCCAGCAGAACTTTTTATCAAAGTATGTTTTGACTGTGTAAACCTGCATTGCATGAACTTTACAGTATAAATGTCCTGTTTGCAGATGCCAATGTTAATGATGATGTGTCAGAGGGAAAATGGCCACCGGGTGAAAGCTGCTACTTGTTTTAGGAAACTGGTGGTGTCAAATGGAGGGTTGTATGCAGTACAAATGATGTGGCTTGGGTGGGGAAGATATGCTCAACTTAAATACATGGTAGGAAAATTTCCGCTGAGGTTGTCTTCTACATACTCATGGATTAAAAACAAACCTATGCTGCCCCAAGTTAGACATTTGTTTTGGTTTTTGGGGATAGAATTTTATAACTGAGCTGAATTGTTTGACGCTTTACTAAAAACAGTTCATTGGGTAGCTACAGGTATCTGAAATCCAGAGACCTGCAGCAATTGAGGGCCAGAGGAAGGCAGTGTGCAAAGTACAAAAAAGGCAGATTGTGACTGTGCATAGCCTTTTGTTTAGTCACAATATATCCTCTAAAGATACAAGAAGTCCAGCTGAGCAATAGTATTTCATAAACATTTTATTGCCCCACCTATGACAAGGTCGGCCCTGTTACTGTGGGGCAAAGAGAATGAGGATAAGTTAGTTACCACAATGTTTTCTCTCTAGTGAAATTCCACTTTGATTAGATAAAAAAATGGCAGACTCGGGCAAAACTGGCCGGTGCCCTGGGTTACCCGGCTCGCCACCTCACCCTTTCCCCTGTGCATGTGTGAAGGCCAGGGGTAGGTTAAAGAGGAGGTGAGTGCCTGTCACCCACCCATCATTGCTCACTGGGCATGTGCCTCTTCTGTGTATCCCTAGTTCCAGCATCAAAGAGTGGATATAAATAATATGGAGCTATCAGCAGATTTCCTGCCTGACTTTTATGATAGCAGCATTTTTGTAGTTTTGAAGTTGTAGATGGTCAAGCATAGAAAATGCTATTTTCAACAATGGAGAACTTTTATTTTCTTTTTACACAGCCTTTTCCGCTGCCTGTACTGTTACAGTAGATTCCCAATTAAATACTAGGTGACATGCCATGCTGGAGGGAGAAGTTGTGAAGATATCATATAAAAATATATTTTAAAAGTATTTTCTGCCAGAGGACATTAGAACTAAATCTCAAGGAAAACAGCCTATCACCCCTTTTGTGGTTCTTAAATAGAATTTCTCTAAAATGCTGACACTTCAGCTCATTAATGGTGAATATATGGGCCTTTGTCTAATATGATGATTCACACAGGAAATTTTTTTCAAAAGAGGTGTATATGAATAAATACATAAATATGCCACAATATACGCCATCTCTATGGAAGGTAGAAGTTATTGACATGTAAACATTAAAAAATTAAATAAAACAAGTTAAAAAAGCTAAGCCCCCAGGCACACTACAGCACACTCATAAAAATGGAAATAGCTGTATTTTGTTTCCTAAAATACTTGACTACATAAAACTAGCAAGTTCAGCCAAAGTTCATTTCCTAGCCAAAACTGAATGCTTCTGAGGAAAGGTATTGTGTGATTACTGAGTTAAGTAAAGGGTGAAAATGCAAAATTGCTTCAATTGCATGTTTGCATATGGTTCTTGGTAGCTGACAGTATAAAAGAAATCCAGTAAATCAGAACTGAACAAGGAGACAGAATCAATTCATGAAATTGATCAAGTAAAAAGGACGTGTCACAGTCACAGATAGAAAAGTAAATTGAGTAAACCAGTTATTCCCTCATTAAACAGAAATTAAAAATGCTGTTTAAAAATGTCCATAGATATAAAATATAAAGCATAATTATAGATGTTTAGATCAGGTCACTCAGCTGCAGATGCTATCTACAAGAGCCTCATTGAAAAAGTATTTGACTATATGCATGGAAGCAATTTTACATTTTTTATTTAACCCCAAAGCCATGAGCATTTTATCTGTCAGATCTAGATAATGGGAATTACCTATGTACAAATGCTAAACAAGTGGTTGCCACAGTTCTGCTGTCATATTCAGATTCAGTATTCACATTACAGCTGCAGTTTGGCCAGATGCTCTTGGGCAGTTTTGATTTTTCCAAAGGATCGAGGACTGCATTGTCTCATTAATGTGGTCCTTGCTCCAACAGCTTGTATTCCCGGTGTTGTTATCCAATTGTTTGGCATTTTTTGTTTTGTGCAGTTATCAAACTTGCAATTTTAACAGCTTTTTGGAAAGAAAAGTGAGGATATTTGATGAATGACCGAAGTTGCATACAGCTAAGAAAATACTCTAGGTAACTTGTTATTACACAGATTATTTATTGGGATCCCCATTGATCCCCATCCCATGCATGTCCTGTCAAAATTTTAACATAATAAAAGGGTCTAGTGTGACAAATCCAACAGAGGAATGCTATAATGTTGAAGGGTCATGTTACATTTTTGATGTAGTTTAATCGCCAAAATGTCTCTGTGGGTTTGGGCATATGGGATATTGAGTGTAATCATCATAATAGTAGTATGAAGAAAACAGAACAATTGAGACTATGTTAAGCAAACACTTTTAAGCGTGTAAGCATACCATGAAAAAGGTGGCAGGTTGGTCAAGTATGGCTCAAAAAAGGCATGGGTCTCAGGCCTGGACTGGCAATCTGCGTGTTAGAAGAGCACTGGTGTATGTATAAGAATTAAATAGGGATGCACCGAATCCAGGATTCGGTTCGGGATTCGGCCAGGATTCTGCCTTTTTCGGCAGGACTCGGCCAAATCCTTCTGTCTGGCGAACCAAATCCGAATCCTAATTTGCTTATGCAAATTAGGGTCAGGGAGGAAAATTGGGTAACTTTTTGTCACAAAACAAGGAAGTAAAAAATGTTTTCTCCTTCCCACCACTGATTTGCATGTGCAAATAAGGATTCTGATTCGGCTCGGTATTTGGCCAAATCTTTCGCAAAAGATTCCGGGGTCCGGCCGAATCCAAAATACTGGGTTCAATGTATTCCTATAATTAATGGAAAGCTATACCCCCAAATAATGTAGGTCTCTATAAAAATGTATTGTGGAAAACAGCCCATATGTAAAACCCTGCTTCATTTAAATAAAATATAATAAAACAGAAAAATATACTTTCCTAGCAGAAGGTGCCATTGGGTAATCCTAAATAAATAATTGACATTTTAAATACAAAGGGCCGCCCTCCCCCCCTTTAAAAACAAAAAACAAAACAGGGGTTGTTTATACATATATTACAATACAATATATTGATAATAGGTGAGTGCAGTGGAACTCTTCTTTTTGTCTATTGTTTCTCGGGAGACATATACTTTGTTAACATTTTTGCTAAGTCTGATGGTAGCTCAGTGGATAGCACTGTTGTTTTGTATTATTGGGGAACTCAATTTGAATCAACAAGTTTGTCTGTTCTCCCTTGGTTGAGTTCATCCCACAATCCAATAACATACAGAGAGTCTATATGGCTACTGAATATTTGACCAAGGTGTGTGTGGTGTAAATGGTAGTGTAAACTTCACTGGGGCATTAGGCTGGACTGAAGAAAAGCATCTGCATAAATGTTTTGGTGCTTTATTAATAAAGAGTTGTAATAAGATGTATCAAAAATCAATATATAAATAGAAACAGTATGAATCCTTTTTATAAAACAGGGTATATGTCTTGATTTAAAGGTCTACAATAACTTTATATTATTTAGCTGCCTGTTATACATACAAAGAGGCCCATTTACTAAGGGTTGAAGTGAATTTTCGATTTCAAAAACTTCGAATTTCGAAGTAATTTTTGGGTACTTCGCCCATCGAATCGGCCAAAATTAGTTTTGAACTGAAAAAATTCCACAAATTCGACCATTCGAAAATGAAAGTACTGCCTCTTTAAAAAATATTGACACTTCGCCACCTTAAACCTGGCGAATTGCAGTTTAGCCTATGGGGGACCTCCTAGAACCTCTTTGGCTAAGTTTTTAGAAGTCAACGTTTGTTTTGTACGATCCTTCGAATCGTACGGCCGTTTTTGAACGAAAAAATACTTGGACTATCGAAGTATCAAATTCGACCCTTAGTAAATGTGCCCCTAAGAGATTAATGTATAACAATTTCTTTTTCTTTAGTTTTTTACCTTTCATGAAGACAATAGGCTCATTTTACTGACCTGGCACTAGTACTGGCATAGCACTTTTCTCCTGTTGGCACCCCTTACAGTCTCAATAAACCTGCCACCCCCAGCCTGCTACCAAGCACACGTATTACTAAAGCTAACCCATTTCAGGTCAGTATATTAACTGACCAATAAACAGCCATTACATGCATCTAACTTTTATCTGGCATTTTGTTATGATGTTTATTATGCTTATTATGCTCTCATCTCTTAGAAAAGTAGTTTATTTTTTGACCTGTTTTATTAAATGAAAATTCCAATTAAATATACTTTTAAATGATATTACTTGGCCATTTATTTTATCATTTAATGGGGCTACCAATTAAATTACAAGGCCAATTTAATTAAGAACAGCAAGAGTCATGATCGTCTATTTAAAAAATGATATTTCATTAATCTGAAGGAAATACAGAAAACTAATTAGTTCTAACTAATTAAAATATAATGTAAGAGGTACATAGGGTTTGCCACTTCATATGATCATAAATTCAAGAACATATATACACAGATTTAAAACTCAAACTAATGTGTAGATGTTTGTTTGATATTGTAATTTATACTTCATTCAGTAGAAACTGGCTTCACAAGATGTTCCTATGGTGAGTGAAAAAGCCTTTTGTACATGTGTATATCTATATATCTCATATAAATCTAAATGTAGCACAGCAGTAAATTATTCGCACAGAGAACAAAACAGCCCATGCTCAACACGAGCCCTGCTTATATTTTTATATGAGCGGGGCTTTACCATACCTCCCAACTGTCCCTTTTTCGGAGGGACAGTCCCTCTTTTGACAGCTCAACCCGCAGTCCCTCATTTGTACTGGATTTGTCCCTCTTTTCTCTGCACTGAACAGCCAGAAAAAGAAACAAAGTTTGTCACTTAATTGGCTTTTAGCAGAGAGCCCAGAACAGCTAACAGGTGCAAATAAGATACTTTGTAACAATTTTGAGACACAAAAACACAGTTTAGATAAGGAGAAATATTTTCAAACTTTCATAACCTGCCAAATTTTGTAAAACAAACATGGTAATTAGGGGGTGTGGCCACAGAAAGGGGTGTGGGCAAAAAATTGCTGCGCTACATGCAGAAATTTTTTTTTTGTCCCTCTTTTTACTTCCAAAATGTTTGGAGATATGGCTTTACACATTTATTATCTATGATCACGGAAGGTTATTTGATACATAAGTTGTCTTAAAAAATATAGTGATATTGTAATCATGTTTTAATGAACTTTTTTAAAACAACACTCACACAAATTGAAAAATAGTATGTATTTTATTTATTTAATATATTTATATATTTTTACCTATACGAGTATATGGTATAAACATGCATTCTTTTTATATACATATATATTTTTGCGCAAAAATTTCATTTTTATTACATGAACTTTAAATTGCACTGAGGTATCACTTTGCCTTTATACTGTTTTAAATATATGCACACACGTGGCTATTTAATCCTTAACACAAGTGCACACAATCACTCTGATGAAGTGCCCAGCTATGGGGCATGAAACGCGTTAGAATTGTACACCCTCCACTGTAATCCTTCCTATGTGTGAATAAAGCCAAATCTTGATGTTAATTGTGCCGGATTCCTGGTATTCTTGATCAGCGCCTTGGCAGCGGTCTGTGGTTTTGATGTAGTAGCCGGTGAGGAGTGACCGGCATATCGCGAGAGCAGCGATCGAGCAGGACGGCACTTTGGTCCGGGTGAGCTCCGCCATTGACGCTCCGTGAGTAGAGCTTTACACAAGATTGGTGTATTTAATGTGCAAATATAATTGTTAATTTGAAATTGCCCTTTGTAATTGTCCAACTTGGAAGGTGAAAAATGTACGCTAAAGAGTTTTCACAAACTCTTTTATAAATGCAAAATTACAGTCAACACTATATGAGTGCACACTGAACATGCATTGTTGTCTGGGAGCACTTACCGGCCATAACACCAAGTACAACCCGAAAAAAAAGCACCTTCGGATCCAGTGCAAATTAACGTCAGCTGAAGTGAAGCAAATGCTGTACTGTGGATTTGAAGTTTAAAAGTCCAGTATATTTCTTGTTTGAAAACATTACATGAAGAAAAAGGTTTTCAGAGGAGATCACATGCTTCATGCGTTTTGTAGCCTACTTTTTCAGAAGCAATCTGATTCCCATAGGGCTTAGTAACACCTATAAATACCTTCTTAGTACATGCTCCCTCCCCTTAAAAACATTGACCCTTCCATATCCCAACGAGTAAAGCATGTGATCTCCTCTGGAAACCTTTTTTCTCCAAGTAAAGCTTTTGAATTGAAACAATATTTTTGTAAAAAAATTATAATAGTTTTAAATTGAAAAAGACTTTTAAATCCGGCAGGATGACACACGAGAAAGCATGGTATTTGTGCCCATGAACAGGGTAACCTGTGTTATATACTATATCTGTACTAAGGAGTCTTCTAGCTAGTTATGGAATAATGATTCTGTCTGTTCTCTGCTCATTGATTTTAATGAATTTTTACAATGGTACAAGGCTATAAGCATTAGAGAAAAAACTACAGCCATTCTGCTAGGAGTTGTTTTTAGTGAAGCCTGTCTCTGAAGGAGTGAGTAGGCTACAGAATCTGTGCTATTTGGGACAGACTGGAAAAAGAGCTTCTGAGGTGGATAGTTTTCCCCAGGGCCATAAGAGACAAAATAATTACCTATTCTTCATTTTGTTAAAAACAAACAAAAAATTTGCAGCTTACCTTGTGTGTGCTGCCATCTGAGTCTGATACCATGCCTAAAGGCTGATTAAACATTATCCAGCTGACAACATGCAAAAATGGCTGCTGGTCTGCTGGTTGCCAGTGCGAAAATGTCCCTACAGAGTTCCATAAAAATTACGTAGATACAAATAAAACAATGGATAGAAATACAAAAGTAGACATTAAAATGCAGTTGGGATGTATTAGTTTATCTTATCCCTTGGCAGACATGCCTATTTATTGAACCTGCAAAATATTCTATACTGATCTACTGGATCTTTGTATCTACCTTGCCTGTCCTGTGTGTGTTTCTTTTGTAGTGTGTACATGTATATGGATGTGGGAAAAAGGGTCAAGGAGTTGTGAGAAGTGAATCTTATTATAAGTAATAATAAACAAGGGCATGTTGAAAGAGGAAATATATTTTTATGGATATATATAACCTTTGTTGTACCCCTTTTTTGTTTATTTTGTTTTGATACATTGTTGTATTTCTTTTGGTTTGTTTTATGTAGGGATTTAGTAACTCAATGTGGGTAGTCTGTATGTATATAGGTATTTAAATTGGTAATTTGGCTCCTCACTTGGTGATTGGTTGGCTGTGATGTATGTTACCTTGATTGGTCATATAAGAGATGTACAGGGGTATGCCCATTAGCCTATGAGTTAGTGCCCCAACAGGCATGAAACACGTTAGGCCGCTGTCTACTATGTCCTAATAAACATTTTTACTTTTTACGGACTGATTTTTGGAGGGACTCCAACTACGTTGAAAGAGGACCCACATCTGGAAATATAAAGTGGCTGAGAGACCACTACTTATGTTAAAAAGAGCTCAATCGTGTATGAAGAAATCAGACATGAAAAGAGTTGGGACAATTATGATAATGGTTTAAGTGGATTTTTTGTGGATTTAATTACAGGTAAATGTGAGATGTGGTATGCAGAAAAGAGCCCTTAAAATTAAAGGCTAAATTCAAAGAGCATATGACAAATCATGCTAATGGACTTATGGGCTTATTTACCAAAAATGTAATTAAAAAACCTCAAATGTTTCCATATTTATCAAAAAATAAGAATAAAAAAACTCTATTGAATCCAGTATAGTAAAAATTAAGTTTTTTTCCGAGGGTTTGCCTGAAAACTCGATCAATTTGAGCGTTTTGAGTTTTTTTCCCATGAAAACTCGATTCATTTGCGTTTTCGGGTTGTTATCCCTGAACTCACTGATTTAAGTTTTTTCCATTCAAATTTTTTCTTAAATAAGAAACCATTCGAGCTGTGAGTTCATTCGAGGGATATAAAACTGTAATATTTGACCTTTGATAAATAACCCCCTTAAAGTTGTATTTCTGTAAGGTAATTCTTTTATGTTTTTTTTTGTATTATGACTTTTTGCCTGCAATGCACTGCATCTAAAGTTTTTCCTAATGTTATTATGAACTCTCAAAGGGGCTCATTAATAAACTCTGGGCACATTTGCACTTGGGCAGTAACCTATACCAGCCAATCAGTGATAAGCTTTTTTCAGTTAGCTGCAGGTTGAATACTGAAAGCAATCATCTGATTGGTTGTCATGGGTTACTGCCCAGGAGCAAATTTGCCCAGTGTTTATAAATGAGCCCCAAAGGGGCAAATTTACTCGAGGGTGAAGTGGCTAATGCTAGCGTCAATTTGATAGTGTCACCGGCAGCAGGGACATCGCCAATTTACTAGACATAGATAGACACTAGCGGCCATTCGCACTCCAGGTGACAATTAGCTCTGGCGAATGGACGCTACTCACAAAATTCAATGAAATGCGGATTTTACTTAACGTTACCTCTTTTGCCAGACTTGCCTTTTGCCAGCTCAGACTAGGCAAAGTGGACTGGAGTGCATAGATCTTCCTCAATCTTCTGTTACTTACATTATATTTTTTAGTGGAAAAAGCCTCTAAGCCCAAAAAACACTGGTGTCTTTTCCTTTTTTCAGAGTGATAGGCTGCAAAAGTCCTTACATTTTTTTGGGGGTAACCAGGTTCCCCCATACATTTTCTAACATATAGGCCATGTGGAGCAGAGCTGGCAACTTTTCATCTTGTTTGTATATGGCAATAAGCTTTGTTCTTATTGGTTCAGGAATGTGACTGACAGTGTTGCTTCACAGAATGGTTATTTTATCTGTTTTGTGAAACAAAACTGTCATTTTGTGGAAAGAATGAATTCTGTACTATAAAATCTTGCTTTCTGTCACAGATATCTATTTTGTCAGTCAAATCTAGCTAGACGTGCACTAGTTACACTATTGTATCCACCTTTTTTTTTTACATAATTCATTCTGTAAGTAACTTTGCACATAAGTGTGTCCGTTACATGGAGGTTATACATTTGTGAGACAGATTGCTTGTTAAACTGTACAGAATGGAGTTTGTGATATAATGACATTCTTTTGTGCACTAACCAGATTTTGTTTTCATTCTTTAAAATAAATAATTCTTTTGTATATTTTTTTCTCTGTGTATGGTCACAAATTCTTATATAACATGAGAGACATTAATTCTGTGTATTAGGGATAGTTTTTTATACAGAATGTATTTGGGACAAACGGCACCCCATACCAATACTACTTTTACTCTTCTTTCTAAACAAGAAAATGTACAACTAAAAAAATACAAGTATCACCAGATGTTTTTCAATGCATTATCAAGTATGTCTTCTAAATTATTTTAACACAGAAAGCATATTTTCCAATGACTGATAGTGTTAACATTTTAATGAAATTCTTGAAGCTTTCTTATTGTTTTCTTTTGAAGTAGTATTGCTGAACATACCAAGGACGAACTTAGGCTTTATGAGCAACAGTATATTACAGGCACCTTAAAGGCTTTTTTAATTCCTTTGATTTGTTTCAAGCATTTACTTAGAAACCTGCTCTGTCAGATTTGTAGATAGCTGTAATTGGTCTAAAAGTTTCTTCTCATGCACAGCAAAGTAGGTCGCATACAGAAAATAAAACAGAGAGGTCATGGAAGGTTTATCTGAAACTGATAGGAGGTTTTACATACATTCATGCAGCACACCCAATTACAGCAAACTTATTATCAAGCTTAGAATGAAAATGAAAAACTAAGAGACTGAAATCACTCATTCAAGATTGAAGGATTTTTTTTTTAGCATAATAAGCTGATTTATTATCTAAAAAGAGAAAAAGTAATCTTAAATGAGAACAAAAAAGTTATTCATACCAAAACTTCACACTCACCTCTGTTTTCTCTCTCCTAATTAACATGCAATTGGGGGCAAACAGAGAACTAGTTGATGTGTTTGTATTATTCCTTAAATTACATTGCTCACGGAGATCGAGTGGATGGGAGGAAAGAAACAGAGATTTTTCATTATTCACAGACAGAAGAGCTGACAGGAAAACTGAGAGAAATGGAGCCTGTCAGTCCATTTCAGAGTCTGCCAGAGGCATGCGAAGGAAAAAAAAACTCAACACATACAAATAGTGAAAGCATTCAGCTCAAGGAGCACAAAGGGCAAAGTGAGCATTGTTTTCTTATTTTGTTTGTATAACATAAGTGTGAAGTTCACAAAGGCCATTCCCCCCCCACTCATAACTATTCGCCTTTTTAGTTTCAGAGGTAACCTTCATGGTTTTCTGCCATTGTGTACAGTGTTTGTAAGGATGACAAAATTGCTGATAGTATAGGGGATTGTAATGGCAAAAAAATTCTTTATTAACATCAATCGCCGGCTACAAGTGATATTAATGTAACCTTGGGTCTTCCTGGATTTTTTCCAGTTGAACATTCAGCAAAGTGCCTGCTGTACTATATCAAATCCTCAGTGTATCTTTTATTTATATTTTAAAAGAAAGCTAATGTTAAAGTACAAAACTTGAAAAATATATGCCAAAATATTGCATAGAGGCATAATACTTGTAAATGTTCTGTAAATCAGACAGAAACTGCCTGTACAAAGTATTCCAGACGTTGGAAGGTTTTGCTAGCAATGTTCTTTTTCTGTAAGTTCCCTGAACAAAAGTATAAAGACTTTAAGCACTGACAAAATAACCCCATTTGACTCTTCAAAATTGTAAGGTTGGATTATTTTTTCTTTCATAGCCTCACATTCTTTCTGCAAAAAATGGATTTTTCCAAAAAATTTAGATGGCAAATCGAAATTTAATAAGGTGTGGCCGTGACTTTGCTTCTTGAATCAGTTGCTGTTATAGTCAGTGGCAATAAGTATCAAGACTACTAACTAAAAATAGCTTCTAAGAATTTATAAGAATTTATAATATTTTGGTATAGTGTCATGATTCAACTCCATTCCATTTTAGCTTGTTGAGGAAATGTGGGTTTTTTATTGATCATAACCTGACCAAATGCCCTTAACAATATCTACATATAGGCAGGTTACACTTAAGCTGATTAAATTCTTAAGGTTTTGTAAACCCAAATGTAGAATTTTACATAATGAAAGCAATTTTCCAACATAAAATAATAGTTTTGACTTTTTCCTGTACTACTGTTGCTGATTACATTAACTATTATTATATGTATCGGATTCAATTATCCAAAAAGTTCTGAATTACAAGAAGGCCATCTCCCATAGACTAAATTTTAATAAAATAATTCAATTTATTAAAAATGATTCCCTTTTTCTCTTTAATAATAAAGTACCTTGTGCTTGTTGCCAACTAAGATATACTGTAATTGATCATTTTAAAATGCTTGTAATTAATATATATATTATATTATATATATATATATATATATATATATATATATATATATATATGGACGTTGTTTAAAATTGTTTGATTTCCTTATGCAAAGTGTTATATTTAGGGTTTCAACCCCTTTCAAAATCGTAGTGGGTGAGGGCGACAACTAGGGCACCTCATTCTAATTCCAATTTAGGATGAAGAGGAAACAGTAACTGAAGTCCCAAATAAAGGTCTTGCACTGTATGAAAGCACCGTGTAGTGATTGGTCTAGTTGAAAAACACAATGGAAAGAAGAACTAGCTCAGGGCAGACATGCAATCAAGATTATAGGCAGAATAGATCATCATATTGTTAAGAGCAACCAATGGACCCCTTGCTTTGGAAACAGGGACAGATAGGTTCAGAAATATCTCTTCTAGAACAGGCTTGTGGTCAAGGAATTAAAATGTAAAGAGGTCCAAAGTTGTCAGATATCGTAAGATTTGTAGTAGGTAGGGATGTAGCGAACAGTTCGCCGGCGAACTAGTTCGCGCGAACTTCGACTGTTCGCGTCCGCCGAATGTTCGCGAACGTCGCGCGACGTTCGCCAATACGAGTTCGCGTTCGATTAGAACAAAAATCGTTCGACCATTCGATTCCTTCGACCACTAAAATCGAAGGATTTTCGTTCGAATCGAACGATCTAAGCCATTGGATCGAATGAAATCATTCGATCGAATGGCTTCGATCGTTCGAGTCGAACGAAAATCCTTCGATCGAACGATTAAAATCCTTCGATCGTTCGAATCTAACGATTTTCGGATGTTCGAAGTTCGCGAACTGTTTGCGAACTGTCCGCATTTTTTGCCGGTGTTCGCGAACGGCGTTCGCGAACACATCGGCGGCGGTTCGCTACATCCCTAGTAGTAGGTAAAGTCAGCACTAAATATTGGAGAAGCCAGGGAGGATCCTGGCTCATTACACATTTTTGGTTCCCCTGTAAGAACTATAAATGGACTGATTTATAAATTGAACTGCCAAAAATATATATACTGTAACTGAGACAAGAGATGGAAAAAGGTTGGCAGATACTGGAGACCAAGCATTACAATACCTGGATGACTTAAAAACCAACTATTTACAATAAAATCTACAAAATAATGGGAAACCATAAACATTTAATCTAAACTGTGCCTAAATGGAATGTCCCGGTGCATAGATTTATATTTAAGTAGGGATGCACCGAATCCAGGATTCTGTTCGGGATTCGGCCTTTTTCAGCAGGATTCGGATTCGGCCGAATCCTTCTGCCTGGCCGAACCGAATCCTAATTTGCATATGCAAATTAGGGGCGGGAGGGAAATTGCGTGACTTTTTGTCAGAAAACAAGGAAGTAAAAAATGTTTTCCCCTTCCCACCCCTAATTTGCATATGCAAATTAGGGTTCAGATTCGGTTCGGTATTCGGCTGAATCTTTTGTGAAGGATTCGGGGGTTCAGCCGAATCCAAAAAAGTGTATTCGGTGCATCCCTATATTTAAGGTACACTTTCAATTGCAATCTGCCCAATGGCATTTATTCCTAGAAAGGAGAAAACCATTTAATCTGAGAGGGATCTTTAATTCCTTGGTATTTTGCAATGGCCAACTGAAGCTCTTGATTTTAATTAATACACATTTTTCTTTTTTCACTTTTCAGGTTGGAATTTTGGGAGATCCTTACTTCTCTTTGTCTGTATATTGCCTTCCAGCTTTTGTCTGGGTTTTTCTTCAAAAATGTACAGGCTCATTAAAAAGGGTTTGTTTGTCTAAGTCATCTACTTTTTCTAACCCAAAAAACAGCATATACTCTGATACTGTTAGATCAATCCCATGTATATTACACCCAACATAACTTGTACAAAGAGATTAAATAAAAATGCATCAGCACATATGGACAAATCAGCAAGAAAATATGAGTGCATAGTGTTTCACTAGCAGTCATTAAATATAATTCTACTATTTATAATTCTTTGTACCGGTCTTAAATGTTTTCCAGCCTAATTCTTTTCATGCAAATAAAATGGCTGCTCTAGTAGTTTAGTCAAGGATTTATGTTAAACTTAAAGTATGTTGTTTGATTGGGCTCAACACTGTATTTTACTGCAGTGCAAAACCTGAAAACTTAATTTACTATTCCAGATTTCCTTAACAATTTAGTGAGGCAAAGGGGAGGGAAGCTCATCAAAGTGTTTTTAGTACTCATTTTCTTATAAAACTTAAATCGATTTTGGTTTAATAACACAAGACATGACATTTATGATGATGTAAGTTCTTTTTTATTCACTACTTCGATAAACTAAGATTCTCATACTGTACTCCCAACTTCCAACTCATAAAACATCTTAATGCAGAAAATGGCTTTCTCCTTGACACTTCTGTACATTAATGTGTTATGAAATAAGAACTGCTGGTAGTGGAATAGATACAAGCAAAATATATATTTTCATTTTTCAGACTTTGCTGTTATATTTCATAGAATTATGGATCCGAAAACACTTCACTAAGACAAAATACAACAGGTAATTGGCATTTATGCCAGCATTTTATTACTACAGTAATGTTTTTTCAACCTGGAAGATTTATCAGTCTTCAGTAGATCGTTTCCTCCAAGGATTAATGAAAATTTTACATTTGCATGGCTGATCCTGTTCAGAGAGGTGCCATCAATTTCTTCTGGAGGCTGCAGTATGACATATTAGTTAGCAAGTTGCTTGATGGGTAATACTGTAAAGAACAGAAATATAGGTATATGACTTGTGGTTCATTGGTGTAAAGTCATTGATGATAAATCATGAGCTCTTCCAAAGGATAACTCTTAATTCCTCTATGGTATACAGGTTATTAAATCGTTACACATTAAAACTACACTATATCAAAATATTTGCACAGAATGAATTATTCTAAATCCTATTGCATTGCATCTAATGAGAAATCTGGGTTACTGAAATAAACAGAATATGCTTTTATGCGTTCATCTGAGCCTTACAAGAATTTGCATTATTTTTTATGTTTTCATATAAATACCATAGAAAAAATAGCTTCTTTGCTTGTTCAATGCAGATGAAGATTAAATGTTGTCTCTCAGGCACTTTAGGGCCCAATAGGTTTTATGACCTCATAAATTGTCCCTCTCTGCAAAATACAGTTTATATATCATCTTATTATGCTTTACTAGAGAGTTGAGCAAATACAGGACACTATAAATACAAAATGCATGCAACAAAATAAGTAACTTAAAGTACTCAGTAGCAATAAGTAATGTTTTTTTATGCTAGTAATCCATCTCTGCTCTCGGAGCATCCTGTATTTCAATAATTTATTTCAATAATTTATTTGACATTCATGGAGAGAATTTTAGTTCATAGCTCACATTATGAAATATGTCTTGTCCCAGGATTAATTTTTTAATAGAGATTAATTAGTTGCTTGGTTTGGCATATTCAGGATTACATCACAAATTAGTTACAATTAATACAAATTAAAATACTCCACAGGATCATTTTTTATCTTGTTACATAAGCACTCAACTGGTAGTGCAATTTCACTGTGGACAGTTACAGTCATCTTCAAAGAGTTTTGCTAATAAATGTCCTGATACATTTAGTACTTCTAGCTCTGGCTTTCTGCTTAGCTAAAAAACAACCTCTAAAGTTGCCCTTTGGGAAAGCCTCCAACTCTAGTGAAAATTCAATGAAGCAGAGGTCACCCAAGGAGGGAAGTCCTTGGGTGTTGATAGCTGCCCATCACAGCAACAATTACTTCTGCCATAATGGTGCCCTTTAGCTTAAGCCAGCTTAGTACAAACAATAAAACAAACACAAGACATGTGTCTATTTTTTTACTAAACGCAGACTTCTTTTTCCAACAGCATTTTTAAGAACTCAGCTTGTGAGCCAGTGACATCTTATATGTCAGTATACACGGATCTACACTTGTATTGTATTCTTCAAACAATAAATGCGTGATGTTTCCTGAACTTGAACAATGCATACAAGCACCAATGGATACAAAAAAAAAAATCAAATATACGCAGGTTCTCTCTGCAAGGTCATATCTGCTTGAAGAAAGTCATTTAGTCCTTTATCGCTCAAGACACAGAACTTTACCTTTAGTTCTCACTTTCCTTCTTCAGAAGGTTTCCTTCAGACACAGACCTCAGAGGCCTTCAAAGAATGCTCCTTTTGCACTCATGACTCTGGAGAAGCAGCATCTCGTCTCTTGTCATACCAAAAGAAGAAGAACAGCAGCAGCAGCAGCAGCACTGCACTAAACTGCAGTATAATGACCAATTCACTGTTTAGCCAACTGCTGCATATCATGCACAAGACAGTCTCACTTTCTAACATGTTTTCTGTCCAAACACATCTTTGTAGTACATTGACACAATATAATTGGGTAGTCTATACATGCATATTTTGCATATTGCTTGCAGATAGGGATGCACCGAATCCAGGATTTGGTTGGGGATTCGGCCTAGATTCAGCCATTTTCAGCAGGCTTCAGATTCAACAGAATCAAAGTTCCTGGCTGAACCGAATCCAAAAAATCACGTGACTTTTCATCACACAATTACAATTTTTTTTTAGCTGTGGTTCTTTTTCCCCCTTGTTTCTTTTTTAGGCTTAGGATTCATATCACAAAAGATTCAGGATTCGGCCGAATCATAAAATAGTCGTTTTGGTGCATCCCTACTTGCACACTAACAGGTACTGTATGACCGGTCTGGACTAGAAAGTAAAAAAACAATTCCTTATACTGAAACATCTATACTGAACATCTATATTTACACGCTAATGGTACAGTACAATGCTGAGCTTGCAGTTCCGGTCACAAAAATCTCTGGAAAGGAGGGAGGTTGTTTTGTTGAAAAGTGTGCTGTAAGAAAATGATAAAGTCTCAGGCAAGAGGAAAATAAGAAAAAAGGAGCACACAAGGAGAGTCCAAAAGACCCCTCAATGAAGCATATGACAATCATAGAACAGGCAGGGTGCTAATTTCACACCAAAGAGTCTATTGAGTTGTTGTGAACAAATCAGGTACCACATGAATGATGCTCTGGTATGTGGTTTTCCCAAAACAACACTCATTAAGTGTCCAAGGAGAGCTGGGGACTGTAACAACAGGACTAACTCGAGGTTTCTTCAACCAAAAAAGGGCAGAGCATTAAGTGGGTACAAGTAAGGGCAGGAGTACCCCAGAATGGACAATAAATACCAGTGCAGGTGCAAAAAGAGCAGGTGCACTCTGAAAGATACAGGGGATGGTGAAAGAGTCAAATAGCAGGGGGTAATACCTTTAAACCACCAATACCTTTAAACTTCCTGTCCACTTCTTAACATTTACCTAGCACATCCATAATCCCCCCAAAGTCTATATGCCCTCTTCATGTCCCCTCATTCCTTTCTGTCCAGCTCACAGAATGTTCCTTCACTCACTGTCAGGTTCCTTCTATCTCCACGGCATCTCCTCCAAGTCCAGTTTTCCTTTTCCCTACTCCTATACAACCCATGCCCTCCTCCTCTTCTTAACACCCAACCCCAGGACATTGGAGCCAAGCTACCTCCTTAGCATCCTTTTTTGCTCCTCCCCTCACACACCCACACTCACATCAAGCACCTTTAAAAGCTCTGGCTCATCTTACTATTTTATGCCGCCTACTAGTGCCCTCCCATCGAACCCAGGCTCCTGTTACCTTTCTACATAACTCTTTCATTTTAGCTAGGGCTTATCTCATACCCTTTCTATTCAAGGTCCCTTTGTGGTTAGCCTATTCAGTTTTTCTGAGCTTCCTTTTGACTTGACAAAGCTCTTATTGCGAAACGCGCATCGGCGTACTCTGGTTTAACTACTTAAAAAATCTTTTAGATTGCATTTATTTAATTTTTAAACTGATCCGAAATCTAAATATATAGGGGGTGGTGAATCATTGGACTGCTGCTCGGCTCATACTTTTTGTCTTGCTCTTCTTTCTACTATATTCTCAAGAGGCCTTGGATTTGTGGTTTTATAGATTATAATAGCCTTCTAAAATTTTAGGGCTTAGTTTAAAATCTAAGACCACAATCTCAGTTACTCTGCCTCCTCCATCTTTGTGGTGCCACAGGGATAGAAATTATTAGGCAGTAGAAATTGGGACTCCACCTCCATTTTCTTCCTACTTTATGAAATCGAGCAGTGGGTTTTTTTTATCCTATTTAATCAATGGTCACTA
This sequence comes from Xenopus petersii, assembly GCA_038501925.1. Taxonomy (NCBI): domain Eukaryota; kingdom Metazoa; phylum Chordata; class Amphibia; order Anura; family Pipidae; genus Xenopus; species Xenopus petersii. Next base: position 83,860,370 of record CM076680.1, read on the forward strand.
TTAATTAATTATACCAGCATAATCAACTTGGGAAAGATTTATCAATTACTATTTATTCACACTGCACTTTATATACCTATGTTCTATTAAACAATCGCCTTTTTTTAAAAAAAAGTTCTCCACAGTGTTGTAACAAATTAATTAATTTTTAATTATTGAATTGAGAAACCTTGCTGCACATTAATTTAATGAGGGTAAAACCCAATTATGGGAACTTTTTAATTCATTGTAAATTATTGTGGGATTTATCATTCGGTTATTGTAATTAATTCATTGGGTTCAATTGATTGATAAAGTGCACTGCACTTTAAAACAGATTAATTTATTAAGTGATTGGTACTATCTGTTAATTATTGGTGTTTTTACGGGGTCTCTATCCAAATATTTATTTAGTCCTAAACAGTTGATAAAGGTTTATTTACTACTTATCTTAGTGACCTATTTGAGTTAATTGGATTAAGCGGGTTACCTTTTTCCTTTTATTAACATTGTCAGTTTTTCTGAGCTGTTATCACCTTTTTCCCTGATGCCAACCACTCTCTTCGGTTTGGGCTTAACCCCACCAGTGGAACTGAGGATCTAATCAAGAGGCTCATTTTAGGAAAGCATTTTATTCTAAGAGGTTTTAGCAAGCTCCAATTCAGAAGGGGGGGGGGTGGTACTCCTAACCTTTTGGTATCTGGTGCTTTATATGAATATATGAAAAGAATGTGAAAAGCGTTTAACAAGAACCACTGCACCACTAAATACCTACACTTGCTACAGTACAATAGGACACATACACGTTCCAAAAGTTCAGTGAAAAAGTGCAATGCAGTGTTTTTACCCAGAATTCCAGTGTCATTGTGGTCACAAAGAGGCAAAGCACTTGGCGCAATTGTGATGTATTTTAAAATTACAGAGGTGCCGGTCCTGGTACTGGCCTAGCCACACGCCAGCAATATATGTTAAAAAGAATTAGACACGAGTACCTGGATTTGTGTATCAAATTGGGTGATTCCAACTTTATAGCATGGTGCTCACGGTCACTATACACACAATATTTTGGGAACCAAAATGGCCCTTCCCCAGTGATAGTGCACCTGTGAGACTGTACACACTGTATAGGAAATGACACCGTGACCCCTGCTGAGGTAGAATAAAAAGAGTGGGAATTTCCACATCATTACACTCTTACATTAGTGACATTTTAATGTAGAAAAAGTAGTTCAATGAAAAGTCAAATTTAGTCTGAAACAGTTCCAAGGTGTAAATAAGGTGTTTGATAATAATAATAATAATAATAATGTTCCTATAATTGTCCTTAAAATAAAACCTTGTGACCAAACAATTAAACCAACTTATATCCCATATAGAGACATTAAACATTCATTATACAAATAGGTACCATGTATTTATTACTCACTGACTAGATTGGAGAATGACGTCTCTATGTGACTTGAATAAGTCACAATTCTTACCTTCTCCATAGTTGTAAAGAAAAGAGGAACATGTTAATACATCATATGAAAGCTAAAGAAAGCAATTCTCATTCAGGACCTTGGGTGACTTTGTATCCAACTTCCAGATCAAATAAACCTCCCTTGGTGCAACTGTGCTGTGCCTATCACAAATGAATTTGATTCACAAAAATGAATACAACTGTATGTGCACTTTACCGCATATTGGCTGCAATTGCATGGAATATTTTCAAAGTCTGTCTGGATTCATTTGTGGTGTTTGCTGACATTATTTCTGGTGTTCACTGTGTGAGTGACATGCATGCCCTATTCTTTCACCGCAACTCAAATGTGGTGAATGACAAAGGGCACTAAGAAGCTACCCCAGAGCTAATGCTTGGTCTGGATATAGCGGTAGCTTCAAGGTTTCTCCTATGCCAATAGGTGCAGAAGCTCTCAATTCTGAACAGAAGGCAGGGGGAACTGAAAGGTGCTGAGTGCAGCTATACAGAAATACAAGGATATGCATTTTTAAGCAAGTACTTTTAATGACCGTGATTTTCCATGCAAATGACTATGGGGAAATTGCAGGGCAACTACCTACAATGCATAGTGTCCTGCTTGGGGTTAGACAGCTATTGTATGTCTGTAACATTTCAATTTATTACACTCATAGCTAAGCACTACTGAAAGATAAAACTTGGAAGACAGAGCACCCTTATCATCATCCTACCACCCGTGTCTATTTTTAAACCAGTGATCAGTAAATAATATACATGGGCTACATTAATGATTTATTAATCCATAGGCCTGTTGGTAAGACCAAAATATGTTGCCAAACTGCTCAATATCTTATGCACAGCCTAAATCCAACCCTTGTGTTCATAGTTTCATATAAAACAATTGTTTTATATTGTTTTCTGTTTCAATTAACTTATAGTTTTCTCTCCAAAAAAGTGACCAAAGAAAACCTAGGCTATTTAATTTGTATGGGCGTATATATTAATAAGAGTTTACCACAGCTCTCTGTTCACTGGTATACAATCTGGTTGAATATGATCATTCACCCTTCAATGTGACCCTATGAATGTCACATATACGAATAAAATAAATGTGAAATTGTACCTCTATGTTCAGCTTTAATTTACCTTTTGATAAATATGCCCATTAGTATATAATGATACTGATTTCAGTTTTTATAAGACTAGCTATAATTTACAGACATGCAGGATCCCAGGATGTAGTTGCACCCCCATGGTTTGAAGAATTCTTTTTCTTGAACGATATTAAAATCTTCGCAACATTAGAACAAATCATAACTCTGAAACGGTTGTATGACCCTTTATCCACTACTCCCAGGTACTAGCAAATGCTTTTTATTTTATGAAAGTTTTAACTGCAGTATATTGGTTCTGATCATTTAGTAGCTTGTAGTTTATAAAAGAATGTAGATGTTTACAGCAAAGATTGCCTTCGGCATTTACAAAACACTTACTCTCCAAAAGGCATCTTACTGTGAACTAAATTACTTTGAGAGGTACTCTTCAAATAATAATGCAACTTGCTATGCTAGAGTTTAAAAAACACCAGTATAGCTATACTTTGGGGCTTTTCCCCAACAGACATGTCAAAGTTGAGGCTATCACTCCAAATCCAAGAACCAGCAAAACAGCATGTAACAAAACTCACAAAGAACCATATTCCCAATTTATGGCAATAGATAAAATGCCATACATAATTCATGCTTACACATACTTAGTTAGTGCCATTGACCTGAAGGGACCCATTACAATATTCTTTTGTTTGTGGCAGTTTGTAAAGGAAATCTAAATAAACTGCCACTAACTGGCAGAATGCACAATATTAAAAAAGCAAAGAAAATGGGAATTATCCAATCAAATACATACATACATTGTCTGGACACTACAACAGCTAATAAAAAAATAAATAACAAATAAGAACAATTCATGGCTCAATTACTGCAGCAACTGCAAAATAGAAGAAGTCACTACTAGTATTGGCCGTATTCATTAAAGGTACTTGCACCTAATAATGCTCCTTGCACTTGGTCATATTTGTGGCAAATGCCTTGCACCCTCCTAGTCTATTCTAATGAATATATTAATGCACGGGAACTCTGGAACTAATTCCAGGGTTCCCACTGTGGACTGTGTCCATACAAGCACCACATTTGCGAATAACATGCATGCATCTTTTAGACGCTGTGCTAGAAATGACTCCATTGCAATTTTGGGTGCAGTTGTGTAGGGTTTGACACATTAGTGAAGTTATCAATAATGAATTCTGTCTGAATTTTCCCTTAGCACACTGTACTTGCATATTTAAATGAGACTGTGAAACAAAACCAAACAATTTTTTAAAAAAAAAAGTTTTCTTTTTACAATTCCCTTTAGTTCAAGTGGCCGGAACTACCAGGGGTGCACCTGGACACGCACTCACTTGGGGCCTGTCAGAGCTCTGCACGTGTCCGTATTCAGAATTAAAATTGTGTCGAGGTGGGACTGGCTGCACCTCCTGCACCTGGGCCCCTCCAGCAATAATTACATTACTGTTTAGGTCACAGTGTCAGCTACAACTATAGTGATACATAATGTGCTGCATCCTTATAATGCTCTTTTTCAAGTTTCTAGGGGCATAACAACTGACCCTCTTTTGGGGTGCAATTATATGCACACAAATGAGGTGATCTTTTAAAGTTAGGACCTTAAAAGATTTTGCTTTTGAGGCGAAATTCTTCTTCTATCTACCACTATGAGCTTCTCATATTTCTTAAAGTTAGAATGGGCACAACAAGTGGCAGCATATAGGCATTTGCTGGTCCAGCCTATTCAGGTTAACTTTATTTCCAGTGGATTTATTTCCATAACTTTATTTCTAGTGGATAGAGAGCAGCCCAGGCCAGGACTGGCAGTGGCAATCTGTGGGTTCTGGCAAATGCCAGAGGGGCTGCTGTAAGATGCCATAGAAAATGACTGTTAAGTGGGCTGGTGGGGGCTGTTTGGGCCTCTGTGTACTAGGAATGCCAGGGCCTATTTCTCAGACCAGTCCTGGAGCAGCCCTACTAAAAGTCCTGCATCTGGTCGGGTACCCGCAGAATACACGCAATATGATTGGGACTCGGCCAGATTATACTTCTTGTGCCCACTGTGTGGGTGGCCAGCGGGTACCTGATCCACTGCAGTGGGGTGAGCTACAAGTGACCATTTCCGGAGTAAAATAAGAAAATCTATGCATCAGTGTGATGTCAATTCCCGGTTAACATGACATCACATCCCGTCGACATGGTGATTGAGGCGCCGATTGAATTGGTGGAAATCAATGGGGTTGAGAAGGTGGGTAAGCAGGTCTGGGTATGGCTTAGGCTGAGTGGGCGAGGTCTCTAGTCTCACTGTCATGACCTTAATGTAGGGACGCTGTGGAGAGACTGTTGCTTGGGAGCCTAAAGTCTGGGTAACTAGGAGTGTAACCATATACAGCAAAAGGCAGTAGCAAATGGCAGACTGAGGCAAAATCCAGTAATAGACCAATAGTCAGGGGTTGGTGGCAGTCAGACGGAGTCAAGGGACAGGCCAGGAGCCAGAACCAGGGAATCGACCAGAACAGGGCTAGGGGGGCAAAGAATTGGGCTAGGACTCAGAAACAAGGAACCAGTTGAGGACTCAGGATCAAGGTAATCACAGGAACACAGGCCAGAGAGATCACAGCGAAATGGCTTAATGACCAAGCCCTGAGCAGAGGTCAGGTGCAGGATAATAAAAGGTCTAAATAGATAATTAGCTACATGTGGGGGGTTAATGAAATGGGCATAGATAGGGAACAGAAGACAGGAATACAACAGGCACATCAAGTAACCAAAACAGGACAACACCAAGGACCTCCAGTGGCACAGCTGGTAATATCAATTCTGCAACAGCTATTCTGAGTCCCTGAAATGCATCCCAATAAGTCCTGACACACACATGTTGACATGCTTATTTACAAACTTGAAGGCAAAGTGAAAAAATTGGCAATAAGGCATCTTTTTGCAATTTGCATCCTGCCTTCCAGGTACTCTTGCACTCCTTAGTGCTTTTGCATTTCTTTCCAGGGTCCTAGACAATTGCCCCCAAAGCCTTATCTGTTTTCACATTGAAAGTCATGTTGGACAATAACGTTTTGCTCCATCTGCAAATATGCAGCACTAATAATAGGTCAGACCTGTGTATTTGTCCAAAAACAAGCATATTATTTCAACTATGTTTTGACTTAATAAGAGTGCATATTAGAGATTGGAACACGGAACACAAACGTGATAAAAAAAAAAGCATAATGGTTTATAGTTTCTTTTAAAACTGAACCAAAAGTTTCTTTAATGACTTTAAAATCTGACAAAAGCAATCAATCTAAAGTACATTTGTGTCACAGCTAGCGCAGGAAGAAAATGCTTTGAAATAATGAAACATTTCCTTTTTCAAAAAATTATTGCACATAATATTTAGGCATAAGTTTGATCAGTGAGGCAGCAAATAGGATCAGTCCAATGGTACTTGCTGATTGAGTCATTAAACTGGTTAATACAGTGTAATTTATATGGGCTTAATCAAATGTATTACCTCTGACAACAATGCAAATGTTCAGAATGCTAAGTATGTTTTGCAGGAAAAGGAATACAATTAATTTTCCCAACCTTGTCTGAAACTGCTTACTGGTCATTTTAGTAATTGCAGTTTATTTAACAATATGTAAATCTACTATTTTTCAGCTCCAATTAAAAAAAAATCCATGTAATTTTCCTCTGGCTAGAGTGATTTCTTTTTACAGAAATGAGGCCAAGTTGTAATGAATTCAATTTTGAAAGGCTTGTGAAGAGAAAAAATAGGGTATAAAAAATAATGTTCGTTAAAGTTAGAAAATAGGTCCCATATACAGTAATGTTGGATGACTTTTAGAATTACTTTCCTAACAAGATTTATAAACACATTGCAGAAAGACTGGAAATAAGGCTTTGCTTCTTTAGTTTTGATATAAAAAGGAAACTGCAGTAACTCCAAAATTATACTTTATTTAATTTGGAATAAGCTGTTGATGAGTCTTGATATGCTTCAGAAATTAATTGGCAGCTGATTCATCATGAATCGAACTGGGGAATGCAGAAGGATTCCCCATAGTTTGATCTTTTTTTTTTGGATAAACGTCCAGAAATTTTTTAACAAATTGACATATTCATCAAAGCTGATAAAGGTGCCAGCTAGCCAGAATGTGCTTGTCTGCCCTCATTTGCTATAGTGAAACTTCTAAATTAGTGTTATGCCAAATATATATATATATATATATATATATATATATATATATATATAGTGTAGCATGAACTCATGAGTTTCAAGATATGAGGACATTAAAGGGCATGAAAAGGCAAAAAAAAAAAATACAATTTTTTTAATGAAAAGGAAACCTATCTCCAATATACTTTGATTGAAAAATGTGTACTGTTTTTATAAGAAACCTGACTGTATGCAGTGAAATTCTACCTTAATTTACTGCTGTGGATAGGAATTGTCAGACAGTCCCTAACTGCTGGGCAGGGACACAATCATATTTATGGGAGCCCCCGCCTTATTTCCCAGCCATGCAGAACTCAAGCAGCTTTGTTTGTTTCCCTACAGAGCAGTCGGCGAATGTGTAGAGATTTATATTGGATTTTATTTTTGCCTTTACATCCCCTTTACTGTTTCTAACTCCAGCAGCAAGGACAGCATTTCTAGCCTTATTTTATTTTAGACTTTACTTCCCCTTTAAAGGGGAAATATAGCCCTTTTTCAACGTGAGTTTTCATGAAAACCTCTGGTTATTGTTATTTCTTGAACTAAACAGGGCAAACAGGCAACATGAAGCTACTCCATGTTTTGTCCTTGTGAGGGAGATAATTATATTACCAGAGCACGGATAAACAGAAGTCCATTATGCAGGGGAATTATCTGTGAATCTAATTATCTACCTCACAACTACTAAACATAGAGTAGCTTCAGTTTTTCTTTTTGCTCTGTATAGTTTAAAGAATAACAAAAACCATAGATTTTTTCCTAATTAAAACAATAGGCAAAAAGTGTACAGCGCAAGCTATAATCATTGCTTCATGTTGAGCAACTGGTTATACTGCCCCTTTAACCTGATCTAAATACTTCACTGCAATGAAATGTTACATACATTCGATCACATAATTCTTTGTTGGCTCTATATAAATACATGTTAATAATAATAATTCTCATGAGTCTTATAGTAAAGTTACCATCTGTCCTTGTTACCAGGGCCACTTCCCTTTTCAGGGCCTTGGTCCCCGGGGAAATCTTTACCCAAAGAACTTTACAGCCCACTGGCTGGACTCCAGGCCCCATGCTTTTTAATTTGTTTTTGCTTTGTTTTGTATCCCTTCGTGTCTGCATATGATCAGCACATCATTGTCTTGTTAGAAGAAAAGTAGAATGTTAGAGGCATGGGGAGCATAGAGGGAATAGAGAGAGGGGTCCAGGCTGAGGGCTAAATATTGGTTCCTATTAACATTAGTGACTATAAGAAAATGGTGACTATGAAATGAGATATACAGAGTGAAATGTAAAATATAAAAACAGTAGCATAATTAATGGTAACTTTAAAGGAACAGTCCAGTGTAAAAATAAAAACTGGGTAAATAGATAGGCAATAGATAGGCTGTGCAAAATAAATGCTTCTTATATAGTTAGTTAGCCAAAAATGTCATTTATAAAGGTTGAGAGTGAGTGGATGTCTAACATAACGTAACACAACTTCCTGCTTTTCAGCTCTCTAACTCTGAGTTAGTCTGCGATTTTAAGGGGGAAACCAAGAAAGCAGCAAAGCAGGAAGTAGAGTTCTGTTATGTTAGACATCTAGTCACTCCAGCCTTTACAGATGACATTTTTGGCTACCTAACTATTTTTTTGAAAACATGTTCTATTTTTGCACAGCCTATCTATTTACGCCATTTTTATTTTTTTACTGAACAATTCATTTAATAGTTGCTCTAATTTAGGAGCGGATTGTGTTTTACATACAATTCCCACTGTTTTTATGTGTTAAACCTACTGCACCGTCTGAAAATATTATACGTGAAATTGGTACTTTGTTTAAATGTTTTGAAGGTATTATGCATTAAAAGGAAAAAGAACTGCCAATATTTTTTGTTAAAACAATATTATATACAGATGCAGCCACTTTGGTTTGTCTGTTTGACACAGAATAGCTAAACACAGACATCCCATTTATCTCATTTAACACAGAAAACTGTGTCACAACATCCCATCTAATTAAAGCATTCACCATTGTGAACAATGGAGCTTTGGTATGCTAATGAAAAGGTTAAATGCATTAAATGAGTTAAGATGACTTAAGATAACACAGTTTCTTCAATTACCCCTGAGTCATGACGCATTTAACTCACAAATCCAAGTGGCTTCATCTGTATATATGTATCAGCCTGGGAGAAAATCATAATAGTTTGCCTTTGACTTGCATTTCCATTTCTCAACTACCCTTTGACTAGAAGAGTCATTTAAACCTATTCCCTTCGCCTTGTCCCATGTTGAAGTGATGGATTCACTCTCTAATTTCCATGGTGAGCAGTGTTCAAATTACAGAGAGCAAATCAAAAGGTACTTGGGGAATCCAAAACAACATGGGACAAGCTGAGGGAGGGATTGAATGAATCTGCCAGCCTAAAGTTAGAGAAATGGTGCATACGAGTCCTCTCCATTTGCTGCCATTTATCTTGAGCTATTATATACGCTCTTGATACTGCATTTAATCAGCCATGTTCTCTGGGAAAATTATACATGAAATTGCAATTATATTGCCTTGATTTCTTTGTCTTATCCATGTTCAATTAGTACATCATACATAAATTTGGCATGCCATTTATCCGGGGCCATTAAAAATTGAATTGTCAATGTTTTCTTCCTGCATGTATCCTCCTAACATTAATATTCTACTGTATCTCTTTTTATATAATGTGCCTCAGCCTCCCCTTATAGTGAATTATTAGTAAGCACCGATTCTCATTATATATAATGTTCCTGGACTATTGGTACTCACTGCCTCTCACTGTGTATAATAGCTTTACTTGTTAGTAGTCTCTGTCTCATATTTTATTTAATGACCATGGGTTTCCAGTACCCATTGCATCTCATTGTGAAAAATGTGTTTGCTGCATCTGTATCCAGTGCTTTCCACTTAATAATGTGCTATTAATATGCTATTTCGCTCATTGTATTATATAAAAGGGAAGGTACAGAAACACCAACTCCCACCCCTTCAGATCAGGTGCACCCAGGCCACAGCACCTGACAATTCTCCATGCTCACTGCCTTGGTCAATCTCCAGTGCTAGGCAAGACTCACAGTGGTCCCTTTCTTCAGGAATCTCTTCTTCTTGAGCCTAACCACTTTAGTCTACTGGCAGCCTTGTTACCAAAGGGTAATAATACTCCCTGGAGTCCTTGTTGGAGCCTCTAGCTTCTCTACTAACTACCCTAATCCTACCTTTCTCCTATAGCGAGCTATTACAGATCTTCCTAACACTTCTGCATCTGGAACCTACCTCCACCAAAGACCCTTTAGCACCACTAGTTTAACCTGGAATGGGAAACATCTCTCCTCCACAACTGTATATCAGACCTAGCACTTAGCTGGGCAAAACCTTCAAGGGAACTACCTGAAATAAAGGTCAGCAAAACCTTTACTCCTCTACTGGTGTATTTGTTAAAAAAAGGAGAGTGCTAATGAGGATTGGTCTATTTTGGCATGTGCCACCATTGTTAAATGTTTTGAAACGGAAAATATGGTAATCTTACTTTATATTGCTTATGAAGCATTTTTGAGATTTCTATTTATTTCACAATATATATTTGGCTTTGTTGTTTTTATGTAGGTAGAATTACCAAGGTATAACCAGTTTCAATCAATGAATCATATGCTTTTCTATATATGTAAAAAGAAAATAATGGAAAACGTTTTTTTTTTAAAGATATTTTATCAGTGTGCACATTTGAAAATAAGCCTTTGGAAGTGAATTATGTTTTTCCTGACCTCAATGCTATCTTTCTCATTTTAAAACAAACATGAGAATTTTAAAAGGCTGCAATTCAGTTATTCAGTACGCCTCCTTTCAAAGTGTCAGTGCTAAAGGTGTTTTTCATTTCTTTTTCCACAGTGTAATAACAGCACTCACAACATCTACTAACATATATGCATTTCCGCAACTTGGGAAAAGTCACTAGATGATAAGTTTTCCTTAGAATTACTGTTTGTGTACTTTTTTGCTAGACAATGCATTCTTCATCTCAGTTTAACAGTATGTTAAAGACTGCTTTCCTTAGTAATTGCTACCCCTTGAAAATAATAAAAAAGTGATACATCAATGTCAAAAATAATGTTTCTCACCATTGCTGAAGAGTTGACCTTGCTTTTCCTCCCTTTCCCTGATGTACTCAGTATGACAAGACAAGAGATAATGAGTAAATAATATGTAAATATGTTTTGCAGTTAAACTCATAAAAGTTACTTACTTTAAGTTCTTAAAGGAAAGAGGGCAACAAGATAAATAACGGAAACAAGGTAAATTCAACACACTATATGCCCAAGAATTTAAGCATTTCTTGTAAGGAGAACTGTTATTAAAGGGACTAGAAGATGTGATGTTTTTATAATGTATTTGGTTCACAAATGTTTCCAAGCATGGGTCATGCCTTGAGGCATTTAACTTTAAAAGCTGTGACAAATGAGATAAACTGAGCTGCCAAAAAAATATGAAGTAACTAGCATGGGAAGCAGATGGGCCAAAAAAGGCACTGCATTTAACTAGCAGGAAATATGTTTCTCTTAAGAAAGGAAACAATTACTATTTTGGATGAAATTCAAAGTTGTAAGTATGGTGGTCAAATGTATAAATAAAGTCTGGATTAAAATATATTGATTTAACATATATTTATATGTTTTCCTTTATGTATTGTCGTTTGCATTTTCTTAGTTTGCTCTTAAGAATATTAACCTGTGTCCTTAGGATAACTATATTACACAAACAAATGTCAGCATACGTGCAATGAATTTCTCACAACCACTGTAAAAGCATCCTGGTATGCCATATATTATTATGTTATGAGTACAAATGAGGGGTGCAGGGGCGATCCTGGCCCCTCCGCCGCCTGAGGCAGCAGCAGTTGCTGCTGTCCCCCTTCCCCCAGAAATTCACTCTTAAAGTACCTGGAGCAGCATTTTTGCTGCCCCTGCTACCTAGTGGGGCGCTGCCGTCTGAGGCGACAGTCTCAACTTGCCTCATTGGCGAAGCACCCCTGGAGGGGCGTTACAAACGTCAGGACTAAAAGTTCTGCAAAGTACATACAAATACTGCTTTAATTTAAAATTAAATTAAACCATGGAAAATGAATGCATATTACCTCCTGTAAGATAGACTAAAGGGGAGAGGGAAGAGTCCGGGTGTTACTGGAGCACCCTCATTAGGCTAGACTTGTTCTTAAAGAGTCACAACTCATTTAATTTTAAAGCCCAGTGCAGATGAAATCCAAACTCTGTAAATATTAGCCATACCTTGTACATGCAATTGTGTGTTTTTCTACACATTGGGCACAACTACATTGGAATTATGGAAACAACACTGCATCCTGGGTAAAAAAGATGTTGCATCAAAAATGGTACTTTGCACACAACACTTGTTATTGTAAATTACACTTATAGTCCATGGCATAACTAGTATGCCCCAAGTCCCTCCCCCCACAAGGAAGGAATCCCTAACGCCCCCACCCAATTACTCCCTGCCACCCAGCGGCTCATTCTCTTGCCTCCCTGCCTTCTCTTCTTTAGAATTATACAGGAAGTGGACCCGCCACTGCTTATAGTCTCTGTTTGTGAGGTGATTTCATTGTAAAGAACGGCCCATTGCATATCTGTAAACTGTAATAAACTGTATATGTTGCTTCTTTGATTTTCCAAACTAAAATGCGCCTTGTTCTTTCAGTCTGGATTGTGCTAATTTATATAATTATAATGTTTGATGTGAGTATGACAGTGGATGGTTTATAGCCACCCCTTATCAATTCAATTCAATGCAAGGGGACCTCTGCTGGCCAGTTGTAACTGTAGGACACATCTTATCTTTAGAACATAACCACTGAATTATGCTACGTTGTAGAGAGATTATTATTTGAAGCATCCTTCCTATCTTCAGCAGAATGAGCTACAGCACAATATATAAAAACATTACTTTCCTCTGTGTCTGGGGTCAACACATTAGGACGAGCTATTTGGAGACAATGCCCTTTTTCTGATCATTTGCTGAACTCCATAAAACAAGAGACAAGCAAAGCATTCACTTACAGACATTTTTATTTGGAAACATAATTTTTTCTATTCTTTCTCTATTTTTATAGTGGGGGGGAATGGGCATTGAATTCATTGTACAGTATCTGTCTATACTATGTAGTTGGCAGCAAAATGAGGAACACTAAATGCATTATTTAATTAAAAGCGCAAACATTTATATATATAACATTATATACATAACATTTTTGATCTATGAAGTGCTAAATAATACTCATACCATCTTTAGGGTAAGTCCACACTGGGCGTTTTGGGGAGATTTGGTCACCCGATGACCAATCTCCTCACATGCGGCAGTTCGTTTTCCGAAGTTGGCTCACGAGGAAACTTTGGGGCAATTTCGGGAAAATGAATCGCCACATGTGAATATGAATAAAACCACTGACTCAACCGTGGTTTAGTTGGTGACTTCATCAGGAGGACTGCCCTAAACAGGAAGTATGTATAAATGTGACACTATTTTGGCCTATTTTAAGCTATAATAGACTATGTCCAGCTAAAACAATAGAGCATGGGTTACACATGACTCTAACACACAAGGCTGGGCATTTGCTATGTGGGAGGTAGGAAGGGCAGGTGAAGTTCAACTACTACTACTCTCTTAGGCTACTGTGCTTAAAATAAAATAAGGATGCCAGAAGGCTTTTACAGCAAACAAGTCAAATCTAAGCTCTCTATCTCACTTTCCTAGAAAGTGTTATGACAATATCTAAAATGCCACTGGCTAAGCCTCATTAGCGGGGTACCTGCCCTCGACTTTCACTAGAGGTAAATATTCCTCTATGGCAGCACAGCTTTACTGGGGCCTTGTTGATCCCAGGCTCCCTGAAACACATCCAGCTGGGTCAGCAACTAAAGATCAAATAGAAAGTGGTCATGTGATATGGCTATGGATCTTTAAAATATTAAATATGTAAATTAGGTAACTAGATACATGGGCATCTGCCCAGCAACTAGGGAGATAAAGATGTGTATGGATTTAAAGCCATAGGGACTTACCATATATACTCGAGTATAAGCCGAGTTTTTCAGCCCCAAAATATGCTGAAAAACTATACCTCGGCTTATACTCGGGTCAAGCGCAAAAATGGTCGCCGGCGCCTAAGAAAAGTCGCTGGTGACTAAGAATAGTCGCCGACATCTAAGAATAGTCGCCAGTGCCTAAGAATAGTCGCCAGTGCCTAAGAATAGTCGCCGGTGCCTAAGAATAGTTGCCGACATCCAAGAATAGTCTCCAAAAATATTAACCGGCGTCCAAGAATGGTCGCCAGCATCCAAAAACGAGATGCCGGCACCTCCAATGGGAGCAGAAACCCTCAATTTTTTGATTGAAACTTACCAGAAGCTGCTGCATTTCTCACCCCAGGCTTATACTCGAGTCAATAAGCTTTCCCAGTTTTTGGAGGTAAAATTAGGTACCTTGGCTTATACTCGAGTATATACGGTACTATACCTATGGCTTCATACAAAAGTTTAGTATATGGCACGTTGAACCAAAATAACATATATAATATAGTTACAACACATGCTTATGAATATAAAAACATCCAACTATCCTATCTCCAATTTGTTATGTTTTGGTTAGCCGAGGATGAGGAGAGTACAACAGTGCTTTATTAGAAGAGTCAGACAGCCATTTCACAACAGTAACTTTCACTTTTAAGCTGTCAGGAAGTATGCACAGTATAAGTCTGAGCACAGTGACATCTACAGGCCATTTGTATAAACACCACATAATCCCCCTATAGTAGGAAAGCATTTGGGCAAATGTAATAAACAACAACAATACATCTTAAAGCAATAATATACATTATTCACATCACATAGTCCTGGGTCCATGCAGGTAGTTTTCTGATTCTCTCAGTATGCCTTATAGGTTCACTTTCTTCAGGCCTATTGCAGTTGGCATCAGTAGTAGGAAAATGTCCTTCATCAAATGGAGCTTCTCCAAAGTCATTCCTAACAGGAGCAAGACGACTTGCATTCCATCTGTGTCCATCAGACAGTTCATATGTGTATGGTCCTCGCTGGCGTCTCACTTCAAGTGGTGTAGTAAATTTAGATTGTCCTTGTTTCAGTATTCCTGATTCTTAATTCTGACTAAAGATCCAGGTTCAAATTGTACTTCTCTAGCACCACATTTTCTGTCAGTATAAGCCTTGCATTTGGCTTGTTGATGTTTCACAATGTCAGCAGTAGATGATTTTGTTGGCAAAGTATTTTGTGGAAGCTTGATGTCTGCAACATGTGCCGTATATACTCGAGTATAAGCCGAGTTTTTCAGCCCCCAAAATATGCTGAAAAACTATACCTTGACTTATACTCGGGTCAAGCGCAAAAACGGTCGCCGGCATCTAAGAATAGTCGCCGGTGCCTAAGAATAGTTGCCGGCGCCTAAGAATAGTCTCCGGCGCCTAAGAAAAGTCGCTGGTGACTAAGAATAGTAGCCAGCGTCTAAGAATAGTCACCGGTGCCTAAGAATAGTCTCCAAAAATATTCACCAGCGTCCAAGAATGGTCGCCAGAATCCAAAAACGAGACGCCAGCACCTCCAATGGGAGCAGAAACCCTCAATTGTTTGATTGAAACTTACCAGAAGCTGCTGCATTTCTCACCCCAGGCTTATACTCGAGTCAATAAGCTTTCCCAGTTTTTGGAGGTAAAATTAGGTACCTCGGCTTATACTCGAGTATATACGGTAACTTGTCTTGCGCGTCTATCTGCCATATAATAATTCAGCTGGAGATGATTGGGTTGTTGCATGGAGTGTTGCTCTGTAGTTGTGTAGGAACTCTGTTGTAAATACTTTCCAAGATTTCCCAGTAGGATTTGCTGTCTGTAGTGCTTCTTTCAGACTTCTGTTGAATCGCTCAATTTCTCCATTTGCTTGTGGGTAATACACTGAAGATTTCCTATGCACAATATTCCTCTCTCTCAGAAAGAATTCAAACTTGGATGAGACAAACTATGGTCCGTTGTCTGATATTTACTCCTTTGGATTACCTTCTCTGCTGAAGACTGTAGACAGAAATGTTATTACTGTAGCTGATGTTATATGGGAAACAAATGCAATTTCAGGCCATTTACTGTAATAGTCTGTCAAGGTTATAGCAAATCTACAATCTATAGGAGCATCTGTACAAGGACCGACAATATCAATAGCAAGTTTTCCCCATGCTGAATCAGTAAATGGTACTGGCTGAAGTGGTGGTGTATGTGTGATAGCTGTCACAATTCTGACAAGTAACACAAGAATAAATCAGTTACCACATTGGCATCCATTTTAACTTTGTGTACAAAGTTCTTTGCACAGCCCAGTGAAGTGTTGCTTCGTGGTGACATTTTAGACACTGGCTGTGTGGCAGGCACTGGTGCTGTAATAATGAGACCATCAACTAATTGTAGGTTTAATGAAGCAAAGAGATCCCTTCCAAGTATAGCAGTACTCTTATTCACAATGTAAACGTCAGATTTTGCAGCATTTGATTCAAATTGTACAGTCACTGGCAAGCAACCAAGCACAGGGATTGGATCCTTTAAGTAACTGACCAGTTTCAGGGCAGGTGCAACAAGCGGATCTTTTGCAAAGTATTTCAAGAAAATATCCTTTGGTAGTATAGAAACAGCTGAAGCTGTATCAAACATCAGGTTAATGTAGTGTCCTTATCAGCTAGCAGATGCAGTACTGACACTGACATATAAACTTGTCTGGAATAAATGTACCAGCTTTATCCACACTTAATACTGTAACATTTGTAGTAGTGACTTTATGAACATCTTTAGCAAACTACGGCAGATCTTAGCAAAATGTCCTACTTTTGTGCATTTGCGGCACTGTTTAGCTTTTGCAGGACATGTAACATGATTTGCAGTGTGTTGTGTTGAACCACAGCGAAATAAGTATTTTCTATTTGTATTTGCTGCATGGTTTTGCAGTGTAGGTGAATCCCTTTCCTTATCACTGTATTTTGCTGGGACTGTGCATTATTAGGCCACAGTGCTGAATTCACAGTCTGTACATTCCCAGCAGTTCCCTGACTGAAAGTTCTGCGGATTCGCCATTAAGTTGTCCAGGTTGGCGGAATTTATATCTTTCAGCAACCTGATCTGGGCGCAGATTTAACAAGGGTCGAATTTCCAAGTGATAAATACTTTGAAATTCAACCATCGAATGGCTTTACTTCGACTTCGAATATCGAAAGTTTTTTTCACCGAATTTGACTGTTTTGCGGTCGAAGTAAAATCGTTCGATCGAAGGATTTCATCCATCGATCGAAGGATTTCATCCATCGATCGAACGATTTTTCTTCGACTTCAAAAAACGTAGAAAACTGCTCTAGAAGGTCCCCATAGGCTAACGTAGCACTTCAGCAGGTTTAATTTGGCGAAGTATTAAAGTCGAAGTTTTTTTAAAGAGACAGTACTTTGAATATTTGAACGATTTTACTTCGTATCGAATTCAAAGTCATAGTATCCTATTTGATGGTCGAAGTATCTAAAATTACTTAGAATTTCGAATTTTTTTACTTAGAAAATTCCCTCGAATTCACTTCGACCCTTGATAAATCTGCCCCTTACTCTTGGCACAAAAAAGTTTTTTTATAGCAGTAAGAGCAGTTTCAAAAGTATCATCAGGTAATGTATAGAATATATGCTGTCCCTCTTCTCCCAGGCAGTGAATAGCAGCAGAAATCTCCCCTTGGTCAGCAGCAATAATGTTATTTTCAAACATACGGATCAAGCAGTAAAAGGTTTGGTAGATAGTTCTTGCTGCTGTACCTCAGTACAGCAGCAAGAACTAGCTTCCGGTTCAGCAGTCTAGGCAGAGATACAACTCGCACCTCGGATTTTGCAGAATCGCCCTTTCGCCATTCTACAGTGTACATCCGTACGCAGAGATTTAATATGTTTTTTGGACAAAGCATTGAATATAATAAACTTTATGCACAATAGAGCTGTTATTGAAGCAGTTTAAAGTGGATTTGTCACATAAAATTTTAGTGTTACTGTTCCTTTAAGCATTAAACATATACATTTTAACATAACAAACTTAACTACTGGGATATCACACTGACTGATACATTAGAAATAGGGATGTAGCGAACTGGCGATTTGGTGTTCGCGAACGCCGGCAAAAAATGCGAACGTTCGCGGACAGTTTGCGAACTTCGAACCCTCGCTAAAATCGTTCGATTCGAACGATCGAAGGATTTTAATCGTTCGATCGAAGGATTTTCATTCGAATCGAACGATCGAACGGTTTAAAATCGTTCGATTGAATGAAAATCATTCGATCGAATGCTTACAATCGTTCGAACGAATGGAAATCGTTCGATTTTTAGCGGTCGAAGGAATTCGAATGGTCGAATGGTCGAGCGATTTTTATTCGAATCGAACGCAAAATGCGAACGTTCCCAAACGTTCGCGAACATTCGGCGGACGCGAATGGTCGAAGTTCGCGCTAACTAGTTCGCAGGCGAACAGTTCGCTACATCCCTAATTAGAAAGCTTTAAGAAGGGGTTGGATGGCTTTTTAGCAAGGAAGTTAATACAGGGTTATGAAAAAAAGCTCATAGTACAAGCTGATCCAGGGACTGGTCTGATCTTGGAGTCTGGAAGGAATTTTCCCCCCTCTGAAGCAAATTGGAGAGGTTTTTTGCCTTCCTCTGCAGTTAGGCAGGTTATATAAACAGACTGAAAAGGCTGAACTCAATGGATGTGTGTCTTTTTTCAATCTAACTATGTAACTACAATGTAATTATACCATCCAGGTAAAATCAGCACATTGATTTAGCCCTGATAAAGACACTTTCATTAACATTTGGGTAAACATTTGATTTTCTGCACTGGAATTATATTTTAAGAGTAAAAATGTGCTTAGCTGTAATGTATAGGTATGGGAGCCCTTATCAGGAAACCGAAAAGCTCTGAATTACTAGAGTCCATTTTAAGCAAATGATTCTCTTTTTCTCTGAAATAATAAAACAATATCTTGTACAAGATGGCAGTGGCATAACTTGACAGTGCCAGACTCCTACTCCCCCCACAAAAAAATCTTTGGGTCGGACTCACACTGGAACTTAAACAGCATCCTCTAACCCGTCCCCCACCACACGGCCCTGTGTTGCCTTTATTTTGTGGCGTGCAGGAAACTGCATTATTTTTAAACATGTGCAACTAAATCCGACTCCATCTTTTTGCAGCTGGAACATGTGACGCAGGTTTTAACATCCCTAACTGAACCTGCTCAGCCTAATAATATGAGTGTAGGATTCATGGCATGAAAATGTTTTCAACAGGAAACATTGTTACGCTTAAGGAGCTCATTAACAGATATCGGAAACCTATAAAAAAGGAAGAAAGACAGTGAAAGATATTGTTGTTATATTTGTACCTCTATGACCTCGTACGTAAAGCAAAACCACGAAATAGTGCAAGTTCAAATACAATGAGGTAGTTTATTGTGTCCAAAATACAAGACAATAGGTTTTGCTTGGGGAAGTAGTCGTGTGTCACCTAGGTGGTACCCGAATGCTTTCCAAGGATACTCCCATATAACATAAGTTTATATACCCATTTTGATGTCATAGATGGTGGTGATAACAAATGAGAGTACGCCAATACCATACATAGTCTGACTCCTCTTTGTACAATTAATGTCTAAATGATTTACTTAGTCTTACATGTTAGCAAAGGAATGTGGTAACACACTGTGTCTAGCTCCAACGGTCCACAGCCTCGCAATCAGCTATGGCTAACCAAGGCCATTGTTTGGTATTTCAAGTAATTCGAGCCGCACGTCTGCAGGAGGGGGCCACACCAGACAGACTGGCATTATGCTGATACTCTGGAATTTAAGAAACAGAGTGATGATCTTTTGATTGTATGGCCTAGTATAAGCTATATGATTGACCATTGTCCCCAGTAGACCATATGTCCTTCTAGTCCATCCTGCCTTAGGCCTTATAGCGTTATGGCGTCGTAGAGGGCGGGGGTGACAAATATCAACCCTCTGACACTAGCCATTCGTCCGTCATAGGAATTGGACCGTTCCCGATATATTTTATAATAACATTCCTCTCTTGAAACGTTGAAAGACGTTTCATATTAGTAATTACAGGCACAGTGAGAGTGCTGAGAGGACCCCCAGGAACAAGGGAGGTCTATTATAAATGGGACAGTGGCGTATGCTGTTGTGAGTTACGGTTCAACTGTTGTGGCAGCACCAATACAGAAGTGCAGCTGAAAAGCTGAAATGAATAAAAACAAAGAAAACAGGAAGCTAAGGAGCTACAGGTATATCCTGTTTTTGAGGAACTAACTGGACTAGGAACCGCTGGAACCGCACAATGAAGCAAGGGCTGTCTGAATATAACATGTAGCCTAAGATTTAAGCAAATATATGATTAAAGTGAACTTAGGTTTCAAAATAAAGCAAAATAAAGCATTACAGAGAGATAATAAAAGGAAATCATTGCATAGAGATAATGAAACATAGTAATAATCATCCTGAGTAAGATAATACTGATATTGTAAAATAATACTGATTACATTAAGGTAAAAATTTAAGTTAGATTCAAAAATACCTTGAAATTAAGGTAAAAAATGGAAATAAAAATCAAAAATGAAAATATTAAAAAATGTTTTAAAAGTTTTTAAGATAAAAGTTAAAAATGTTAAAAAATGTAAGATAACAGTTTTTTTTTTTTTTTTTTTTTTTTTTTTTTTTTTTTTTTTTTTGGTCAAACCTCCCCTATAAGACTGAGAAAAGTTATATCGTATAAATGTAAATCAAAGTAGAGCAGAAGCTGGGGAGGAGGTACAGCGGCTTATGGCACATATCATTACTTTAACAACAAGATACAGGCCAAGGGCCAAAGCTAAAATAACTAGGATGGGTTTAAAGAAACTTCCAAGGAAATCATTTAACCATCCACCAATATTACCTAACCATGTAAAGGGATTAAAACCATATTTAGAAATATCCCTGGCTTGTTTTTGCAATTCGAAAACCTTGGCCATATGAGATTCAACCAGCGATTTAGAGTCATTAATGTAGGTGCAACATTCTTCTCCTACTAAAACACAGACTCCACCTTGTTCTGCTAACAAAAAATCTAGGGCCATTCTATTCTGAAGGGCTACTTTACGAATCTGAGCTAGTTCTACATTAATTGCAAGGACCGATATTACAGTGTTGTTAATCATGCGGTCAAGAAGGGAAGCATATTCATTAAGGCGAGCCATCATTTCTATTCCCCAACCTGTCCAGGCAGGGAAGAAAGCCCAAGCCTTATCTTTATCATTAAAGAGTTCCCTTTTCTGTATCTTAAGGTTTAAAACAGCGGATGAGTGTGTATCAATAAGTGAGGTAGCAGATAATTCTGTTCTAGTTCTAACAGCTGGGACTACATTTCCTATAGTACATCTACCTTCGGCTCCCATGGGCAACCAAGCATAGGCTCTCTTACCACAGATGTAATAAGTCCCTGAAGGAAGCACCATGGGGCGGTGAAAACCCTGATTTCTAATCTGAAGTGTTAAAAATTTTATGTTATAGTGAGCAGGACCATCTATATAATCTAAATCCCATTCTAAACTCTTATTGGCCCAAGAAAGGCAGGGCTCAATAGTAGAAGATACTTTTGTTTCATCAACACAATGTGCATATGTGGTGGCTGCTTCATAATGTGTGGGGACCTGAGTAATATTTAAATCGGTTGAGTTACATGTAGTTTCTCCTATAAGGATTTTAGGAATCCTTATTTGTGTACCATTAATGGTCACCCGTGTTGTCCTACTAAAAACAGTGAAACATACTGAAGGATGTCGTACTATTCCTGCCAAAATAAGAGCTGGGGGTGCTTTCATTATTTCATCACCTTTACCAGAAATTTCCCTATATTTAGACAATTCTGGATCAAGAGTTGAAAAGTCCATCACATATCTATCTTCAAAATCAGTCCATGTAAAGGGAACCCCAAGGATAGGGGTACCGAGGCTGTGAGTAGGAATATGTGAGCAAACCCAACAGTCAGTCTTATTTTCAATCATGGCAGCAGTACTGTGCAGTTTTAAAAGTTCATTGTCAGCCCATAATGCTGTTATGGGGGTGGAGAGGAAGTAAGAAACACAGAAGGACAAGGCAAGCAGTCTCGAAGATGAATCCATGTCCCGTGGTTTTCAAGTAATACGGCAGTGGGGGAGAGCTGTTGTATTTTAAAAGGACCGGAATATATAGGTTGGTCCCAACGGCTACGAGTAAAATTTCTCTTGTAGACTAGATCTCCGACCTGAAAAAGAAAAGAAGGAGTGACAACAACAGGTGCCTTGGAAATATTCACTTCAGACATTTGATGTGCTAACTGGAGGCACCGTATGAGATTGTATGGGCTGTCAGCATTGGGAAGTGGACGTGTACTGATGGTGTGGATAAGAGACATACGTCTACCAGTGGTGATTTCGAATGGGGTAAGTCCACAACGCCTAATAGGATGGTTGCGGAGTATGAACAATGCAGCTGGGAGACATTCCAGCCACGAGCCATTTGTAGCAGCTGTCAATTTTCTGAGTTGTGTCTTTAAGAGACCATTAGCTCTTTCTACAATGCCATTGGAGGTTGGTTTGTACACAGACACGTACCTCCACTTGATATCAGTACAATTTGCAAATGTCTCACAGAGTTGATTTTTGAAATGGCTTCCATTGTCCGAAACAATAGATTTAGGAATCCCATGTCTGGGAAAGATTTCATTGTATAGATTATCAAATACAACCAGAGCTGTTTCCTTCCTACATGGAAAAGCTTCTAACCATTGGGAGTATGGGTCAATCATGACCAAAAGATACCTGTATCCTTTGCAAGGAGTTACCATGTCCGTGAAATCGATATGCCATTCTCTGAAGGGGCCAGCAGGCCTTGGAATCGCTCCAGGAGGAATCCTTGGAGTTTGATGACTGGTGTTGGTAAAACAAACATTACAAGTATTGACCACAGCTTTACAAATGTCTTTTAAATCTGGGCACCAGTACATTTCCCTTATAGTATTGATCAAGTCATTTGTTGGCATATGTGACCCGTAGTGTAACTGGTGGGCCAATAGGTGGCACTCACCTATGGGTAATGCTGGTACACCTGAAGGGTGCATCCAAATATATGGAGGCTCATTATTGTGATAGTAATGAGAGCACTCATTAGCCACCCATTTGTCTGTTTCTGCACTAGTGGCGCTTTCTTGCATTACTCTGATGGGTGCAAAGGGATTAGAAGTGGAAAGATATTTTTTAGCTCGTGTTTGTACAAAAATGGTTAGTGGGTTTGTGGTTTGTTTTGCTAGTTCGTCAACTATCTGATTGCCGTATGCGACAATATCTGTGACATTATGTTGATGTGCTTTTACCCATTCACAGGATGTTTTTAAACCTTTGTTGTGTCTTTCCTGTAGTTCTTCCATTATAGCAAGAATCGTGTCATGATGTTGTAGTGGGGTTCCTTTTCCTGTAACAAAACCTCTCTTGTGCCATTTAGACACATTTGTATGTATGGTGGTAGTGACGTAAGCTGAGTCTGTATACAGAACTCCGTTTTTGTCATTCATGAGCCGGAAACCTTCTAAGGCGGCGGCTATCTCTGCTAATTGGGCTGATGTATCTGGTGGTAATGCATATTGTTTTTTCTGTATAATTTCTTTGGTGTCAGGATCTATCTGACACACGGCAAAGCCCGTATGTGTTTCTGTCTGTGAACCGTCAGAGAAAATTACAACATGTGACGGTGGTAAATCTGTTACTGGGACAATACCCATAAAGGGACGTTCCTCTGGAATTTCCTCAGAGGTACAATCATGGTTCTCTGCCGAGAACAACAATAAATCTTTAAGATTATTGAAAGGGTTAGTTGGAGGCATTCCTTTGAAAGAAATGTGACTTCGTAGGAGCACAGCCGTGCATTGTCCTACGCGTGCAGGCACAAAGTGTAATGTATTACTTTTGAGTAGTGCTGGCACGTCATGTGAGGTGTATATGATAACACTGGGAACAATCACATGTGAATAGAGTTTTTCTACAGATGCTGCACAAGCGCATATGTTACGTTCACAGGAAGTGAAAGCTTGTTCTATGGGTGTAAAAATTCCTGAAAAGTGTCCTATAATACATCCCTCTTGTTGGGTGGCTACTGCCGCCCAACAGATTGCATTTGCAAAAACGTACATGTAGATAGGCTCACAGCTGTTCGGCAAATGGAGTTGTGGGGCCTGCAAAATATCAGACATTAGACATTCAAGAGCTGTAGAGTCAGATTGAGACAAAGAGACAGAAGTATAGCCAGGAGGATTGCCTTTGAGGTATTTTCTGAAAGGAAGTATGCGAGAACTGTAAGCAGGAATCCATAAGCGACAGAAGTTAAACAAACCCAAAACACTGCGTAATTCTTTGACTGAGGTAGGTAAATGCATACGTTGGACATCAGTGAGCACCTGGGGACCCATGAGTTTGGCTCCCTTGCTGAGTGTCATGCCTAGAAAAGTAACTGAGGTTTGACAAAATTGCAGCTTTGAACGATTGACCTTGTAACCACATGTATGCAAATGCAAAAGTAAGACACGAGTGTAGTGTTGGCACAGTTCAGCAGTGTCTGCAGAAAGCAGAAGGTCGTCAACATACTGTATTAGAAAAACAGAAGTAGGTAAAAGGTCAGTGAAAGTTTGCAGATCAGTGGCGAGTACACGGCTGAAGATCGAGGGACTGTCAGCTCCGCCCATTACGAGGCGGGTCCACTGGTAACGGTTATTGTTGTAGGTGAATGCAAAAAGTGGTCTGGATTGTTGAGATAAAGGAATGCAATAAAATGCTTGGGATAAATCCAAAACGGAATTATATTCCTTTAAGGGGTTGTCTTGTAAGAGAGTGGCAGGGTTGGCAACAACGGGGAACTCTGCTGCGACTACTTCATTTAACTTCCGTAAGTCATGGACTATACGGTAGGAGCCATTTGGCTTCTGTACTGGGTACAAAGGAGTGTTATAAGGAGAGTCGCTTGGTTCAATTATGCCGTGTTGCAAAAGTAGGTTAATTTCATCTGCCACACCCTGAATGGACTGGGCTTTAAGTGGGTACTGTGGTACCTTGGGGCCATCACACCCTGGACGTAAATTAATTTGCACCTCTTCAACTGAAACGGCCTTACCAAAAGGTGACTCGGGTGTGGCCCAGACTGCTTTAGGTATATCTTCAAATGGATCAACTGAATCTGCAGGAGAAGGGACAGTAGTTGCAAACAATACAGTTGGACGTGAGACAGCAAAATCAAGAATGATGTTAGCTTTGGTTAACAGGTCTCTGCCTAGCAAATTGACAGGACATGCAGGTGCATAGACAAAAGCATGTAGACAAGTGATAGTCCCAATTGTCACTGGAACTTCAGAGGTTAATTGGTTTAGCTGAGGCTTACCATCAAATCCTGTAGTGGAGACCGTGTGGGAAGAAAGGGTTAAACTAGCAGGAAGTACAGAGAGAACAGATACTGTAGCGCCTGAGTCAAGCAAAAAACATGTAGGCATCTCTGCTATAGAAACAGTGAGAAAAGGTTCTTCCGTGGACATGGGAACCCGTAAAAGCATAGACAGTCATTGCGATTGGTTCCTGGGTGGAGACCAATTAGGAAAAGATTGAACATTGGGATTGTTGCGAGATTGAAAGTTAGATTGAAAGTTAGGAGTGTTATACCGATTGCCAAATCGTTTTGGACTACGGCATACACGGGCATAATGTCCTGGCTTGTGACAGTTGAAACAGACACCCTTGGGTGTGTTATTAGCTTTAAAATCACCAGATGTCCCTCTATTAGGGTTGTTAAATTGACCACCGGACTGAACATTTGCAAAAAAGGTAGGGAAATCTTTTAAAAATTCCCTGAAAGAATAGGACTCAGTGGTGGGTGTTGGTTCTGGTGTTTGGTCTGCGGGCTTGCTTTCAGGCTTGGTTTCTCCCTCTTGGAGTTCCTTAATTTGCAAGGACATGAGTTTATGCTGGGTGTTTTTGAAATCCTTCTCTGCCTTTTTACTGTCTTCCTCATAGATTTTATGGTAGTGAAGGATATGAGTATAAATCTCCTTCCATGATTTGGCATCTAAGCCGACTATAGCATCTAATTTTTTCTGTAAGGCGGCTGGGAAACCTTTACGGAGGGCCTGATAAACAAGTGGCACTACATTTGGTTCGTAAGGATCCATTCCTGTTTCTTGTGCCCATTGATCTAAGAATTCTGAAATGTGTTTAGTTATGTCTGCACTTTCAGGGAGAGAAGTATTCATTAGTTTCCCGAAATCCTTGTGAGTGGGATAACAAACTCTGAGAGCTGCAAAAATTCTAGGTCTGTAAGGGTTAAATTCAGCTCCGTCGTGAGAATCTGAGGACAGAACAATATGAGGAAGACCTGCCTCGTTCCATATGGACTGCGCTGAGTGTCCAAGAATTTGAGCTAGTAATGCTTTTAGATCGCCTAAGCATAGAGACATGCCGGCAGTTAGTCTTTCAAATTTAGATATCCAGGGGTCTGCCCCCCTTAACAGAGTTAAGTTCCAAGGGACATATTTAAGTCCTTTGGTAGTATGCATAAGAGGATACATCTGTTTGGGTGAGGGTGAGACAATGTTAGCAAGTGCGCTCAGATTTTCATATTTCTCCCAAATGCTAAGACCATTAATCATGTATTGTCTATCCCAATTTGGATCTCCCATGCCTCCTCTGATACAGAGGCGTGCTGTATTCAAGTTGCGGGTGTCTAGAGCTCCCTCTCTAGGAAATGGGGTAACATTAGGTTTTAAAGATTCTGACCAGCCGGCCAGATTATCAACCCATGGATCTACAAAAGTGCTATCCCCCCCTTCTCCTCGGATTACTACATCCTTTGGGGAGAAGGAATTTTGTGTTGGAGTGGTGTTTTTTGGTCTTGTAACAATAGTTGCCAAGACTCTAGTTGTCGGGATTTCTGCATCTTCTAATATGGGCATTTCATCCTCTTCCTCGTCAAAAGACATGTTAGCGAGAGGTGTAGGTGTCCTGACTTCAGGGCAATTTCTCGTAGGAGTCTGAAAACCCTGACGAGGAGGTGCTGTGTTAACGGGGGTTTGGTGTGCAGCATCCTCAATAGGACAAAAGGGGTTGGTTTTGCTAAGTTTAAGACGCCCTGAGACGTCTGCCCAGTATGAGTCCTCATTACTGGCATGTGGCACTGTCTGCAAGTTTGTTGGTGGGGGAAGTGCCGGGGCAGTATAGCCCTGTGCTACCCTAGGATTGCCAATAGGCGTGTTTAGGGCAGTCTGTAATTGCTCCTGTGCGTCCATGTTAAGGACGGGATATAATTTGGCTGAACTCGGAGCAGTGTCTATGTTGGCTTGTTCAGCTGGGGCATATGCAGGTGGTTTTTCTGGGTATTGCTGAGCATATGCTTGCCAGACATCATGGCATGCGGTATGTGCTATTAATTCTTTGCCCTTACATTTAACATTGATCTGTTCTAACAGGCTAGCTAAATCTGTAGGGAGAATGCTGCAGTTTTCTGGCCAGGAAAACGTGGCATCCTTACTTGTACCCCACTTAACCCATGCTTTGTGACATGTTACAAGAGCCTTACGACATAAGGGGTTTTGGGCACACACCTTAGCCAGAAGTTCTGGGGGAGGTTTAGGTTTAAGCATATGAAACATATCGCCTCCAATAGTAAATAAGAAGAACCAAATTTAACAAGGCGAAAAAGAAAAAAAAAAATAAGATTGTTTCAAATGCTAGGTAGTATTTGGAAGAATTTCTATCTTCGTCTTTTGAAAGCATAAGAAATCTTCCTAACAAAGAAAGTGGGAGTGTATCTGTAGTGCTTTTACAGTGTGGGACTTACAAACTGAG
Source organism: Xenopus petersii (assembly GCA_038501925.1). Taxonomy (NCBI): domain Eukaryota; kingdom Metazoa; phylum Chordata; class Amphibia; order Anura; family Pipidae; genus Xenopus; species Xenopus petersii. The sequence continues at coordinate 83,888,114 of CM076680.1, forward strand.
TGTAAGGGGAGAAAATAGATTTGAAGCTGCAGATGTTTGACACCTAGATGCTTCTAGGGCTCTCTTTTGACATATGCAGATTCAAACAGACAGGAAAGTGATTCACACACCACACACTAAAGAATTTCCTTCAGAAAACCTAGTTTTCCATTTTCTGGCCTGTGAGGTCGCCCTATAAACAGGAACCGCAGAAAAACTCCTAAACAACAAACAGACTCTGAAATAGAGTCACGGATTCCCTTATGGACACTATCACACAGTTTACAATTAAACTAAAGTTATTCACGCACTCGGTTGATTCCGGAGGGTGTGGGTTCCAGTTTCAACCACAATCATTCAATCACAACAGTCAGGGATCCTTTGTCATTCATACATCAACATGCATGTGTAATTTCTATGACAGAATTTTTTTTCTTCTTAATCTAACTGCTCATGATAAGGAACTAGGTACATACAAATTACAAAAACAGTAAGGAAAAAAGCGTATTCCTATCATGAACGGCAGTATATCAGAACTGGTTAGTACAACACTTAACACAATAATAAGCAGTAAAAATAGACTAGAAAATTACATTGATGCTCACCTTATATCAGAGCCTTCCGCGCGGGTATCATTCATCCGTGCGTAAAGCGTCACGGGAAATCCGTCCTGGTAGTCTCCTGTAGAAGCAGGAGCTCTCTTCTCAACTTGCCTGAAGATCCGACTGACAAACTTGGGCGTCCAGCGTCCGGGAATATCACGTCGGCGGGTCACCAAATGTTGTTATATTTGTACCTCTATGACCTCGTACGTAAAGCAAAACCACGAAATAGTGCAAGTTCAAATACAATGAGGTAGTTTATTGTGTCCAAAATACAAGACAATAGGTTTTGCTTGGGGAAGTAGTCGTGTGTCACCTAGGTGGTACCCGAATGCTTTCCAAGGATACTCCCATATAACATAAGTTTATATACCCATTTTGATGTCATAGATGGTGGTGATAACAAATGAGAGTACGCCAATACCATACATAGTCTGACTCCTCTTTGTACAATTAATGTCTAAATGATTTACTTAGTCTTACATGTTAGCAAAGGAATGTGGTAACACACTGTGTCTAGCTCCAACGGTCCACAGCCTCGCAATCAGCTATGGCTAACCAAGGCCATTGTTTGGTATTTCAAGTAATTCGAGCCGCACGTCTGCAGGAGGGGGCCACACCAGACAGACTGGCATTATGCTGATACTCTGGAATTTAAGAAACAGAGTGATGATCTTTTGATTGTATGGCCTAGTATAAGCTATATGATTGACCATTGTCCCCAGTAGACCATATGTCCTTCTAGTCCATCCTGCCTTAGGCCTTATAGCGTTATGGCGTCGTAGAGGGCGGGGGTGACAAATATCAACCCTCTGACACTAGCCATTCGTCCGTCATAGGAATTGGACCGTTCCCGATATATTTTATAATAACAATATTTATTAGACATCTAAAGTGTGTTGAATACTTTAGCACAATAACAGTTCCCCTTATATTGCTGTTAAACTAATATGATTTTAATTCTGTTTTCCAGACATTTGTGTTTCAAGTAACTGCTTGTTGCATGAATTTGATACTAAATTTAATACTGCAAAGTATGTGACTATTGTAACCAGCCATTTCATGAATAACTGGGCTCCACTACCCCTGAGGAAGGATGTTTTGCATTTCCATCTCTTTAATAACAGCAATTGAGCAATGTATTATAGCTTGCTTGTGCATACACTATGCTTAGCTCATTTGGGAAAGCATTAAGTATCTCCTCATGAATTATGAGAGCTACAGCTTTAGCATCAGAGTTTTAATGCATTCTGGACAGTGTGCTGTTCAGATGGACACAATTATAGATATAATCTGCATTATTGATACCTTTTGAATACAGCACATAGTTCTGACACATTAACAACACTTTATTTAATCATTTTTGCTCTTCCATAAATTCAAGTCTATTTTCCAAAATCTTGTTTTGTGAATAAAACATATGTGCTTAATTAGGGAATAAAATGAGAATAAATCTGCCTAAAAACATCTGAACAGTCATTTTTTGGGATTTTTAAGTAATGTTAACTTGTAACCTAAGCAGACAATTAGCTATAAATTGCTGTATTGCAGAGCCTGTTATAACATTATTTATTTACAGCCCAATCTAAAAGCTCTTTTTACACTCAGAAAAAAAATATATAGCAATATATTCTTATCAAAACATATTGGGTTCATTACACAGGACAAATATGTACAGGGACAATGGGCCAAAGCAACCAATAAACAATTAGTTTTGATGAGTCTCATGCAGGTACAGGTATGGGATCTGTTATCTGGAAACCCATTATGCAGAAAGATCCAAAATAGGGTATGGCTATCTCCCATAGACTCCATTTTATCCAAACAATCCAATTTTTTAAAAATGATTTCCTTTTTCTTTGTAATAATAAAACAGTACCTTGTACTTGATCCAAACTAACACAGCAATTAATCCTTATTGGAAGCAGAACCAGCCTATTGGGTTTAATGCATGTTTAAGTGCTTTTGTAGTAGATTTGAGGTATGAAGATCCAAATTACAGAAAGATCCATTATCTGGAAAATCCCAGGTCCCGAGCATTCTGGATAACTGGTCCCATACCAAATGTAACACCTATTTCGGCTGCATAGCACACAAATAGTTAAACTGTCCAGCTAGCAGTAGAAGCATGGGTTACACTGCGACTTACACAACAGGGTCAGGGCCTTCACCATGTGGAAGTGTTCCCTCTATGGTGTAGTGCAACTACACCTCCCCCCCGGCTACTGTGCATACAACAAAAGATGGGCGCCAGGAGGTTCTTGCAGTAAAACAGAAAGTAGTGTCTTTGCAGATAACAATATTTAACTTTCTATAAACTGTAAAGTAGTAACTAATACAAAAGTCACGCCTGTATAGGAATATAAGGGACACTACCTAATATTTGGGCCACTCGGGTTTAATTCACCAGCTAGAACACTAGAGCATGGGTTACACGTGACTTACACCCAGGGCAGGGCCTTCGCTAGTGGAAGTGTTCCCTCTATGGTGTAGTGCAACTACATCCCCCCAGGCTACTGTTCACACAAAAACAACTTGGGCGCCAGGAGGTTCTTAACAATCAGGAACGGTTTATTATGCCAAAAATGGCAAATGACACAGGTTTCAGTACTCACGCAGGAGTTGAGGAAAACAGCATATTGAGAGTTCACACAGATCAAAGGCAGGCTCACACAGAGAGTACACAGGAATTGCAGTACAACCTTTCCCTCCTGGAAGTTGTCAGGAAGCAGTTTCTACCCTACAGTCCCTCTTCACTGAGGTCCCTGACTGGACGCAACACACAGAGCCTCTGGGAAGCTACTCCCTTTCTGCAAATCCTTGTTGGAGCTTCAGCTGCTCTTTCTCTCTATCCTATCTGCCTTTCTCTCCAAGAGAGACTATGACAAGTCTGCCCTAGTATATCTGTTCCTCTTCACGGGGTTTCCTGGTCCACGACTTGGACACATGCCTTCTTCTGGGCCTATTGCACTCAGTCCCCCTGAGCACATCCAGCTGGAATCACATCCAGAGGCAACACTATATAGGAGTGAGTCAGAGCAGTGTCATCAAATCTCTCAGCCTATCACTGTAAAGGTTATTCTGTAACAGGGATTCTACCCAATAACCCAAGGAAATGGTGAAAAGATTAACTCTATAGGGCCTGTATCCCTATAGGGTCCTACACCTGTATAATAAAAAGAGCAAATATTTGATTGGTTGCTTCGGGTAGCAGCACTTATGTAATGTTGACCTCCTTTCACACATTTGCTTCACTTGAGTCAATAGGAATCAGACAAACATGCCAGGCTCATTTGCTTCTGTTTACCCCATTTAAAAGCCATGAAAGAGGTACATGCCACGTAATATGTGTGCATGTTAGCACTACTAGGATTTGCAGAGCTGTACAATTTTACAAAATAGAAAGGTACAGGGAAGACAACTGCATAATAAATAATAGTAAGCAAATCAGTATAGTATTAAGTGCCATATAGTAAAAGACATTTTAGGAAAAAACACTGCCCCATAGAGCTTACAATCCAAGTGGGTGGATAACATACAGGCAAATATAGGAGGGGGAAGTAAACAAAGGGACTGGTCAGATAGGGTTCTAGTGCTTCAACATTTAGGGGCATATTTATTATTCGCTGAAAAAACGGTGTTAAAAATGCTGTGTAAAATAAATGGTCGAGGTGTTTGCAATTTTACTCCATGCAAATGCCAGATTTGATGCTGTTATTTTACATAACATTTTGCGAATTTTTTAATGCTGTTTTTTTACACAGCGAAGCCTGGGCCATGTGTGGTGTATTATCCCGCTTTTTACATAGCATAATAAATATGCCCCTAAGGAGGACAGAACTGAGTTATAGGTATTGACAAGTAAACCTAGATCAGAAGAAGAACTGGAGCAGGAAAGGCTAGAACTAAGAGAGTTAGATACAGCAGATGCTTCAACATTATGAATGTTAAGAACCAGTATTTTTGGCTGAGGGTTAGCGGAAATGGGAGTGATGATCTGAACCAGGAAATTGGTCACTGCTTAATGTGGAAAGCGAAAGGTTTTTGACTATACTAGACTATGTTAAGGGGGTGACCATCCATATGGGCAGGGACACAATCTCCCCGAGCTGCATTCCCCCTGCCTTCCGCCTGCTAAAATGAAAAATCACCTTCGGCAAGTGCTTTCATTTCCAAATTCGCCTGAAGTTGCCCATCTGAAGTTGCCCGCCCGAAGTTGCCTGCGGAGATTGTCACCCCAAAGAAGAGGCAACTAGTCGTCAGGTGACTAAATCTCCCGGAATCTGCCCGTGTGCCCCTGCCCTATGGGTGGCTGTATTTTCCCACTGCTGGAGATCAAAGAGGAGATTAGATGGGGAAATCAAGATGGCTAGGCCTGAAAGGGGTCATCAATAAGACAATTTAAGTCACCCAATATAATTGTAAGGAGATCAGACAACAGGACTTGTATTCAGTACACAGTACTTGTATTTGTCTGTTTCTGAATCCTGCTGAAAAAGGCATCATTCTAGCCAAATCTCCAACTGAATCCTATATTCGATGCATCCATAAAAAAAGAGTTTTTACTAACCCAAACAACCTTTGAAAACCTTTCTCAATACACGTTGACTTTGTGGATTGCTTATTCTCAAATAGACAGTAACATACATGTTTCTAAAATAGGAACTTCAAGAATGGCATTGAGAAAAACTGTGTGCCTTCAAAAATATATTTTAAGCTAGACTTTTCCCATTGTAAAACAAATCTTCCATCATTGCACTTAAGCTTATTGTCTGTATACTCAAACCAACCAGCAAATTAAAGTTAACAAAATAAAGAAATACATATGTGCATTACAAAAATAAAGTACATTGACTTTAATACAAATATGGAGGTTAAAATATTTAGCAGAAAAGTTCAACTTTTAGATGAGTTGTCTCTACCCCTTTGCTCTCATCTACCACGTAAAAAGTTTATAATTAGTCTTAAGGCTTTGTCCTTTTCTGAAAGATTCTAAATGCTTTATTGTCTATTGCTCAAACTGTAAGAAAGTAATAAATGTCAGTTTAATAGTTTACTGAGCTTGCAATAAAGTTAAAGTCCCTTAGAAGAGTGGCTGAGCAAATACGTTTCGTTTCTCTAGGGCAAACTGAAATTTTACCTCAGGAGAGGGAATCAATTTATATCATTGCAGCTAAGCCATACAGAATACAAATCACACAAATCTTTATAGTACTAAAACTGACCTTTTTCTGTTTCAGATTGTGCAAACATATTTTACTGAATATTTCAACAATACACTGGTGTGAAATGAAAGACTTGGAAAAGAATGCACCAATACCATTAACTGTGGCCAAAATAAGATACAGTAACCCAGTAAAACGATATATGGCAAAACATACTCCTTCCATTAACAAATATTTTTTGCGAGACACTTCTATATAATAAAGTTTGTATTTGTTCCTGCAGTGGTACTCGAAAGATGTGTTAACAATCAAAGTCGATTTAGGCTAATGGCACATGATGTATTTTCTGTCCTGCTAACACCCTGCGTGTGAAGTATCTGACATTACACATCTGACATCACTACGCTGTAGGTGCATAACTGGCATGTTTTTAAAGCTTGCACCCTGCAGGTGCAGGAGTTCAAAGATCTGTGCCCCCCGATGAAGTACAGGTTTGTGGTTTACCTGCAGCATTGTGCTTTGTGTTTCGCACCTTCCCCTATATTCAGTGCAAGTTGCAAAACACAGGCTCCAATGAAATCCCTTTCTGCAAATACTAAATGACCCTTTATCACAGGTGAAATTGCAAAGTTATGTAAGGTATATGTACATTAGACCCTCTTTCAGCAGGATGGTCCTTCACTATGTGGAAGGAACAGGATTTCACCACAGTAGGAATAGCTTTATGAGTTGGAAGGTTTAGCTAGGTTGTCAACACCTCTGGGCAAATTCACTAACCTGCGAAAATTCGCTATCGCAGGCGTCACGCACATCGCAACAGTAAATTCGCCTGGACAACACTAATTCTTGAAGATCCGAAGTTGCGCACAGGGTACCGAACGCTGGCGAAATTATGCTTAGCAGTTCGAAGTTATGCTAGCGTTGGCTAATAAGCATACGGCATGCTGTTAAAGTACAATGGCTGTAAATGCTGCAGCAAATACATTACACTACACAAGGCCAGGGAACATTAATAAAATTATATAAAGTTGTTATAATGCCCTACACATGTGCCCACAGTATAGATTACGTGCCATAAGTTAGCAAATGTAGGGGGGAAGGAAGGTACCCCCCAAAAAAAATTTACAATCTTTTTCAGTCTATCACCCTTTAAATAGGAAAAAACACCAGGGTTTTTGGGAATTTTTTGTTGAGGAACTCCTATCTACTCTATTCCTGGTCTGAGGTGGTGAAGGCAAGTCTGGCAATAGAGAATTTGCGTAGTAACGCTCTTTCGCCAGACCGAAAATTCGCCTGGTGAAGTTGCGCTAGAGTCTATCTCCTTGGTGAAATTATGCCAGCCAAATTACGCCAGCTACCGTTAGTAAATCGGCAAAGTGCCGAAATTATGTCACAATGGCGAATTTTAGCCAGTGTTAGCCGCTTCGGCCTTTAGTAAATTCCCCCCCTCATGTGGTCCAGATCCCCTACAGTAGACATAGTACAGGGATATAATATAGACTGATTCTCTTGTCAGTACTGTAGTCCCTTTCCTTAGGCAGCAGAGCCTAGAGCTACTCCCTTCTCTCCTCCTAGGGGGAGAACAAAGCTGCTCTTTGTAAGTAAAGCTCAGTGACTCTTTCTTATAGAGTGCTATAAAATTGCTATCCTGTTCACTAGCTAGACCTTGTTCACAGGGTCCCTGCTCCCTGAATTCTCCCTGAATTCTCTGAAGGGGTTGTCTCTAAAGAGCCTAAGACTTCTGGGGCCTTGTTGATCCCAAACTCAATGGAACAACCTAGGGGTCAATGAAATGAATAGATAAATAAGTGTAACTAGACACACAGGCTGTTGCCCAGCAACTAGAGAAAAGATTAAATGTAGGGAATAAAAGCCATAGGGGCTGTTAACCCTATGGGTCCCTATTTAAATACATATGAGGCCTCCTTAGACTCACTAGATACTCTACATGGATCTACCAAAATCCTTCTTAGTGAAATTGTTATGGAAAGGCAGAAATAAGCAAAAAAAGTCTCAGTATCAAGACCTGGCAGTGGCTAATACACATATTTTCCTTTTGTTTTGTATTAGTTGCACCTAATATAGTGTTTATTCTAGTTTGTATTGTATGTATTCTGAGAATGACAGCTGCTTCTTCCTTACTGCATTATAAGTTAAATTGATAGAACGTTTGACATTATTCATTTAAACCAAAAGCTATATGTGCAAAGCACTAGGTAACATTAGTGAAGTAAATAAAAATAATAGCAATTGAAAATAAAAAACATGCTGAATATTTTCTTATAGAACAACATTTTTAAACATATATATATATATATATATATATATATGTGTAAAATAAAAATATATATATATATTGCATTTCATCGCTAATCCCTTTGTGTCTTCTGCACTGTGTTAAAATGGACAATTAAAGCTAATTATTCATTATGGGCAACACACGTTATATCTTCGTTAGCAAAAGGCGAAGCATATGTGAGTTCCCTTAGGTTAAGCTCATCCATATGGCACCATTTGCCTTATGAATTACAAATATAACTCAAAGCAACTTTTCATCTAATTTTCTAAAGTTTTATTAAGATTTAAGACAGATATGTAAGTCTTGCTTTTTAAATTAATGACTGTATACCCAATTATGCTGTTTCCTTTTTGGAAAAAAAAATATTAATGATAGTATTGCAGATAATGAGCAATATGAAACATTTTGACAGGAAAAGAAAACTGACAAATACAATATAAATTATTTTTATATTAAAACTTTTCTGCCAGTCAGTATAGGAACTAAAAATTGCTCCATCTCTATATCTATTCTTTGAATTGTGAGAAGCATAGAGACAATCCCCCTGCAGACCAACAAATATCAGAGGTAAAGGCCACAGAGTAAAGTTTGACTTCCTAAAGTGATGTTTAAAAAGGTTTTAAATGAAAACAATGCCAACTAAGGTAAACTATTTGGGGCTAAAAGTTGTCAGTATCATACAAAAAATAAAGAAAAAAAATACAGTATATTACAGTTGTAACACACGCAAGTGTTTAAGAGATGTTCATATATCAAACTGCTGGAGTTTGAAAAGGTCATAAATCATATTGTATTGGATGTTTTTTCAGCTATTGAAAACCCAATATTTTTTTCTTATGTATTATTGTATGCTAACAGTTTATGTTACTGCCTCACTAGTGTACCTGACAGTAAATTTTATAAACATACAAGGATTTTACTGATGCTAATGTAGACATGTGCAGTATATGTGCCATCACATTTACCATATTTGCTCTCCACATTGATTGTGATATGAGCTAATTGGTTGGATGAAAGTTAAGAGAAGCACAGTCAAAGTATGAAGCACTTCAAAATAATAAAGATAATTCCAGTTTATTAAAAAATACTTTCTGCTATATGCATTTAAACAGCAATGTGCAAGTTAGGAAAATACTTTAGGATCCTACTTCTTGAAGGAATTTTTACATTTACGTTAACTTTTAGTGTTAATAGAATGGACAATTCTAAGCAACCTCTAAGTTGGTCTTCAGTTTTTTATAAGTCACTGACCCCATCTAAAAACAAATGCTCTGTAAGGCTACACATTTATTGTTGCTACTTTTTATTACTCATTTTTCTGTTCAGGCCCTCCTCATTGATCTTATTCGATCAATGCATGGTTGCTAGGGGAATTTGGATCCATAGGCGTTGGAAACGGGGCCAAGGGGGACATGCCCCCCCAGAATTTTGACCCCCGGATTCCAGAAATTGCTGCCCCTCGCACAACATCATAAAAAGCAACACTGGTGGTTCAGTGGCTTACTTTACCAGAAGCGGACTCACTAGTAGAAATTTAAAATGAAGATAGTGCATAGTAGTTTAATGGGCATGAGAAAGAAGCAGCAGCAACAAGTACAAAGATAAGGCAGCAGGAAGCTCAAACAGCCTTTGCCCCTCCCCACTTCCTTTATTACAGCAGTCCTCTTCTAGGTGTAACTCATGTGGGTATTTGGCATGCAGGTCATGACCCATGCATCCGCCTACACTCACTCCTCTGACACATAATAACCCGTGACAAATATCATTATTTGGAATGATCATGGCCACAGCTTTTATTAATACATAACAATGTATAACATCAATACAAATGTAATCGTGAATAATTTTCCATAACATCCATTTATATAACATTGCAACAATTCCATTAGGTAATAATAATGAGTAACCCCAACTTGTCTTCCTGAGCCCATTGTCAGTCTACCCCTTCCAAAGTAACCCAGGCTCTCCTCCAGCCGCCCAGTTCCTAGCTGAGAGGATCCCTGCCGCCTCTCCTGGGGCTTCCTATTGCCCCCCTTTAGTACTCCATCAGTTACACGTGGTCACCCACCTTAAGGGGTTAAACCACCCAATTGACCTGATATGTCCTCCCATAACAGATCACCTCCCCGGTAGACTGACAAAAAGACCCGCCTGTGCTGTGACAAATACCCCTATCCCCTTTTATAGCCCACTATATTCTTAACTCCCAAACCCTCCGGGCATTGCTTCTCAACAGCTTTGACCAATTAGAGAATTAAACCCACAATAAAGGGAGGGTGGGTGGGACCTTCTTTCCTGCTGTCCACATAAAATGGTGGATAGCCCAGCCTACCCAGCTCCTTTTGTTTCCCTCTCTCTGGCTGTTGCTATGCCCCTTCCCCCCCCTTTCCCTCCAATCTCTGCCTATCACCCGCTGGCATGCAGAGCTGGGTCATGCAGCCCCTCCTCTGACTTCGCTGCTATGGGGCTCTCATGACCCATGCATCCGCCTACACTCACTCCTCTGACACATAATAACCCGTGACAAATATCATTATTTGGAATGATCATGGCCACAGCTTTTATTAATACATAACAATGTATAACATCAATACAAATGTAATCGTGAATAATTTTCCATAACATCCATTTATATAACATTGCAACAATTCCATTAGGTAATAATAATGAGTAACCCCAACTTGTCTTCCTGAGCCCATTGTCAGTCTACCCCTTCCAAAGTAACCCAGGCTCTCCTCCAGCCGCCCAGTTCCTAGCTGAGAGGATCCCTGCCGCCTCTCCTGGGGCTTCCTATTGCCCCCCTTTAGTACTCCATCAGTTACACGTGGTCACCCACCTTAAGGGGTTAAACCACCCAATTGACCTGATATGTCCTCCCATAACAGATCACCTCCCCGGTAGACTGACAAAAAGACCCGCCACAGTATGCCGAGCTGGACTCCTTCAGCTCCGCATACAACGCCATGCCCTCCATGCCAATGTAATGGCCTCCTGGAAACTGAAATTAAATAGGTCTAGGCCCAAATCGTTCAAATGCACTCCATCCGGTCGAAAATAACTCCGTTCTTTTTCAAGATCCATGTGCCTCACTATTATACCTCCATTCCCCTGCACAAATTTGGAAACAGCCCTGTTGATCTTAACCCTAGCTCTATTTACTGCTTGATGCGAATGGGCCCCCCTCCAATAGGCTCTAGGGATGATCTCTGACCATATTAGCACAACCCCAGGGAAAAGGGACCACAACCTGAGACAATCCCTCCTAATGTCTTTTATTAGGAATTTCATGGGACATTGACCTACATCATTGCCCCCTGCATGTAAGACAATAATGTTAGGTGGGCCGAATTCTTTTGCTTTTTGCACGACCAGGGGTACAATTTCCTCCCATTTAAGCCCCCTCCTGCTGACCCACCGCAACTGCACCTGCGTTTGCTGAAAACCCAACTGACCATCTGCCCGATGAAACATAGCCCGATGCGCTGCCCAATGTATGTATGAATGTCCCAGAAGCCACGCCATGCAGGGCCGGGTACCTGAAAGAGATATAATAATTTTAACGTTCAACTCTATTTGGTCTAATGTAAGAACGGAACCTGTTAGACTCCCATCTGCCAATCCGCCTAATGACCGCTTCGTCCAAACCCCATCGGGCCGCTTCTGTGGCGGCCCCTATTCTAAAGGAATGACTCCCGTATTCGGCCGCCGCTAGGTTTAAACCGCCCAGCGTCCTCCTCAGCACCGCTACAAATTGAAATTTAGAGAGGGCCGACCCATCCTGGTGAATGAGAAAAATGCCCATTTGTTCCCTCCTGACCCTACAGTATTCGTCAAAACATTTTACTGGGCAAGCGTCGAATCCCCCTACCCCCTGAAGCTCCACTAAAAAACCTTTTCCGCCCTTGTCCGTTTTCGCCTCTCGAATCCTAATCGACAAGCTGTGTTCTTCCCTACTTATGTCCTCTCGCAAAACCCCCCCTAATCCTGCCCTGTTGGAACTCACCAGCTCAGATATTCTAAATGCCCCAAAGAAAGCCCATGAAAACGCCAGTCTGAATAACAACAGCTCAAATGGTGACTGTGCAATGCAACCCAATTGGCTAAAAATTCCCTCCAAAATGTTCAGGGTGATGGGCCTCCTAATGTCCGTTGACCTCCTTCCCTTCTTGAACCCCTTAACCGCTTGTTTGATTGCAAAATCTTTTGTGACATCCGTCCAGCCCCGAAATTTGAAAAGAAAAGCCAAAGCCGATAGCTTCCTTTCAATCACACTGACGGACACGTTACTGTCAAAATCTTTTGACAGTTGCCACGCCAGGAGCCCCAGCCTGTCATCACTGTTGCCCGACACCCCCATCTCTTGCTCTAATCGAGCCCAGTCACACCACACTTTATTGTAACTGCTCCAGGTACTTGGCGCTAATGACCTTCTTACCCACTCCATCATACCTGATGCACCAGCTCCCAAATCCGGCCTGGGCATCGCTCTCCCTCCGGCTCCGCCTCGGGCGCCAGCCCACGAAATCTGATCCACTGTGAGCGAGACAAAGCATCAGCAATATCATTAACTTCACCTGGTATGTGCTTTGCCCTAAAATGTATATTGCATTGCAAACACCGTAACACCATGTGTCGCAGAAGAGCTAGCACTGGGCGAGACGAGGAAGTCAAGTTATTGACCGCTGCCACAGCTGCTGTATTGTCCGACCTAAACAGCACCGATCTGTTCGCTAACAATCGACCCCACAGCTCAACCGCCACCACAATTGGAAAAAGCTCCAAAAACGCCAAATTGCCGGTAAGTTTACTGTTTGTCCATTCCAACGGCCATTGTCCCGCACACCATTTCCCTTGGAAATATGCCCCAAAGCCAATTGACCCTGAGGCATCCGTAAAAAGAGCAATTTCCGAATTTTCGACTGTGGTCCCCATCCAATAAGCCTTCCCATTGAAATCTCGAAGGAAATCACTCCAAACCGCTAAGTCTGCTTTGTGCCCCGAATTGAGCCTAATGAAGTGGTGTGGCTGCGTGACCCCTGATGTTGCCAAGGCCAACCCTCTGGAAAAAACCCTCCCCATGGGAATAATTCTGCACGCAAAGTTCAGTTTACCCAATAGGGACTGGAGCTGTCTTAGTGTTACCTTCTTTGCCCTCCTTGCATAGCTTATGTCCTCGGCCAGCACGGACACTTTTTCCGCAGGTAACCTACATTCCTGCCGTATGGTATCAATCTCTATTCCCAAAAATTTCAGACATGTCGTTGGCCCTTCCGTTTTTTCCTCTGCTAAGGGGACCCCAAACTGTGCCGCCACGTCCTGCAATGTCTGGAGGAGCACTGCGCACAAATTAGACTGAGAAGGGCCCACACAGAGAAAATCATCCAAATAATGAATGACTGACCCCACGCCTGCCTTGGTGCGCACCACCCACTCCAGAAATGTACTGAAGGCTTCGAAGTATGCGCATGAAATTGAGCACCCCATGGGAAGACTCCTGTCAACATAGTAATGTCCCTCAAAATGGCAACCCAACTTATGCAGTGACTCAGGATGCACCGGCAATAGCCGGAAGGCAGATTCCACGTCAACCTTAGCCAACCAAGCCCCTTTTCCCGCTCGCCTTGCTAGCTGCACTGCTTCGTCAAAAGATGTATAAGACACCCGTACTAAACCCTTATCAATGTCATCGTTGACTGACTCCCCCTTTGGGTAGGAAAGATGGTGTATCAGTCTGTACTTTCCCGCCTCTTTCTTGGGCACTAGCCCCAATGGTGATGTCCGAAGGTTCGGTAAAGGGGGTTCTTTAAAAGGGCCTGCCATGCGACCCAAATCCACTTCCTTCTTCAATTTTTCCAACACTAACGCTGGATTCTCCCGTGCTGACCTTAAGTTTTTGTTGGCCCCCCCTTTTGTTTTTGTCCCCCCAGGAATCTGGAAACCCTCCGAAAAACCCCTCCGCAACAGATCCGCTTTTCCACGGTCTGGATATTCATTTAGCCAAGGGACCATCGCCTCTATTCTCACTGGTGTCACTCCCTTTTCCAGGACCCCTCCTGAAATCGCTCCCTTCTCTTTTTCCCTTCTTAAAACATCTGCTAAGTGGGTGGTTCCCGGCACACAGGGAACATTCATGTCGGAAACGACAGGATGCCCCCCATTTGCAATGGCTGTCGTTAAACAGCCAACACGTTCCTTTTTTGTGCGCTCCAGCAGGGCTGGAAGGCTGCCCGCTGGAGCTGCCCTGAAAGGGCTGCTGCCCTGAAGTTCCCTGTGTGCCGTAGCCTTGATAGCCTTTATTGTTCATTAACCTCATCCACAAACCAATGTCTCTATGATCCCAATTCAGATCTTGCCTAATCGACATTCTCTGTCTGAACTGCTCGTCATACCGAAGCCAGGCGAGGCCCCCGTACACTCGGTTTGCTTCCCAAATGTTATCCAAGTAGCAGAACAATGCCGAACACTGCTCTGGATGTTTTTCACCCACTATACTGGCTAAAATTGAGAACGCCTGCAACCAGTTCCCGAATGTCCTAGGGATGAGTCTAAAGCGCCTCCTGTCCTCATCTTCCTCCTTCCTATGCTCCTTGCCTTTTTCAAACTTGTCAATGTTAAACCTTTCCAGGGGTAGCAACGTGAAAATGTCTACATACTCGCGTTTCCATATTTTTTCCCGCACCTCTGGTTTCAGGTGCGCCCCCATAGGACCCTCGAAGCAAATGTACGCATGCCCCTTGGATGCATCAGACATAGGAATTGGTTTGTCCCCCGATTTTGTCGTTGCTGCCTCCCCCGCTCCCTTTGCCCCTGTTGAGGTTGATATGTTACTCCCCGCAGAGCCTGCCACCTGGCCTTTACTGTCCCAGTGACCTAAAAGTTGACGCAGCCCTGCCATGAAATCTGCCAACGACTCCCCCCCTAAGTGAGGAGCGCCTGGAATAGTAGTGTCAGTGTTTGCCCCTTGCCCCGTGAGAATACCTTGTCCTGTGGTATTGATGGTATCAGTCCCTGTTGCCGTGTCTGCGCCACAGTCTTGGGTTGTCCGCGGTTGCTGCACGTCTCCGTCTCCTCTTCTGTTAACCTGAGAAAACATAAGTGGGGGGGGTACACCTTGGCTGGCAGTGCTAACAGACACTGCTGCCCTTTCCCTACCCACCGCTGTGACGCTGGGACTCGCCGACCCTGCCAACCATACTTGGCGCCCTGCCACCGAACCTCCTGCTGGCCCTGCCTGTGGCACTCGTGCTGGTGAATTCCCTTGTAAGGCTGAACCTCCGCTCCAGGCAGCCGTCTGGGGGTCGCCATCCAGCCCCCCCCCTCTCCTGCTCTGTTCCGTTCTGTGCCAGCACTAGTGTTCATTGCCTGGGCCCCCCCAACAAAATCCCCCCTCTGATTTGCAACTTGGGCCTCCCTGGAGAATGAGCGCCCCCCCTGCTCACTTGGTACAGTCCATCTGCCGGTTTCCTGCCTTTGCGCATGCTCCCTTAATATGCCGGCAACTACCGCATCTCCTTCATTACTCGCCTGACCGCCGATGCGAACGGACGTCTCACTCTCCTCCTCTGTAAGTTGCTGGGTCTGGAACTCCGCACCTAGCTGGGGATGTCGGCTGTCTCCTCCGTCGTTGCTGCGGGTTGCTCCGCAACCCCTCTGGCCTGGCTGACGGCTTCTCCTGCTGCCCCTCTGCGCCGTGGATGTACCGGCAGTGGGGGTGTTGCGCCGCTCCTCCGTCAGGCGGCTGTCGCGGCCTGCTGTTCCGGACCGCCCGCTCCCCTTACCACGGACGGTCACTGCCTGCGGGCTCCGCGACGGGACCCTCCGGCGCTGGGTTGGAGGTGATGGGCTGAGGCGTGTCGGCGGCCTGGATCTGCGGGTCCTCACACCAGAAGGCGGTGACTGCTGGGGCTGTTCCTCTGGCAGCAGCTGCCGAAGCCAGTCGTCTCCCCTGCGCTCTGCCTCTGCCCTAATGCGAGCTAAGAGGGCATCCATATCATCTGCCATCTGGGGTAGGTAAGTGAACTTCCCTCTCACTGTGCCCTCTCACAACCTTCTTTCCTGCTGTCCACATAAAATGGTGGATAGCCCAGCCTACCCAGCTCCTTTTGTTTCCCTCTCTCTGGCTGTTGCTATGCCCCTTCCCCCCCCTTTCCCTCCAATCTCTGCCTATCACCCGCTGGCATGCAGAGCTGGGTCATGCAGCCCCTCCTCTGACTTCGCTGCTATGGGGCTCTCATGATAAGGCTATGGAGCTCTCAGTTAGTGTATTTGTCAATTCTAATTTAATTGCTGTTTTACTGGCTTCTGTGAAACGTGTGTGTCTGTGTTTGAGTATCCCTATGTGCGCCTGAGTGTCTGTGTATCTGAGTCTGTGTGTGTATGTGCCTGAGTCTGTGCCTGTGTGTGTGTCAGACACACACAGGCACAGACAAGGATTACAGAGTACAATAGGGTTTACAAACTAAAAGGTTAGGGTACAATTGAGACATTAGGATTGTATAAACAATTTGTCATTTTTGATACAGCAATGATTAATTAAGGTACATCGAATAGGCCTCTTTAAACAGATGGGTCTTTAAGGAGCGCTTGAAAGTTGCAGGATTTCCCCAGAGGATGTCCTAAAATGCTTTCCGTACATGCATACATGTATTCTATAAGATTCAAGACGGAGTTGGTATTGCTTTTTGGCAAGTAAGGGTATACAGGAATACTGAAAATAGCCCATAGTACAAGTTGATCCAGGGACTGGTCCAATTACCATCCTGGGGTCAGGAATGAATTTTCCCCCCACATGAGGCAAATTGGAGATGTTTCAGAAGGTTTTTTTTCCCTTCACTGGATCAACTAGTTTAATTTAGACCAAAATGTTGAACACATGTCTTTTTTCAACCTAAATTACCATGTTACAATAAAATAAGGACCTTTAATGTCCTGATTGCTGGGAGCAGTGGGACAAAAATTGTAGAACGTTTTTTTTAATCTAAATTACCATGTTAATATAAAATAAGGACCTTTAATGTCCTGATTGTTAGTGCAGTGTGATAGAAACTGTACAACTGCCCCATTATAATATAACATTATCTAACCATCAGAAAAGGCATAATTGCAGTGAGAGATATTTTCATTTTCCACATTTTCCACATTACAAATGTAGTTACTGTATGGCTGTTCCTCCTATGGGTTACACAGTTCTCCAGACCTACAGCTCCACATACCTTGCTTTTTGACAGGGGAAGAGAGACAGCCAGTGCTTGGGGTGCCAGTAATTACTGCCTCTGTTTATTATGTGCTTCAATTGCCATGTTAGTGCCTCTTATGGTATACAATGTGCTTGTGGTCATAATACCTACTGTCTTTTCTTTATAGTTTGCTTGAGATAATTGATAACTTTATAATATGCTTGGAATGCCTGTACTCACTGATAATATATAATGTATTTTGGTGCCAATACCCACTTCATTTTATTGAATATTTTGCTTGGTGTACCATATCCACTACCTCATAGTTATAATGTGCTGGACATTCACAGTGTCTTTATGGCAGTGCTGCTAATTACCCATGGACATATTATGTCTTATACAGTAACTAAAACTGATATACAACTTCCATGTTCCATCAGTTTCTGCTTTTTGACACTGCGGAATGAAAATGTATTACCATAGCCAAGTTTGCTCCAGGTCTCATAACCCATATATAGTGACCAGCCATCTGTTTAATTATTTAATTTTAATTATTTATTTATTATTTTAATATCATGTTGTTCTAGGTTATCAGACTTGGAGAAAATGTTTCCACCACTGCAATAGTTTTCCTCAAAATTCTGTTAAAATATGCATTAAAGTGGGTGGAGTCTAAAAGGGTATGGCCTAAAAGTATCCATGGCAAAAATGTCAGCAGCATGCTAAGCAAGCCGCCTATCCACTGCCTTTTAACCTCCAAAATCAAAAACGTTTTCTGCTGCCTATGTTTGGATATTTGTTAAAATTGCAAACTGAAGAGCTGCTGAGTAACAAACTCAACTCAAAAACCACAAATAAAAAATGAAAACCAATTGCAAATTGTCTCAGAATATCAATCTCAACATCATACTAAGGGGCCGATTCACCAAGGGTCGAATATCGAGGGTTAATTAACCCTCGATATTCGACTAGGAATTGAAATCCTTCGACTTCGAATATCGAAGTCGAAGGATTTAGCGCAGAAAATTCGATCGGACGATCGAAGGATTATTCATTCGATCGAACGATTAAATCCTTCGATTCGAACGATTCGAAGGATTTTAATCCAACGATCGAAGGAATATCCTTCGATCAAAAAAAGTTAGCCAAGCCTATGGGGACCTTCCCCATAGGCTAACATTGACTTCGGTAGCTTTTATCTGCCGAACTAGGGGGTTGAAGTTTTTTTTAAAGAGACAGTACTTCGACTATCGAATGGTCGAATAGTCGAACGATTTTTAGTTTGAATCCTTCGATAGTCGTAGTCGAAGGTCGAAGTAGCCCATTCGATGGTCGAAGTAGCCTAAAAAAACTTAGAAATTCGAAGTTTTTTAACTTCGAATCCTTCACTCGAAGTTAGGGAATCGGCCCCCAAAAGTTAACTCAAGAGTGAACAACTCCTTTAAAAACCTTTGATTGCTCCTAGCTTCAATTCATACTGTATATGTGAAAGACAAAGAAACCGTCTGTTTATATTATGGGGCCGATTCACCAAGGGTCGAATATCGAGGGTTAATTAACCCTCGATACTCGACTAGGAATAGAAATCCTTCGACTTCGAATATCGAAGTCGAAGGATTTAGCGCTGAAAATTCAATCGAACGATTGAAGGATTATTCATTCGATTGAACGATTAAATCCTTCGAATCGAACGATTCGAAGGATTTTAATCCAACGATCGAAGGAATATCCTTTGATCAAAAAAAGTTAGGCAAGCCTATGGGGACCTTCCCCATAGGCTAACATTGACTTCGGTAGCTTTTATCTGCCGAACTAGAGGGTCGAATTTTTTTTTAAAGAGACAGTACTTCGACTATCAAATGGTCGAATAGTCGAGCGATTTTTAGTTCGAATCCTTCAATAGTCATAGTCGAAGGTCGAAGTAGCCCATTCGATGGTCGAAGTAGCCCAAAAAACACTTCGAAATTCGAAGTTTTTTTACTTCGAATCATTCACTCGAAGTTAGTGAATCGGCCCCTAAATGTACAGCCAATAGGGCCTTTGCTCCTGCCCAAAGCCTGATGTACCGGTTATAGCAGCCATAAATGAAGAGTAGTGATGGGTGACTTTTCGCCATTTCGCCGAAAAATTTGTGAATTTCCCTTGAAATTTTCGCCAGTGAATTTTCGCGCCCGTTTTGCAAATATATTCGCCAAATTTGCCTCGAATTGGTGCCTGGCGAATAAATTCGCCCATCACTAATGAAGGGTTGTTGAGAGTCCAACACATGTATCTTATGGGGGTGAGGGTGGACTTAGAGCAGGGGTGTCCAAACTTCTGGCTCGCCGGGCCACATTGGAAAAAGAAAAATTGTCTGGGGCCACACATGAAATACACAAACATGTTTGATTTGTAAAAGTAGAGGAAATACACAGAAAAGAACTACAATACCAGTTGAATAACCAGATGGAGCGATACACTTGAATATGGGACACCTGGATATTAAATAGACTTATTATTATATTATTATTACTAACTGGGCAATGGGCAGAGTCCCCCCTCCTCCTATTTCCTCGGGAACCGAGCATTTTAAACTGGGCCACATTCATATGCATCCTGGGCCGCATATGGCCCTCGGGCCGCAGTTTGGACACCCCTGATTGAGAGGATGCATAGTGTTGGTGCTAATTTTAACAAACTAATTATTATTAATAAGATTTTCAAAGTAATACTAGCACTTGCCTCTAATACATGTCCCATAAACTACCTTTAGACACAAAAGAAATACAGCAAATGCATTTTTGAAAGGAAAACTAGCATATTGTTTTTTTTAATGGTTACATGATTTTTAGTAGACTTAAAGGGGAGGTTCTCCTTTATGTTACCTTTAGGTCAAATTATTTATCAAAGGTCAAATTTTAGAGTTTTTTATACCTCGAATGAACTCACAACTTGAATGGTATCTTATTTTAGAAAAAACTTAAATGGCAAAAACTTAAATCAGCGAGTATGGGGTTAACAACCCAAAAACTAGAATTGATATACATGTAATAATGAGTATTCAGCAGGAACAAATTTGAATTGCTCAAATTGACTACGTTTTCGGGCAAAACCCTACAAAAAAACCTTGAACATCATGAAGGCTATTAACATCTTCAAATGGTTAAAAGGACCTCTGCCATGGACTCCTACATGATCTCGACAGGTTCTAGATGGTGTATTGTCGAATTCAAGCTATCTCCAGGGTCGGGGTATAATAAATTTCAAATCTTATTTTATTTCATCTTATTTTAAAAAAAACTCGAAAAAATGTGAGTTTTGATTTTACCTGAAAATGTAAATTTTGACTAAAAAAATCAACTTGAATTTTCTTGGAAAACACAACTCGATCCTTAATAAATCTGCCCAATAGTATATAATAGAATGGCTAATACTAAGCAACATTTCAATTAGCCATCATTTTTTATTCTGTATAATTTTCAAATGATGTGCCTTCTTCTTCTGACTCTTTCTTCACTGACCCCATCTAAAAAATAAATTCTCTGTACGGCTGCAAAGGTATTGGTTTTGCTACTTTTTATTACTCATCTTTCTTTTCAGTCCCTCTCATATTTATATACCAGTCTCTAATTCAAATCAATGGATGATTGTTAGGGTAATTTGGAGACTAGCAACCACATTTCTGAAATGGCAAATTAGAGAGCTGCTGAATAAAAAGCTAAATAACAAATAATAAAAAAATAAAAATAAAGAATTTCACTCTACAACAAACTAAGGGGTTTGTTTATCAAAGAGTGAAGTTAGATATCACCAGAGTATGCTAGAGTGAAAATCTGCCACTCTTCATTCATTTCTATGGGATTTTGAAAGGCGTATTTATCAAAGGGTGATTTTTCACTTTTACCCATTGATAAATTCTCTTTTAAAAATCCCATAGAAATGAATAGAGAGTGGTGGAATTTCACTTTAGAGGACTGTGATGATCTCTAGCTTCACTCTTTGATAAATATACCCCTAAAGGTGAACAACCCCTTTAAGGTATTAAGATCCAAATTGCGGAAAGATCCATTACTTGGAAAACCCCAGGTCCCGGGCATTCTGGATAACAGGTCCCATACCTGTATATAATATATATTTCTAAAGATTAAAACTATTGTGAAAATACATTTAACAATTTCATCTTCATGTAACTGTGGATAATTTAATACCAAATCAATCTGAATATGTTAAATCTGTAGAAAAGGAAAGCATTGCAGACCCATTAGAAATTATTTAATGATCTGATCAGATGTCCCTAGCCTAAAAGTTAGCCAAACTTTTGGCTTATTTAAATCATGTGCCACCTCTTATTGAACTATATCGCTTCCCCTCAGATTCACTTGCGTGCGGTTCAGGGCTTACATTCACATTTAATTTTTGGTCCTCTGTAACACTTCATCATTTTTTTTCTGCATATCTGCTTTTATAGTCAAAAGCTCTTCATCAATATCTTCGGTGGTATTTTGCCTTTTTCCTCAAGGTATACATATCAAATTGCTTTTATGAAGTCTCTGCTGACATGAACTGTGCCTTACTATTGCATTCCATCTGTACTACATTGTATTAAAGTTTTCCCATTCCGTCTGAAAATCTGGTCCAATTTACTGTTAGTACTGCGGTGTCTCTGGAGATTCTCTGTAATACTGTAATTTTACTGAAATTAGATTATGGAAAAAGAGAAGCGAAGCTTGCAGGTGACTTCTCATTATGCTGATTATGATAAATTTGTTTTGATCCCTGCTTAAAACGTGGGAATGGCCCCAAATAATTTGAAGGTGTAAAAGTCAGTTTGCAAAACCAGTTTGAATCAATTTGAATAACTACAAAAGGAACAATGAACAGAACAGTTGACTAGATGATTTCTTGTTTATAACAGTGATGTTAAAAACAAATATTCTTATGAGAAAGTTGTCTAAAGGCATATTTTATTAAAAAGCAGGGCTTTCTAAATGAATGCATACATATATAGGTTTGAAAGAATGATACTTAGTCCATTGGGTTTACCATTTAGTGTATAACTTGCATTCATTTCATTTATACTGAAGTGCATGATTTTAAGTTTATTAATATTGAATCACATTTGCCAATTTGCTGGCCAATTCTTCAATTCAGTCAACATGCATTCTGCATGGAGCTAGTTTGAGGTGAAGCAATGAAACTAGCTATTTAAAGTCAATATGTGACAAAGGGAAGGCCTACTCATTGCTGAAGGTTAGGGATGTCTCCAAGTTAAAGAAACAGCAACACAAAGAAATTAAAGTGTTTTGAAGTACACTAGAACCCCATTTTATGAAATTTATAATGGTGGAACCACAAAAAAAACTAATGTAATGTAATATGTAATATGAGGGAAAACTGAAAAATCATGGAATGTAAAACTGAGGTTTCACTGTAATTTAAATATAATGTACTCTCCCCCTGCACTAGTAAACCGGTGTGTTTGCTTCAGAAATGCTACTATAGTTTATATAAAGTAAATAAATGCTAAATGGCTTATCTTACAGATAGCAGACAAGCTCTGTACACAGAACTATAAACCTATTGTATTCAGTGTGTATCTATTATCTGCTATGCAATCTGTGCCTTTTCTCCTTTTTCTCAATGAATGGCTGCCCCCATGGTTACACCTCAATAGTACATTACATTTTAATTATATTTAAATTGCTTTAAACCAGTTAATATTTGGGGTCACTGTTCCTTTAAAGGAGAAGGAAAGCTATGAAGGCATTTTATTGTCAATAGATTAGCTGCAGTAGTGCAAGCTAGAATGTTGAATTTATACTGTAGAATGTTTTACCATAGTAAAAAGCTCTAGATGCTCTATGTTTGTTTAGGCTAGCAGATGCAGTATTAGCTTGGTGTGACATCACTTCCTGCCTGAGTCTCTCCCTGCTCACTTATAGCTCTGGGCTCAGATTACAGCAGAGGGGGGAATAGGAGCAAACTGAGCATGCTCATGCCTGGGGCAAGCAGGTTTAAGCTAAAGGCAGGAAGTCTGATGCAGAAGCCCATGTGTACACAATAGAAGGAAAGAAAAACTGTGTTTTGTTTTGAAAGAGGACTCAGAGCAGCATTACTACTAAACTGAGAAGTTGAATGGTTGGAAGCTTTGTAGTAGAAAAATAGAAAACGTAATTAATTTTCTGTAGTGGTATCTGGTTTAAAGGAACAGGTAAACATGAAACAGGGTAAATAGGTTGTGCAAAAAAAATATTGTTCAATATAGTTATAGTAGAACCCCCGATTGGTTACTGATTGGAAACAGGTTAGAATTGTGAATGTTTGACATTCACTCACTCCAGCCTTTATTGATTACATTTTTGGCTAACTAACTATATTGAAAACATTTTTTATTTTGCATAGTTTATTTAACCAATTTCATTTTTACACTGAACAGTTTCTTTAAAGCCATTGTACATGAGATAAAATGAAATGTTTTTATAACACATATAGCATACCCACATTAGATGCTGCCATAATTTAATCAATGTAATATTCAATTACTGGATAAAGTCTGTTATTCAGCAATGACCTAAAGATACTTTAATCACCAAGGAAATGCTTTAATATGATTTTAAATAGAGGTATTTGCATTTGTAGAAGGCAATAATACATGTTTTAAATAATTCAACTAGATATAATATAGGATGCAAGCTTGCATTGTGGAAAATGAGGTTCAGGTTAACTTCATGTAAATTTGTATGACATTTTAAGGAAGTTTTGCCAATAAAAATTTTATGGAACCGGATCCACATTTATATATATTGCAGCTACATTAAAGGAAAGTGTGTATTTTGACATCATAATATATAGAAATGTTCTTCTGGAAAAATAAAAGGTTTATTTGGCTGATTGTAAAACTGGATATATAAAGCCCCCCTGTTGGTGGCTGAGCTTCATAAAAAGCTTGTGATTTACAATATCAAGAAGTAAAAGTAAGCAATAAACTAAGGGTTCTCTATGTCTCCAAAGCAGGGACTATTTAGCAACAAAAACTATTTAGCAACAATATAAGTCAGAAATAATTTTTTGTATATGAATACCATTTATGTTGCAGAGAAAATGAGGATTGCATTATATTAATTGAATAAAGTCACAAAAATACAATACTTGCTGATTTTTTAGTTGAAAATTGTAATGTTGCGTTATGCTGCCCAATAATGTTAAATGGCATAAAACTGAATATTAATGTTGTTGTTTTAATGTCTGAGATTAAAATGCCATGTCACAAAGTACATTTTATGTCATCTTGGGAGACATTTTAAAACTGCATTTGCTTTACAGATTAAATAGAGAATTTAAACAAATGTCTAAATTATATTTCCATGAAAAAGTATAGGAAACATAGTAACATTTACTGGTTTGATTCAGCAAGCAATCTTACTGCAATTTAGCTTATGGAAATGATATACAGTGTACTGAGTACAATTTTAATGTTCTGTGCCTGGATGACCACACAAAATTTCCAAGGGGGTTGCAAAGTCATCAAGCAGAAACAAACTGTGTTTCTAAGACTTCTAAGGCTTCTGTAACAAAGTCTTAGATAGTTTAAAATGTGCGCACAAAAGATTTTTTTGCGCACATATCCGAGTAAGCATTTGAGGGAACATTGGCGTAATTGCCAACTAACATGTGGTATGAGAAATAATTGGCCCATGGCATGAAATAAGTTGACCAGCACCACATTATTTTCCATATACAGTACATATGCATTGCAAGTATAGCAGGGGTACAATCTGCAATTTTTTGTTTCAATGAAAACTCTCCTGCTTCAAGTTTCCATCTTTCGACAATACACTTCCTCCTTATAAACACCAACACAAATCTTCATCCACACAAACAAGCACAAACAAGCAATATATTTAGAATTAGAGGAATAAATATAATAAAAATAAAGGACTTAATAGACAGGGGAACCAGAGCTAAAAAAATCAAGCCTGAAAGCCAAAGCAAAATGTATAGAAACAAGCAAATTCAAAAAGCAGGACTGAAAATAGACAAAGGGCAAATGAAGAGAGCTGAGAAATAGTGATGAGCGTATTTATTCGCCAGGCGCGAATTTGCGGCGAATTTGCGCGATTTGCTGCCAGCGAATAAATTTGCAAAACGCCTGAGAAAATTTGCCCAAAAAAATTTGCCGGCGTCAAAAACGGACACCGGTGTCAAAAAAACGGGCACCAGCATCAAAAACAGACGCCGGCGCCATTTCGCAGGAAATTCGTGAATTTTCGGCGAAGAGAAACGGCGCAAATTCGCCCATCACTACTGAGAAAGGGAAGACATTAAAAATTATAAACATTCTAGAAATGGGAAGAATAAAGTTATTGGAGAGAACAAATACCTGACAGAATGGGATTAACCAACCAGAAGTGGAATACAGAAATCAAGTGAAACACAAAACAGTAAGGGGCAAATTCACTAACCTCTGAAAATTCGCCAGCGACGGCTTCGCTCACATCGCAACACAGGCATAAACCTTTTGACAAAATTATATTATGTAGAAATTATATTTCCATGAAAAAGTATAGGAAACATAGTAAAATTTGATAAAGCTCCACAACTGAAGGCTCCTGACAGTACAGTCTCTCCCAGGGGAGGCCACTGGACCACTAAGTCCTGGCTCCTGAGGAAACTGTCTGTAGAATTCAAGGAGCGTGGACATCAGAGTGCTTTACCCAGGAATATTCCTCTGGACCAAAACCTTTGCATTGGATGAGAAATTGTAACACTCCCGTGGAGAATCTAGAACAGTTTCCACTTCATATTTGTGTTGACCATTAACTGTGACAGCAGGAGGAGGAGTTTGTTCAGATGAGAAGCAATTAGAAATTGATGGTTTTAGCAGAGACACATGGAATACATTGGGGATATGCATCTCAGGGGAAGGTGAAGTCTGATAGCCATAGGGTTAATAATTTCCAGAATGGGGAAAGGACCAACAAATTTTGGGCCCAACTTTGGTGAAGGAATTTTAAGATTAATAGTCCTAGTAGAGAGAAACACCTTATCCTCTACAGTGTATTGGGGAGAGCATATAAGTCTTTTATCTTATGAGACAAGGAACTCTTTTCCAAATTTGCTTTAGTGAAGGACCAAATGGTGGACATGTGGGCAACATGATCATTAGCAGCTGGGACATCCGACAAGAGAAAGTCTTGAGGGAATGCTTGGGGATGTAGCCCATACACTGTCAGGAAGGGTGATCTGCCAGTGGATGCGTGAGAGGCATTATTGAGTTTGAATTCCACCCAGGGAAGCAAATCAGACCAATCTTCCTGACAAAAGGATACATGACTTCTCAAAAACTGTTCCAGCACTTGGTTCACACATTCAGCTGCCCCATTTGATTGAGGGTGGTAAGAAGAGGAAAATTGGAGATAAGTACCCAGAGTTTTACATAGGAAATGCCAGAACTTGTACACAAATTGGGAACCTCTGCCCAAAACTATCTCCACTAGAAATCCATGCAGACGGAAGATATATTGGTTAAAAAGTTGGGAGAGTTCCACTGCAGAGGGAAACTTCTGGAGACATGTGCCATCTTGCTAAAACAGTCGATATCTGCTGAAATAACTGTCTTACCCTTGGAAAGTGACAACAATGAAGTCCATGATTAAGTGAGTCCAGAGACGAGAGGCAAACAGTACAGGCAACCACAAAGTCTTTAACGTCCTTCCATAGAGTTGGCCACCACATGAGTTGACTTAATAGATCCGAAGTTTTCTTTTTACCGGGATGCCCAGCTTGCTTGGAATAGTGGGTTTGCTGGGAAGACGGACTTTAGGAGGGGTTTAGGAGGAATCGAGGATTGAACAGACAGAATCTGGGTGGCAAATTGTGGATGCAGGGAAGCAATGATTTTGATAGGAGGGACAATTGTGTCTTGGTTATAACCTCAGGAATGAAGCTTCTAGATTTGCATCTGCCTTAAATCAGGAGAAGAACAACACCCATCACACCAAGTATTTAACCTCTTGAGAGTCTGAATGTATTCTAGATTTTTATGATCTGTGTAGATAGTGATGGGATGTGGTGCTCCTTTCAGGAGATGTCACCACTCCTCAAAAGCTAGCTTAACATCAAGTAAGTCATGGTTTCCGACGAGGAGAGTTTTTTTTGAAAAATAAGCAAATGGGTGCCACTTCCCATCCACAGTTTGTTTTTGGGATAGAATAGCTCCAGCCCCTATATTGGAAGCATCTACTTCAACAAAGAAGGGTTAAAGAGGGTCCGATGTCTGAGGACAGGACCACAGGACTTAAAGGCTTCCAGAAGTTGTGGGGGCCAATAATAAGTTTTTCCTCCTAAGCGGATGAGAGTGCAGATGAAAGCCAGAATAGGAGCTATGCAGGAGAAAAATCATTTGATGACCCGTCTATAGCAGTTAGAAAAGCCAATGAATCTTTGTATGACTTTGGTGCAGGTGGGAAGAGGCCAGTTCCAAATTGTGGAGATTTTTACTGGATCCATCTCAAATCCCTTCTGTGAGATAATGTAACCAAGAAAGGGGATTTTGGGCACAAGATACATTTCTCCAACTTGGCATAAAGAGAATTTTCCCTCAGGTGAGAGAGTACTTCCTGCATCTGGGCACTGTGAATAACCAAGAAATAAGGATGTTTTCTAAATAAACAACCACCAATTGCCCCAAATGATCTATAAGGGTATTGTTCACAAATTCTTGATAGCAGGGGTGTTGCATAGGCTGAATGGCATAACCAGATATTTGTTATGCCTATCTCTGTTATTAAATGCTGTCTTCCACTCATCCCCCTCACTTATTCAGATCAAACTATATGCCCCCACGGATGTCCAACTTAGTAAAAATCATCACCACTGTTAAAAAGTTCATAGATAAGAGGTAGAGGGTAGCAGTTCTAAACCGTGACTTTATTGAGGTTCCTTTAATTGATACACGGATGTAACCTACCATCCTTCTTCTCTACAATCAAGAATCCAGCCCCAGCAGATGAGGTAGAAGGCAATATAAATACCTGTTGAAGGTTGTCATGAATAAACTCTTACATAGTTGAGGACTCGGCTGGAGATAAAGGATATGTACGACCTTATGGTTCCAGGGAGAAGATAGATGGGGCAGTTAAAGGGGTGGCGAGGAACAAGAATTTCAGCTGACTTTTTGCAGAAAACATCAGAGAACTCCCTGTAGACCACTTGCAAAGATTGAAGATCTGTAGCGGAGATGGTCACCCGATGAATGGTGAACAGTTCTTCAAATAGAAAAGACTCCAACAAGAAATCTCGTTGGTTGACCAGTCAATAGAATGGTTGTGCAAACAAAGCCAAGGTAATCCTAACACCACAGGAGCAGAAGGGCTATTGATAATGAGGGAAGATAATTTTTCCTTATGCAGAGTTCTGATCATCAAAGGTAATTTTCCAGAGATGATTTCTGATGTTAACGGACTATCATTAATCGCCAGGACCACAAGGGGGTAGATAAGGGATACAGGGGATACAGGGGAATACCCTTACACTTGGCAATGGGTTTGTATCTGTTTGATGCTTCCTGTGATGGGTGTCAACTTTAATGGTATGGGCAATCAGTTCCTCAAGTAGTTCTGGAAGATCTCTAGAAACTAGATTGTCCTTTAACTTATCGTACAACCCCTGATAGAAGGCTGCCATATACTGTAAGCCTCATTGTTCCAGGCAGTTTCTGCCGAGTCTGGAACTCTGAAGCATACTGTACTGACTTGCACTGCGATATGCATAAGATGAGAAGCACTCCGGATGGCCTTTAAGAAGGTGTTAGCATCATGGATAAATTAAAAAACATTTTGGAGAAATAAATGTACCAGTTCTGTATAAGATACACAAGAAATAGAACAGCAATAATGCAATAAAGAATACAAGCAACTCATTTTTCATTTACATATTACCTATTCAACAAACAAGCAGATAAATGTAGTGGCAGTTCTTAGTATGAGACAGCCATTGCAAAAGCTAAAATATAAAAATGCATCAAAGGAAGCTTTCATTTTCCATCTGGGGAATGAGACATAATGATGTCTATAAAAATGCTAAAATATTCTATAGAGTACAGTTCATATATCTATACAAAGAAAAGTAGGACTAGAAAAATATTCAGTACAACTGATTAATGAAAGGAAATTATTTAAAAACCATAATACTCTGGAGAGCATAAGATCAATTCTGTATGTACAGGTATATAGGAGGGCAGTGCTTTGGTAAGTAAGCTACTGTATTTGCCCTTGACATTTTGTGACAACCAAAATGTTCTTCACTGGTATGTTGGTGCATATTTAACAAAGTCAAACTGGAAATCCTGCAAGGTTCAATTCCATCCTTTTCGGAATCATTCTATAGACTGCCCCATTAAGTCTGATTAAGGCGGTTCATCTAATTGATAAAGATCAGTATTTAATATAGCCCTAGCTTTCATGGATTCAATATATTAAACCTCAGAAAGAAGGATGTTCGTAGCTGTCGAATCACAGAGAAGGCTAGATCAAATTAGAACAAAGTAATCAAAGTAATTTTAGCAATAGTAAATTCCAAATCATTATGAATCATTTGGAACATTTAGGGTCCTATTTAAGCCTTTGGGTTTGAGCAATCATTAAGGAAACCTGAGGAGCTGAGGAACTCACACTGAGTTTTGGGCCTAATTAACTTGGCAACTTTTGTTTTTTTACCCAAGCTGTCTTTTGTAAAAAAAAAAAAAAAGTTCATCACCTAAAACCTGCTGAACTTTTTTGTTTTACATAAGCCTGCAAGGGAAAAAAACTAAAGTTCTTGAGTTAATCTGACACAGCGTGAGTTCCTTATCGTATGCAAGGTTTCTTTAATAATAATCTTAGCAGGGTCAGACTGGGGGCCCGGGGGCCCACTGGGGCTGCTTCCTCAGGGCCCCCTTCTGGCCCCCACCCGCTGCTGCTGCTTCCTCTGTGCCCACAAGAGCTGGGGGCCCACTGGATTTCTATCCGGTGTACCCTCAGCCCAGTCCGACCCTGATCTTAAGAGAATCTGACCCATTGCTTGAGCATAATGTGTCTCCACACTTCATTTTAGAGTATTCCCTATGTGCCATATTGTACTATCATCTGCCTCACAGTCTCCCAATAGCCTATATAGTAATGCAAAATCATTATTTGCTCCCTGCAATGCGAAAGAAAAAACAAAATTGCTTGTGTCAAGAGGCAATATTGCATTTCTTTTAAAGAATAGCATTGGAAATACAGTTCAAGCCAACAAATTGCATCTTGTTTACATTAAAAAAAAAGATAACTGTAAAAAGTTTACTATGAGGAAGAAGTATATAACAATTCTTTTGATAATTGTATTTATTAAAAAATGAAAAATATAAGCATTAGTGAAACTCAGCATGCCAAGTAAGGGAACTGAAGCATGCATTAAAAAGAATAGTAATTTTAACAGTTCTGCTCTTAGGTTAACAATCTCATTAACTGGAGATTTGCTATATTGGCTTGAGAGCCAAAATGACTTTTATTATTGTGTCTAAAATTCACATTCGCCTTTATACTTAAATCATTGTTTGCAACAAATACAGTCAACTATTCTCTCTTGCCTTCATATGTATTTTAGCAGCTATTCCCCATCTAATAAAAGGAGATTCAATCTGATCATTATTCACAACCATTGAGGAGAAGGTACACTTGCAGTTAAGTAATATTTTGTTATTGGTTAAGCAGACTTAAGTAGGTTAAACAAAATCAGTATGCAAAGAACATTCTGAGGTTCTTATATAATGGATTGTATGAGGCAAAAGCATAACGAAAATTAGAAAGTTCATGCCAGAAAAGCAAAATTCACTGCATAGCAGAGAATTTAATGATAGTGATAATGGAACTATTGTACAATTTGCTTCCCACTGTGAAAGCATTCATTTTTCTACGATCAGATTAATTGTTTTTTAATCTGATTGTTGCAGCACTTACAGTACCTTCATGCCAATATGTATGCAATGCTAGTAGATGCCCTCACCGTGTTCAGGACATCATCTATGTGTCCTTTCCAAAATGTCTACTGATGATTCTGCACTCCTGTATTTATGAAGTCTATCCAAGTCATATACTATTTGAAGGCTCAATTACCAAAGTGCAGTGCAAAGGGCAACATTTTCCCACCAATTACATGCATTAAATTGGTATTAACAAAGGTGTGTATGTGAATTAGTTTCACAAAATATATGGGTTAAAGTCATTGATAGGAAAAAATATGTACAACACAAACATATGCTATGGGCTAGGCATGTACCTCTTTATTTACCCACCCTTAGTCTGGGCTCTTGTTGCCCCATTGTTTGCCTTGCCCCCTTAGGCATGAGTGCGATTTTTTGTGCAAGTGTGTGGGGGAGGGGGAGCAAAGCAGACAGCTGGGTTGCCAAGGGTGCAGTTAAAGGGGTGGTGAGGAACAAGAATTTCAGCTGACTTTTTGCAGAAAACATCAGAGAACTCCCTGTAGACCACTTGCAAAGATTGAAGATCTGTAGCGGAGATGGTCACCCGATGAATGGTGAACAGTTCTTCAAATAGAAAAGACTCCAACAAGAAATCTCGTTGGTTGACCAGTCAATAGAATGGTTGTGCAAACGAAGCCAAGGTAATCCTAACACCACAGGAGCAGAAGGGCTATTGATAATGAGGGAAGATAATTTTTCCTTATGCAGAGTTCTGATCATCAAAGGTAATTTTCCAGAGATGATTTCTGATGTTAACGGACTATCATTAATCGCCAGGACCACAAGGGGGTAGATAAGGGATACAGGGGATACAGGGGAATACCCTTACACTTGGCAAAGGGTTTGTATCTGTTTGATGCTTCCTGTGATGGGTGTCAACTTTAATGGTATGGGCAATCAGTTCCTCAAGTAGTTCTGGAAGATCTCTAGAAACTAGATTGTCCTTTAACTTATCGTACAACCCCTGATAGAAGGCTGCCATATACTGTAAGCCTCATTGTTCCAGGCAGTTTCTGCCGAGTCTGGAACTCTGAAGCATACTGTACTGACTTGCACTGCGATATGCATAAGATGAGAAGCACTCCGGATGGCCTTTAAGAAGGTGTTAGCATCATGGATAAATTAAAAAACATTTTGGAGAAATAAATGTACCAGTTCTGTATAAGATACACAAGAAATAGAACAGCAATAATGCAATAAAGAATACAAGCAACTCATTTTTCATTTACATATTACCTATTCAACAAACAAGCAGATAAATGTAGTGGCAGTTCTTAGTATGAGACAGCCATTGCAAAAGCTAAAATATAAAAATGCATCAAAGGAAGCTTTCATTTTCCATCTGGGGAATGAGACATAATGATGTCTATAAAAATGCTAAAATATTCTATAGAGTACAGTTCATATATCTATACAAAGAAAAGTAGGACTAGAAAAATATTCAGTACAATTGATTAATGAAAGGAAATTATTTAAAAACCATAATACTCTGGAGAGCATAAGATCAATTCTGTATGTACAGGTATATAGGAGGGCAGTGCTTTGGTAAGTAAGCTACTGTATTTGCCCTTGACATTTTGTGACAACCAAAATGTTCTTCACTGGTATGTTGGTGCATATTTAACAAAGTCAAACTGGAAATCCTGCAAGGTTCAATTCCATCCTTTTCGGAATCATTCTATAGACTGCCCCATTAAGTCTGATTAAGGCGGTTCATCTAATTGATAAAGATCAGTATTTAATATAGCCCTAGCTTTCATGGATTCAATATATTAAACCTCAGAAAGAAGGATGTTCGTAGCTGTCGAATCACAGAGAAGGCTAGATCAAATTAGAACAAAGTAATCAAAGTAATTTTAGCAATAGTAAATTCCAAATCATTATGAATCATTTGGAACATTTAGGGTCCTATTTAAGCCTTTGGGTTTGAGCAATCATTAAGGAAACCTGAGGAGCTGAGGAACTCACACTGAGTTTTGGGCCTAATTAACTTGGCAACTTTTGTTTTTTTACCCAAGCTGTCTTTTGTAAAAAAAAAAAAAAAGTTCATCACCTAAAACCTGCTGAACTTTTTTGTTTTACATAAGCCTGCAAGGGAAAAAAACTAAAGTTCTTGAGTTAATCTGACCCAGCGTGAGTTCCTTATCGTATGCAAGGTTTCTTTAATAATAATCTTAGCAGGGTCAGACTGGGGGCCCGGGGGCCCACTGGGGCTGCTTCCTCAGGGCCCCCTTCTGGCCCCCACCCGCCGCTGCTGCTTCCTCTGTGCCCACAAGAGCTGGGGGCCCACTGGATTTCTATCCGGTGTACCCTCAGCCCAGTCCGACCCTGATCTTAAGAGAATCTGACCCATTGCTTGAGCATAATGTGTCTCCACACTTCATTTTAGAGTATTCCCTATGTGCCATATTGTTCTATCATCTGCCTCACAGTCTCCCAATAGCCTATATAGTAATGCAAAATCATTATTTGCTCCCTGCAATGCGAAAGAAAAAACAAAATTGCTTGTGTCAAGAGGCAATATTGCATTTCTTTTAAAGAATAGCATTGGAAATACAGTTCAAGCCAACACATTGCATCTTGTTTACATTAAAAAAAAGATAACTGTAAAAAGTTTACTATGAGGAAGAAGTATATAACAATTCTTTTGATAATTGTATTTATTAAAAAATGAAAAATATAAGCATTAGTGAAACTCAGCATGCCAAGTAAGGGAACTGAAGCATGCATTAAAAAGAATAGTAATTTTAACAGTTCTGCTCTTAGGTTAACAATCTCATTAACTGGAGATTTGCTATATTGGCTTGAGAGCCAAAATGACTTTTATTATTGTGTCTAAAATTCACATTCGCCTTTATACTTAAATCATTGTTTGCAACAAATACAGTCAACTATTCTCTCTTGCCTTCATATGTATTTTAGCAGCTATTCCCCATCTAATAAAAGGAGATTCAATCTGATCATTATTCACAACCATTGAGGAGAAGGTACACTTGCAGTTAAGTAATATTTTGTTATTGGTTAAGCAGACTTAAGTAGGTTAAACAAAATCAGTATGCAAAGAACATTCTGAGGTTCTTATATAATGGATTGTATGAGGCAAAAGCATAACGAAAATTAGAAAGTTCATGCCAGAAAAGCAAAATTCACTGCATAGCAGAGAATTTAATGATAGTGATAATGGAACTATTGTACAATTTGCTTCCCACTGTGAAAGCATTCATTTTTCTACGATCAGATTAATTGTTTTTTAATCTGATTGTTGCAGCACTTACCGTACCTTCATGCCAATATGTATGCAATGCTAGTAGATGCCCTCACCGTGTTCAGGACATCATCTATGTGTCCTTTCCAAAATGTCTACTGATGATTCTGCACTCCTGTATTTATGAAGTCTATCCAAGTCATATACTATTTGAAGGCTCAATTACCAAAGTGCAGTGCAAAGGGCAACATTTTCCCACCAATTACATGCATTAAATTGGTATTAACAAAGGTGTGTATGTGAATTAGTTTCACAAAATATATGGGTTAAAGTCATTGATAGGAAAAAATATGTACAACACAAACATAAGCTATGGGCTAGGCATGTACCTCTTTATGTACCCACCCTTAGTCTGGGCTCTTGTTGCCCCATTGTTTGCCTTGCCCCCTTAGGCATGAGTGCGATTTTTTGTGCAAGTGTGTGGGGGAGGGGGAGCAAAGCAGACAGCTGGGTTGCCAAGGGTGCGTAAGGTGGAGGACCATGGGGTTTGTACGTCCCTTTCTTTTTTAAATGGAATTTTGAATGCATTTTTGACTTTATTGTATATTTACATATATATTTTATATATTTTAGAGCTCAGTTTATCAGATCCCAGGTACAGAGGTTTTTGCTCTTTTTGGGACTTGTAAGTGTAGTGCATGGTTTTCTTATCAGTAATTATAGAGCAAGGAAAGGGGACAGGGTCTATACTTCACTTCCCTGGCTGCACAACTGAAGTGAAATGTAATCATGTATATTGAACACAACACTGGTACAAGCAATACATTCACAGTCATTTTACGATGGCTACTGGGTCAACAAATAATGAAAAAAATCACCAAAAAAATGGAAACATTGTTGTCATTGCGTATATTCTTGCCATTAACAAATGTTATTACAGTCTCCTATAACCGAGGACAAGGCTCAAACTGCAGGTAAGGACTTCATATAAACTATTGGTAAAAAGATAAAGGGAAACATTTTTGCTTATAATGCTTGTTTTTTCTATTAGACAAAGGAGAAAAGAAGAAGGAAGCATAGAGACTATTTAAACAGACTCACACATCCAGCTCATCTTATTTTTTTAAATAGTTGTAATTTATCATTAACCCATTCCAACCTTCTACTTGAGCTCTTTCTTATTTTCCTATGCCACCTTCTACAACCTCCATCAACATACAGTTGCCACTGCATGTGCTGCTTTTCGTGAAAATAAAAGATTTTTCAGTTTCTGCCTGTTTGTTATCTGACATTTAATGACATCCACCATAGAGAATTAATTTTCTTAAACATAGTTTTCCACATTTCTGAATTAAAATTCAGCTTTGGTGCTCAACAGTCTTATCCCTAATGCTGCACCATCTGTGCAACTCGCATGTTTGCATTTCAGAACACCCTCCAGAGAAAATCCCTCACCCTTTCTGAATTCCTCCACAAATATTTCCCTAACCCTCCCCTAGTATGTAGCTTGACAAAGCTAAAAATGTAAATTGTCTCTTTTTTACATATTAATTTTTCCTTGACTCTTCTTGTTTCTAACAAAATACATATTGTATGACTGCTAACTGCTGTATGTTCATGCAAAACTCGACTACTCAATTTATTTACAGATATACAGTGTATACAATATATATATATGTCAGAACATTTGCTCCCAGAGATATCTTTATTAGAGATTGCAGCAGGGAGCTGTGTAAGTCAGTGCTACATTTGTCTTGCTGCAAGTCTTACTGGGACCAGATCTTTGTCCAGGCAGATAACATGTTGTCTCTCTTTGAACTAATGATTAAAGAAAAGGCCTAGTTCACCAAGAAAAACAGGGGGGTCAGTAGTAAGATGGATTACAGAAATTGATCCATATACCCTCTGACTTTGGGTTCAGAACCTTATAAATAATATATTGCTTATGAGGAGATCACACACTTTATATCATGTACCCATAACTTATTAGGAATGGGTTGAGGGGGCTGGCTTATCAGACAATATAAATTTGACCATCTACAAAACAAATAATGCCCATATTAAGCTGATGATATCTGTACTGGGAAATACCAATATCATATCCCTGGAAAATCTACTAGTTATGAGTAATAATAAATGAGTTCACTACTACCTCATACATTGCTAATGAGAAGCCATGTCTCACCATGAGAATAAGAGAGGTGCAACCCACCCTTTTTGTGAGTCCCAATTCATTTGGGAGAGTGTGTCTAGCTGTCGCCTTGCTTCAGGGACACTCAGGTAATGTATAGGGTTTCTTAATGTTTTTATTTCTTTATCTTTTATTTATACTTTGTAACTTTTATATTTGTTTGCCCTTTCATAATTCATTTCTATACATTTGTACATTCAACCAGTTCTTTGAAAGACTGTGACTCAACCATCACCACTAATTCCCTATCACTAGATCAACCAAGTTCAGGAACTAGTAGTGATTGGATGAAAGTCCTGCAATCTTTTCAAGAATTCTCCATTCTAGAAGAAAAAGGTTGTTTTATTTGTCTGTGGCAGCATTCCAAAAAGACCAAGTTAAAAACGTCCTGTTAAGTTTATGTAAAGAATTCTGTAAAGTGGAGTCGCAAAATAACCAAAAATTCTTTTGTGCGCACATTTTAAACTTTTGTGCTTAGTTTTAAAAACTGTGTGCTCCGGTCAGAATTAGTGCAACATTTTGTGCGTACCACAATTTGCTGTGTGTGCTGGCCTCAAAATTCATATACACATACACAAGTGCACACCTTAGAGGGAACATTGTTTGTAACTAATCAAATATTTGACTAAAGCAGAAAAACATGTACCGGTAAATTAACTCTTCTGGAATAATGGTGAATTGATGGAAACTAATCCAGAGTGTGAAATGTGGTTGATGGGTGATAGTTTTTGGCTTTTCCATAGCTTAAATGAA
This sequence comes from Xenopus petersii, assembly GCA_038501925.1. Classification (NCBI taxonomy): domain Eukaryota; kingdom Metazoa; phylum Chordata; class Amphibia; order Anura; family Pipidae; genus Xenopus; species Xenopus petersii. The sequence continues at coordinate 83,925,465 of CM076680.1, forward strand.
GTGGTGGAGGTGCTAGTTTAGGATGTACAGTAGGTGTGCTAGTTTATATATAATTATATTATGTACAATTTAGTAACACCTGCATTCTACTGTGAGCCTTTCAGTTACACATCATTCAGTGTATGAACAACTTATTTTCTTCTTCTTCTACTTCTTCTTCTTATTATTATTATCATTATTAACCTAGTTTTTCTATGAACTGATCTCACTTTACAAACATAAATATGACCTCTATTCAGATAATTCTTAAATCTATCTTTCTGGTCCAGACCTCATGTCTGCAATACAAACAGATGTATCTATTTATATTGAGTTACCTTATGGATAAAAGTTTTATATCTGGAGCTTAATTTGTAGCAAAGTAGCAACTTTGATCAACTATTACCTATTATTACTGGAAAGAGCCTTGTTCTCTCATTTCTTAGATAGGTTATAGATTCAGAAATGTAAATGGCAGTGAAAACAAATAGACTGTAGTAGAATCGAAAAAAGGGTAGATTTATTGGTATTTACAGTATAATGCTATTTATTTCGTATGGGAATTAAAGCCATATATTGAACTCACAGAAAAAGCCAATTGCACTATTTATACTGTAAAGGAGGTTTATTTATGTCAGCGAAACACCATAATTTATGCCATTTTTTACACCACCTCTAAACTGGCATAACTCATTGTAGTCAATGGGACAAATTCAGGCAGTGAATTCTTTCAGCATAATTTCATGTGTTGTGAATAGAGGTGTAAAAAGCTGTGTAAAAAGCAGCGGCACTCAATTCTATTTTTTATGGCTTTTTTCAAGCTTACATCTCTTTTTATACCAGTTTTTTATTCTCAGCCACACAAATAAATAACATCATTAAACAGCTTTGTTTATACAAGATGTAGCATTCTACATAGAGTACCATGGTGGCTGTTTGGTGCCTTTCAAAGACTGTTTTTAAATAACTGTTTCAGCCATAAGGCAAAGTGATAAAACTTGCTTTATGGCTGATACTGAGGGGTAGAAAAAGGGCACCTGTGGTATCTTTAAAATACCAATTTCTGTTTTTTTAAAAAAGCATTTGGCTCTTTTTGTGTAGAGTGTTATACACAAGTCAATCTGTCCCCATACCCTTGGTCCTTGCACTGGAGGTAGGCATGTGAATGAGAGGATGTGGCATCTGAACAACCACTGTATGTTTTGCACAGATTTAGGTTGGCGTAATTATATAAATATAAATTTGCAATTTGTGATATTCATTTAGCGAATATTTTTCCGCCACCAAAGTTGTGGTGTAAGGTGGGCATACATTTTTGCAATTAGCCAAAAGATTAAGCTTGCCTGAAAAGTGTGCCATTCAAATTTGCAATGAAAAGTGTGCCATTCAAATTTGCAATGGCAATTTGCTAACGAAGAATATTACATTGCGAAATGCAAAGTTTGTTCTTATGTGTGCAAATTTTGTTAATGCAAAGTTTGTTCTTATGTGTGCAAATTTTGTTAATGCAACTTTTATTACATCACCCCATAGTATATGCATTGATGTTGGCCTATGTACAAAAGCCAATTAAGTACGTCCGCATGATATTCTTATAGAAAACTCAGAATGTCAAATCACTGAATATGATCCAAAAATCACAAGCAATGAATGGGGATTTAGGGGGTTAAGGAGTGCCCCAAAATCAATGCGGTTCTCATGCATCCATTACTCACAAAATATCTTTATTTAGTAGTGTATATGAGGCCTTTGTGCACAGTCATGGAAGTCTGTGGTTTAAGTTTGTCCTTCAGCTGAAACAAATGAAAAAGAGAAGCAGCAGCAATCCGTAGTGCACTTTTCAGAAAACAAGTTATCAAATAAATAATTAACTGCATGAAGGCCTTTTTGCACTTTTGAACTCCTTTTAATGGCTGCTGATGGTTTTAATAATTTTCCTAATTTTATTTCACAAAATAATTCTGCTTTTTCCAGTAACAATAATAAGGTGTAATTAGTGGTTGTAAAATCCCTCTGGAGTTTCCCACAATCCTTAGCTAGACAGTTAAACAAACATAAATTTCACATTTTATTGATAGGCAGGAAAATGTGTAAGGCAACTGTATTTTTAATAAAAATAAATGCATGTTTTTTTTATTACAAAGTTCTGTGGAGCAGAAAATGTAATTTTATAATTACATTTTTGTGCACTAGCATGATCAGGAATTTATTTGGATGAGGCAGGAGGTTAGGTATCACATTTGCTTCTAGCATGAAGAGTTTAATCAGTCTAGTGTAGATATAATTAGGTACTGCACTTACTCAAGGAAGCTGTCAGGGGGCAATCATTTTTCTTTTCATTTACACAGCAGGGTCTCGTTGAGCTGCAGCAAACTTCAACCATAGTGCCTTTTCCCATTTTAATGTGGCCTTAGTTAATGTGACTTTTTATAATATGAGAAGCATTTTCATTCAGCTTTGACTTTATTCTCTACTTCAGGGGCACTCACAAATGTTATCATAAGAAAATTGTCAATTAAACAGTTGGAGACCTTATCATTTAGTTTGCACTATGGCACTGGGGCACATGAGTTCTACTTAACATCATTACAGAAAACAATATAGAAATGGAGCACATTGACATACAATTTTTTGCTACTGAAGCAAATGATTTTGGGCCAGCATGTTGTGCACCATATTTAGAGAGAGGTGAGATTACTCAAGACATTGAGATTAAACACGGGTGGGCTTTTATGCATCATAATAATGCTTATTGCTGTTCTAGACAGATCAGAGAGACATTTAGGCAATTACTGTAAGAAACTAAGCCAAACAACCCATTGTTTATTTTGAATACAAGGACAAGCTTGATATGTAGGAATCGAATGACACGGTGAAAGCATAGAAAACGTGGTTTACCTTACAACTAAATCTTATAACAGGTGAATTTTGAATTCTATAACCCAAAAATACTAGATTCAGATGGAACAAGAGACAATAAAACAAATATTCTTCAACAATTAATTTGGACACAAGATCCACTGACATCAAAAATAAACATGGATTGACTCCAGACATATGTGACTTTCTGGCAGAATAAATGCCCATTGAGGTTATATCAGCAATGATCCCAACTGTATCCGTTAATAACTGGGAAACTAGATGCCAATCAATAATGAAATCATTACAAAATAACACCGCCTTAAAATTATTTGAAGAATTGTAGCATCAATTCAATATGCCTAAACATGGCCTATATTAATTTACAGATCAGACAGCTACTAACCCCATACTCATAAACAAGAACAACAAAAGTTGACTTCCAGAATCCAGGACACCAAAAGGTACTGGCTAAAGTATATAAAATCATAACAGACCAATCAACTGAACAAAAACTAGTAGGGAGACTGTGGAATACACAATGCACCAGTGGGTTCAAGCAGCATGTGCAGCTTAAAACACATTGAAAAGCAAAGAAAACAAAAATCTATACAAATTGTATACCTACAGTATAAAATTGTGGATCATAATCCGCAAAATCTACCTCAATGAATCTCCAAGATACTAGAGGTGTTGCGAATCAGAGGGGATACTGGAACAGTGTCTCAATGTTCCTTCAACAACACACTCAAGTAGTGGCATTGGCCTTACTTAACGCAACTGAGAAATGTATCCCACCTGGAAGAATAGCTGTTTTCCATGCAATGACAACAGCTAGATTACTTTTCCCAAGAAACTCGAAAACTCCCAGTGAAATAAATCAACCTAATAGACATTGACTACATGAATAACATATCTGGTCACAATATGTCCTTCACTTCCCAGGGATGCCTCTGAAGTGTTTGCTTTAGCCTGATCAAAAATGGGTAGGTGGTCAATATTTATTATATGGGGATGGATGTTGGCAGCATTATGACCACAGTGACAAAACACAGATCCTGTGGCAATCCCATTTTGAATATCACAATAGTTGTCCAAATATTTTAACAAATGTGCTCTAATTTTATTGAATTTACAGTGTGCCCAACATCCAATAATATGAAAAATATCCCTGTTGGATGATTGAGAGGGTATGCGCCTACAATGCTTATTTTACACACCAATTTATTAGGTGTAGAAAAACAACCATATATATATATATATATATATATATATATATATATATAGCAAATCACATGTGAAAAACACATTTGGGGTGGCATATGGCTTTCTTGGAGGTGGAATTTCTTTCTAAAGAACCAACCACTGTTTGCTTCTTTCACTTCTGTTCCCAGGTTTCATGGTGATGGTAGCCAGGAATACAAGCACTTGCACCTGGCTATGGCTCTGCCCCAGCGCTTGGGTTCCTTTGCAGTGATAATCACCATGGGATCTGCAAGAAAGCATAGAGGGCAAACACAGCAAATGCCAACCCAGTGTGTGGCTCTGCAGTTAGGCAGCAGGTATGGTGGAATATATATATATATATATATATATATATATATATATATATATATATATATATATATATATATATATATATATATATATATGCAGCAGGGATGATGCCTAAATCTATCTATTCCAAATTATCATTTAAATGCACCTTGCTACAATCATATGTACCTCATAAATTGATATTGTATGTCACAAATCACACAAAAAGGGAAAGTTCAATAAAGTTGCAATAGAATCAAAGGATTTTTGCAACAAATCAAATTGTTTGCTTAAAGAAAAAGACAGCAGGGTTTACAAATGCACATTAGCTTTAGCAGTCCTGTATTGACTTAGAGATCAAGAGATCAAAAGTACAAATTACCCTTAAAAGCTTTTTAATGTGCTTGTAGGTATATGTTTATTTCTTTAGCATGGCTTCGCTTTAAGAGTCTACTTTTCAAGTTGCTAAGAAAAAGTTCAGTGCTGCTTGTCATAAAACCAACATCTGCATTCAATTATTGATCAATAAATCCATTTACTAAAGATACGTAACACTCTACTGTTTTCTGTTAATACTGAAAAGTACAGAAATTTGTTTTATTCAACATTTACAGTTTACTGTTATCACTTGTAAACTGACTTGCTTTTTTATTGCAGCCAATAAAAGCAAATAATAAGGCAATAAAAACACTGTTTTCCCCCTAACTATGAAAGTCACCACCAAATATTGCTGTACTCTGATGAAATAACCAGAAAACCTTATTAACCGCAACCTTTTGTAAGCAAAGGAGCATTGTGAAGTCAGGGGAACTGCCAGTCATACAGAATTTAAAAATGGTTTGGGAAAATTAAAAAAACCTCTTTGCACAATTTGTATGTTCAACAGCATTGGCATATTTTAAAGAGATTCTTTCAATGTATTTGTCCTAATTAGTGCTGAGCAAGATTTTCCATGGATCTTTCTGTAACCTGGATCGCCATACCATAAGTCTACTAAAAGCATTTAAACATTAAATAATCTCAGTAAATGGGGTAATTGCTCTCAACTGTCTCGTTCCTAGACATTTCCTTTTTTCAAGTACAACATAGGCTTAATTATATACAAAATATGTACTATCTAACAGCTTGGTTGGAAGACACTCTAGATGCTTATCATGACATTTGGTCAACTTGGGACAAATATAAAAAAGATACCTTAATACATGCAGACTGATCTGTCTTAGCTGTGGTTTTAAGTCATTTAATTTATTTTATTAACTTCAATGCGTTTCGCAAATGTTTCAACATTTTTGGCTTTTCACTGGAAATGTGCAAATTTTTCAGCGAAGCAAATCGGGACTAATTCGCCCATCACTATTTATACTTATGGATTCATGCTTTGCGTACATTGGGTATCTGGAGATATTATCCCCTACCCTGTATCATATTATAATAATTCTTATTTCAATCAGTCTGCTAAATAAGTATTCCTTATTTCAAGGCATATTATACATCAGCCCCAACCTAAAACCCATATGACATTTACACAATATGGCCAATTTATCAGGAACTAATTATCTCGCCACAACTAATCCTGTAGTTACGTATATAATAGATTTAAGGCAGTTTCTTGGACAATGGAGGTCTATATACTTTTAAAAACAACTACGTATATGGTTTAACTAGCTTTTAATCACATACGAATAATAGATTTTGTGGCTACTAAAACTACTAACTATTTACACATTGTAAACAAATTCTTGTTTATATAAAATAAATTAAAATAAGATATTTTTGCAACTTGAATGAAAAAGTTTTTTTACTATAAAATCCGAAATTTTAGTGGAAAAAAAAAACTTGAATTTTTTGGAATTTATTAAACCCGAGGGTGTTAAAAGTCAGAATAAAAAAGTACTCCAACTCAGGCCTGCCGAGTTCATGTAGAAGTCAATGGGTGACATCCTGACCATATCCTGATCTGCACTGGGTTTCATGCAATAATCTGTCGATTTCCTGGTTTTCGGGCAAAAATCCAAAAATTTTGTTCGATTCTACTTTTTCACAATTTTTTCGATTTTTTTCCTGCACAGAAAGACGTTTCACTACTCATCCGAGCAGCTTCTTCAGTTCAACTGACTGATGTGGGAAGTTCTCGGCATATAAACTCTTCCACTAATCCAATCACAATGGCACATTGTAACTCTTCAGAGGTGACATCTGCAGAAATTCACAAAGGTGTTGATTCTGTGTAGTTACTGTGATAGGATTACCAATGTGTCATGCAACTCTTAGAAACAGGTGTTACTTGTGAGAGTTGCATGAATGGATGTGTGAAGTGTTCTGAAACCGCCGGGGTACCAGTATTGTATGTAGCAGACAGGTGGTGTCGAAGGCCCCCACCTCTGTTCAAGGATGGTTTCTCCACCTTGACATGAATCGCCTCTTTCACACCTGTTTCAAACCAGCGATCTTCTTTTTCTGAGATTTGGACATTGCTATCTTCAAAGGATTGTCCCTTGTCAGTTGAACTAAAGAAGCTGCTCGGATGAGTAGTGAAACGTCTTCAATAATTACTCAGCAAGTCCAGTTGTTCTTTGAATTACTTATATTTTATATACCATGACCTGAATGAATAACAATCTTCATAGTCAAATATCTCTGTCTTGTTTATATATTAAAATAATCACTGATACCACTGATTTCAAAGTTATTTTATACACATAGACAGAGGCAATAGAAAAGGAGAAGGGGTCTGTTTGTTAGGTAGACTTTAAAAGCTTATATATAAGGAGGAGGTTATGTTAGAAAATGAGGGGGCAGAAGTCTTATGGGTGGAGTTCTTCACCCCTATATGATATAGGGATATGCTATAGAACCCCTGTAAGTGATGAGGGGAAGGCTAAGCTCCTGATGCAAATAGAAAAGGCTGCTAGTTTGGGTAAAGTATGAAGGATAGGTCATGTCAGACAAATTTGATTGCTTTTTATGATAAGGTAAGTAAAATGCTGGACAGTGGGAGGGCAGTAGATGTGATCTATTTGGATTTTGCCAAAGTGTTTGATACCGTCTCCCACAAACAACTGCTTTCTAAACTAAGGTCTGTTTGGCTTAATGAAGCCGTTTGCACATGGGTAGGGAACTGGCTACAGGATCGGGTACAGAGGGTGGTTGTTAATGGTACATTCTCTACTTGGAGTTAGGTTCTTAGTGGGGTGGGGTCCCTCAGGGCTCGGTATTGGCTCCACTTTTATTTAACTTGTTAATTTATGACTTAGGGGAGGGTATTGTAAGTAATGTATCAGTGTTTGTTTGCAGATGACACAAAACTATCTAGCCCAATAAATTCCATCCAGGATGTGGCATCCTTGCAACAGGATCTTGATAAATTGGCAATCTGGGCAGCTAAGTGGCAAATGAGATTCAATGTTGATAAATGTAAAGTCATGCACCTGGGATGTAAGAATATCCAAGCCACTTATACCTTTAATGGGACTGCACTAGGCAAGTCCATTATGGAAAAGGACATTGGAGTCCTTTTAGACGAGAAACTTGGCTGTACCAAGCAATGCCAGTCAGCAGCATCAAGGGCAAATAAGGTCTTGAGCAGTGTTAAAAGGGGCATAGATTCACGGGAGTAGGGAGTTATTCTTCCACTGTATAGAGCACTTGTAAGGCCCCATCCAGAATATGCCGTACAGTTTTGGTCTCCAGTGCTCAAACAGGACATTATTGAATTAGAGAGGGTACAGAGAAGGGCAACTAAGCTGGTAAAGGGTATGGAAAATCTTAGTTATGAGGAAAGACTGGCCAAATTGGGGATGTTCACGCTGGAGAAGAGTCGCTTAAGGGGTGATATGATATTTATGTATAAATATATAAGGGGATCATATAATAACCTCTCTAATGTTTTATTTACCAGTAGGTCTTTCCAGCAGACATGAGGTCACCCATTCCGATTAGAAGAAAAGAGGTTTCCGCTTAAATATTCGGAAGGGGTTTTTACAGTGAGAGTTGTGAAGATGTGGAATTCTCTCCCTGAATCAGTTGTACAGGCTGATACATTAGATAGATTTAAGAAGGGGTTGGATGGCTTTTTAGCATGTGAAGGAATGCAGGGTTATGGGAGATAGCTCATTGTACAAGTAGATCCAGGGACTAGTCTGATTGCCATTTTGGAGTCAGGAAGGAATTTTTTCCCTCTCTGAGGCACATTGGAGAGGCTTCAGATGGGGTTTTTTGCCTTCCTCTAGATCAACTGGCAGAAAGGCAGGTTAATAAAAGTAAAATGGTTGAACTTGATAGACGTGTGTCTATTTTCAACCTAACTTACTATGTTACTATGTTACATGCTACTATATTTAGTTATCTAAGTACTCCTTCAACAGCTTGGAGCTTAAAGCACTGAAATATATTTGTGTATTAAATGACATACAGTAAATTAAATCTAGGTTCTTAGGTAGAGGAGCACTAGGGTGCCATCATTCAGAAAAACGAAATGATTATGTTATTTATCTGTCTGGAATTAACTTAAATAGCTTCCACAAAGAACACTGTTTAAATATGCAAAAGAATTTCATCAACTGGAAATATTAAGAAAATAACTGGTTATGAAAATAAGTGCAAAATAGAAACTCGATTGCTTTTGCTTGATTGGAGACAACAAGGGACCCTAATCAGGTAACAGCATACCTTCAGAGTCAACTCAAGCTGCTTTCTGAAAAGTGCTATTTTATACACCATAAAATTACAATGACTTCAGGGGTCTGATCATTTTCAGAAAGATGAAAAGATTTTTAACAAGCATTATGAATTCAAACCCCATCCACATTAAAAAACCATACTATAAATTGCATTTTTTAATTATTCTCAGAGATGATGTGTCTTGAAATTGATATCTAACTGGGATAATAAGGAATAGAAGGGTATATATTGTTGCTGTGGTTAGCAGGAGCTTCATAATTAGCTATGTTAATCCCTAAAGCTTGAATTTCCTTCCAACAAAAATGATAGCACTAGTTACACTATGCGCTTGGAGGAAAAACAAACTTTATCTCAAATTAAAACTTTCAGAATTACTGAAATATGAAATTAATTTTATTCACTGTAGACATTTAAAAATATTACGAATGTTTAACTCCCTTCTTGCTAAGGGCAGATAAATCTATTTGCTACACCCTAAGGACCAAACTTCTTTATTTTGTTTAGGAAAAGAGACTCTGTAGCAACCTATGAGCATGTTTAATATTACCCACTAGTGCACACCATATGGGCATAACTCACTCCCTGAATCTAATAGGATGTGTGTGAAGATCATTCATCTGTATCAAGCAGAACCTTATAGAAATCACTTTTCAGGAGACATATTGCAGGTAAATAAATAGAAATATATATATATATATATATATATATATATATATCTATATATATATATATATATATATATATATATATATATATATATATGATCAAGGGCAGCATATAATTGGGTCTCTCATATGAAAAGATTGCTGAAAATAGCAACAGAATGATGGAAGGTAAAGTGACATTTAAAGGGGAAGTAAAGTCTAAAATCGAATAAGGCTAGAAATGCTGTATTTTGTATACTAAACATAAACAAGAAGCCGATACAGCAAGACTGATTAATAATCAGAATAGGCAGGCTGCACCGGGTCCTGTGTTGTCATGTAGCCTAATGTGGATTTTATAGTTTTTGTATTGTTTAATACAAACTTTTTCTTTCAGAACCAGCAAAATAATACTCAAAATAGAATCCCAGTTTATCTGTTTAAATCTGGCTCCATGATCTTTGTCCCTGCAGCTCTGAGTTGGAAACAGTAAAGGGGATGTATAGGCAAAAATAAAATCCAATACAAATCTCTACACATTTGCCGACTGGTCTACAGGGAAACAAACAAAGCTGCTTGAGTTCTGCATGGCTGGGAAGTAAGCGGGGGCTCCCCCTGCTGTTCAAAAGTATGATTGTTTCCCTGCCAAGCAGTTAGGGTCCATCTGAGAATTCCTATCCACAGCAGTAAATAAAGGGAGAATTTCACTGCATACAGTCAGGTTTCTTATAAAAACATGCCCTTTAATTAACATACTGATTATTATGCTCTGTACCAGTTTTCCATTCTCAGTAAGTTGCTTACTATGGTTAGAATGATGACATAGTGGTAAGTATTGCTGCCTTGCAGCTGTGAGGTCTTGTGTTTGATTTTGGCCAGGTCTGTACAATGTTTGTGTTCTCTTTTAGCTTGCATGACTTTGTTGGAAGTGCTCTGCTTTCTGTATCTGTGATATGGAAATTAAATTATCCAGCAGGGTAGAAACTGATGTAAATTACTTAAAAATTGCCGCACAATGTCTATGCTAAATAAATAATGATAATTCTCAACAAAAGGTTTGCAATATCAGGTCCACACTAGCTAAGGAAAGAAATATTTCAGAATGTTAGTTCTTCGTTTATCTTCTTTTGCTATTTATTTTGTTGACTACTGAATGCAGCTTGTAATTACATTTTAAACTTGGGAAAAAAACATTTCTTTTGTAGTACTACTTACACTGTGATTTTATAAAGTTTAAAGCATGTTGCCTGTTTTTATTAAAGCAGATATTTTATTAAATATCTTTTCCAATATTTGTACAAATATAAATAGGAGAGGGCCTGACTAGAAAGATAGGTAATACAAAGTAGGAATAACAATATATTTGTAGCCTTAGAGAGCATTTGTTTTTAGATGGCGTTAGTGACCCTCATCTGAAAACTGGGGTTTATAGCAATTCATTTAAAAACTATAAAAAATAAATAATAAAGACCAATTGAAAAGCTTTTTAGAATCGCCCAGTTTTATATACCTTGAATGAACTCGAATATCGAATATTCTCAAATATAATAAATCAAGTTTTTATTTTAACCTGAAAATGTGACTTTTGACCAAAAAAGGAACTTGAAAACTTGAATTTTCTGGAAAACACAACTCGAACCTTAATAAATCTGCCCTAAAGTTAACTTAAAGATGAAACACCCATTTAAGGTCTTTCACCATTCCTCTTATTTGTCATTGTTGCCAAAGTGTACCACAATTGCTGTCCTTCCCAGCATCTTTCAACAAGATTGCATATCTTGTGGACCATCCAGCCCTTTTGCTGCTAATACCTTTTAACTGTAATAAACCTGTCTTCCTCGTTTAACTCAGCTCCCATCTCCACTCTTTACTTCACCACTAAACCGTTAGTGACCAGTTGGTTCTCCACATTTGGAGTACAGTTCAGTGATGTAAGCTGCCCCTTAGAGTCTTCAATTTCCAAAAGGAAAATGGCTGTTCCATAATCACATTCATGTAATTATGACTTGCTTTGAAGCTTTTAACTAAGATTTCAAACCTGTGATAGATAAGATACATTTTTGATCAAAACCTTGCTATGAATATCATCTTAGTAAGCCAATAAAGCTAACATATTCGCATCACTTTTGTTGTTTGTTTCGAGGTTTTAAAGTAAAGAATGGAAAGCTTGGCAATGTTTTCTCTAATTAACCACTCCCACTTTTAAAAAATTCTAGTTTTCCCCTGCAATTAATTACAACCCTCCACCTGTCACTTCTAAAGTGCTCTTAGCAGAAAATATGAGGAAAATTAAATCTATTGATCTACATGCTTACAAGTATTAGCAGACAAGAGTAATGAGAAATGATAGCTACAAACTACAGTAATTCAGCAAGTGTTGCCCAGCATCTGTTGATGTTATCCTACTGCACAATTTGGCTTTAGCACACAGACATATAAAAAAAGTAAATTTATTTCAATAAGTTTAAAGCCAGATTACTCCTACCTTACACTTTTTTCCTCAGCATGCACAGTTAATCCCCTACCTCCATATGTAAAATAAGGCACTATGTATGCCCAGGAGCAGTAACCCAAGGCAGCCAATAAGATGCTTGCATTTAAACAGATGACTAGTAAATTTCACCTCCTTCGTGAAATGGCAAAAAGTTTACAAAACGCATTGAAGTAAACGGGCGTCAAAATCATTTTGACGTGAGCAACATTTTTTATACATGCGACTATTTGGTCCAAATGCATTAAAGTCAATAGGTGTCTAAATAATTTTGACGCGCAACAATTTTCTTTTGGCACAGCAAATTTTTCATTCTGGGAACAACGTGGAAATTCACTGTGAATTTGTGTCTGGAGAATTTATTCGCCCATCGCTATTCTTAACACCTTCTTAAAGGAATTGTTCACCTTCCAAACACGTTTTTCAGCCTAGTTGCTTTCAGATTGTTCACCAGAATTAAAGGGGCAAATTTACTAAAAGGCGAAGTGACTAACGCTGACGAAAATTCAGGCACTGGCGTAAATTTGCTAGCCAGATAGATACTCTAGCACTACTTCGCACCCTAACGCCAGGTGAATTTTTGCTCTGGCGAATGGACGTAACCACGCAAATTCACTAAAAGGCGGATTTTACTGAGCATTACCTCTTGCGCCAGACTTGCCTTCACCATCTCAGACCAGGTGAAGTGCAATAGAGGAGATAGGAGTTCCTCAAAAAGCTGAAAATTTTATTAAGTCCCAAAAAACGCTGGCGTCTTTTACTTTTTACAGGGTGATAGGCTGAAAAAGATCGTACATTATTTTTTGGGTTCCCTACTTCCCCCCCTACATTTCCTAACATATGGCACACAAACTATACAGTGGGCACATGTGTAGGGCAATATAACACCTCTATTTTATTAAGGTTCCCTGACCTTGTGTAGTGTAATCAGGGCCGGGCCAAGGTAGTTTGGCACCCTAGGCAAGGGTTCCGTTCAGCGCCCCTGCCATCCTGCATTAGTATTTCCCACCTTATCATTATGTACCTGTGCCAGCAGCCAATATTATATCCATCAATATTTCCCCAAGGTTCTTGCCACCTTAACTGTGCCAGCAGCCATTAGCCATCAAAATTGCCCCAAGCCCCCCATCTGTACCTGTGCCAGCAGCCATTATGTATCAATATTGCCCCCAGGCTCAAGCCCCCCATCTGTACATGTGCCCATATCTATCGATACTGCCCAAGCCCCACCTGTAGCTCTGCCAGCCCAGCAGCCATTAGCCATCAATATTGCCCCCAAGGCAGTAGGCCCCATCTGTATCTGTGCCAGCAGCCAACAATGATCCCAGCCATATCCATCAATACTGCTGCCCAAGTCCATGTCCCCCCCTGTACCTGTGCCAGCCCAGCTGCCATCAATACTTCCCCAGGCCCAAGCCCCCCATGATCTGTACATGTGCCAGCCCAGCAGCCATCAATATTTCCCCAGGCCCCCATGATCTGTACCTGTGCAAGACCAGCAGCCATCAATATTTAGCCAGGCTTAAGCCCCCATAATAATAATAAATAATTTTGGATTTTTTTTACTGCTAGCTGCAATATCCTTTTCTATAGCAATTTTAGCTTAGCTTATAGCTTCCTTGCATGATTTATTGGCCTCCTTGTACCTTATAAATGTTTCGGCTGTACCAGCTAACTTGAAAGCCTTAAAAGAACGTCTTTTCTTACCCACACCAACGCTTCTATTGAACCAAAAAGGTTTTGCTTTGTAACGACATTCCTTGCTTACAAGTGGAATATACTGACAAGTATATTTATTAAGCAGCATTTTAAAGACTTCCCATTTTTGTTCTGTGTTTAACCCTATGAAAAGCATTTCCCACTTAATATCTTGCAGAGATGCCCTTATACTGTCAAAGTTTGCACATCTGAAATTTAGTGTTTTAGTTACTCCCTTATAGAATTGCTTCTGAAACAGAATCTCAAAGGGGACCATGTTATGATCACTATTCCCTAAATGCTCACCCACACAAATGTTAGAGATGAGTTCAGTATTGTTAGTTATTACAAGGTCCAAAAGAGAGTTATTCCTAGTAGGTTCTTGAACGAGCTGGAATAAAATTCAGCATATTTACAAACCTACTAGCTTTTTCTGTCTTAGCAACCCCATTACCCCAGTCAATGTCTGGATAATTGAAGTCACCCATAGCAACAACTTGACCCAGCTGTGAAGCCGCTTGTATCTGCAAGAGTGGCTGGGCTTCATACTCGACACTTATACGAGGTGGTTTATAGCATACACCAATGATAATTATTTTTGTTACCTTTTGCCCAGTCAAAATCTCTACCAAGAGTGATTCTACACCCTCACCAGTGCCAGCTATTGTTATTTCTTTAGCGCATGGCTTTAATTCAGGCTTTACATACAAACACACTCCTCCACCCTTTTTAATCCCTCTGTCCCTCCTAAAAAGGGTGTAACCATTTAAATTCACAATGCAGTCACATGTTTCATCCCACCAGGTCTCAGTGATACCAATTATATTATAATTTTTAGAGCATGCAATTGATTCCAGGTCTCCCATTTTACCTGACAAACTCCGTGCATTTGCCAGCATACAGCGGAGGTTACTACTTTTACTTTTGAAATTTGCATTACTTAGTGAAGAATTATACGTTAAGTTAGTATTATTCTGTTTTCCTTGTAACAGAGGGACCTCCTTAGCTGGTAAACTGTATGCCCCCTCACTCCTCCCCCATGACCCCTTACTAACCCCACTGCCCCGTCTACCCTAGCTTCCCCATAATTCTTTATCTCACCCACCCCCCCCTTGCCTAGTTTAAACACTCCTCCAACCTCTTAGCCATTCTTTCCCCTAGCACCGCGGACCCCCTTCCATTGAGGTGCAAACCGTCACGACTGTATAGGTTGTACCCCAATGAAAAATTGGCCCAATGCTCTAGGAACCCAAACCCTTCCTTCCTGCACCAAGACTTGAGCCATGCATTTAGCTCCCTAAACTCCCGCTGTTTTCCTAAACTTGCACGTGGCACAGGCAAAATTTCAGAAAAGATGACATTGGAAGACCTTTCCTTGATCTTAGAGCCTAGATCCCTGAAATCATTCTTTAAGGTCTTCCATCTACCATTTATTTTGTCATATCATATTAGGTGACTTTAATATACCCGTTAACAACATTAACAACCCTTCTGTCTCTAAACTTCTTTCACTAACCTCCTCCCTAGGCTTATCTTTGTGCTCAGACTCCCTCTCTCACTCCAATGGTAATGCTCTGGATCTCATATTTACCAGACTCTGTTCAACCACCAATTTTACTAACTCACATTTCCCCTCTCTGATCACAATATGCTCACATTTCAACTCTCACTAACTCCCTCCTCACCCCCTGCTGTTCCCCAAACACGTATTTATCATGACTTGCAAGCTGTAGATGTGTCACATCTCTCTTCTTCCTTTGACTCTCTTCACTCTAATATCTCAGCCATCTCTTGCCCTAATATGGCTACCTCTGTCTACTATAATACTCTCACCACTGCACTTAATGAGCTTGCTCCTATAAAAACTAAACGTGCTAGACCCAAACCACTTCAACCTTGGCATACTGCTCATACAAAAGTGCTCCAAAGACACTCACGTGCACTTGAGAACTCACTCAGAATCAGACTTTTGAAGCTACAAATCTGCCCTGCGCTCCTATAACACCAGCCTCTTCCAAGCCAAACAAACATACTTTACTTCACTCATTAACTCCCTTTCTAAAAAACAGCACAACTTTTCTCCACCTTTAACACTCTCCTTTCCCCTTCTCCACCCCCTCCATGCACATCTGTCTCTGCTCAAGATATTGCTAAGCACTTCAAAAACAAAATTGACATTATCAGAAGGGACATTACACCACTCAACCCCCCTAGACTTCCACCACCCTCCCTCCACACTCCCCAGTCTCTCCTGTGCTCCTTCACCCCTGTCACTGATGAGTAAGTCTCAAAGCTTTTGGCCTCTTCTCACCTTACCACCTGCCCGCTTGATCCAATTCCCTCAAAACTTCTCTGCAATACCAATCCTTGTCTAATCAAAGCCTTAACTCACCTATTTAATCTTTCGCTCTCAACTGGACTGTTTCCTTCTCAACTAAAACATGCTCGTGTCACCTCCATTCTGAAAAAAACCCTCTCTTGATCCCTTCAATCTTGACAACCTCTGACCTATCTCTCTGCTACCTTTCATCTCTAAACTACTTGAGCGCCTAGTCTACAACCGATTAACCTTATTCCTCTCTGACAATAACCTGCTGGACCCCCTACAATCTGGTTTTAAGCCACAACGCTCCACTGAAACTGCCCTGACTCGACTAACTAATGACCTTTTAAACACTAAAACCAACAATCATTTCTCACTACTAATACTGCTTGATCTCTCAGCTGCATTTGACACTGTAGAGCACCCTCTCCTCCTCCAGTACCTCCATTCGCTTGGCCTTCGTGAAACAGCCCTGTTTCACCCTGGTTCTCTTCTTTAGGGATGTCGCGGACTGTTCGCCGGCGAACTTGTTCGCGCGAACATCGACTGTTCGCGCTCGCCGAATGTTCGCGAACGTCGCGCAACGTTCGCCATTTTGGGTTCGCCTTACCTGGCGCTTTATTTTGACCTCTCACCCCAGACCAGCAGATACATGGCAGCCAATCAGGAAGCTCTCCCTCCTGGACCACCCCCACACCCCCTGGACCACTCCCCTTCCATATATAAACTGAAGCCCTGCAGCGTTTTTTCATTCTGCCTGTGTGTGCTTGCAAGAGCTAGTGTAGGGAGAGAGCTGTTACTGATTTCACTGATTTCTTTGAGGGACAGTTGATAGTAAGTTTGCTGGCTAGTAATCTACTTGATACTGCTCTGTATTGGAGGGACAGAAGTCTGCAGGGATTTGAGGGACATTTTAGGTTAGGTAGCTTTGCTGGCTAGTAATCTACCTTCTACTGCAGTGCTCTGTATGTAGCTGCCTGCTGTGGGCACTGATCTCTTCTGATCTCATCTGCTGACTGCTGTAATAACCCAATAGTCCTTGTAAGGACTGCTTTTATTTTCTTTTTTGTTGTTTTACTTTGCTAGTTGCTACTATAAGCCCAGTGCTATTAGTCTAGCTGTGTTGGGGAGTGGGACTGGTGTGCTGCTGTGCTGCTCCTAGTAGTTCAGCAGCAGCAACCCGAGAATTTTTTTTTTTTTAATATACATATATTTTTTTTTTCTTTTACTTATCTTACTGTTCTTTAACGTGTACAGTGCTGTTGCTGTTCTTCATAGTAGTGCACCAATAGTAGTGCACTTGCAGGCATTATTTGCCCAGTGTGTTCTTCAAACAACAACCATCTAGCTGTGTGAGCTTGTTCACATTCTGTCTAAATATCAATAATAATACCGTCTCTAGAAACACCACCCGAGTGACGTTTTTCAGGCAGCAATAATATATTCCGTATCCACTGCTGTAGTAGTGTATACGTTAACCTTGTAGGCATTATTTGCCCAGTGTGTTCTTCATTTTCAAACAACTCCCATCTAGCTGTGTGAGCTTGTTCGCATTCTGTCTAAATATCAATAATAATACCGTCTCTAGAAACACCACCCGAGTGACGTTTTTCAGGCAGCAATAATATATTCCGTATCCACTGCTGTAGTAGTGTATACGTTAACCTTGTAGGCATTATTTGCTCAGTGTGTTCTTCATTTTCAAACAACTCCCATCTAGCTGTGTGAGCTTGTTCACATTCTGTCTAAATATCAATAATAATACCGTCTCCAGAAACACCACCTGAGTTGTTGTTTTAAAAATAATGCCAGGCAAAGGCAGGCCGCCACGCAGAGGCACTAGGGGCCGTGCTGCTATGCTATCCTGTGGCCCTAGGAAATTGCCCAGTTTTAAAAAGGCAATGACCCTGAACTCCCAAAATGCTGAAGAGGTAGTTGACTGGCTTACACAGCACACCCCATCCTCTACCAACTTTACCACAACATCCTCATCCTCCACTGCTATGGGCACCCCACGTAACACTTCCTCCACCACCGGCACCCCTTCTTCACTGGAGTCAGAGGAGTTATTTTCACATGAGTTTCTTGAACTGAGTGATGCGCAACCATTATTGGCAGAAGAAGATGAAGGAGATGAGGACGTTACACCAGATTTAATTCTGGCAGAGAACACAACAGAGATGGACATAATGAGTGATGAGGAGGTCCCCGCTGCTGCTTCCTTCTGTGAGCTGTCAGAAGAAATTGATGCATCTGAGGAGAATGAGGATGAGGAGATTGATGTTTTGTGGGTGCCCAGTAGAAGAGAGCAAGAGGAGGATAGTTCAGATGGAGAGACGGAGAGTCAGAGAGGCAGGAGGAGAATAAGACTTAGAAGAAGCAGGGAGGACAGCTCGCAGGGAACAGTAGGGCAACAACATGTATCGGCACCTGTGGTCAGCCGGCCAACGCACCCGCCATTGCCGCCAACGCCGCCAACTTCTACTGTTACCGCCAGATTGCCAGCTTCAAAAAGGTCAGCAGTGTGGGATTTTTTTAATGTGTGTGCCTCTGACAAAAGCGTTGTAATTTGCAATGAGTGCAGTCAGAAACTGAGTCTTGGGAAGCCCAACAGCCACATAGGTACAACTTCTATGCGAAGGCACATGAACGGCAAGCACAAAGCACTTTGGGAGCAACACCTCAAAGGCAACAGGCAAACTAAAAGCCACCCTCCTTCTGGTCCAGCATCTTACTGCTCTACCTCTGCTGTCCTTGACCCGTCTGAACCACCCTCCACTCCGCCTTCCACCTTGACCACCAGTTCCCATTCCCAGTCATCTGCCCCCAGCCAAGTTTCTGTGAGGGCCATGTTTGAGCGTAAGAAGCCAATGTCTGCGAGTCACCCCCTTGCCCGGCGTCTGACAGCTGGCTTGTCCGCACTCTTAGCCCGCCAGCTTTTACCATACCAGCTGGTGGACTCTGAGGCCTTCCGCAAATTTGTAGCAATTGGGACACCGCAGTGGAAGGTACCCAGCTGCAATTTTTTTTCAAAAAAGGGAATACCACACCTGTACCACCATGTGCAGAGCCAAGTCACCGCATCTCTGTCACTTAGTGTTGGGCCAAAGGTCCATATGACTACTGACGCATGGTCCTCCAAGCATGGTCAGGGCAGGTATGTCACCTACACTGCCCACTGGGTGAACTTGGTAATGGCTGGGAAGCAGGGAATGTGTGGCTCAACAACAACAGTGGAGTTGGTGTCACCGCCACGGATTGCACGCGGTTCTGCCACCACCTCTACTCCTCCTTCGCTCTCTACCTCGTCTTCTTCCTCTTCTTCGTCCTCTGCTGCTGGGTCCTCCTCCTCCACACCTGTGCACCCCCAGCTCCCCCTAGGTTATTCGACGTGCCAGGTACGCCGTTGTCATGCTGTCTTGGGGATGACGTGCCTGGAAAGCAGAAACCATACCGGATCTGTACTCCTGTCATCTCTGCAGTCACAGGCCGATCGGTGGCTGACCCCACACCAACTGAAGATCGGAAAAGTGGTGTGTGACAACGGAAGCAATCTGTTGGCAGAACTGAGACTGGGCAATTTAACACATGTGCCCTGCATGGCACATGTTCTGAATTTAATAGTCCAACGTTTTGTCTCGAAGTACCCAGGATTCCAGGACGTTCTCAGGCAGTCCAGGAAGGTGTCGGCCCATTTCAGACGGTCCTACACAGCCATGGCACGCCTTGCTGACATTCAGCAGCGGTACAACATGCCAGTCAGGCGTTTGATTTGCGACAGCCAGACTCGGTGGAATTCAACGCTCCTCATGTTGGAACGTCTGCTGCAACAACAAAGAGCCGTCAACGAATACCTGTTTGAACTGGGTGGTAGGACTGGATCTGCACAGCTGGGGATTTTTTTACCCTGTTACTGGGTGCTTATGCGCGATGCCTGCAGGCTCATGCGCCCTTTTGAAGAGGTTACAAATATGGTCAGTCGCACCGAAGGCACCATCAGCGACCTAATACCCTTTGCTTTCTTCCTGGAGCGTGCCGTGCGACGAGTGACAGATGAGGCTGTAGACGAGGAGCAGGAAGCGCACGATTTCTGGTCGGAATCACCAGAACGAACCCAGGCACCTGCTGCAACGCAGGGAGAGGTGTCAGAAGTGGAGTCAGAGGAGGAAGGTGGCTTTGTGGAGGAGGAGGACCAACAGGAGCAGGCTTCCCAGGGGGCTAGTGGTGACCTTTTGGGGACCCCTGGTCTTGTACGTGGCTGGGGGGAGGAGACCGTGGATGATGCAGTCCTTGATAACGAGGAAGCGGAGATGGATAGCTCTGCATCCAACCTTGTGAGAATGGGGTCTTTCATGCTGTCATGCCTGTTGAAGGACCCCCGTATCAAAAGGCTTAAGGAGAAGGACCTGTACTGGGTGGCAACGCTACTAGACCCTCGGTACAAGCATAAAGTGGCAGAAATGTTACCAACGTACCACAAGTCCGAAAGGATGCTGCATTTACAAACCAGCCTGCAAAACATGTTGTACAATGCTTTTAAGGGTGATGTCACTTCAGGAACTCATCAACATTCCAGGGGCAGAGGTGCCAGTAATCCTGCCACGAGCGCACCTGCAAGGACAAAGCACTTTGGCCACTCTGTAACGTCAGACATGCAAATGTTTTTCAGTCCAAGGCAGCGCCAGAACCCTTCTGGATCCACCCTCAAAGAACGCCTCGACCGGCAGGTAGCGGACTACCTGGGATTAACTGCAGATATCGACACTCTTAGGAGCGATGAACCCCTGGACTACTGGGTGCGCAGGCTTGATCTGTGGCCAGAGCTGTCACAATTTGCCATGAAAGGACCTTCAGTGCAGCAGGAGGGATTGTAACTGAGAAGAGAACTCGCCTAGGTCACAAAAGTGTGGATTACCTGACCTTTATTAAAATGAATGAGGGGTGGATCTCGGAGGGTTACTGCACGCCGGAAGACTTGTTCTGAGTTTCTGATTCTGACTCCCCATGCAGCTGTCCTTCTCTGCACGCCTCATGACTCCACACACAGCTGTCCTTTAGCGTCCTCCTCCCTCCACCACCGTTATAAACTAGGGTGCAAACCCTACTGGTTTAATTTGAATCCAGGTAAATCCTGAGTTTTTCTGGCCTCTGTGCTTCAGTGGCTGTGACAAAAAAAAAAGAATATTTTCAGTATTTATATGGCATATTGTTTCTGGCCTCTGTGCATCAGTGGCTGTGACTAGGGATGTAGCGAACTGTTCGCCGGCGAACTAGTTCGCGCGAACTTCGACTGTTCGCGTCCGCCGCAAGTAGGCGTTCGCGTCAAAAATCGTTCGATCATTCGACCATTCGATTCCTTCGACCGCTAAAATCGAAGGATTTTCGTTCGAATCGAGCGATCGAAGCCATTGGATTGAATGAAATCATTCGATCGAATGGCTTCGATCGTTCGATTCGAACGAAAATCCTTCGATCGAACGATTAAAATCCTTCGATCGTTCGAATCGAACGATTTTCGGATGTTCGAAGTTCGCGAACTGTTCGCGAACTGTTCGCATTTTTTGCCGGTGTTCGCGAACGGCGTTCGCGAACACATAGTCGGCGGTTCGCTACATCCCTAGCTGTGACAAAAAAAACTACATTTTTTCAGCATTTATATGGCATATTTTTTCTGGCCTCTGAGCTTCAGTGGCTGTGACAAAAAAAATGAATTTTTTCAGCATTTATATGGCATATTTTTTCTGGCCTCTGTGCTTCAGTGGCTGTGACAAAAAAAAGGAATATTTTCAGCATTTATATGGCATATTTTTTCTGGCCTCTGTGCTTCAGTGGCTGTGACAAAAAAAAGGAATATTTTCAGCATTTATATGGCATATTTTTTCTGGCCTCTGTGCTTCAGTGGCTGTGACAAAAAAAAAATGAATATTTTCAGCATTTATATGGCATATTGTTTCTGGCCTCTGTGCTGCAGTGGCTGCGACAAAAAAAAATGAATATTTTCAGCATTTATATGGCATATTGTTTCTGGCCTCTGTGCTTCAGTGGCTGCGACAAAAAAAAGGAATATTGTTAGCATTTATATGGCATATTTTTTCTGGCCTCTGTGCTGCAGTGGCTGCGACAAAAAAAATTAATATTTTCAGCATTTATATGGCATATTTTTTCTGGCCTCTGTGCTTCAGTGGCTGCGACAAAAAAATTTTATATTGTTTGCATTTATATGGCATATTTTTTCTGGCCTCTGTGCTTCAGTGGCTGCGACAAAAAAAATGTATATTGTTAGCATTTATATGGCATATTTTTTCTGGCCTCTGTGCTTCAGTGGCTGCGACAAAAAAAAATTATATTGTTTGCATTTATATGGCATATTTTTTCTGGCCTCTGTGCTTCAGTGGCTGCGACAAAAAAAAATTATATTGTTAGCATTTATATGGCATATTTTTTCTGGCCTCTGTGCTGCAGTGGCTGCGACAAAAAAAAAAGAATATTTTCAGCATTTATATGGCATATTGTTTCTGGCCTCTGTGCTTCAGTGACTGCGACAAAAAAAACATAATTTTTCAGGAAAGTACACATGCCTAATTTTTCAGGATTCTGCAACAGTGGCAAAATCGCATCTTTTATGGTCACCGCAGGTGATCAATAAAGTACACCAAAACTGGGCCCACACTGCAGAATCAGTGTTTTTTGGTTCGCTTCACTGTACATTGAATTACCTCTGCCTGACCGTGCACGTGGTGACTGCTAAACACACCACTACAGAAATATTGCCACCAACAGGACGAACATCCTGGAGGTGACAAGCTCAACTAGTAATTAACAACTATTATTTGCTCACTTGACGGTATCATTCATTAAAGCTCTTTGCGTTCTTTTGCGCTGCAGTAAGCGCCGCGTTTCGTCTTTGCGTGTGAACAGGCTGTAACCTTTACATGACTTGATTGGCATGTAGACGCCGGACGTTTTAAAGCATTTTATTACACAAGTTTAGAAATGTAGTGTGATTTCTGCCCTTTACAGCACAAAACGCAGTGCTGTGTCAACAATGTATTTTTCAGATACATTTTTGCCCTTGATCCCCCTCTGGCATGCCACTGTCCAGGTCGTTGCACCCTTTAAACAACTTTAAAATCATTTTTCTGGCCAGAAATGTCTTTTTTAGCTTTTAAAATTCGCCTTCCCATTGAAGTCTATGGGGTTCGCGACGTTCGCGAACCGTTCGCATTTTTGACGCAAGTTCGCGAATATGTTCGCGAACTTTTTTTCCGACGTTCGCTACATCCCTACTCTTCTTACATCACCAATTGTTCCTTCAGTGTCCCCTACAACGGAGTATCATTTTCTCCCCTACCTCTTTCTGTTGGGGTTCCTCAAGGCTCTGTCCTGGGACCATCACTATTCTCTCTCTATACTTCCTCCCTCTGCAAATTATTCAACTCGTATGGTTTCCACTACCACCTCTATGCTGACTATACTCAGATCTATTTCTCATCTCCTGATCTCAACCCAGAACTCCTAACTCTCGTCTCCTCCTGCCTGTCCGCTTTTTCTACCTGGATGTCACAACGCTACCTTAAATTAAACCTCTCTAAAACTGAAATGGTTCTTGTTCCTCCAACTAACACCAGTAACATCCCAGAAGTATCCATCATAGCTAACAATTCCACTATCAATCTCTCTCCCCAGGCGCAGTGCCTTGGGGTTATCCTAGATTCTGCCCTGTCATTCACTCCTCATATCCAGTCACTTATTAAATCATGTCACTTCCACCTAAAGAACATATCCAAAATAAGATAATTTATCACCCAAGATGCTGCCAAATTTCTTATTCACTCTCTCGTCATATCACGTCTAGACTACTGTAGCTCTCTTTTAATTGGCCTTCCCCTCCAGAGACTGTCTCCTCTCCAGTCCATAATGAACACTGCTGCGAGGCTCATACACCTCAGCAACCGCTCCTCCTCTGCCTCGCCGTTCTGTCAATCCCTGCACTGGCTTCCGCTACCTTTCAGAATCAAATTCGACTTAATGACCGTGAAATTCAAGGCACTTCATAACTCTGCCCCACCTTACATCTCTGAACTCATCTCTATATACTCACCCAACTGCTTACTACACTTCTCTACTGACCTGCTACTCAACTCTTCTCTCATTACCTCCTCACATGCTCGCATTCAAGATTTGCTTAACTACCAAATGCAACAGCGCATACAGTACCATATTTCTCACCCACTTAATTCGATCTTGCCCACTCCCACTCCCTTCCCTTGTATATGTATGCTCTTTTGCATAGGGCCTTCCTCACCTTTTGTACGGTATTGATTATGATGTATGTAACTCCATAATTCATGTGATTTAGTTGTATAATCACATTTACTTTACATTGCTACTCAATATGTTGGCGCTATATAAATACATGTTAATAAAATAATAATAGCCATACTGCTGCCCAAGCCCATGCCCCCACCTGTACCTGTGCCAGCCCAGCAGCCATCAATATTTCCAATTCCCCAGTCCCAAGCCCCCATGATCTGTACCTGTGCCAGCAAGCATCAGTCAGAGGAGTAATAAAAGCCCAAGCTCAGGCTCAGCACCAGCAGGACAGGTCAGGTCTTCAGCACAAGTTTCTCCCTCTAGAGCACACAGGTCCTCTCTGCTGCTGCCCGCTGCGTTGCATTGACGTGAGTGACGCCCAATGTATGGACGCGCCTACTGCGCATGCGCATCGGTGCGTCAGCATTGAAGACGCCAAGTCACACTCCAGGTTAGGGGAGCGCCATCATAATTTAAATTGGATAAAACAAATCCCAGTTGGGGTTTGGCCATGCGATTTTTAAAAAGTATAATGCCATTAATAAAGGCCAAACAAACCGAATAGTAAAAATTTAAAAAAAAAAACATATTAAAAAAATGAATGAAAAAATTTTTTACCTGAGAAGTGCGCCCCCTCAGTGATTGCGCCCTAGGCGGTTGCCTACCCTGCCTACCCCTTGGGCCAGCCCTGAGTGTAATGTAGTTACTGCAACATGCTAATTAAACATCACTAGCGTAACTTCGAACTATCGCTAACGCAACTTCAGAAGCGTTCGGACACAACTTCAGATTTTCGTGAATTAGGATTGTCCTGGTGAATCTAGGCCTGGCGAAGTGCTGCGATGTCAGGGAAGCCTTCGCTGGCGCAATTTCGGTGGTAAGTAAATTTGCCCCAAAGACTTTTTATATTGCTTTCAATATTTTTATTTTTAACCTGTTTTTCGAAAATCTGGAGTTTCAGTCTGGCAGCTCGGTGATCCAGGTGCAGATTCTGAACTGTTACAATTTGCTACATTAGTTGATACATTTCTCAGCAGCCTCTGTGGGAATATTAGCAACTATTGTATCAATTATAACAGCTGCCATTAGTGAAACTTCAGGGATTCTGCTTAGCAGGGACAAAGATAAAAGATGTTAACTAAATCAACTGTATCAATTTAGTACAGTTCACAAGAGTTGGTGACTCCCCCCAGAGCAGCTTTAGAAAGACATATTTTAATTCATTATGGTGAGATTTTCAGAGAAGACATACTGTATATGTTGCACTAGATATTGTTTGGACTAGAGAAGAATTGCCCATGGCCACCAAGAGAAACTTGAACAAAAAATTCTACAAACTTCTGTGAAAATAGTGCCTAACATAACATTTTAATTGTATTATATTTAAAGTGGTGTCTGAAAATGCAATAAAATACTGGATATGATGCAAGTTGTTGCAAAGTACTCCTAATATTGCAAATAGGTGTAAGCATTGTGTGTGTTGCTTTTACTTTCACTTGCTCTGTTTAACCTCTATATCCTGCTTGCTTAAGTGCAATTCAATGCATTTATATAATTGATACACATCTAAATCAACACTGATCCCTTGCTGTACATTTGTCTATTTGATTAAAAGCTGACCTGCACGATCAAAAAACATTACCAGGTATTGATATCTATGTCATAAAAATGTTTGTTATTTAACCAGTGGAAGAGCGGATTTTAATTGTACCACTATGAAATATCTGATATGAATTTACAAAGGACACTATGGAAAGATATACGGAACTGCTTTATTATGTGTCTTTCTAGATAATAAATCTAATACCTATATTACATATCATAATCTAAGTTCTGTAATAAACAGTGTGAGAGGAAAAAAATATGCAAAATGTGAGCAATTTTCCTGGGTGAAAATACATGTTCTGCAAACACATCATCATTGAACTCATTTGCACATATGCGGAGTATTTAAACATCACGCTGAATACCATTTCTCTTCCACAATGTGGATTTTTTTTATTATATATTATGTCAAACCTTATATAGTATAACCAGATATATCTTAGAGTGTATTCCCAATGGCTGGTTAACTAGTTAATCTAAGTTTTATTTTGCTGACTGACTGTGTGATGGCATGTGACTGGATGTCAGTAAATAACAAGATTCCTGGCTTTGCATCTCATTGAACATGAGAGAATATGTCCTACAGGGCCACCTATTTATCAAAATTTGAATTTGTTCATTTATTTTAGAGTTTTTTTTATCTTGTCTGAATGAATTTCGTAAAATTTAAATTGTACAAAACCTGGATGTTTTCTTATTTATTAAAAAATTTAACCTAAAAAAAAACCTTGGTTAAATAAAACCGTGAAAAAAATTATTGCATCAAATTCTACTCATCATTTTCAATGTGTACTCTCAAAAGAATTCCAACAATCAGAAAAAATTAAAATGATCACTTAAATTTTTCCAACAACCATAGACTACTATGCATTTTGTACATTTTCTGACCCTAATTCTAAATTTTTTATTTAGTTTTTTTCAGTTCCTCATGTAAGTTAGGGCCTGATGCTATGTGAGACTGAGCAGTCCTGAATGCTTTACTCATAATATATACACTTTACTTACTTTCCTTTTTATCTGTAGCAAAAGTCATTTTGGTGTAGGAAATTCCCTTGAATGCTTTCTCTTGCTATCCCTAATTAAAGTACTTACTTGGTAATTCTTTCCACATTTCCACCTTCTTTTAATGAATCACTTAAAGGTTTTACATATTAGTTATTCTCCTGACACCCAGGGGCCCATTTACTTTGCACGAGTGAAGGAATAGAATAAAAAAAAACGTAGAATTTCGAATGATTTTTTTGGCTATTTCGACCATCAAATGGGCTACTTCAACCTTCGACTACAACTTCTAATCGAACCATTCGAAGTAAAAATCATTCGACTATTCGACCATTCGACCATTTGACCATTCGATAGTCGAAGTACTGTCTCTTTAAAAAAAACTTCGACCCCCTAGTTCGCCACCTAAAACCTACTGAAGTCAATGTTAGCCTATGGGGAAGGTCCCCATAGGCTTTTGAACAATTTTTATGTTGAAGAAAAATCGTTTGATAGATGAATTAAATTCCTTTGAATCGAACAATTTGAAGGATTTAATCGTTCGATCAAACAATTTTTCGGTCAATCGAATGAATTGCGGTAAATCCTTCAACTTCGATATTCGAAGTTGAAGGATTTCAATTCGGCAGTCGAATATCGAGGGTTAATTAACCCTCGATATTTGACCGTAAGTAAATCTGCCCCCCCGTGTATAATTCTTTATGGTTCACAGGTATGAGGAAGGTGCTTAAAAGCAGTTCGTTTTCAGAGATTCTACAAGATGTCTTGTGTTATTTACAGTTTACTACTTTCACATGGTGAGGCATATTTATTATCCTGTGTAAAATGAAATTTGTTGAAAAAACGGTGTAAAAAGCGACATGAAAAAAAAAAAAATTATTTAGGTGTGTGTCATTTAACTCCATGAAAGTGCCAGATGTGTGCAGTTATTTTACATTGCTTCCGGCGGAAGTCACTCTAAGAAAAAATGCGTAAACATTTTATGCCGTTTTTTAGACAGCAAAGCCTGGTGATGTGTGGAGTACTATCCCTCTGTTTTTTATACAGCATAATAAATATGCGCCTCAGACTCACAATCATTAGCCTCTATCCATTTTGTTTTTACAATATTGGGATCCGCCATTTCTCAAGTATTCATCATACATAACGTCAAACTGAGCCTTCAGTGCTTGTAATCATTGGACATAATAGCAATATGGAAGACTGTGCCAACTATAGTTACTAAGAGTAATCACCTTTTCATTACAGTATAATGTTGCATGGTAGCTTTATCTGATACTTTTGTTACATAAGTCTGGAATATCGCTTGGTTTCTGTGAATCATTTTTCTTACTCATTGAAATATTTAATTGGCATAAAAGGTTCGGTTCCTATAAATAAAGTCTGATAATGTATTCTGTGTATTTGTTAAACAGTTCATCCCTCAGCTTCTTCTATAGTTTCCTAGCCACCATCTGTTTCTGTAATAAGAGCATTCCTGTCCCCAGGAGTCATTAAAATGTATTATTACAGTGAGCCATATAACCCAGCTGCACTAAGACATTGGCAGAACAATATAAATAAGATCTTCCATTTACTTTCAGATAGTGATAGGTAAGAATGTTTTCTGAGGTGTGTTAACTGTTGAATTATAGAGATGTCTGATACCAAGAATGAATGGCTAAGGAAAAGGGCAGGTGTCACACTATTCTAGGAATACATCCCCAGGGCACCTCCTAGGAACTTCACTCAGCTTTCAAACTGTTGGATATAAGGTCCAGGACAGGGTTACTGGTGAAATGACAGTTGAGTAGCAGCCTTCTTAATTTAGCCATCTGTAGTTGCATATAAACAAAAATTGCACATCATATAAAATGTGTAAAATAGTAAACAGGACAACACCAAAATGTATTTTCTTCAATTCATGTTGTAGTTACATACTACAGTACTGTACATCTTTGAACAGTATTTGAGCAGTGGCCATTTGCACATCGTACCAAATTCACCATGCTCAAAGTGCAACTGGTAAAAGTATACTTTTGGCATAGCCAAAAATGAATTTGATCTCCATGCTTACACCAGCAGATGGTGCAATAACAATTGGTCTTCATTATATACGGTATATTATTATTATGGCCAGATATGGGATGACTTTGACGTAGTTGGCCAGCTTAAATATATTGCAATATATGGACAAACAATACCTGTTTTGTTTAAAGGGTAAGGCATTTTTCAGTAGCAGTATGCCTTAGTTGGCCAGCTTCAATATATTGCAAAATATGGACAAACAATCCCTGTTTTGTTTAAAGGGTAAGACATTTTTTAGTAGCTGGATGCACAAAATGTCTCAATGTCTTAAATATATTGATAATGGGTTGAGTGCAGAGGACTCTGTATTTGTCTATATGTACTTTCATTGTACCCCCACCTAATGGTTTTAAAAATTAGTGGTAAGCACAACTTTCCCATATATATATATATATATATATATACAGACAAATCAAGCCAGTCAACAGCGTCCAAGTGCAGAGGACCTCTTGTATTTGTCTATGAGTAAAGCATGTGCTGTCTGCCATCTAAACCAGATTTTACCAATAATTTCAGTTATTTCTTGTGCATGCAACTGTGTCACCTAGAATTCCATGTTCAAGTGTTAGTGCTACAAGTCAGTCATGTTAAAAAATATTAGAAAACCTATAATGGTCTTTAAAATCTTTGGTCACATAGACATAATAGCAGCTCATCAATGATGGGGACAAAAAAAATTTACCACAATTTTATTATTTTTGTTTTCTTTGGTAACAACTGGTTGTACAACCCAGAATAATATACACACTGTGTGTTTGCTGCCATGTAACCATTTTCAGTGACTCTAAAAAATGTTCAGAGTTTTAAAGTTAAAGTTTCAAAAAGTTTTAAAGTTAAAGTTTCAAAGTCTTAATGTAAGTAGAGTAACTTTCAGGACATCCGCACTGTTCTACTGATACCAGAAATTGTGAGAGGACTTTCTCTGCATGGTGCCAGGTTCCTAAGACCTGCATTTGATGCCACCTCATATTTTGTTGCTAATAAAAGTTCCAAAAATTGATTCTGAAGTAGTTCAAAATGGAAACTCTCTGTTAGATAGATTACTGGACTTCTGACGCTGTAAGTGATGAGAAGATAAAAAGTTTATCTCATAAATAATTTGTTCTGCTGCTCTTCCCTTACCAACCCAAATGCACAACAAGTGATTAAATCAATTAAAATCATTTAAGATCAAGGGTTTACACTGCATGCCTGTTTATTGTATGATTATTTCTCTATGCCTGCTTCAAAGCACGAAGCTCTATTGATTTGCTATGGACAGAATATTTTCCATTAGATGATTTTCTAAGTGACACCGAAGTACTTAAGCAACTTATGTTTGTTCAGTGTTAACTTAATGGGAAGCATAGTTGTATTGTAAAGACCATTAACAGATTTTTTTCCAAAGACCATATCTCTTAAATTAATTAGTTTAATCAGCCTCACAAGACAGAACATAATCTTAAATGACATAGTATTTAATTTAAGTGTTTATTATTCTAAAGGCCAAAAGAAATTGCTTAATTTGTTTTCTGAGCTGCTGAATAGAATAGAAATGAGGCTTTAGCAAAAAATGCTCTCTGTCGCAAAAGGGGAATATTTTTCTAGATACTGTACATGGAATTAATTTGTCTTGTTTCGGAAAATGCAGAATAAGACTTATAAATAATTGGTTTGTATGTATCAGGATTAGGATAATAATTATGACAAGGTCACATGGAAATAAGGGTAAATTAAATTATATGTTTTCCACGTGTATACACTTATTTAAGTTGGTTAAGTTAGTTAATTCTGACAAAGTATATATTATATAAAGGCATGCCGACCATGTACAGTATGTATAAAACTTCCAAGTGAGAAAACTCTGGAAAAGTTAAAAATATTTATTCACATACCATTGTGTCCATTATACCTGTCAAACTACATATGTTAGAGGTGGAACAATAACAGATTCCAATATGTATATAAAATGAAAAGAATAAAGTGCTGTAAAGGTGAAGTCAATTAATGAATGCCATTCACTGGAAAAAGTTTTGAGTCACTTCACTTAACAGTCTCATTGGTGCCAGGAATCCTTACTGAAAAAATCTGCATCTTCTTCTTACAGTTACATTTACTGTATATACAGTAATTAACCCCTTTTGGGATTTAGCGAGCAAGTGATTTAACCTTAATCCTTAAATGACTGGGGTGATGCTTAGGGATTACACATAGCTTACCCAATTAAATGTTTGTCTAAATCAATGTATTTCAATAATGATTTTCTCAATATATGTCACTGGGCTAAGTACCCCAATCATGTAATGAATGGCAAAAAACTATTCATGCAAAGTTCATTTCCCATATGAATGTTTGATAATGTCACCATCTCTCACAATTTAATTAAACTGTATGCATTCTTAGACAGAAATATAAATGGCATTCCACAGCTCTGAGATACATTGGGACTGTCTAGGATACAATATGGTTCTACGGGGCAAATTTATTAAAGGGCGGAGTGGCCGTCGCTAGCGTCAATTCGCCAGAAATCTCATCCGCAGGGACATTGCCAATTTACTAACAAGTGTAAACAATTCACTAGCGAAAGAGGCTATCGCTAGAGCAGTTTTGTGCCATATCAGCAGGCACATTTTCGTTACTCTACAAAGTGTGAATTTTAGAAAACGTTAAGTTTCCTTAACCACCGTAGACCAGGCGAACTGATAAGATGAAGCTGTATCCTCTTCAATCTTATGTCAGTGACATCATATCCTGTATGCTGAAAAGTCATAAAAGTTGTAAAAAACGCTGGCGTCTTTTTATTTTTTAAAGCGGGATTGCCTTCAAAAGTCCTAACTATTAAAGTTTTTTGTGTTAACAATTGACCAATTTGAGGGCATGCCACATTTGTTTTAGGATGGGCTCATGTCTAGTGCATTTGTCTTTAATATGCAGTAGTGATCCTAGAGGGGGGTGGGCCCTGGTGCGTGATGCGCAGCTGGGCCCCGCCTCCCTCTGTACGGCCCACATTTGCCCAGATTTTCAATGAAGTGCGGGCTGCTGGGGGGGCCCTGAAGGGGTGCGGGCCCTGGCCCGCTCGCACCCACTGCTCGCACCCCCTGCTCCCCCTGTAGTTCCGCCACTGTTAATATGCTTCCTTGGACATGTGTAATAATAAGTGGCCATTTCAAGCATTTTAACCAACATCTCTAATAAATATTTGTTCGGCTGCTGAGAAGCAACTTTGCATTTTAGTGAATTAGCATAGTTATAATGAATTTATGCCTGGTGAAGTGGCACAGAGTTCGCTGGCAAAAAATTCACCCTTTAGTGAATTTGCCCCTATGTGTTTTTACCATAAAAGTGTGACATTGTGGTCCATACAGCATATTTGACACAGCATTGTCTTTTATTCATAGTACTTTTCTACTATATAAAGAAGTTTAAAGGTCACAACACAGAAAACTCAAGGTTCTCACTGTTCACATATAATGTTTGTTTTTATTGCTCTGTTTACATCATAGTGTTTTAATAATATATACAGCATGAATAACTACAAATAATTTTATGTAGCAGAAACAAAAAAATAATCCATTTTTAATATGGATACTGACTGACAGTCTCTCAGCTTTCTGTTTTTCAATATGTTTTTTAGATTAGATAGGAATGTGTTCAGTTTATAAAAGTACATGCATCAAAAATTGAAATGTGTGAAGCTAATTATCACGTACTGAATATGTTTATCTCCCAACATTATAAATATCAAGTAAGTATATCTTAAAATCTCTAAAATTTAAATATGTTTTGTCAAAAATGGTAGTATAGAACATGAAAGAATACTGAAATGCATTAGCATGGGAACTCTTGGTGCATGTACTGTATATTGTTACCGGTTTCATTATTAAGCTCTGATTTATGGAAAAGCTGTTTCCCATGGACTCCATTTTATCCAAAATAATCCAAATTTTGAAAAATTATTTCCTTTTTCTCTGTAATAAATAAAACAGTAGCGTGTACTTGATCCAAATTAAGATATAAATAATCCCTATTGGAAGAAAATCCAGCCTATTGGGTTTACTTAGGGTTTTTTTTTACTAAACTCCGAATGCAAAAATAACGAAAAATTTGTGATTCTTTTTTATAAACTGGGACTTTTAAAAAAATAGTGAATTTTTCGGAATTTATTAAACCCAGAGGATGGGAAAAGTCTGAATCTGACAATCCAGCATCTCAGACCTGTCGGACTTTGATAAATAACCCCCCAGATGTTAACATAATTTTCTCGTAGACTAAGGGGGTCCAAATTTATCTCAATATTTTCTGGAAAAAAAAACTCAGACCAAATAAGCACGGGTTTTTTAGGCTTATATATCAATACACCGAAAATTTTGTTTGAAAAAAACGAGAAAATTCATATTTTAACGTTTTTTTCGGAACTTTCATCCGATTTTCACAATTTTTTTGGATTTTTCACCCTAAAATTTGGGGTATTGCAAAAACCCAGTGCACATCAAAAAATCATTGGGACTTCTCCCATTGACTTATATGCAATCTCGACAGGTCTGAGATGCCGGATTTTCAGATTTGGACTTTTCCCATCCTTGGGGTTTAATAAATTCCCAAAAAATTTGTGATTTTTTTTTAAAAGTCCCATTTTATAAAGAAAATCACAAATTTTTCATGATTTTTGCATTCGGAGTTTAGTAAATCACCCCCTACAGGTATGAAGATTAGTGATTAGCCTCGTTTTGCCGAAAAAATTACGCCCATAGACTTGTATGGAGACGTGCGTCAAAAAAAAAAGACGCGTGACAAAATAATTTCGCTGAGCGGCAAATTTTTTTTGACGCCCATAGACTTTAATGGGCGTCTGCGACATTTCGGCGGCGGCGAATTTTTGTCGAAACAAAACGGGTCAAATTCGCCCATCCCTGATGAAGATCCAAATTTTGGAAAGATCCATTATCCGGAAAACCTCAGGTCCCTAGCATTGTGGATAACAGGTCCAAATACCTGTACTTGGTATAAACTAAGCTAGCACAAATCATGTTTTCACAAGATATCAAATCTGAAAACTACATTTGTGACCATGGTAGGTGTTATTCTGAAGAAGTCATGGAAAATGGTTCTATAGAAGCTTGAGTTGGATGATCTGTATACATAAATCTGCTGACATTTTGTTATCTGTTTAAAGGAACAAATGGCAGATAATCTTAATGATAAAAAAACATATATTGACATTAGTGCAGAACAGATGCATTAGTAGTGTATTTTAGGTTTCGCATATGATAACCATATGTACTCAACACTGAAAATGATATTGTTTTGTTCTTCCTCATTGAGAAAAACTTTGCTGTTCATATTTTTTTTACTGAATACCCAACATCTGGTATAAAATCTGCTATCAGCCTCTAGAGGTTCACCTTTAGCTGCTTTGCTAAAGCAGACAGTGACTTCTACATAAGCAGTCTGGATGAATGCTGAACAAGTAGCCATTGTGATATGCATGGCAAATTACACACTGAAATAAACAAGTCATGTTTTACATTGAAATGTTTGCTTGGAGGGAGTATATATATATACCAAGAAAGTGTGTAGTTTCATTTTTAATATAAACTTGTATGCAGTCAAAAATAAAGCTCCAAGGAAATCCTTCTTATTTTGCCCTTAGGCTCTCAGTTCATAATACAGTTTTCACATGAATTATAGTTCCCTCTGCTGTACATAAATGTATCACAAACAAATCCATCAAAACAGATAAAAACAAAAATGTGTATTGTGTTGCCACTGGGTTAAAAAAAGAAACATTTTTGCATATTCAAAACACATACTAAAGTATAATCTTACATTTTGTAGATAATATTGTGTTGTGATTTATACCTTTAAGAATGGCTTGGATGATTTCTTGGACAGACATAATATCAAAGGCTATTGTGATACTAAACTCTATAGTTAGTATAGATATGGGTATATATACTTATGTGAAAGTAGGGAGAGGTGTGTGTATGGATGCTGGGTTTTCATTTGGAGGGGTTGAACTTGATGGGCTTTATCTTTTTTCAACCCGATTTAACTATGTAACTATGTATTCTAAAGACACCTAGGCTGATGACCTAGCTCAGATAACTAGCCTGTAATAAAATGTTTGGAGAATGACACTCAAAGGTACTGTAGCATTAAAAAGAGCAGTACAGGTATGGGACCTGTTATCCCGAATTCTAGGGACCTCGGGTTTTCCGGGATAGAGGATCTTTCTATAATTTGGATCTCCATACCTTAACTCTACTATAAAATAATTTTAAGATTAAATCCAATAGAATTGTTTTGCCTCCAATAAGGATTAATTATATATTAGTTGGGATCAAGTACAAGAAAATGTTTTATTACAACAAAATCAAATGTGAATAATATTATTAAAATGTAGTCTATTGGAGATTACCTTCCCATAATTTGTAGATCTCTAGAATAAAACCTTGGAAGGTTTCGGTTCTGAGTACAAACAAAGCTTCATTACAGATATCATACCTAGATTTATGGGAAACAACATATATTAGAGCTGGTGCCCATTTTCAATTTTTGTCATATTGTTACATTGCAAGTACAACTGTAAAACTGTGCTTTTTGTTTTTCATAAATTAAACTTTAATTTCTGAAGGTTACAATAAACCTAAACCTTACTGTACTTTGCTTTCCTTGCTTTTAAGGCATGAGGGAAGGAAAAGGAGAGGCTTGGTGGTCATTCAAGATTAGCAGGTGTTGGGACGTATTGGGACTGGTGTTTTTGCTAATCATCCATATTGTCATCCATATTTGTCCAGCAAGGGGGATATATTTTGCAGGGCATATAGAAGTGTGTTAGTGGCTACTGCTTGGTTTATCTGGGTTATCCATTTTGAGTATCAATTATTATAAATATACACACATATATATACAGTATATATATATGTATATATAGGGTTTTTTCTGTAAAACAATATACAGTCCTGTAAGTAACATTGTATATTAAGGAAAACTAAGAATCAGCTACATCATTATTGCTGCAAGTGACTTCCCATTTGAGATTCATCTCTGGCAAAAAAAAATGCAGTGTACAATAATTCTTAGTTTAGTGGACACTTATTGCTCCCATTGTGTCTACAGTGCAACAGAGATCATCATTAGCTTATCCCCAATTCCCATGGTCCCTCATTTATAATCACAATTAAACACCATTCATTTTTATAATGGTTCATAGAGTATCATTATAATGAAAGGTAGAGAAATGATGATTTCATGTTTTTTGTAAAGGTATTGATAGTTTATAGAAAGAAACCTAAACCCAATTCTAATCTAATCCAGCACTCTGAAATAACAGTCCTTAGTAGGGTATATTTGGTTACATGCAAAAACAAAAGAATATTATTCTATCCTTTCATGCTAACATTTTTACTCCTGACACTGTCATCACATTTTGTAGTTTCAGCCCTTTCCAGGCCACAAGTTGGTCTGCTGGACCCACAGCTACAGTTTCCAGAGGTTGGTGGGACTCCCCTTTGCCCAAGTGCATAAGTACTGAGGGGTAAAGAAACACGTTCCTTGGTACTCATTCCTTTCCATCTTGCAACAGGGGCTGTGCAGCACTTTGCACCTTGCAAGTTATGTGTAGGGGATGGCAGGGGTGCCTACATGCTTCCTACTGTCCTGTCTGTTGAATGCAGGCACCAATCCATTAATGCGGCTGGC
This sequence comes from Xenopus petersii, assembly GCA_038501925.1. Lineage (NCBI taxonomy): Eukaryota > Metazoa > Chordata > Amphibia > Anura > Pipidae > Xenopus > Xenopus petersii. Next base: position 83,962,342 of record CM076680.1, read on the forward strand.
CATAGTGCAGTAACTCAACTAGCATAAAAGGCAGGTACAAACAGAAACATGGTGGATTAAGACCATTTTCTAAACTTTGCACCTTGCTTTCATAATGCTAGTGCATTCATACAGCAGTGAGAAAGGATTGTATTTCCTATCTAGACTGCCTGCAAATTTTTCATAGCATAATTTGTGTAGTTCTGGGTAGCCAGGTTCTGAATATACCTTTTGGGGGTGAAACCTATAATAATTTTAGAGATGAATATTTTGCATTCAAGTCAGCTGCCATATTGAGAAAGGAATTTAATCTGGTGATAAAGTTTATGTTATTATTCTGGAGAAGGGGTAACCACTAGGTTCACTGGGAGTCCTTAGCTTTTATACACTGAAGAACAATTAACTTCTTGAGCTGACACTTTTTGAACTGTTACAGAGCTCATTTATTTACAGTATCACAGAGGGATGGAAAAAGACCATTATTTACCACACATAAATTCCACATGTATATGAAGAAAAAGTCTTAAAATTACATTCAGTTATGATAAAAGGAACTTAAACTGCACTGATGTTTCTTGATCTTGGTGCATGGGTTCTTTATTTATATCAGTATTGCATTTTTCTAGCCTCTCAACGAATATTATAAAGACAGAATAATAAAATAGAATTAATGTTTCCTTTAAAACAGAGGAAATATTGGTTGTTACCCATTTGTTACTGCCTGTGTTATAGCAGGAATCCTGCCTGAAGCATGCAACTAAATGTATTGTTCTTTTCCCATGAAGTATAAGGATTTTGTAATCCAGTAACTCTAATGTGGCTTTCTTATGTATTATGTATACATCTCTGCATGAAGGGGAAATCATCTCTAAACGATTTGATAAAGTCAGACAGGGGATTTTTGTAGCTGACAGTATTACTCTCTGAGCATCAGAAAGTAGCAGAGCAGTATTTTGCTAATTACATATTAAATAATGCACAATGCTGAAAACAAAACATATTTTATAGGCAGTACTCAATAAGAATGCATGTTTACCGTATCAAAGTTTATACTCATGTGATACTTTCCTATTAAATTAAATCCTTAATCATTGGGGTACATTTGTTCTTTAAATTACATGGGCAGATCAATGGAAAACTCAAATGTCCATAGGCCTGTTGTTGGCAGAATAAGAAGCTTAAAGGGATTCTGTCATAGAGAAACATATTTTACAAAATACAGTTAATAACGCTCCTCCAGCAGAATCCTGCATTAAAATACGTTTTTCAAAAGAGCAAACAGATTTTTTTTACATTTAATTTTGAAATCTGACATGGGGCTAGAAATGTTGTTAGTTTCCCAGGTGCACCGAGTTAAATTATAGCCTGCATTGCTAAAAATGCTCTCACCTAGTGGTAGTTGAAAGAATAGCACTAAATAGTAAAAATCCAAGCCCCACCATGACTCCTTCAGTTACATTGAATAGGAGAAACAACAGCTTATATGAAATCAGTTCCATTTCAAAATGTTGGCTCTTTTTGAAAGCACAAAACTAGGCAAAATTACCAGAGATGTTTGCCTACACACCAATATTACAGCTAAAAAAATACATTTATTGGTTCAAGAATAAAATTTAAAACGGTAGAATAAATTACTTGCAATGTACACATGAAATTTCGTAATAACAACTACACCATAAAAATCATGACAGAATCCCTTTTACACTTTTTTGTTTGGGGGAATGATTAAAAAATGTATAAGAAAAAAGAATTACAGATATAATGCACATCATTCATCATGTTATGCCTTAACCCCCAAATGTAATAAAAAGCACCAAAGTTTACCCATAGCAACCAATCAGATGTTTGCTTTTAAACAGGTGACCAGTAGATCCTTCCTGCTGATTGGTTGTCATGGGTTACTGCTCCTGGGCAAACTTAGTGCTTTTTATTACATAACTCCTGTAATAGCTAATCTAATTTAAATGTATCCCTTTTAGATATCACATAAGTATATTTTACATGCAATTCAACATTTTTCATGCCATTTGACTTCTTTTCTTTACTGCTTATAAGGCTTATATTAAAGTGTATTTTTAAAGCATTTAAGCATTTTACTGTATGTAAGCTTTTGTTATGCATCCACACTATATGTTTCAGGCACCAAGGGCCCTTTTTCAAGTGAAAAAGGGCCCTTGATGCCTGAAACATGTTGTGTGGATGCACAATAAAAGCTTAATTGCAGTTATTCTGCTTCTGTGAGAGCTTCCGAGTCTACAATATATTGATACTACAAATAGGCTGTCAGGGACGGAGCATTCAGGGAACCACTACTAATATTACTACACACCAAAACGGAGACTAATCTGAGCATCTCTAATTCATGGATTTTACTGTATGCGACCCATTTTGCAATCATCATCTGACACCCTCGCCATGGGGGCAAGTAATCCCGTTATAATTCTGTAGTGACTGAATTCAAACAATTTGTAATATAAATGGAGGTCTTTTCACCTTTTTTTTTTTAATATACACTGTAAACAACGTGTACTAGAATACCATATATCTGAGCCATTATAAATAATACCCAGGTCTAGCCTGATTGATTTAATATAACATACAGTAGTTAAAATCTGTATTATTTCTTTCCAGGCACATCAAAGGGTACTTCTGTTATAGTTTTCTAGCTTCAGGTTCACTTTTTGTACTTCTTTAGAAATATAGTCCTTCGGATGCACCTAGTTATTCATCTAAACTCTATTTATTATCTTACTGATTATTTGCCTTCTTTTTCATTAACTGATTTGACCTCTAACATTTCTTCTGCATGACTATTTCATAAAGAAAGATTCTGTTCAGTATTTTAAGCATAAAGACAGGGTTGTTTATGCTGCATTACAAACAAGGTAAAACCATGAAAAAAACATTTATTTTTCCATGTTAAAAATTTCATAGCAACTAAAACCAGCTTCCAGCAATATTTATGGCAGGCAACACATTTTTTGCATGGTGTCATAGCCTGTCACTAGTAAAATGATTATCTTTTGAAGACACATTTTTTATCATATGCCTATTTTAGGAGACCATATGTCATTTTAAATAGAAAGCAAACTTTCCGATATACAAATGTCCATGCTTTTTAAATTCAAATCAAAAAATACTAAAGTCAAACTGTTTGCATTTATTTTAGAAATTAAAAGGAAAAGTCTAGTTACATGCAGAATTTATCTATACCTGTATTGGGAAATCATCTGAACCCATTTAATTTCTTTCTATATTTTTGAATAATGCAATCTGCATCTGAACAATTGTCGTGCTTTTTTTAAAGTAAAAAAAAAAAGATGTTCATTTAAAACAAGGGTCCCCCACCTTTTTACCCATTAGCCTCATTTAAATGCATAAGAAGCTGGAGAGCACCATCATCATAAAAAAAAATCATAGAGATGCTAAATATGGTATGTGATTGGTAATTAGTAGCTTCTATGTCGGCTGGCAGTTTACAGAAGGCTCTGTTTGGCAGTGCACATGTTTTTTATGCAAATAAAGCTTGCCTTCAAACTAGAAATTCAAACACAAGTACCTGCTTTGAAGCCACAGGAAGCCACATCCAAGGGGTCGGAGAGCAACATGTTGCTCACAAGCCACTGGTTGGGGATCCCTGATTTAAAGGGTATATTACCCTACATTCTTTAAGCAAATGAAACAATTGGTAGGGCAGTTTGGGGTAGTGGCAAGGGTTGCAAATTGGTTGGGGTTCTGACATCATTGCTGAATGGAAAGAACATTGTGTGAGTAGGGAAGGTGGTTGTGATATTGTCGGGGAGCAGGGTGAGGAAAATGGAGGGTGCCAATGGTAGATTGGAGTTAGGTTGGGCAGAGAACTAGTCATTACAAATTTACCAGCAAGTACAATAGCAGTTAAAACCAACCCCCAGCTTGACTTGTATTTTACTGCCTAGGCTAGTGCAATACCAGCTTGGTGGCAACACTAGTAGTGACAGAGGAGAACCTTGGTTTTCATTATTCCTTTTGCCTAGTGACCTTAACCTAGAGAAGACATATTGGGTGCATTCAGAGGTATTCCTGCCATGAGGTAAGGCAAGAAACTCAAAGTGCATAGCAGGTTACCATTGGTGGCAAAATCTGCTCCTATTAACTTTAAGATGCAAAATTCTGCCTTTTAAATTAGAAATGTTGCTCTTGTATTGTATAAAGCACTAGCAATGTGGCTCCTTGTCGTAGTCCCTGAAGGAGCACAAAAAAGGTTAGTGCAGGAAGTGAGGGGAGATGGCACTGGGTAGGCTACTTTAGGGCAGTAAGGTCAGAATCAGCCCTGGGTGTATTTACTCTCGAGGTACTGAAACTTCTATCAACATAAAGACTAAACACGTCTTTAACTTTTAATAATACAATGTCCAATAAAACCTGTTTTTTATTTTATACTAAAGTGTTTCTAAGCCACAAACTGATGTCTCATTAAGTCTGCTCTTGAGATGCCATTATACTGCTCACATTAAGCTGCTTCTGATTAAATTGAAGTACATTATTTAAGTAAGTGAAATCAGTTGCTAACAACCGTAGCTCATTTTACACTGATCTGTATTCCCACATTATAGACATTTAATGCTTCTTATGCAAATGGAACAATATTACAGGTTTTTGTGATAATATGGCCAGGTAATGCACACTTGTTAAAGAGAACCATTATGTGAAAATGCATCTAATGTGTTTTTTTTCTTCTTTGGAAAAATACACATTGTAATTGCTTTAACTTTCTTGCAGATGAAACAAGTACTCATATCTGTGATTTCTGGCTTCCCCCAAGCAGCAGAGAAACATTAGTGGATGTTTTTTCTGCTATTAAACAAAAAAAACGACAAACCCCACATTCATGCATAATTTATCCCAGTCCTGTGAATGCTCTCTTTGGTTTACTGTCACAGATCCCTCAAACAGAAGTTATAAATAGTGTTTAGTGCATTTGTTGCAATTTGCATAAGCTTGCAGGAAATTTCATGAAACCACAACATTTTGCCAGAATGCATTGGAGTCAATGGGAAGGCAAAATTACATTATGGTTAAAGGCATTTATGTAGAAGACAAGGGGCGGATAATAACTTCTTTCTAGCACAGATATGCGAAAAAAATTGCAGCAGCTGTTTCATTGTGGAACTGTACCTGGTAAAAGTTTACTCATCCCTACTTCAAGGGAAATGTATTACGTAAAAGCACAAAACAAAAACTCTGGTACCGTGCTAGCCAGTAGCAATAACCAATTAACTTATTACAATTACAATTATTACAATAATCAATTAACTTATTTACTCACACAAATTGATTCCAATAAGTTATAAAGTGCATATCTTTATACAAATTTACTTGAAAATTCATCAACTTGCACATGGAAATTCATTATCAAGTTCATATGAAATTAAGTTAGAGTTAAATACACCTAGAATTCATTGGCAATTCTTCATTTGCATGCCTCCATTATATCCAATCCCAAGAGAATTCATTGATCAGTCCGAATTAATTATGTTAAAAACCACATAAAGGTAAATATTGGCCCAATCTGTATCCGCTGTGTTAGATAAGGAACCCACTTCATGCTAACAATCAAAGTCAAATTGGGAGTGGGACTCAGTTGTAATAATATATGGCTTAGATATTGACATTCACTATACTTTTTATGGCCAGTTATTGCTGGTTTTTCATGGGCAGAAGACGTGTTTTTAGCATTTCCATTGAGGGATCCGGTTAGTTTATGTGAAAGCGATAATAACATGTTGGTTTAGGAAACAAAGGGCGCTGCACTTTGCTCCGTTAGGATATTTCCCCCATACTTTACTGCATTCTTAGGTCCCACTGTGATCGCTCACTCTGACTGTTTTGCGGTTTCACTTCTCCCATAACCGGCTTTTCACTATGCCACTCACTTTTTTTAGCCCATGGATGAGGAGAGGGCCAAATACCTCAAGACTTCCTAAGCGCGTTTCACCAGATTCGGCTTTGTCAGGTTTAGTGAGTAAATTAGTTAATTGATTATTGTCAGTATGCATTAATTCATGTTTAACAATTGAATAATTGATGAACTTGGTAATCTTAATATAATTAAATAAAGATTGAAGTTCGAAGTAAAATTTTTGATAATGTATATTTTCAATATGTTGCAACAGATATATCTAATTAGTAAATGAGTAAACAAATATGTTGACTACTGTTGCAAGTTCTAAGCCAAGCACAATATCAACCATAATTATACAGCACATCCCATTGTGGATTAGCCATGTTGAGATTTATTTATTATTGTTGATAAAATATTACATAAATTATTCTAATTTGTTAGCTCCTTACCAAAACTGGGATGCCCCGATGTTGACCTCTGGCAGGAATTCAAAGAGATATTAACTGATCCACATTCCAGTTTAAGTGTCATTTCTCTGAGTCTCCTGTGCCTCCTAATTTAATATTCTCGTAGTGGTGATGCCTGCCCTGCTCACTGGCAATATTTTGCTTTCCACCACTCCTGGTTGTACAGGTGATTTTTCAATATACTTTTGCCTGTCCTTAAAGCCTTTTCTGTGCCCTGCAGATTTACATGCTACATACAATGAGTTAGCAATGAATAATGCAATTCTATGTCTAGGGTGGGAGCAGAATAAGGTATACCACCAGCTCCTCCATCTGCATCTGAAACTAGTGGTGGCCCTGGGATTCCTTGGCCATTCTTAATTCAAATATCATCACCTCCACACACCTGGCCACCACTCTTGCTTCTTTGCAACTGCTTTTCATGCCATGTGATGTTAAGGAAAAGTGATGTTAAGGATAAGTAAACCTTTAAAATAAGTGAGTGTAAAATTTATGAGGGTGCTATTCTAAGAACTTTTGCAATTTATATTCATTGTTTATTTTCCTTTTTCCCCAAGATATTAAGGGATACATGTACTGTTAATATGAATTAATTATGTTACAACAGCGTTGCCTGCTGGCCAGTTTCCAACCAGCCTGACCACCAAGTAGTTTATGAAGTTGTCAGGAGAAAGAAAGAGGCTGCTCTGATGTTCTTCTGCTTAGGAAAAAACCTTTCTCAAATCTTTCCCAAGCAGAAGAACATAAGAGCATCCTCTTTCTCCTGACAACTTCATAAACTACTTGGTGGTCAGACGGATATTGACTAGCAGGTGGCGCTGTTGTAACAAAATTCAAAATAACAGTACATATTTCTCTTAACATCTTGGGAAAAGAAAATAAATAATGCATGTAATTTGCAAAAGTTCTTAGACTAGCACTCTCATCAATTTAACATTAATTTATATTAAGGGGCAGATTTATCAAAGGTCGAGGTGAATTTTCAAATGAAAAAAATTTAAATTTTGAGCTATTTTTTGAGTACTTCGACTAGGTAATAGTCCAAATTCAATTTGAATTTGAAAAAAATTCAAAAATTAGAAATGTATCATATACTGTCTCTTTAAAAATTTGACTTCGAACATTTGCCATTTAAAACCTGCCGTATTGCTGTTTTAGAGTTTTGTAGTCAATTGGTGGACTCTGAAGAATTTAAGTTTTTTTGGGAAGAACTACGATCGATTCGACCGAATGCGCTATTACTTCGATTCGTACGATTGGAATTCAGCCGAATATAGACCTATTCGATCGAAAACTGACATATTTGACCGAAAAAACCTTTGACTTAATTTCGGTTGGTCTTTTTGAATTTCGATTTGATCGAATGCGCTATTACTTCGATTCGTATGATTCGAATCCGGTCGAATGCGGACCTATTCGATCGAAAACTGACATATTTGACCAAAAAAACCTTTGACTCAATTTCAATTGGTCTTTTTAAATTCGAATTTTGAAGTTTTTCCAATTCGAAATTCGACCCTTGATAAATATGCCCCTAAATGTTTACTTATCCTTTAACTTTTTCAATTGTAACTTTCCTTTATCATTTATCGCAAATGTTATCACTAACATTTGCAATCGTCTTTGTGAGGGTTTTTTGCGCAAGCATAAAACATATTACATCCCCCCCCCCAAATGATTAAAATACATTTTGTGAAGGAATTAAAGATTTTAAATTATTATATGGAGTGTTAAAATCCTAACTTAGATATGATCAGCTTATGATTTCTCTTAAATAACAATGTTTGGGAAAAATGTATTGGTATTTTCCATATATTACTTTTCTGTGAAAGTATTGCTTTAAATATATGAATTTGATAGTATAATTACTAATGCAAAGTATTGTTTCTGACAGAGGCAGTTAGAAACAATACATAAATAAAATTACAGCCCAGTGATTATTGTTTCTGACCTGTGAATACCCTCAGTTTATACATTTCCCCTATGCTTATCAAATGGGATACAGATATCACATTTTCAAATCAGGGCCTCTGGCTATTTGTCTTCTCTCTTTTTCCTTTTCTGCTTGCTATTGTGCTGCCTTGAATCTAATCTCTAGCTTTTTTTTCCTTGTACAAAGTTCACCTCTCTAAGGGAGCTTTGAAAACATAACTTCATGAATTTTGTATGGCTGTAACATCAGCTGACAACAAAGACATACTTACAATGTCTTATTTCTGTGTTGGAAACTGTGTTCCACACTATCTGGGATTTCAGAGTTCATACCTCTGTATCATATTCCCTGCTTCTTTGGACTCATAAATCAGTATTACTAAGATTTATCTGCAGAACTGAAACACCTCTGTTGTAGACAACGATGATAACGTGGGACTTAGGATTGGTTTGGAATATGGATGAGTATAAACTATTTAAGAAACTGAACAATGGATGGTAAATGACAGAAAGGATAAAATAACTCTTGATTAAGATAAATCACCTGCAGTCAGGTAGCATAATTAGATATTGTAAGCATTTTAGTCGGCTCAGTTCTCATTGAGATAATACCTAGAATAAGTTAATGTATTTTTTACAGAAAGATGCCAAGTACTAAAAAGGATGTCTGGTATTTTCAAAGCAAACGCTGCTGTTATTTCTGCTTTGCATTCTTATAGTACTTGATTAATTATTTCTTCATTTACTTTTTCATTAATCTTCTTCCTCTACCCGTTGAACCAGTTATTGCCATGGGCTTCCTTTTTTCTTCTACTGATGTAGAAAGCATCTCATAAAACATCACTTGTGCAACACCCTAAAATTCCTAAAAATATTTTATTTGCAAGGTATTCAAACAGTACAAAAAATTAATATATATATACACACACACCCACACACACACACACACACACACTGTAATTAAAAAAATATATCTGGAACGGTCTAATTCCTATGACGGACGAATGGCTAGTGTCAGAGGGTTGATATTTGTCACCCCCGCCCTCTATGATGTCATAACGCTATAGGGCCCAAGGCAGGATGGACTATAAGGGCTAATGGTCTACTGTGGACAATGGTCACTCATATAGCTTATACTAGGCCATACAAACAAAAGATCACCACTCTATTACTTAAATTCCAGAGTGTCAGCATAATGCCAGCCTGTCTGGTGGGGCCCCTTTTTGCAGAAGTGTTGCTCAAATTAATGGAAATACCACAATGGCCTTGGTTAGCCAATAGCTGATTGCGAGGCTGTGGACCGTTGGAGCTAGGCACAGTATGTTACAACATTCTTTTGATAACATGTAAGACTAAGTAAATCATTTAGACATTAATTGTACAAGGAGGAGTCAGACTATGTATGGTATTGGCATACCCCCATTTGTTATCATCCCCATCTATGACATCAAAATGGGTATATAAACTTATGTTATGTGGGAGTATCCTTGGTAAGCATTCGTGTACCACCCAGGTGACACATCGACTGTTTGCCCAGGCAAAACCTATTGTCTTGTATTTTGGACACAATAAACTACCTCATTGTATTTGAACTTGCACTATTTCGTGGTTTTGCTTTACGTACGAGGTCATAGAGGTACAAATATAACAACAACACACACACACACACATCATTTCTAGCTAGCATCCTTCTATCCTTAAATAGCAAATAGTAATAACAATCACACTTAGCTATGATATTCTTTTGTCATGATGTATTAAGTTTAAACAGTATCTAATTTTCTCTTTATTAGATCCTTCTAAAATCCTCCAATGTGACAACAAGGGCAGATTTGTGCTGTGACAATGTGGGCAATCTTGCTTGCTGACAAAGATAAGCTGCTGTATAAAATCTTGCTTGAAAACTAGGTATGTGACATGCTCACATTACTATGGTTTTATGTACTTATTTTGCATTTGGTAAATGGAATTCTATATAAAAAGTGTTGCAAAGAAATAAATATGACCATGACTTTGATACCACCTTAAACAAATCTGAACGTTGATAGGAAATCTCAGAAGATAAGCAATAAATCCCCATAACCACAGAAACAGCAAATGACAAATACGCCATGATATTCCAAGACTTCGTGCAGTTATGCAGTGTCACATGTTTGCAGATATCTATGGGCGAAAATGAATTATTTTACTGGCATAAAGGAATACTGAAATTTCTGACCAGGAGAAAATAAATAATTTAAAAAAAAGCAAAACCTTGAAAAATGAATTCCTGAGTGGTCATGCGGTCAATGAACAATAATACTTTCAAAGTTTATGTGCGTATGCTGTCTGATACGATGTGAAATAAAATATTCAAACCTGACATTCACACTACAAATTTGCCAGCTGCATCATGTTGCTCGAAAAAGATGCAAACCTGTTCCCTGTTCTTTGAAGACTGATTTGTGTCACAATATCCGAGACCCTGTATCATGTTGAGTTTCCATTTACAATCTGTGAATACCATTTAGTTGCCAAACATACTGAATATTGCACGCAGACAAATGTACTTTGTCAGATCATGAAAAAATAATGGTATGGGAAAAAGATTTTTTTAAATGGTGAATTTAAAGAATGAAATGAAAGGCTTGTAAAAAAAATATGTACGTTTATCCCCCTAGTGCATGGAACTACTGTAGGAGTCAACAGGTATAACATCTGTTAACATTATATCCTGACTCAATTCTCCCCTGCTTTGAGAGAACCTTGTAATATGTACTTGTGAAAAATTATACCAAGTGCTTGTTCTTTAATGGTTTAACTTTTATGTTATACCTATATCACGGCGTTCAAGATTTATGTTTTTTTTACCCCTATAGTGATAATGTATCCATGAAAAAAGCATTTTGGAAAAAAAAACATTTATGACACACTGTACTCATTTGCATGGAAAGCAGAAGCAATTTTGGGAAGGAAGCTGAGGGTTAAGACTGGGTTTTAAAGCACATCAGGTCTTGTCTTTATGGGGCTCATCAGAATGGCTCTGGGCTTTGTACTTCAACTTTATTATCGTTATTATAAGATGTAAATTGAGTAATTGTTCTTTAAATCCTGAATACTTTGAATAGTATTCTTTAAATACTTCTTTAAACTTCTTGAAACTCTTAATGACACACAATTTAGGGGATACATTGGGTTTAGGGGGCACCTATGTACCTAATGCTGTGTGCCTCTCACTAATACAGCTCTGACTAAGGCACAGTCAGGCCATAGGGCAGACAGTAAAGACAGGTCCCCATTGTGGTTTGAACCTCCTTCCTAACTTGAGTCTGAATGACACGCAAGTAAGGGGACCGGTAGGGCACAGGAGTGGGGATGTCTACATGCCACCTCCTACCTGACAATCAATATAGTGTTGATTAATTCAAGTAGCTCTGTATTTGTGGAGGAAGTGGCAGGTCTCTGCACCCCAAAATGAAGCAAAGAGACATGCAGCAATCCCTAAAGATCAGAATGCAGTGTGCAAAGAGCAAAACAGTGATGCAACTTTTTTCTTACTTTGTAAATAATTTAAATGATCCCTTATATGTTTACACACTTTCTCAATAAAAAGTTACCATATATAACTATACTTTAAGAAGTCCTAATGTGAAATAATATTTCTTCCATCTACCAAACTACTTTTTCGCTACTGATAAAAAGAAACTCATGCATTATGCATATATTACAATATATTATAAATGACCTAGAGTGACACTTTTAGCATGTACAGTACATTTTCTGCTAAAGTTTTATATTATGTTTCATATTTAGCTATTTATTTCTCCAGTGAGTAATGTCCTTGAGGAATGCCTGTAGGGGGTGGTAGATGATTATATTCCTGTTAGCAAAACTTTTATAACATTTAGAACATTTTATAGAACAGCTGTATTGTATGGGGAAAAAAAACATTACTATTGTATAGATTAATTCCTGTTATTTATTCAGGAGAGGTATAATCCATAAAGTCTTATCTCTAATAAAATTGCATATTAAACTAGAGGCAGTGCATTCCAGTTTAAAGGGACTACATAACCTCCTGTTCAACATACAATGAATAAAGCTTGTACGGAATATTATTTTTGCCTTTTTCTTTAATTTAGGATAATCTACGGTTAACTGGCCCAGCAAAGAAAAAGTTTCCAACTAGTTTCACGAGCAACTAGAAAAGATGGCTTATGTATTAGTGCACAAACCAAAACAGAGATAGCATATAAAAAGCACAGTATTTCTATTTAAACTAAGGCTAAGGCCACACCATACAGATCTTTTCTGCAGGCTGAGCATCCACTTTTCTGCTGTCGCTGCTCTCCTGACGGTGCCTACCCCCGGAAACGTTGTGTCCAATCAAATGCAGGCAAATGCTGCAATGTGAAATGTGAACTGGTTTTTTTGCCAATATGCGCTAAGTCTGCCAGGACACAGGGCAGGAGAGAGACAGACAGACAGAGTGCCTATCTGGAGAGAGGGTCCATCTTAATTTTATTTGAATATGGCTGAATTTGTCACATTGTTTGGGTGAAACCTGAATTGATGTAAATAAAGTACAGAAAAGACAGCTTTAAACTGAAATTTGGTTTACCAAAGTATGCCTTGACTCAACCAATGCCACTCTGAACAAATCCCCCACAATGTACTGACATTTAAGAAAGTACAGAGAATTTAGCTGGAAATACATTTGGAATTCTGTATTCCAAAGTGATGAAAATAACCACTTCCTGAATACTTCATGAGATATGAATGCATGCTGTAGGTCTTTCATTTTTGTTTTTCTGAACTAATTTGATAGGGTTAGCTCACTGTTGTAATGCAGAACTTGATTAATAAACACATTGTACATTCTAGTGTTTGTATGTGATTAAGTAACTATTGAACATAGTTTATGGTAAATAATTATAATGCAAAACTATCAATTTTATGTAATTGTTTACTTAATGGGTATAGGCTACTGCCACACCAGGCTGTTTCTCAGCCTGTGCATAAACAATGCAGAGTCTATTAGTGCAGACAGCAGAGCAGGCTGTTTGTCACTTCCTGTTTATATGCAGACCACAGAAATCTTAAATTCAAGCAAAGATAAAATTAAGATAAATCCATCCAACAAACATATGCTGGTCTACTTCCAGCATTGAACTGAGATTCTGCAAAACATTTATTATTCAATAAATAAATGTTATATCCCCCATTATATCCCTCCCCCCAACATCATTTCTGTGTTTGCCTTCTACACTTTTCAGTGGTTGTTCAGTGGTTGGTGCTCAAACAGGAAGATGGGTTGTATCCTGAAACATTTGCATTCAAATAAAACTTACCCACCAACTTAAGAGAGTCGGCAGTCTATGTTTCCCTTCTTAGTAATTATACTTGCCCTTTAGCTACCTCTAACACCAAGTGCCACTCTATAAACTTGCAGGGATAATCACCTTGTCTAGCTACATTGGATTACATACAGTAATACCAACGGAATTTTTTATGTAAATATGGATATTTATGCTCATATACATAGAGACAAAATTATCAGAAGTATGTCTTTGTATATCAATATAAACAACTATTCTCATATGTAAACAAATATGCAACATAACATAGATAAAACATTTTTTTCTCGACATAAAATATAATACAGGCATTTACAAAAAATAACAAACAACAAATGTGGATATGTTGTCTACCCCACAAAACTGTAAACAATTCTAATATAATTGATATTAGATTGACTGTTTGGTGTATGTGTCCATTTCTGATTGGCCAGTAAATATAAGGTTCATTTTTAGGAGAGTGGCATGGACTCCAAAGGCACTCTATTCTATTTCAGGACACTAAGGGGGTTATTTACTAAAACTCACATTTTTCTGGTCTGGCTTTTTTGGGGCAAGTTTTTGTGAAAAAAAAAAACAAATCTGAAAATCCGTCATCTCAAATCCGTCAAGGTCAAGTCAGTGGCAGATGTTCCTTTCCCAATTTGAAGATTTTGTAGTTTGCGCTGCATTTAGCCCGATGATCCAAAAATGTTTAGGTTTTCAGGCAATAAACCAAAAAAATTTGCAATTTGGGAGAAAAGACTGAAAAAAAAAATTGGTTTTCGCTCAATTTTATTGATTTTTTCCCCAATCTGATTTATTCGGGTTACGGTATTTTAATGATAAATAAGGCAAAATTGTGGATGGGAGTTTAGTCAAGCTTTGTTTAATAAAAAAAATGAGATAAACCCTGATTTTAGTAAATAACCCTCTTAGGAGTTCTGAAATGCAAATGAAGTATATGATTCTTATCATTTCTTTTAGAACTAGTTGTGTCAATTTGTTAGTAGTAGATTAACTTTGCGGGTCTCAAGGGTGTAATTGCTGCAGGTCTGTAACTATTACACATTTGTGCATCTTCTTATTTAGTAAAACCAGAACTTACAGTATATACTGTACCTCTACTAAATAACTGTTAGATATAGCAGGAGGCCACATAAGGAACAAGGCCTCAAGAACTGGGGCGGATTAATTACACCTGCAGTGATGAGAGAATCTGTCCTGTTTTGCTTTGCCCAGAAATTTGTAAAACTGCTGTAAAATTCGCAAAACGGTGAAAAATTCACAAAACTCATTGAAGTTAATGGACAAATTATTTTTGACGCTAAACAAAGTTTACGTGTGCAACCAGTGACACACTGGGCCATCGAGATGCCGGGAAAAAACCCGGTTGGCCCCAGCCCTCGTGGGCCCTGCCGGCCCAGACCTGCAACACAGGGCCTAACCTCCTCGCTCCTCCGCCCGATCACACCAAGATGAGCAAGTACGCGCCAGTGAGCGGGGCAGGAGAGGGACAGAGGGGGTTTGCGACTGGGGAGAGGGGTTTGAGACTGGGGAGGGGGGCCCTCGGGGGATTTTGGGCCCTGATGTGGCAGCCTGGTGGGCCCTGACCTCCCAGTCCGACCCTGTGTGCACCTTTTCTTCTCACTCCAAATGCATGTCAATTACTGTATAAATCTGTGAAACAATTAGACACCTCTGAAATGTCAATTAGACAACTCTTGAATTGATTGCATCTAATGAAACGCATATGTGTAATTATAGTATAAAAAGCTGTTTGCTTAGGAATCAGCAGGGTGTGATAAAAAAACAATACTATTGCTATTTACATACTGTATAATGAAATTATATATATATACAGTATATCAAAAGCAAAAAAGTACCGCCACTTCACATGAATAAATTCTAATTCTAAATTTTTTTTTAATGGATTTCCTTTTTCTGTGTAATGCATTAATGTAGAATTAGAATCATGAAACAGTACTTTGCACTTGATGATAAAAGCACACCTGATATGTATTAAAAGGCACAAAGTTTTTCAAGGTTTGTTCAAGTTTGTACTTGTTATCGCACCCCAACATTGTTTTACAGTGCGGTATTAATAATACTAATGATGGAGAGATTGATGTAAGTTCAAGTGCTGCACTTTTATCACTAATCATATTGACTGGATATACATGAAACTGAGGTTTAAGGGATAATGTCTCACTATATTTATATGTACATAATATAAGCATTCATATGGTATCATTCAAAACATTTTTTTAGGGAGATGAAATGCCAGGTGTATTGAATCTTCTGTTTCATTAAGTAATTGGAGAAATGTCAGAAAATAATGCTTTTGTCATAGTCTTTGGGACAGATTTATTAAGGTTCAAATGGTAAATTTGAATTTTCAATTCAAAGTCAGAGAATGATCACATAGTCCCCATCAAAAAAAAAGAAGAATTTTATAGGCTTTTTTGGTTAATCCTATTCCAGCAAGACAACAAAATCCTATTTTGTTGCACATGCTGGATCCAGGGTTCCTGGTTTTAGATTTTCTTAGTTACATGTGAATTGGGTTGGCATCTATATTTGGCATTGGGCAGTTGGGTTGGAGTTGAATAAGTTTAAAGTTAAGCTTTACAGAAAGGACTGGTTTAATAAGGGGTGGTCATCCTTGGTTTAAAATGTGAGCTATTTGACATAGCAGCCTTGCATTTGCTAAATACCTAGCCATGAAATCATGTTCAGTACTGTCTGATGCCTGTCTCCTCAATATCAAAAAGTAGCAGAACCCTAGGGAACATTCTAATCTGTGTAGTTGTGTCCTGTTGTATAAACTATATTTGAATATGAGGTCTCTGCTGACATCTCAGAAGCCACACAATTTGCACTCAACAGCATGCTAGGTAGAGGAGTTAAACAACATTGGCAAAATAATCAGACTACTGTTACTGTGTGTATCTGAACAGTTTAATGTGAAAAAAATGTAAGTACATCTGTTGAAGAATGATAGAATAAGAAGCTGTATTTCTGTGATGCCATATCTGATCTGTGATGACTTATTCATTAAAGTCCAGCTCTTCCTTTCGAATTGGCAACAACGATCAATTGTTACAGCTGAATGGTGCAGTAAATCTGTGTCTACAACACTATCCCATATTGGAGGTGAATTAAACAGCAGAAAACCTGCAATAAAATCATTTTTTTCTCCATTACCTTGATAAAATACAAGATGAAGTGCAGCATAAACAAAATCTACATGTAATTAGGGCAAATGTAGCTGTGATATATGTATCAGCTAATTTAATTTCTTTGCAACTATAGATCTTTGCTCTACAAAAAAAATATTCAGGTGATGCATTACAATTCATAATAGATATTTAATTTGTTCTGTGTTGTATCCAATTATGTTTTACTTGACAGTATTCTTCTAAGCCCCAAGGGGCATTCCCATAATGACCAACATTTATTTTTCCTGAGAAAATACCGGCAAGTACTGTATATTATGTGCAAACATCTCTCTGCTAATTTAATTAGACATTTTCTGTTTTCCTCTTTTCTTTAAATAAATACCGACAGAGTAAAATTATGTCAGGCAGTTCTTGCTTCTGGGTTATATGGAAGCTGATGAGTTATTTTTAATGTAAATGTAAACATGTACAGTGAATATACAAATAGCACTAATTAGACATATAGTGGCACATTCGGTAAGATTCGTTATTGTGCCAGCGTCCGCTTCGCCGCACTGTGCCAGGCGTATTTTTGCCAGCGCTACGCAAATTCACTAAAATCCGAAGTTTCGCTAGCGTTATGCGTAAGGTTGCGAAGTTGCGCTAGCGTTAATTCTCCAAGCAAAGCAAAGTTATGCTAGCGATGCTTAATTTGCATACAGCGCCAAATTGAAGTTACAATGGAGATATATGTAGCAGCACTACACAAGCCTGGGAAACCTTCAAAACAGCAAATAAAATTTTTATTTTGCCCTACACATGTGCCCACTGTATAGTTAAGTTGCCATGAGTTAGGAAATGTAGGGGGGAAGGAGGGTAGCCCCAAAAAAAATTTCGATCTTTTTCAGCCTATCACCCATAAAAAATGAAAAAACGCCAGCGTTTTTTGGGACTTAGAAAATTTTTAACTTTTTTTGAAGCAATCCCTATCTACTCTATTGCACTTCGTCTGGTCTGAGGTGGCGAAGTGAGTCTGGAGTAAAAGGTAGCGTTCAGAATAATTTGCGCGTTAGTGAATTTGCGTAGTTACGTCCGTTGCGCAAATTCGCCAGGCATAAGGGTGCGAGCGAACACTAGCGAATTTACGCCAGTGTCTGTTAGTGAATCGGTGAATTAACGAAAATGCGCTACGCTGGCACATTCATGCTAGCGTTAGGCGCTTCGTCGTTTGGTGAATTTGCCCCATAGTATGTGTGTGTGTGTGCTGGTGGTCTATTGGTGGGTTTTGGTTTTTTTTCAACCCAGCTTAACTATGTATGTTGTACATTGTCTCGACAAAGGGAGCATACACTTTTAATTTATTATATTAAGAAAGTTTCTTATTGTACCTATTAAGAAGGAGGTGTTTCTAATGATATAAAAAAGAAATAAACTGTCAAACTTACTGCATGTTACTGGTAAAACAGAGGCTGAGAGGTAATGTGAGACTAAAGTCAGAAGGGGGAATGTAACAAGCAATGTTTAAAGTGCCAAATTTTTTGTGAATTTAAAATCTTTTGGTGGTGAATATTATATTACTAAGCAAAGGTTAGTGTTAGCACCTGCTCTGGAGTTTTATTAAATTTTCCTCTGCAAATGTTTGCAAAAGCCATTTGGTCATAAACCAATGAGAACTGGTTTCTTATTTAAGAAAAAAATTTGATTGGAAAAAACATGAATCAGGCTATTAACATCTTCAAATGGTTCAAGGAACCTCTGCCATTGACTCCTACGTGACTCAACAAGTTTTAGATGGTGTATTTTCAGATCCCAGCCATTTCCAGGGTTGAGGTACAGATGCAGCCACTTTGGTTTGTCTGTTTGACACAGAATATCTAAACACAGATATCCCATTTATCTCATTTAACACAGAAAACTGCGTCACAACATCCCATCTAATTAAAGCATTCACCATTGTGAACAATGGAGCTTTGGTATGCTAATGAAAAGGTTAAATGCATTAAATGAGTTAAGATGACTTAAGATAACACAGTTTCTCCAATTACCCCTGAGTCATGACGCATTTAACTCACAAATCCAAGTGGCTTCATCTGTATAATGAATCTCTAAAAATTCGAGTTTTTGGAAATTTTAGGTTTTTTTTAACACAAAAAATAGTTTTTTGATAAAAAAAATAATCTTGAAAACACAACACAACTCTTAATAAATCTGCCCCCTGATAGACAGAATGTTTTATGTATTGGTGTAGATGGCAGTACCTGCTTAGTGTGTTTATTTTTGTGCACTAGCAAAGTATTGTGCCCATCAAAACCTTACATATACGATCCTGTATTAAATATGGCTGTAGTACTCCTATTCAGCTGCTGAAAACAGCCTGAAGCATATGTCATGTTTTTCTGTGACCTTCATGGAAACACGTTTCCTTTCCAGAATATAAAATGTATATTTTGCTGAAACAATCATGTATATATTTCATAACATTTAATTATTTCCCCTTATCATTCAAAACTTGTGTGGTTTGTTTATTCCTTGTCTGTTGTTAGATAACTAAATAGATAACAATACAATGTTGAATGTTAAGAACCAATATTCTTTTAAGACAAATCCTTTAAATAAAAATTAAGTACATATACACCTGTATGATAGAAGGAACGGTGATAAATTCAATTGTGAAAATGGGTTTTATTTTGCATGGTTACATGTTTTGTTTTATTATCTTGATTTGTATTTACAAAAAAATAAAGAAACCTAAAGGGATCACTAATGTTTACAGTGACCCAGAGTTTAAATACTTTACTATTTTCCTTGCATCAATATATTTCTTTTGAAGAAAGTCTGAATATGACTGCCTGAAAATCAGGATTATCCAGAACAAAGAGCTTGAATAATAGTGCACCTCCATTGGTTTAATTATTGGTTCAGGGAAAAGATAAAATAAGATGAAAGGTGGACTCCCTACACAGTTTTCATATATACATTCTAAACTGACATGCTTTAAGGCATAGATTTAAAATTTGTATTTGTCCTTTGTATGACCCCATAAATGGAAGATTTTTCTAGGTCTGTGCAAAGATTTTCAAATGCTACTTTTTTTAAACAGTGGATATTGATAACACTATGTACAAAGAAATCATACTTGAATCCAGTACTTCATTGCAAGCTGGAACTTTTGAATTTTATATCTTTTAGTCGGCTTTAAGTAATCCCTTCTACAAAGCAATTTGCATATCAAGGAAATAAACTCTAAACTAAAATAGTTTGTGTTTTATTTTGATTTTGTAGCATGAGCTTACTTTAGTAAAATGCATGTTATTGTAAGGTAAATACCAAAGGCAAAACTGGCAGGTAACTGTAGCATGCTAGAGTTAAAGTTCCCTATAAATCTCCAGCATAACATCATAGCCATGTGTTATAATTGCAAAAAGGTTATTTGTCACCATTTGCTTGTTTATATTATCTATAAACAAACCTGTTGTATAACTGCATTTGCATTTTAAAACAGAATACAAATGTGGCTTAATAGTTCCTGTGAAACATATCCTATCCAGATCTTTCTGCCATAGAGCATCTTTAAAAGACTTGAGACTCAGCATCACAAAGCATGAGACTCAGAATCAAGGACTAAGGAATCAAGGAAAACATAAATCCACTAAAACAACTGGAGAAGAGAATTAAACCACATTCTGCTTTAAAACTTAGAAATCCATCAGTCCAGACCCATAGCTGAAACTAGTGCCTCAGCCTCTGAAACTAGCAGACCTGGTGTAGAACAAAAACATATATCCCAATATGAACCCATATTTCAGTGAGGAACTGCTTTTCTTTGCAACACCCTTGAATATTCTAACAGCATTATCCTGGATATATATTTAAGAGACAGGCAACCTTGAAGAAAAGAAAGAAGACCGAAACATGGATAACCTCTCAAAATGATTTAATGAACCATATATTATATTATATATATCTATATATTATATATATCTCTCACAGTTCATGTGTGCTATCGTTCTTCACTGTGAGGACATTCAGATAACCCCTATGGAAAGTTCAAATGTAGCCAAGAGTTGTAATGCCCATTAAAGGAGAAACAGACCCTTAATAAAAAAAAACCCTACCCCCCTACCCTACATAGAGCACCCTCCTTCCCCCCACACAGCCTAGCTGCTACCCCAGGTAAATGCCCCTAACTCTTTACTTACCCCTCCATGCAGATTCTGTCCAGTGGAGTAGCGGCGCACAGTTGGAGGAATTTTCAGTCTTGTGACAACTGCGCATGTGCCAAAACTCACCAAAATTGCTGAAGCACCAGTCTCATTCCGAAAATAACCGAAGAAGCTGAAGATGGTGCCCACGAACTCCGCTGGACAGAATCTGCATGGAGGGGTAGGTAAAGAGTTAGGGGCATTTACCTGGGGTAGCAGCTAGGCTGCGTGGGGGGAAGGAGGGTGCTCTATGTAGGGTAGGGGGGTAGGGGTTTTTTTATTAAGGGTTTGTTTCTCCTTTAAGGATTGCTTGGGGCAACTTCTCATAACTCATAACCAAGCAGCTAGCATACTTGATGAACCTGTAAACTGACACGTTGTACAGGTATGTTGTCATTTAGAAAGAAATTTCTTCCCTTCTCCAATTTTCTCCAGTTTGCTATGTTGTTTTTTTTGCTTTTCTTGAACAGAACTGAAGAAAATGATTTAAATTCTAAAATACTGCTGCCACTTCTGCTTTTCAATGGAGTTATTTTTTTTGAAAAATAAAAAAAAAAGCAAAACAGTAAAAAGATAATCTTTCAGCCTTACTTCTGAATGCATACTCAGCAAACCACGAGACACGTGAAACAAATGCATCAAATTACTTTCTCCTTGGGGCTTTGAGCTCCTTGTTTTTTTTTGAAACAGCAACATTGACTTGACTTTGTAACCCTTCAAACATAATTTATAAATGGTTGCCAATATGTGCAGGGTTTTTTTTATATGTTTTCTCCAGTGCACCTTAATCGTACGATGATGTGGTGCAGATTTACATTACTTTAGAGATTTACCGTTACTTTTTTTTGTAAAAACAGTTACTAACAGCAGTTCAAATACCAATTACCAATAAGGAGCTACATGCAAAATGGGTAATTTTGCGTAAGGGCCATGCCAGCCCCCTTTCTTCTGAAAGCTTTCATCTCACTTTGTATTGTTGGAATGCTGTAATTTTTGGCTAAGTTTAACCCCTGTTCCATCTCCCTTAGATGAAAATATGTGAAAGTAAAGATAACTCTAAGAGCAGTAGATATTGCAACCCATTTACTGTACAAAGGATCTTATAACAAAACAACTCTATTATGAAGTTACAGATATATTTGTCTAGCATCTGTTTTTTCTATTTATTACCGTATTAGAAATAATACTTTTGATAGAATGGGAGGGTATATAGTGAAAAAGATATAGGGGCAGATTTACTAAAAGGCAAAGCGACCATCGCTAGTGAAAAATTGCCAGAAATCTCATCCACAGGGACATTGACAATTTACTATCAGGCGTAGGTGACAATTTGCTATCGAAAGAGACTTTCGCTAATGCAGCTCTGCACCTTATCGCCAGGTACATTTTCACTCAGGCGAACGGCTATTACTCCTCAAAGTCACTAAAGTGTACATTTTACAGAATGTTACCTCTTTTGCCAGTGTTTTCTTCGCAACCTTAGATTAACTAATGAAGCTACATCCTCCTCAATCTTATGTCAGTGACATCATATCCTGTACACCGGAAAGTCGTAAAAGTTGTAAAACCGCTGGCATTTTTTCATATTTTAAAGCAGGATTGCCTTCAAAAGTCCTAACTATTTTAGATTTTTGTGTTAACATTTCTTCCAAACATTTGAGGGGCATGCCCCATTTGTTTTAGGGTGGGCTCATGTCTAGGGAATTATAGGATCTCTTTTGTCTTTATTTTGCTTCCTTGGACATTTGTAATAAAAAATGAGCAATTCAGGCATTTGCATCTCTAAAAAAAGACATCTATATGACCTATGTATACCCGCCCAATTCAAATTACCGAAGAGTATGAGTACTAACAAAGTTTTGCCCGGCAGAACTGAATGCTAGTGAAAGATCGATATGAAATGCTCGCGCTGACAAATTAATGCTAGCGAAAGTTCCCTTTAGTGAATTTGCCCCATATGCTATGTTGATACAATTACTTATTTTTATTTTTTTCTTAGGTGTTATATTAATATGATTACTTTATTTTGTGTTTGGAAGCTTTGACTTGGCAATATTTGATACTAAAATCTATGTCAAAAATTTGCATTCAGCTTAAGCAAAACATGTTCATATAATTATCTATCATAATAAGTTGTTTGACAGCATAGTCATGAGATGATTCTCTTACTGTTCTCATGTAACACAATTACTTCAAACAGTGTGTCAGAATGACTAAGAACAAGGATAATTCAAGTGCTTTAATGCTGCATATTTCCAAATCATGCTACTAGAAATACTGCTAATGAGCCCAATATTTTAACATGAAAAAATACTTGTGTCCTTAAAATTTTTTTTTAATTAATGCTCTGGGTATGAAGGTAAACAATGATTCTTTAAGATTATAGATCTACTTTTCTCTTCTACCACCATAATTAATAATCCGGTGTACACTGTGAAATCTGACATGGGGCTAGACATATTGTCAATTTCCCAGCTGCCCCAAGTCATGTGACTTATGCTTTGATAAACTTCAATCACTCTTTACTGCTGTACTGCAAGTTGGACTGATATCGCCCCCCTTCCTTCCACCCCCCAGCAGCCAAACAAAAGAACAATGGGAAGGTAACCAGATATCAGCTCCCTAACACAAGATAACAGCTGCCTGGTAGATCTAAGAACAGCACTCAATAGTAAAAACCCATGTCCCACTGAGACACATTCAGTTACATTGAGAAGGAAAAACAGCAGCCTGCCTGAAAGCATTTCTCTCCCTGCTGGGAAATTGACAAAATGTCTAGCCCCATGTCAGATTTCAAAATTGAATATAAAAAAATGTGTTTGCTCTTTTGAGAAATGGATTTCAGTGCAGAATTCTGCTGGAGTAGCACTATTAACTGATGCGTTTTGAAAAATCATGTTTTCCGATGACAGGATCCCTTTAATGAGAGACCAGTTTTGACCTCAAGAACAACGGCTGCTGAATGATGTTTTATGATGATTTTTTTTAATTTCACTGTTTAATTTCATTTTAAGTCAGCAGAGGTAATGTATAGGCAAAATAAAGTCAATGGGTGTTTTTTCTTATGGCAACTTTTTTTGTTAAAATGCATTAAAGTCAATGGGTGTTTTTTAGTGATGGGTGAATAAATTTTCCTGTCACGAATTTGCAGTGAATTTCCACATTTTGCCGCTGGTGAGTAAATTTGTAAAATCTCCCGCGAAGATTTGCAGAAAATTCACCTGCGTAAAATTTTTTTGAAAGTGTGTCCAAAGAGTTGCTCGCGTCTAAATTTCTGCGTGTCAACACTATTCGGAGCCCATTGACTTTAATGTCAGTGGGCAAATTGTCTAGAGCGACTTTTAGGACGCGCGTCCAAAATTGACGCTGTCAATTTCAAGTTTGCATGATTTCGTGAAATTTGTGAATTTTTCAGTGAAGCCAAAAGGGAGAAAATCGCCCTTCACTGATGTTTTTCTTGTGGCAACTTTGTTTGTCTCTGAGACTTTTTGTGCAAATTTTTCCGCTGGAAATTTTAGCCACAGTTTCTCAAAAAAAAATGTGGCAGATGCCAAAAATTTGGAATTTCGCAAATCCATGGCTAGTGAAAAAATTTGTTCATCATTACTTCATACATTAAATTTTCTTCTGCTCCTGTTTATAATTAGTGTCACTTTTTTAAATATACATTTAATATACAGTATATAACATATAACATTCTTTTATTTGTGTAGATCAGCTAAAATACACAATTCCAATGAATGTACGCAATTAACCAGTACACCAGTAGCAACTCTATCCACAGTTACAGAACCTTTACCAGCCTAGGCTATGGGTCTGCTAAAGAACTGTACATGTAAATGCTCAAATTATCTTTATTTATGATGCTTGTTTGCAGATATATTTCATAGGCTAAATTCCTTTGGGAATTTAGGAATTGCTACCGGTACAGCTAGTAAAAATGATATTTGATGACAGGGTTGTTAATTTGAATGAAAAGTACCAGGAAGGCAGTATATTAGCTATTGCAAGCTAAAAACAAAAGGTTTCCATGCAAACTTGTATTTACATTTTCTATGGACCTACTGTGCATGCAAGTACTCTTTTCTTTTCTCTATTACTTTTTTATCCTTTGTTTTTGCCTCTACCCTTCTAATAAACTTTTTCG
The DNA here is from genome assembly GCA_038501925.1 of Xenopus petersii. NCBI lineage: Eukaryota > Metazoa > Chordata > Amphibia > Anura > Pipidae > Xenopus > Xenopus petersii. The sequence continues at coordinate 83,987,429 of CM076680.1, forward strand.
TTTTGAAAGTCTTCAATTTACTCTATTTCTGTTCAGAATCTTGAAGAAACTTGCATATTATATGCATTAAAGTCAATGGGCGTCTGAATATTATGTACCTGATTTTATGTACCTGATTTTAAAAAGTAAATGTATACTTTAGTATTCCATGATCTATATAAAAGAGCTGGACATGTGACATTGCACTTTTATTTTTATTATTATTATTATTTCATGGAACTGCTCAATGACTATAAATACCTTTATATTTAAGGTATCAGCTATATTAATTCCTATATTAACTTCAATAAAAAAATCAGACCCAAAAATATATTTAAAGCTACATGACTAACTTTAAAAAAAGGCCAGACAAAATTCTAAAACTTTTGCTTGACATGATAAAGCAAAGACCAACTGCAGAAAGTATATCAGACAGAGGTCTAGACAGTTAAATATCCATACATTTTCTGATACCTTTAAATGAAGGACATTCTGCTGTCAAATAGTATAAAATATGTTTACAACGTACAAGAAATGATTTATAGTAACTTTTTGCAAATGGAACACTGCATTAAATTAGTCTTTTCTACAATATACTGTACAATGACTTTTATTATTTTTCTAAAAGCAAATAAATCTTCAAAAAAGCGAGGGTTTGTAAAACTGCACAAATGCATGGCTTAATAAAGATTTATTACACATTATTTGTGCAGTTGTATATAACATGTGTACTGTAGCAGAGCTTTCATTAATAATGCATTAGTTAATGCAAAAAGAGTGAGAAAATGCCATTACTTTGTAAACTACAATTTATCAGCTTGTGGATTTATGTGCACTACTGAAATGTTTTGTACAGTGTTTTTGTAATTCCTTGGAAACCAGTTAATGATGACTGCAATCACTAATGAAAGGGATTTATCATGCCTTACCTAGCATAAAGGTTGGTGAATGATTGGTAAAATCTGAAAGGTAGGGTCATGGCAAGCAGAAGAAAATGTACAGATGGGCAAATTTAACTAATATATAGTTTTTTTGTCATTACTATTTCCTTTTGATTATGCTTGTTTGGGGGAATTCTGTGTATTTATGAGGGTATTGATGAGATTTTATATGCAGAGGTTTTTTGGTCAAATACTACTATTAAGTTAATATTCAGTCTTTGTGCTGTTCTGCTGTTGATTCTTAATGCTTCTGCAAAAGTCAGATCAATTGAGGCAGCATCAGAAATATAGCCCTCTACTACCATACCGGATGGAATAGCATGCAAACAAAAGAAGGATAAAATAAGTATTGGGCTGGGGGGCATTGGAGAGAAAGTAATCATCTTGTGCTCTCCCACACATCAGAGCAAGATTTTATATACCCTACTTTGCGATCATTATGACCAAGATGGTGAACTGATTTCAAGTTGTGCCAGTGATAAGGACAAATGCTGGGGTAGTACAGATTATACAATGGGTTGGGGGGGGAAGGGTTGGGCAGGAAATTAAGTGATACCGACAAACCCCCTTTGGGACTTCCTGACACTTTCTAAATTGGTAACCCAGGATATACTGGATTCATGATTTTACAGGAATTTTCCATTTTAATGTTACTGTTGGAGGAAGCAGAGATTGTATATTGCTTCTGATTTGGGAAGGGAAAAAACTGTCATTCTGTGGGTATGCCATAAGCTGTGATAATAGCTTAATAACAGGGCATGCAGGGGACTCTGGAGCCCTGAACTTAACAACTTCTCAGGACAGACATTAAGCACAGAACTTCCTACTTTCTTAGGTCTTGGGGCATTCTGACAGGTTTGAAATTTCCAATGGTGTAGATATCAAGGATTTAAATTTAAGGGGGTTATTTACTAAACTCTGAATGCAAAAATCACAAAAAAATCAGATTTTTTTTTATAAAATCTGACTTTTAAAAAATCATGATTTTTTTCAAAATTTATTAAACTCTGAGGATGGAAAAGTCTGAATCTGAAAATCCGGCATCTCAGACCTGTCGAGGTTTCATATAAGTCAATGGGAGAAGTCCCATTTTTTGATGTGCGCTGGGTTTCGTGCAATACCTTGAAGTTTTCCGAGTTTTTGGGTGAAAATTCTGAAAAAATCATGAAAACTGTCAAAATCGGATGAAAAATCCATAAAAAGCATGAAAATCTGATTTTTTTTCCCGCAAAGCAAATTTTCAGGAAAATGTAATAATAAATAATCGTAAAAAAACACAAGCGTATTTGATTGGAGTTTGCAGCAGAAAATATTGAGATAAATTCAGACTTTGATAAATAAACCCCTTAGTGTTACACAGTAAATTTGCATATAGTACTGAAAACACAACCAATGCACAGATACCATTCTGGACATTGTGCTGACTCAGCAGATGTACTTTATTTGGCTAGTGTGCTGAATGTTAGTAGTTTTACTCAAGATGGACAGAGAGGCACAATTATGGAAAAAAACGATGATGAGTGGATGTCATAGGATCAGCCCCATGAGAAAAGAAATGGTTACATGTTGTATTGCTAAATGTCCCCCATGTCCACACAAACTTTCAGGACATGAGCAATACTGTGTATTGTAATACTCTATTAATGTATATCTTGAATAAAGCTGTCTGGTTAATATCCTGAATTAATCTGAATGGTTTAAGTCAGGCCCAGGGGGAACTTCAGGCTCGATTTGAGTAACTATTTATTCAAATCCTAGAGAGACATATTCATTGTGGGCAAGAACCATATATCCCTAGTGGAGAATCATATGGGAAGAAAAGCAAGAATGTATGAACCTGACATTGATCATAATATTAAAAATATGACAACTGTCACATTTGTTTAGATTCTTGGAAACAAATCTTGGGAGATTGTGCAAAACACTCCATGTATATTTATGTATACCTAAATATGACAATTAAATCTTATTCTTATATCCGTATATACTCGAGTATAAACCGACCCGAGTATAAGCCGAGGTACCTAATTTTACCTACGAAAACTGGGAAAACTTATTGACTCTAGTATAAGTCTAGACACAACTACAGCCCTGTCTCCCAGCAGCCCACGTTCCGCCAAAGCGACCTCCCCAGCGATCAACCGGACTTCTTTGCAAAGTTGATGGTGACAGAGAATTGCCAAACGGATTACTGTGTGCATTGTCCCACTGTCCCACTACCATGTGCAGAGGGTGCTGTGTGATATTGCCATCACTGTTAATCTTTCGTATAACCAACAGAGGGCGCTGTATAATATTGCAGTCACTGTTAATCTTTCGTATAACCAACAGAGGGCGCTGTGTGATATTGCAGTCACTGGTAATATTTCATATAACCAACAGAGGGCGCACTGTTATTCTTTCATATAACCAACAGATGGCACTGTGTGATATTGCAGTCACTGTTATTCTTTCATATAACCAACAGAGGGTGCTGTGTGATATTGCAGTCACTGTTATTCTTTCATATAGCCAACAGATGGCGCTATGTGATATTGCAGTCACTGTTATTCTTTCATATAACCAACAGAGGGCGCACTGTTATTCTTTTATATAACCAACAGAGGGTGCTGTGTGATATTGCAGTCACTGTTATTCTTTCATATAACCAACAGAGGGCACACTGTTATTCTTTCATATAACCAACAGATGGCGCTGTGTGATATTGCAGTCACTGTTATTCTTTCATATAACCAACAGAGGGTGCACTGTTATTCTTTCATATAACCAACAGAGGGCGCTGTGTGATATTGCAGCCTCTCCCCAAGTGAACTGTTGGTATAGGAATGTTTAAAAGTGACTGCAATCTCATCTACTGCCCGCTGACCCGAGTATAAGCCGAGGTAGACTTTTTCAGCACATTCTGGATGCTGAAAAACTCGGCTTATACTCGAGTATATATACGGTAATGCATGTCCATTCTCAGACCAGAGCAAGTAAATGATAACCGGGGTCATGAGCTGGATTAGAGTCATCTCAAAACAATCAGCAATGCTTGTAAGTAAAAGGAAATAAGCTAACAGCAAGCTTTACCTGAGACCCAGAAATGTGCAGCAGAGAAGTGTAAGTTGATGTATTAGACAGCACACAGACAGATACCTGTAACGGAGGCAACTATTTAATGTGCCTTACCCATTATTAATTCTTTATGTACCATCGACCTTTTGTGTGGGGGAAAGCCTTTAGTGAAAACACACAATGCAGAGAGTTGTAGTCAAACACGTTTGTCATTGCCTTCAATGGAAAAGCCGCACATTCACAGGGTTCAATCTCCCAGCCTTTTGCAGAACATTGCCTGTAACAGCACACTGCCAGGGGGACTCACGTTCACAGGCACCTCTGTTTAGTCCTGGCCTGCTCAATCTGGATATAGCCTATCCCCTTAAACCCTGGCTGGTGGGGTTCCCGCTGGGAACACTATGCCCACTAACTCCTAGTTAGGGCCATAAATAATCTTACCAAACTGGCATATATATTTAAGTAAATATTTCCCTTTTACATCTCTTGCCTTGAGCCACCATTTTGTGATGGTCTGTTTGCTGCTTCGGAGATCACCTGACCAGAAATTCTAACTGTAACAGAATGAAATATGGAAGCAAAAGAGAGAACTCTGTCTGTTAATTGGCTCATGTGACCTAACAAGTATAGTTTGTTTGGTATGTTTGTTTACACAGTGACCTATATAATCATACAATTTTTGAAAAATGTCAGTTTTCTATTTATGATAGCCCAATGGCACATACTGCTAAACAAGTATATTATTATAAAAAATGGTTTATTTACATGAAGCAGGGCTTTACATATGAGCAGTTTTATGCAATATATTTTTATAGAGACCTACATTGTTTGAGGGGTATAATTTTCCTTTACCATTTTACCCTATTACATACCTGTGCCCTAATATATTTACAGTATGTATTTAAAAAAAGGGTGCACGGTTGACTTCTTCCATCCCTGCCTTATATTCAGTCCAGTGTCGGACTGGGACACCAGGGGCCCACCCAAAAACCTTAGACCAGGGGCCCACCAAAGAACCATAGACCAGGGACCCACTCAGTACTATTATTATTCTTTTCCTCACTCAACTTCTATGCTCCTAGTCTCTATTCTTTACATACTGTAAGAAATTATTCCATTTATTTAGCCTCTCGAAGAAATGGGAAATTACCATGGAATAGGCCAAATCTTTAGCAGCACAAGGGCCCCTTGACACCTGGGCCCACCGGGAGTTTTCCTGGTATCCCGGCGGGCCAGTCCGACACTGATTCAGTCAGTGCTAAACACCAAACCCCTATTGTAATTGTAAAGACATATTTTCTAGTGTCATGTTGTGTATCTTGTGGAATGCCAAATATTCCTATATCAAAATCTTTCAGCTCCCCAAAACACCACATCATAATAAATCAAACTATGAGTCTAAGAATAATAGGAAAATTCTAGCAACCAGAAACAGATGCCAGAAAAAAAATCCCACTTGCAATAATTATGCCCCTGTCCATAGTGCATTTTTATGCAATGCATTGGTGAACCCTTGTCAGTCTGTTACTGCTTGAAACAGTTGCTTTCTATATGATTAAATTCAATGCTGATGGCCAGAGTGTATGAATTTATATTTGTTTTCATTCATTAGAAGATACAGATTGTTTATGTTTTGCTGTGTTGCTTCTTTGTTTGAGGCAAACCCATAACATTTCTCTGATCCACTAACAAAAGGCATTGTTGACAACAAAATCATGTCAGGGTCCGCACAGCTTCAAGCAGGTCATGTCAAATACATTTGCTTGATGTTTTGGAGAGGTTTAACAGATTAGGCAAGATTAAGTTAAGACCTGTATGTTTTATAATTGGAATTTTCTAAGTTGTTTGACACAGCAAATGACAAAATGCTAACTTGTGAATTAAGGGATGTAGGACTAAGAAAAAACATGTTTAAATGGATGTAAGGGCTGAAGAATTGATCCCAGAGTTCTCTTAATTATGGGTGCTATTCAGAGTGTACAAGATTTGCAAAAAGAAAAAAGAATTATAGTACATTTTGGAGCTTTTTTTATTGTTTTCTATTGTCACTGGACGGAAACTTAGTTATGATTTATTGCCTAATAAATTTTATTTGGTGGAGCATAAGTATGTGTGTGCTTTGTCACAATTCAGACACACTGTTATAAACTTACAATTGTGAGACATCTATATAGCTTATTATACAATTACAGCCTACAGGATATTATCAATATATTACTATTATTACAAAAAAGTCAAATTGTGTTCCTGAAAATGTGTCAAATCCCAATTTAATTTTTGTGAGCAATAAGCAAACATTAAACCCGGCTTTTCACATTAGAAAGCTCATTTACTAAGCTGCAACTTGTACATGACTTACAGCAGGTGCAATATTTGTAAATCACCAGCAAGAAGTAGCACACGTTTTTCTACTGAATTTGTGTGAATGGAGCCATATGCCATCAATAACTTTAGCTTGGGATTCACTAGGTGCACAAAATTCATTAGAGTAGGCTAAACAAGGGCAACAGTGTAACACATTTATTGTAAGAAGCATAGATAGATGCAAGTACCTATACAATTTAAGCCTTTAGGAGTTTAATTTTAGGGTTAATACAATTCAAAGTTGTTTACCATTAAAATACTTAAAAATAAGAATGTATGACAATACTTTTGGCATCAACCAATTTAGAAAGGCATAAGTAAGTGACAAAAGATCAGATCTGCACCTCAAGCATTTAGCCAAATATTGTATCCTGATAGCTTAAACCCATGTGTTATACGATGCATATGAATAATAACCAGGCAGTTAACAAACTGAGAGCAAGATTTGTCACTTTGATTTATGGAGGATATGAAAAGGTAAAGTACAAGCATCATACCCTTGTGGGTCATGTAAGGCATGTTATTAAATGCCTAAAACCAAATCATTTCACAGCATTTCATCCACTAAGCATTTTGAGATTAACAGGTCTATATCCTGTGAGACAGCCAATGTCAATTACTGTTTGACATGTCCTTGTAATTTGATTTAGATATGAATGATGACAGGACACGAGCAGGCTATAAAAATACAAAATTTTATCAAGCAACTTTATCATAATACACACTGCACCTCTACTGATACTGTTCCTAAAATACGGAAACATGTCTATACAAATTTTTTTTGGACTTGAAGTTAAATCACTATAGCAAGCTAATAGATGTCTATGTAAATGTCCAGTACATATACGGGATTAATATTATTTTTATTTATTTATATATATATATATATATATATATATATATATATATATATATATATATATGTCTTTACTTGCTTACTGATCTTTTTTTAAATGTACAGGTGTGTCTCTTTAAAATAGTGATCTCCTTTAAAGACTTTAGGCAGCTTTATTTTAATTCATTGCTAATTAGATTTAAACCAATAGAGCTATTTAGAGCTATTAAGGTTTGCACCTTATAATGATTTGGAGTATTACTGCTTTCTTCTGACTCTTCTACAAGATGTTGGTTTCATACATCACCATAAAGTTCAACTTATTAGAATAGCCAGTATTGTTATATTATCCTGGTGTCTAACAGGAACAAATAACTGCTGTCTGCTGGACTGGTAACATTCTGATTCTCTTTTAAGACCAATTTATTATAATTAGTCTTAATTCTTCTCTGAATTAAAGAGTAATTGATGAGCTAAAAATTCTATCTAAAAGTTAAGCAAGATTGCAACAGCCTTCTTTGCTAATAAATTGTATTTCTCTGGGGTTCCACAAGAAGTATTGTAGTCACTGTATGCCATTTGAACTCGATAAAAACTTCATTTGTTGCACCCAACTGCTATACATTAAAGCTGAGCAACAGACTGCAATATACTCCATGGAAAAAAAAGGATACTATTTAGCTAATGTCCACTGGCCTTGATTGGCTTTTGAGAGATGACATCAGTGACCAAACTTACAAATATTTTGTAAATCAACAGAAGTGTCTAGATATGTTTGGCATTGTATATAGGCATATAGGATCAACTGTATTCCATTCCATATACTGTACTCTACTATTTGAATGACCAGGTAACCAGCAAGCAAAATAACGGAATTACACTAGAAATGTGCGAATTTCCAGCAAAATTTGAGAAAGGTCAAACGTTTTTCGAAATTTGAATTTTGACGCTGGTATCAAATTTTTACGCCATTGACAATTTGACGTGCCTTGTAGTCAATGGGCTTGCATTTAATTGTCGTCAGAGTCAGAATTTTCACCAGCATCGGAATTGTCAACGGCATCAAGAAAAAAACCTTTGAAGGTGAATTTTCACAGCAAATTCACAAATTTAATTTAATAGTTAGTGCAGTTACTCTCTGCCTTGCTGTTTGTAAAAGTTGAGGAGGTGCCAGATATTCCTGCTGGTGATAATATTGCCTGCAACTTTTCTCTGGATTTGTGGGTGGTCTAGACCTTAAACCTATTTGTAAAGTGAGCTTGGAATGCTCTGGGTTTTCATGCAAGAAATGTTTGGTATAATGGCAAATTTGGGCAATGGTCAATGCAAGTTAGTGGTTGCCAGGCTTTTCATTTTTCTGCCTCCACTGAGGTCTTATATTTGTAGATACACCCTCAGAACATAACAGTGTAACAGGTATAGGCATACCTACCAATATTTTTGAAATAGAAAGAGGGACAAAAAGACTTGCCACGCATAGTGCAGTGAAATTTTTTTGACCAGGGCCATTTTTGTGGCCACACCATGTTCATTTTACAAAATCTGGCAGGTTATGAACATTTGAACACATTTCTGTCGTTTTCATGTGTTATTACAGTTTTGCTAATGAAGATGTATTGTGTTTTAAGCTGCAAGTCAGTTCCCCCAAGAGACCTGCTTATCTGAAATTGTTACAAAAATATCCAAGTGCAACAGGTGGCTGTTCTGGGCTCTCTGCCAAAAGGCTTTTACTGAAAGTCGGGGCATTTCAGTAACAAGCCAGGACTGCAGGATGAGCTGTCAAAATCGGGACTGTCCCACTCAAAATGGAACAGTTGGGAGGTATAATACAGGTGCTAAATAAAAAAGTGCATGTTCAATATGTATTGCTAATTATCCACAATCCTGATGGTTTTGAACATTATAGTGCGATACTACAACAGTGTTTTTTGGATTTACATATGTATTTATGTAGGCCTTCATTATATTTGTAAAATAAAAATGAAACTTAAGGTTTTTGTGCTCAGGTTTGCAGGGAAAGTTATATCATGCTAGCAGCCGGTGTGTGTAAAGTGGGTAGTGTAAAGTAAGTTTGTTTATACTTTTTAGGGCAGGACTCCACGGACGATTCCGCTGCGATCTGACGCGCAAAAATGCAGGCGTCATATCGGATGCAACAGAAATAAGGTAAGTAATTCTATTGTTGGATCATTAATAATCACATTTAAAAAAGTTTTCGGTACACACTAACCCCACATGGCCCACCTTACGTGTTTTGCACCCTCCGGCGCTTAGTCATAGGTGTGTCTAAGTGCCGGAGGGTGCGAAGCACAAGGTGGGCCATGTGGGGTTAGTGTGTACCGAAAACTTTTTTAAATGTGATTATTAATAAATTACTTGTTTTTACCTTAAGAAGCCTTGGGACATATATCTTTTTTGATATAAATTTTTGTATTTTGATTGCCTTTGGAACTGGGGTGGGTCCCTCTGGCTTGGTTGGAGATTTAATAGTCATATGGACTCCCGACCCATAAATGATATAGTTTTATATAAGGACAAAACCATTTGAGGGGCACACAAACTAACTTTTGGTTTTTATCCATTAAATTATTGCTTCTCTCCTGCTTCACATGTGTTTATTTTTTACTAGCACCTGAACAGTTTAACTTTCAGTACAAGATATCTGTATTTTATATTTGGGCCCACTATCACTGTTGTAGTTTTATGCCTGTTGGCACTGCAATTTGCTTCCCTTGAAGCAAAAAAAATAAACATGAACACAATTTGCTCCTGATTTACCAAGGTGGACACTAAAAATGATGCTGACATTTTGTGAATAGCTAAAACATAGCCATTTGTTTATGTTTTACATTTTTGGCCTGGTAGTGTAGTAAATGAATTATTTTATGTATAAAGTAACAAAAAATGTAGCACAGTAACAAAGGTAACTGATTATGATCTTCAATCTTTAAAGGGTTATTCACTTTTAAATTAACTTTTAGTATGATTTAGAGAGTGATATTCTCAGACAATTTGCATTTGTTTTTATGTTATATTATTTTGAGTTATTTAGCTTTTTATTAAGCAGCTCCTCAGTTTTGCAATGTCAGCAATCTGGTTGCTAGGATTCAACAAATCCTAACAACCATGCATTGTTATAAATGTGAGACTAGAATATGAATAGGAGGGGCATGAATAGAAATTTGAGTAGTAAAAAGTAGCAGTAAAAATATATTTGTAGCCTTTCCGAGCATTTGTTGATTAAATGGGGTCAGTGACCCCCATTTGGAAGCTGGAGAGAGTCAGAAGAAGAAGGCAATTAATTCAAAAACTATAAAAAAAATAAATAACAAAGACCAATTGAAAAGTTGCGTAGAATTGGCCATTCTATAACATACTAAAAATTAACTTGAAGCATTTTGAGAAAAGTTGCCAAGACACCTCTTATAAAATGTATAGATGTAATAAAAAAAAGTCAATCAATTTTACCATGAATGTTATATATAATCCCTTCCTTTTTGAATATTGTTACAGAATGATTTTAATGGACAAAAATAATTCAGCATTTACAGTTTTGATTTATAGTTTAAGTTTGACATATGAAACAGTATCCTAAGGGCCTCTGCACCCTAAGCAATTCATAACTTTAAATGATCACTAGAGTATGCTTATTGCAAATGTATCTTGTCCTGAGAAGAATTCATAGGTCCCAGCTGTCCATTTCAACCCTAAATGATTTAATATGCATAGACTATAATTTACATAGCAAGTGGTTTTGTGAAATGAATTATTTATTCTCTGAAAAATATCATTGCCTATTGTATTGTTAGATACCGAGATGAACCATATTCGACCCTTTGCTTTGGAGAATTTATTATCTTTATTTGACATTGACATTTTGGGAACTGTCTGCCAATAGAAATAAAAAGCAGGAAAAATAGCTTTGCTAAATTATCATTTAATGCTTTATATATATATAATAATATATATTTATGCTTTAAATATTATTATTCCCTAAATGACACTAAATGCATTATATAAACTGTATTTAATTTTTTTACTTAATTTATTACTTTAAATTTTAATACAACATTAATGTACTCACGATTATATAATATAAATATTATTTTGAACATAAAAGAGAATACAACTGTACTTGAGCACAATCATCATCATTTATGTATATAGTGCTGTCACAATGATGATTCTCCTTGGTTTTGTGTTTAAAAACACCCACTGAATTATCTTCCAAGGAACCAGTCTGTATTCTGGCTGTGAGAGGTTTACCTGGTGATCTAGCAGGGGTACAATGGGGACACCTGCCGTGTCCGTCCTTGAGCACGCCGGTGTGCGTTCTGGGTTGTGTGCCAGTGTGTGTGACGCCATTGCATTTTCGACATTTGAATATTTTAAGGCGCAGGCATCTTTTGTATATTGCTGAACACAAGGTCTATTTCATAGTTCCTGGGTTTGTTCTTTTGCGTGTTCCTGATCTGTTGTTGACCCTGCCTGTCCTTGACTTTGTCTAGATTGCTGCCTGCCCTGACCTCTGCCTTGTTTTGACTACTCTGTTGGATCCTGTTCTGTACTGTGATTTCGGTGAACCAGCCTGTAACCCCAACTATTTCTTCATCTCCTGTAACTGTACCGCTTTGTTTTACTGTTACCGACCCGGCCTGGCTTCCGACTACACTTCTTGTTTCCTGTTCTATAACTAACAATCGGTTCCCTTACTTGCTCAGGGCCTCTCACATTAAGACCTGGTGCCATCCGAGTAGAGGAGGGCTAGTCCCGAAGTCAAAGGTGGCTGTTATAGGTGGAAAGTGTGAGTCGCGACCGGTTCCTTTGAGCCTGTTCTGAGTTTGGGCACCCTGCGTTACAAAAGACACCTGCGCCTTAAAATATTAAAATTTCGTACCAAGGCATGATGATATCACGCACATCGATGCACAAGAGGACAGACATGGTAGCCGTTTCCGCCATGGGTGCGCAGGTAAAACTCTCACAAAAGGCTTCCTTTTTAACGTAACCACTTATTTATAATTTGTTAATTCAGGAGGATTAAAAGTGGTTAAAAAATGTGAAAGTAAACAAAAGATCTGAATCTTATGGTATTCACCCCAGGGTACAAAACACATAACACATACAGTACATTTCTGTGATTCTTTGATGTCAATAATGCATGCATGTGTCCCAGCATGGCTGCATGAGGATAGCATGATTTTCTTTAAAAAATACTATTGTTACCCCCATTGAGTGTAGTGCCTTTGTTTTGCAACACCACCAGTGTGACAAACAATCTTTGTGTAAGTGTCATTTACTGATCTTTAGGCCGGCATTGTAAGAACTGTTTCTAGTTTTACTACAGAGTTCCATACAGGATGTTATCACTTTGCAGAACGATTTGAATAGATAACTAAGGTTCAATGTTAACATAAAAGCTAATCATACCCTTAATTATAATGACTCTGCAGGCCTCCTCTACTGAGAAGGTTTTGGGTATTTGCGTGGATAAAAACTGGCAGTATAAGTCAGTGTCTACTGCTGTCACTTACAAGGGGCATGATTATTCTTTAAAACAGGGGGAACCTTCACATAATAAAAAAAGAAGAGGCCATCCTTTTAAACTTAGGGAACTGAACTTTTGTTTGAAACAGCTTAAATGTTTCTTCACAGTGAGGGAAGAGAAGTTGTGAATCCCCTGCTGGGTGATGTTGTGATGTCAGTTATGCCTTTAATAGTTACATAGTTACATAGTTACATAGTTAAATTGGGTTTGAAAAAAGACAAAGTCCATCAAGTTCAACCCCTCCAAATGAAAACCCAGCATCCATACATACACCCATCCCTACTTTTAATTAAATTCTATATACCCATACCTATACTAACTATAGAGCTTAGTATCAGAATAACCTTTGATATTATGTCTGTCCAAAAAATCATCCAAGCCATTCTTAAAGGCATTAACTGAATCAGCCATCACAACATCACCCGGCAGTGCATTCCACAGCCTCACTGTCCTGACTGTGAAGAACCCCCTACGTTGCTTCAAATGAAAGTTCTTTTCTTCTAGTCTAAAGGGGTGGCCTCTGGTACGGTGATCCACTTTATGGGTAAATAGGTCCCCTGCTATTTGTCTATAATGTCCTCTAATGTACTTGTAAAGTGTAATCATGTCCCCTCGCAAGCGCCTTTTTTCTAGCGAAAACAACCCCAACCTTGACAGTCTACCCTCATAATTTAAATCTTCCGTCCCTCTAACCAATTTAGTTGCACGTCTCTGCACTCTCTCCAGCTCATTTATATCCCTCTTAAGGTATGGAGTCCAAAACTGCACTGCATACTCCAGATGAAGCCTTACCAGGGACCTATAAAGAGGCATAATTATGTTTTCATCCCTTGAGTTAATGCCCTTTTTTATGCAAGACAGAACTTTATTTGCTTTAGTAGCCACAGAATGACACTGCCCAGAATTAGACAACGTGTTATCTACAAAGACCCCTAGATCCTTCTCATTTAAAGAAACTCCCAACACACTGCCATTTAGTGTATAACTTGCATTTATATTATTTTTGCCAAAGTGCATAACCTTGCATTTATCAACATTGAACCTCATTTTCCAGTTTGCTGCCCAGTTTTCCAGTTTAGACAAATCACTCTGCAAAGTGGCAGCATCCTGCATGGAACCTATAGTTCTGCACAATTTAGTATCATCTGCAAAAATAGAAACAGTACTTTCAATGCCCAACTCCAGGTCATTAATAAACAAGTTGAAAAGCAAGGGACCTAGAACAGAGCCCTGCGGTTCTCCAGTAACAACACTGGTCCAATTAGAAAATGTTCCATTTGTAGTCTATCTTTTAGCCAGTTCTCTATCCAGGTACAAATACTATGTTCCAGGCCAACATTCCTTTATTTAACCAGTAACCTTTTGTGTGGCACTGTATCAAATGCTTTAGCAAAGTCTAAGTAAATCACATCCACTGCCATCCCAGAATCGAGGTTTCTACTTACATTCTGATAAAAAGAAATTAAGTTACTCTGGCAAGATCTATTACGCATAAAAACATGCTGGCACAAACTCATAGTATTATGATTTGCTATGAAGTCCAGTATCTTATCCTTTATTAACCCTTCGAAAAGCTTTCCTACCACTGACGTCAGACTAACTGGCCTATAGTTTTGAGGCTGAGAATGGGATCCTTTTTTGAATAGAGGCACCACATTAGCAATTCGCCAGTCTCTCGGCACTATGCCAGATCTCAATGAATCCTGAAAAATTAAGTAAAGAGGTTTGGCAATCACAGAGCTAAGCTCGCTAATTACCCTAGGATGAATACCATCTGGCCCTGGACCATTGTTAATCTTAACATGTTCTAGACTCTTTTGAATGTCTTCATGTGTGAACCATGCATCATTAGTTGTATTACTAGAATTGGGACTGTTAAGAAGGAAACCTTCACTTACTGGTTCCTCATTTGTGTAGACAGATGAAAAATATGAGTTCAGAATCTGCGCTTTTATTTTGTTTTCATCAACCAGCTGACCCCCCTCTGATAGTAAGTAGGGATGTCACGGACTGTTCGCCCGCGAACTAGTTCGCGCGAACATCGACTGTTCGCGTCCGACAAATGTTCACTCTGCAGGGATTTGAGGGACAGTGAGTTTAGGTTAGTTAGCTTTGCTGACTAGTAATCTACCTTCTACTGCAGTGCTCTTTATGTAGCTGCTGTGGGCACTGCTTCTGATCTCATCTGCTGACTGCTGTAATAACCCAATAGTCCTTGTAAGGACTGCTTTTATTTTCTTTTTTGTTTTTTTACTTTGCTACTGTAAGAGCCCAGTGCTATTAGTCTAGCTGTGTTGGGGAGTGGGACTGGTGTGCTGCTCCTCCTAGTAGTTTACCACTACCAGCACCAACCAGAGTCAAAATTGTTACAAAGTATCTTATTTGCACCTGTTAGCTGTTCTGAGCTCTCTGCCAAAAGCTAATTAAGTTAGAAACTGTTTTTTTTCTGGCTGTTCAGTGCAGAGAAAAGAGGGACTGGTGTGCTGCTCCTCCTAGTAGTTCACCACTACCAGCACCAACCAGAGTCAAAATTGTTACAAAGTATCTTATTTGCACCTGTTAGCTGTTCTGAGCTCTCTGCCAAAAGCCAATTAAGTTAGAAACTGGATTTTTTCTGGCTGTTCAGTGCAGAGAAAAGAGGGACTTTCCAGTACAAAAGAGGGACAGGGGGTTGAGTGGTCAAAAGAGGGACAGTTGGGAGGTATGCAAGTGCCACCTAGCTGTGTGAGCTTTTTCACATTCTGTCTAAATAACAATAATAATTCCGTGTCCGTAAACATCACCTGAGTGATGTTTTTACAGCAGCAATAATATATTCCATATCCACTACTGTATACGTTGCCCTTGCAGGCATTGTTTGCCCAGTCTTTAACCAAGTGCCACCTAGCTGTGTGAGCTTTTTCACATTCCGTGTCCAGAAACATCACCTGAGTGACATAGTGTGATTTCTGCCCTTTACAGCACAAAATGCAGCGCTGTGTCAACAATGTATTTTTCAGATACATTTTTGCCCTTGATCCCCCTCTGGCATGCCACTGTCCAGGTCGTTGCACCCTTTAAAATAATTTTTCTGGCCAGAAATGTCTTTTCTAGGTTTTAAAATTCACCTTCCCATTGAAGTCTATGGGGTTCACGACGTTCGCGAACCGTTCGCATTTTTTGACGCAAGCTCGGAAATATGTTCGCGAACATTTTTTCCGCCGTTCGCTACATCCCTAATAGTAAGGGTCCCACCCCTTCCAGCTTAATTTTTTTACTATTAACATATTTAAAAAATAATAATTTGTTTGGACAAGGGTAATATCCAAGGCTGCCATGATCTTGAGATCTATAATTAGTTAAGTATAGGTAAGTGGGAGGATGTGGATGTCTTAACTGATATGGTATCAAGTAAAGGACAGAAGTGTGAAGGCAAGTAAAGTTAGAATAAAACAGCAATAGCCAATTTTAGATATAACAAATACATTGATCTATGTATTGCTATAGTTTGACCAAGAACAGAAAAGGAAAGAGAACAAAGTACAACCAAGAAATACAAACAAAAGCAGTACTCACTACCCAGTGGCCAAATGACTCAGGGAGTTGAAAAAAATGACAGGCTACTCTTTGTACAGCAAAAAGAAAATAATTCCCAAAGCATATCTTTTGATCAGGTTTGTGAATGATCATAAAAGCAAAACAAAACAATAGGAAATGCACAAAACCATTTACACATGTGTAAAAAAAGGAAAAGCACAACACACACAAAATAAAACTTCAAACCATATACAAAAAAAAAACATTTACACAGTGTAAAAAAAGAAAAAGCACAACACACACAAAATAAAACTTCAAACAAAATACAAAAAAAATTCTCACTCTGGGCCCCCCACTTCCAATGCACTTGTATAAGGAAAATGATTATCTTGTTTGTCCAACCTGATGCACCATAATATTTTTATGCATTTTCCCTATTAATAACATTGGGATCAAGCTTAATTGTTTACCAGCCAAACCAGTAACTGGGCAGGTGGTAACCCTAATAGTGATGGGTGAATCTGACCCGTTTTGCTTCACCAAAAATTTGTGAAATGGCAAAAATTCACCGAAATGCATTGAAATCTATGGACCACAACAATTTTTTTTGAAGTGCTCTAAATTGTTCATCAATTTTTTGACACGCAACACATTTTTTCATCCATTAAAGTCTTTGCGCATCATGAAGTGTCAGTCATGTCATTAGTATACAATTTTTATATTCTGGGGGTTCTATATGCTATATGAAGTCCTGGCAATCATATTTTAAAGATTTGTATTTGTACTCCCAGAATAACCCTAAAACAAGTTGGATATACTTTGTAAACATCGCAAATTTTAGCAAAGATTTGCAGTTTCTTAATTTTGAATGCAAATATATAATATATATTTATATATAAATAAAATAAATGCTGTAAGCACAAGTAACCACTAGATTTCTTGATATTTTGTAAAAAAAAATGCAAATTTTACCCAAAGTTTTGTAGCTTGGTAGTTTGAAGCTGAAATGCAAATTTACACTTATTGAACTTAGGTTCCCTTCTGTTCTCTTCCTGTGTATTTTGACTGCTGGAATTGGGGTGTCAGTAGTAATGTATATTTGAATTTTGTGAAGGTACGTGAATATTAGTGAAGAATAAAGATAACAACATTATAAAAAGTTATAATGGGGTGTTTCAAATAGTTGGGATGTCTGCTTTTACATAATGTAGGTTGTGGGGACATATTTTGGACTTAAAGATCTTTTTTGGCTTTGCTCGCTGAATGCTTATTTCTTGCTTCTTGAAAATCATCTTTTGTTCTGCTCTGGGTTTTTGATTTTTACACAAATAAATCTACATAAAACTATGCATATTTACTATTAGACTGCTTAGAGTGAGGTATATGTTTTCTAAAAAATAGTTGTATTTTAATGTTTGGAAAAGCATATGCTTACATCATGTCTATTAAAAAAGGTTGTTGTTATCTATTTAGAGACATTTTTTTTCCAGAAATGGAATTACTCACTAATTTAATATGTTGTCCAGACAAAAACATTGTTTTCCCAGATAAACCATAAGCTGGTCCAGGAAATGTCCCAAATACAGGAGAAATAAATGTTTAGTATTTGCTTATCAGTCTGTGAATTCCTATGTCATAATGTGGCTGGCACTTAAGAATAAAACCATGCTTTAGACATTTTTTAACATACATAATTTAGCAAGCACTGATAATGAGACATGAATTAAAAAACAAATTCATTTTTTATTAGAAGCATAATACAGTATGCTCCCTAATTGTTCTCTTTTCTTCTTTTAGACATTTTTGGAACACACTCAACATTTTATTGAAGAATATAAGACATGCGTGAGAATAATTATAACTCTTAACTTTCACACTGTGAAAACATTCTTAAATGGTTTGCTATTGTGGTCCTTTTATGGCATATATGCATAGTTTCTTCATTTGTTACTTTGAATAATTTATAAGGACAACTTTAAAGATTAAACCCACTTGAATATATTTATTTTTCTTGCCCTTTACTCCTTTTATCTAGCCCATTAGATAAATAATTAGTGGTCATCATTCAACAAGAAGTGACAGCTGGTGGATCCATTAAGTTTAATTTGCTTAGTCTGTTCTCAACAGTTACTGAAATTTAGTGGATCACTGCATCTGATGTTCCTCTCTAAATCATAATGTCAGCCTGTTTAAACCCCGAAGAACCTTCTAATCAAAATTACTTCCCTACCTTTATTTCTTATTAGGAATTAAATGTTATAAGTGCATCATGTAAAATTTTACTCAAGTCTAGGTTTGCACAAGTGCATTTATTAGCTTTAGTTAGAAGTTAAATTGGCCTACATGTACATATATGATTATTTACTGTGCATTGGTTGTGTTATTTAGCATACAGATATGAATGAAACTCAAATCAGATTTTGATATGCAATAAAATCTGAATAAAAGCGATGGTTCAAAACCGTCCAAGGTTCTTCATATAGTAGCCTGTCAGATTGTGAGGGATGATATATTCAGTTCATACTATTTTGCATACATGGTTTCCTAATTCTGACTAAAGATCCAGGATGAAAGTGCACTTCTTTTGCACCACGTTTTTTGTCAATATAAGCTTCGCATTTGGCTTGTTGACGTTTGACAAAGTCAGCAGTAGATGATTTTGTAGGCAGAGTATTTTGTGGAAGTTTGATGTCTGCAACATGTAACTTAGTGCTGAACAAAAGGAACACCAAGAGCCCCAATAGTGTAATATGTATTGGTAAGGGATAATGAAATAAGAGTAGATAACATATACTCACAAACCAGGGTTACCAATAGGCAACCACTGTAAAGGCAGGTGGGGAGATTGTCCTGACCCCACTCAGGATTAAGAAGTCGCTCTCTGTAGATAGAAAAAGGGTATCAACCCTCCACCCAGGGACGACTTAGTATTGTATAAAAAGAACAGAGGCGCCAAAAGAATAAAAGGATATAAAACTTGGTTTTAGAGGAGACAGTAGTGGACTTACCTCCTCCAAGCAGACACAAAACGACTGTAATTAAGCAGTCAAAATTTATTAACGAACTCCAATCAGTACAACGCATTTCACGTAACTTAGTGCGCACCTGTCTGCCATGTAATAATTCAGCCGGAGATGCATGGGTTGTTGCATGGAGCATTGCTCTGCAGTTATCTAGGAACTCTGTTGTAAATACTTTCCAAGATTTCCCAGTCTGTAGTGATTCTTTCAGACTTCTGTTGAATCACTTGATTTCTACATTTGCTTGTGAAGATTTCCTGTTCACAATATTCCTCTCTTTCAGAAAGAATTCAAACTCAGATGAGGCAAACTGTGGTCCATTGTCTGATATTAACTCCTTTGGATTACCTTCTCTGCTGAAGACTGTAAACAGAAATTGTATTACTGTAGCTGATGTTATATGAGAAACAAATGCAATTTCAGGCCATTTACTGTAATAGTCTCTCAAGTTTATAGCAAATCTGCAGTCTATAGTAGCATTTGTAAAAGGACCCACAATATCAATAGTAGGTTTTTCCTATGCTGAATATGGAATGGTACTGGCTGAAGTGGTGGTGTATGTGTGATAGCTGTTTTGTCATGATTCTGACAAGTAACACAAGAATGCATGGCAGTTACCACATCAACATCCATTGCTGGCCATCAGTATAGTTCTCATAGTCTTTGTTTTGTATGTACAATTATTTGATGACTCTCATTTGCACAGTGTATGAACTTTTCTCACAAGGTCTCTGGTACCAGTAAGTAGTGACATATAGCCATCTACTAAGGAGGTTCATGTCTAATCCTGTAGTAAGGTTGAAGATCAGGATTGAGTTTCTTCTCAGCATTTGGCTATTGGCTTTGTAAGATGTCCTGTAGTTTTAGTTGAATTCAAAATGTGAGGCAAGCTTGCTTTAAATCAGCAGCTTTAACTGTAGATGATAGTATATCAGTCAATGCTACAACTTCTATGTCCTCATCCAGTGTATCAGAAGCTGCAGGTAAAGGTAAACGTGACAAACAATCAGCAGTAACATTTTTCAAACCTGGTTTGTATTGCATTTTGCAGTTGAAATTTAGTAGCCTTGCTGACCATCTAGCTATACACATCCCAGCTCTTCCTGGTCCCTTTGTTGTAAGCAGTGTAGTTAAAGGGCTATGATCAGTGCAAAAGGTAAATTCTCTACCCCATAGGTAGGTTCTCCAATTCTCTGTTGCCCAAACACATGCTAGAGCTTCTTTTTCAACAGTTGAATACTTACACTCTGCCTCTGTAATTGTTCTAGATGCAAATGCAACAGTTTTCTTTGCATGATCAGCATGGATCGGTGTGAGAACTACACCAACTCCATAGTCTGAAGCATCTGTAGTGACCATAGTGGGTAGTGCAGGATCAAATAAAGCTAGTGCTGGACTTTTCACAATTAACTGTTCCCCTGTTTCAAAGCTATGTTGAGCAGTCTCTGACCAAACCAGACTTGAAGTTCCACATAGTAGTGCTCTAAGTGGCTCCACAACTGAAGCATAGTTGGGAATACACTTAGAAAACCATGAAGTAAGACCTAAGAAAGCTCATAAGATCTGAAAATCAGATGGAGTAGGGGCTTGTGTAATAGAGTTGACATGGTTAGGGTCAGGCAGTAATCCTGCTACACCAGAGGAAGGACCCTAGAGGTCCGAAAAATGTAGTGCTTATGCATCTTCAATAAAACACAACACTGCATTGTAACCAGCTCTCCAGTGGAATCATTATTTGTACCCTCAGGCAGTAATCCCTCTTGTGAAATTATATGACCCAGAAATGACAGTTGAGTTTGTCTGAAGTGGCATTTGGAAAGGTTCAGTCCTGCAGAATCAATGCATTTCAGAACATTGTATAGGTACTTGTCATGAAGATCCATAGTTGGCATACAGACAATTATATCATCCAAGTAGCATTGTACACCAGGTACAGGTGGGTAACTACAGAGGAAGCAGACCCTGCAGTTGCAGGGGGTCCAGGAGTGTAGGGGAGCCCAGTAAGGCCATAACTAATGAGCAATTTCATAATATCTTGGTAGAATAGTTCAACTTACCAATGCTTTGGGGCCCCAAATGGAATCTGCTGTGGGGCCCAGTAACATCTAGTTATGCCACTGACCAGGTATGTCATGGAGTATAGAAGACATCAGTCTTTGAAAACAGCTTGGTGCAGAAGCCAGTCCATAAGGTACACACTTGAACCTAAACTAACGATCATGGGTGATAAATGCAGTGAGGTCTCTGCTTTCCTAATGCAGTAATACTTGATAATAATCACTCTGAAGATCCAGGGTAGAAAAGGATTTTGCTCCTTGGAGTTCTGAAAATATTTCCTCTATGTGTGACAATGGATGATTATCCATAACAACTTCTTTATTAGGTTCACATAGATCAACACCCAATAAAATACCGTTACAACAACTGGTGAAACCCATTAGGAGGATTCTGATTTTTCAATCACATCTTGCTCTACCTCTTTCTTTAGTTCCTATGAGACAGCCTCCCTTATAAAGTAGAGCAATCACCTCAATTTGTCGCGTTCTGGTTTTACAACAGGTCTCAACTTGACTTTGTGTATAAAGTTCTTTGCATAACCCAGTGAAGTGTTGCTTTGTGGTGATATTTTTGACCAGCAGGCACTGGTGCTGTAGTAATGAGACCATCAACGAATTGTAGGTTTAATACAGCAAAGAGATCCCTTACAAGTATAGCAGTACCCTTATTCACAATGTATAAGTCACATTTTGCAGTATGTGATTCAAATTGTACAGTCACTGGCAAGCAATCAAGCACAGGGATTGGATCCTTTAAGTAACTAACCAGCCTCAGGGCAGGTGTGACAAGTGAATCTTTATGCAAAGTATTTCAAGAAAATATCCTTTGGAAGTATAGAAACAGCTGAACCTGTGTCAAGCATCAGGTTAATGGAGTGTCCCTTGTCAGCAGAAGCAGTATTGATATTGACAGTGCATATAAACTTGTCTGGAATAGATGTATGAGCTTTATCCACAAATAATACCATAACATTTGGAGCAGTAACTTCATGAACATTTTTAGCAGAACTACGGCAGTTCTTAGCAAAATGTCTTGTTTTTTTGCATTTGCAGCACTGTACTGCTTTTGCATTGTGTTATGTTGAACCACAGCGGAAGTAATACTTTTTTATATATATTTGCTACATGGTTTTGCAGTCCTTAGCATTGTATTTTGCCTGCGACTGTGCATTTTTGGGCCCAGTGCTGGATTCACAGTCTGTAAATTCTCAGCAATTCCCTGACTGAGAGTTTTAGCCATTGCTGTTTCAGCTGTTTTGTTAGCAACTGTAATAGCCTTTGCAAGGGTTAAATCCTGCTCTAGGAGCAGTCTTTCTCTAATGCGAGGTGAATTCGTTTTTTTTCCCCACTATTTGGTCTCTTAGAATTTCATCTGTTAGATGAAACACACAGGTAATAACCGGCTCTCTCAAAGCTGCTACAAATTGTTCTGTGGATCCACCATTATGCTGTCCACGTTGGCAGATCTTATATCTTTCAGCAACAACATTTACTATCGGCATGAAAAAGTACCTTATCGCAATAAGAGCGGTTTCATAAGTATCATCAGGTAATGTTTAGAATATACGCTGTCCCTCTGTTCAAAGGCAGTGAATAAAACAAACTTTCTAGCAGCAGAAATCTCCCCTTGGTTAGCAGCAATAATGTAATTTTCAAACATACAAATCCAAGCAGTAAAAGGTACAGTAGGCTCACCAGAGTTTGGAAGAAACGGTACAGAAGAGACATCTCGTTGCCAATCTGTTGATGTGTAGGCTACAGTGATGTGCCATGCTTTATTAGCAGGTTCATGCAGCCATTACAGTTCACAGGAATTCAACTATAACACTTTAAGCAGTACAGAAAGTACTGTGTATGCACAGTATAGCTCTTGTGCACAGTGACTACAGGCATTTTGTATAAACACCACAATAGCAGCTACCACTGAGATCAATAATAGAATACATTAGATACATTAGATATTTTCAAAAAAGAATTGGATGCCTTTTTAGCAAGGGAGTAAATACAAAGTAATACAGTAATTGAAATGAACTATAGGGTATAAACTGGATCCTGGGAGTCAGGAAGTTTTTTGGGGGGAAATCAGAGAGGCTTTTGATTTTTTTATTGCATTTCTCTGGATCAGCTGGCAGTTAGACAGCTTTCAGTTTAACAAAAGGTTAAACTTGACAGTTCAGTTACTAACGTTTAAAAAATTGAAAGTACTTGTAATCTAAAGAGGAACCTTATTTCTGTTTTTCCACATTTTACTATAAGGTGGAAAAATGCTATTTAAAAACTTTTTGACCAATGAAGAAATACAGGCAAAATCAGAGAATTATGGTGCTTTTTCCCATGTTGCTTATCTTCGAAAATCATTTATAAAGGCTTTATAAATGTTGCAGATGTATTTTCCATAGCATCCCGTTTCACTACTAGTGTTGTGTATAACTGTAAAATTGCACAGATTATCATGTCAATTGCATGCATTATCATGGTCATACTGGGATAACACAAATTGGTTTTCAGCATGAGTGATAGCTACCTGTCTAAATTATCTGATGAGTGTCAGGAACTGTTATCCAAAAATTTGGGCGAAAATGTCAATACGTGGAATTATTTCTTGGGAGTGATTGAAGTAAAAGTGATTAAATTAGGTTATAGTGCTGGTCAAAGGACACAATGATTATTCTAAATGGAGTGTTTTATATTTTATTTTTCCCTCCAAAGACTGAAATTATATGTATTTAATTTCTATATTAGATTTCCATAAATGTAACCTTCCTTCATTATACAAGGTTAAAGAGAGGGAACAATGTGTTAACATTTAAAATTCATTAGCAATAATTAGCATAACTAGCAATAAATCACTAGAGAGGAATTCTAAAAAGGAAAGTGGCTGTAAAAATAAATTATGCTCTACTTTTAGTGGACAGTCTGCTGTCCTTGAGTTCTTTTTGTTTATTTGTCAGACAGCATCTTGCACCCTAGAACAGCTGCTCTTGAAAAACAATATTTTAATATGCACATTTAACCAGCGTTGTAAATATAAATACTTATGCTGTATGTATATGTTGTATATCATTCTTCCAGGTCATGATATATAACAACCAGTTGTGGTAAGTCTGATGCAACTGTTTTTTAGTAATCTTTTTAATGTTTCATCACTCATCTGAGCTGAAGAAGCTGCTTGGGTAAGTGGCAGATTTTAAGATTACTGAGATAGCCCAGTTGCTCAAGACTTAAAGCTACTAGTTATATGAATAGCAAAAGGTAAAGCAGTGTTCCCACTACATATATTTAAATTATAAATAGGGGTGCTATGAGGGTGTGGCCACATAATTCATAATTCAGGACATCAAAGTATTTTGTGCAAAAGGCTACTTAGAAATATACTTCCGTTTAAACAAATCAAGGCTTGTTTATCCAATATTGTGTAGGGAACTGATTTAGTTACCCTTTATTCAGCAAGTACCCTAAGGTTGTCACCAGCTAAGCAAGACCTAATTTAGAATTTTGAACAGCCAAGTGTGGCTTGGGAAGCTGTTCCCTTTCCTGTGTTAAAGTATTAGTCTGGAATTTCCATTGTTGGCCAGAAGGGGGTAATGTTCAAAACAAATTAAGCTGAAACACATATGTGCTCTTTGTCTTTCCTTCCTGGATTCCCCCTGGGCAGCCAGGTGGAACAAAAATGAAGTTTAGGTTCATTTGGAGCCATGTAAGTTTAAATAGGGGTGCTATAGTTTAAATAGGGGTGCTATGAGGGTGTGGCCACATAATTCATAATTCAGGACATCAAAGTATTTTGTGCAAAAGGCTACTTAGAAATATACTTCCGTTTAAACAAATCAAGGCTTGTTTATCCAATATTGTGTAGGGAACTGATTTAGTTACCCTTTATTCAGCAAGTACCCTAAGGTTGTCACCAGCTAAGCAAGACCTAATTTAGAGTTTTGAACAGCCAAGTGTGGCTTGGGAAGCTGTTCCCTTTCTTGTGTTAAAGTATTAGTCTGGAATTTCCATTGTTGGCCAGAAGGGGGTAATGTTCAAAACAAATTAAGCTGACAAATTTACAAATTTAAACAAATTTAAGTTGTAAACATGTATTCTGTCATACAGTAGATCACACTAGGGGGCAGATTTATTAAGGGCCGAATCGAAAATACGAATTTGAAATTAGATTTTTTTTATGGTAAAATCGATCCAATTCAACTAAGGAGTTATTCAAATTTGATTCGAGTTTTTTTAAAAATTCCAATCCAGTTTTCGAGATTTATCATGCTCAAATACTCAAATTCGGCTATTTGCCTCCTAAAACCTGCCGAATTGCTGTTTAAGTCGATGGGAGATGTCCAGGGATCAATTTGGAGTTGTTCGCAGTCTTCCTGACATTCGAGTTTTTTTTCGGAGAAAAAACTCAAATCGAATTTGATTCGAGTTTGATTCAAGTTTTCGGATCGATTTAATTCATCCGAGTTTGATATATTATATTTTTTAAAGTTTTGATTGGTCGAATTTCTATATTTATGGGAGTTTTTAAAAACTAACATGAAATTTGACCTTTGATAAATGTGCCTCTAGGTGTGATAGTTAGTATGGTAGCTGATGAGCAGCCTGAGCTCCTCTGAGGAGATTTAGTAAGCATTAGAGTCCTGGTTCTACTACCGCAGAGTAGGGACCAAGTGTAAAGATCTGGGGACTATTGTTACTCACCTAGGTTCCAATTAAGGATAATTCTAAAAGCTGGGAATGACACTTTCAAGTTGAAATAATCCACTGTTCAATGACTGTGTGGGGTTGCTGTTTTTTATACAGTATGATAAATTAGGAAAACATTTGGCAGCTCTAAGTAAGGCGTAGACAGTGAGACAGGTCAAATGTAAGCATCTGAGGATGAGACAGGAAATAGAGGAATTCAGATTCAGGTTAATGATGAAGCCAAGGTCAGGGCAGCAAGAGGCAAGGCAAGGACAAACACAGGAACAAGCCTAGGGGTCTATTTATCATACTGTATACAAAAAACAGCAAACTCACATTCCCAGACAAAGTTACATAAAAAATGGCATATTTATCAAAGTGTGTATGGATTTTCAGCAACCTCATAAAACAACAGCTTGAACTTGAAAATTCTCTGGGAAAATATGGCATTCTTCCATCTCATTTATTTTTTAAAAAAATGTAAATTATTTGATCAAAATGGAATCTACATAAGATGGCCTTACACTGTACAATAATTCAGTGCACGACAGGATATACTGCACAGTCCATATATCACTCTGCTTTTGGATCTTGCCTTTTGACTTCAGATAATGAAAGAATACTTATTAATAAACTTTTGGGATGGGAAATTTAAGAAGTGAGAGTGCTCCCACTTTGTCATTAACAGCAAGGATGAACTATGGCTATTTTGCTTCTTTTTTGGGTTCAAGCTTACTCATGTTTTCAAGCTCTACATAAGAATACTGCACTAAAAGGTCTCTCATATATTTTGCAAAGCACGATAATTACTCCCTGTCAGGTATACTGCATCCTCTGTATGACCTTAAGGTGTCGTAGCAATATTAAATATTTAGTGGTAAAGAGTCAGTTCTACACACAGACGCTTAATTGCTCTGGGATATGAAAGATATAAGTGCTGATGTAGTGTATGCTTGTTTATTAGGATCTAATCTATTATTGTCACATAGGGAAAGGTCAATAAAATCTTACATTCTAAAAGCTTAGGTGCTCATAATATTTGTCAATATGCCTGCAGAATAAAAATGGCATTGCATTCATATGCTTTAAAAGAGACATTAGTAAACCCATGCAAAATGTTATGTTGTAAAACAATCTGCACATAAAACACACATAAAATGACATTTTTCAATACATTCTTCTTTTTCAACAGGCACCTTATTATTTCGCTCATTTCTGGGGATTAACATTAGGAGCTGTCTGCACTTCTCTATAAAGGAATGATATAGTAACCAACCCTGGATAAACACGAAAAGCAATTTTCACACTAGGAACCCAATAAAAGATCTTTTCATTCACCAGGCTTCCTAGGCATATATTCTATTTTAGAGCTCCAGGGAAACTAGTCTTGGGGTGCTTAGGCTGTCCCTAGTAGGGCAAATACCATTCAGAGGCACCATCTGTTTTTTTCCCGGCACCCCACCAGCCCACTCCAAACCTGTGCTTCCATATATATCAAACAGCATCTCTGGTGCGATGGGTAGCGATTGTACTCCAGCCCATTACATAGTCTAGCATAGTCTAGTGAAGTCCATATACAGGCTATGCACAATAAATGTACAGTATATTTCTATTATAAGATTGGGAATGTGATGGTGGTCTGTGCAAGCTAATTGAAATATTTTTAATTTTTTAACTAAGTAATTGATGGAATGAAAAAAGTATGCCTTTTTACAAAGGTGTGGCTCAAGTTTATGGGATATTTTATGGCTTGATTTGTTTCCCATGAACCAAAGTTTTATCCTTCTTTTGTACAAAACAACCAAAATACTAAAGTATGCATTTGCACGTTGAATTTGATTGATTTATAAAATGTGTCACAGAAGAACACTAAGGCCATGCCCAGGAATACAGAGCTGGCAAATGCAGAGTTGTATTCAAGGGGGTGACAGCAGATATTTTTGCTTCAAAATGGAGATCATAAATCTGCAGCATTTCATTTATTTAAAATGGCAGGGTGCAGTGGAAAAAATACAGTCCATGCCCCTTATTTACACTTTGCACAGTGCCTTCTCGGCAGTAAGTTACCCCTTTAGTATTTAAAAAAGCGAAACAGTGTGAAAACCAATGGTAAAATACCCCTTACAGGCTACTGAAAACAAATAAAACCATATACATGTGCATAAAATTTAACAAAAAGTTGGGTAATAGGAACACATACTTATGAAACAAAAATCGAGGAAAAAACAAAAAAATTAATTATTGTATCACTTAACAAATAAAGCACTAATTGTATGAATGACATGAATCTTAAATAGTGAAGCATATACATTTTAATTTTCACAGTACCTTAACACCTGCTGTATGTTTTCTTTTTGCTATTCATACGGAGGCCTAAGTATGACCTCACAAATGTTCTTTTCTATACTAAACAAATGCTTTGAGAGATTGTTGTGTTCCCAGAGATCCCATATTTTCTTTAATGTTTCGGTTACACCTAATGAAATTGCTAATAGTTTTTTCATTAAACAAAATCTGTTTATCCAGGCCATTATGGCATTCCATATTAAGGCTGGTTTCATCCATTGCAAAGTTGAATGTATTCGAGCTCTTAACCAAATCAGACTCATTAAGCTGTACTCTGATCTGTTTAATTCTCTCAACCCGAGTCCCAGCAGGCAATGAAAAACATTTAAACTGTTATTGGGGGGAGGGAGAAGTTCAGCAAACAAAGTCTGTAACTTTAAGCCGTGTTTCCAGTATCGTATCACATTCCTACCTAATCAACATACAAATTTGGATTGTTTGGTAAGCACAGGGAATCAGGTACTGACACATTGTGGGTGTTTAAGTTGACATTTTCTGATTTTTCTTTTGCTAACTCATATAGATCATTCTGATAGAAATGCAAAGATTTTAGGAGCTGCATCTGGTAGCACAATTTTATTGTACCAATAATAATATTCCTCTGGCAATGCTCATTAATCCATCCTGCCTGCCTAAATTGATTATACAACCTACTTTTTTGCTGTACTGTGCCTAGACATTGCATTTAACTGCTTAATTATGTACCTACAGAAGTATAAATCCTTTTAACATCATAGATACCGTCAAAAAAAATACAGAAAACATAATATATATATAATTGGTTTTCAAAAGGCTGTCCTGGTCAAAACTGCCTGCCCTTTTCATCAAATGAAATCTCCAGATTTATGTGACAATCAGCCAATCACCACAATTGTATTGATCTCTCAGACCTATACCCACCATATAGGCCCCCCACAAATGTATGAATAAATTAATGTGCCCCATTTTGAAGGACCTGTCTCTGAGAAATATGTTTGCTGACAGGTTTAGAATAAAAATTATTATTTCTAAGAACCTACAGTGCAGTACTTAACAAGAAAGAATGAACGGAATATCTTTACATTATTAAATAACAATACAAGAAGATTTGATGAAAGCCATAACACTACATTTTTGCAAGGCTCCAGTAATCAATTTTTGCAAAGTTCAATTAAATAATCATTTCAATAATCAAAAGGGTCAATTTATCAAAGATCAAGATGTAAATGTTCTTGAATAAAAAAAAATGATTTACCCTGTGTATTAATTTTTTTTTTATTTAGCAATTTTTTTTTTACAAAAAAAGAGAACCTGAACCTGCAAAGATGCATTTATATCAATCATGTCTGTTTGAATGGCAATTTTTCAATTACTCCACTTATTTGAGCATTCTGAAGGGTTGTCGGGAATTCTCTAATTGATTTTACATTTAATTTTATGGAAGCCTTGTGTAATAAAAGAATCATTTAACTGGGGGCTTTCACAAAAATTCCAATGATAAATATCAGAGAACCAAAAAGTATTGAATACAAATAGAAGTCTTGTGACTGATAGGGGAAAGGTATAATATTGGTCAAGACTGCACACCTTCAATCCCCAAGGTCCTACAAAAACAAAGTACAAAGTAGAAGGTGGATTGCAAAACCAATATATTATAAATACAATTTATTATATAATCACTAAAACACTGGCCGGCCAGGAAACACAGTGAATAAATTATGAATAAATAGTTATAAAATCAATGGTAAATACAATCAAGGTGGGTAATCACTCTTCCTGTAGGGAAAATTTAACTGACTGTTCCTTGGTGTTGGTATATGCTTGTAATTTAAATGACAGGAAAATGGTTGTGAGTTGCAGTTCAACAAGGCAAAAAAGCCGTAGAGCCATGGTTTTTCCAGTATGGTGAAGCAGTGGAGTGTGCAGAGTGCTTAACTAGATATATAAAACAGGCAGGCCGATAGATGGCTGAATTTAGAGACCAGATTATAAAAGGGGTATATTGGGGCGTCCCCCACTCCATCCTCCTTCACAGCTACAAAGGCCCCCCAAAAAGAAGTTGGAATAATCTCACCAGATACACATTTCTGGAATTCTCAAGGGCACAGTCGGATTTCAACTTTCAGCATACTCAAGCCTGTTTCACGAATTTGCTTCTCTGCAGATGTCCTATTCACGATGATCCAAGATGGTGCACCGTCTGTTTCAGTGCGTGCGCTTCACGGTGGAATGTGTCCTTTAAATTACAAGCATATTCCAAAACCAAGGATAGTATTTACCATTGATTTTATAACTATTTATTCATAATTTATTCACTGTGTTTCCTGGCAGGCCAGTGTTTTAGTGATTATATAATAATTGTATTTTTAATATATTGATTTTGCAATCCACCTTCTACTTGTTCTTTGCAAAAAGTATTGAATGACATACTGAAAAAAAAGGGGTATTATGTTCCAAAGTCTGAAATGGCTTGGGTTGGGTTGTGGGTGCACTCCTAAGGCCATTTAAAAACATATTTAAATACAATAATCCCCTGTCTAAAAAAAGAAAAACAGGGTTTTTAGTTACAAAGTTATGATCATAAAGTTGATAAGCCACCATACCACGTCAAGGTAAACCCCATACAGTGGTCCCTAACTTGTTTACCTGTGATCAAAATATGAAAGCTTGGTTTCAATCTGTGGACTAGATCTTCCCCCGCCACCTGCATATGCAGCTTTTGAAGGGGAGACTGTCCAGACTAACGCCCATTTTTTTTTTTTTTTTTTTAAAAAGGTGATTGTGAAGAGACTATAATGAAGGCAAAGTTAAGTTGTATATATAAGTGCACACTTGTGTGTGAGTATAAGTATAAGTACAGGTGTGGGTATAGATGTAGAAGGAGATGAAAAAGGAAAAGCTAAATGAGGAGTGTGATAGGTGTAATGTGTGTGAGTCTGTGCAAGTGTTACCTAGTGATAAGTGCAGCAGATATAATGAGTGTCTCACAGGCGTTGGTAATAAAAAGGCTAAAGCCTCCCCAGCCGCTAGCATTTGTGGCTTTTAAGGGAGAGAAATTGCCCAAACCAAGGATTAATAAAAAATAACAAGGACATAGGGCCACCGTTAATTTAAAGGGGTGGGTATGAGGGTGCACTAACCACATGAAGCTCAGCCACAGCTTCTGGCTACATTTCAGGTACAAGAGGAGGGTTCTGGGTGCACTCCTAAGGCCATTTAAAACATATTTAAAAACAATAATCCCCTGTCTAAAAAAAGAAAAACAGGGTTTTTTGTTACAAAGTTATAATCATAAAGTTGATAAGCCACCATACCACGTCAAGGTAAACCCCATACGGCAGTCCCTAACTTGTTTACCTGTGATCAAAATATAAAAGCTTGGTTTCAATCTGTGGACTAGATCCTCCCCCGCCACCTGCATATGCGGCTTTTGAAGTGGAGACTGTCCAGACCAACGCCCATTTTTTTTTTAAAAAAAAAAGGTGATTGTGAAGAGACTATAATGAAGGCACAGTAATGTTGTATATATAAGTTTTAGGCTGAAGTTGTTGTTGTATTTTTCGGTTAATAAATATCAAAAATTCTAGTTTTTTTTAAAGATGATTATTCCCATTAAATTATTTTTAAAGCAAAAAATTTTGAATTGCAGAATTTTTTTTTTTATACAGATGTTGATAAATAGGCCCCATAGAATTAAAGCACATCTATAGATTTCTATAATTTAATTCAACGTATCAATAAATATATAAAATGTATTTCAGTATTTCAGGAATCTCTAAATTGGCAATAATACCAAATAAGAAACATAAACTTAAATGAACGCAGGGTTTAAAAAACACAAGAAATTAACATGTGATCTCTTGCATAAAAGAAATCACTCTTATGTTAAGCTTGTTCTATTTTTTCCTAATTTGGGTCCCAAAAAAAGAAACAATAGGTAAAATGTGAAATTGTATTCTCAAGTGCATCAAACATAATTATGAGATTAGAAAATTATATTTTCAGATGTGTTGTATACCATCAATTTATAATGTTGCAATTATGTTTTCTAAACAGAATTTGTGTTTTTACTAGTGAACTGTCATGTCAAATTCATGAAGTGCAATCGGCTCCCTATGGCAGTAATAACACAACCTAAATATTTAATTGAGTTTATTTTGTTTTCCCCTTATTGTCATGTTCTTAAAATAACAATTTGTAATCCAGTTATATTATTATAAGGAAAAGTAAACCCTTTTGTAAAAGGCTCTTTTGTTTTCCAAATATAGGCTAGTTCCTGATAACACTGACCATTTTGTGTTTGAATGCAATAGGGATGTTAGAGTGTAAACTCCACTCGGGCAATGTGAATGATGTTTAATCCCTTGAAAGTGTTGCAGAATATATTGGCACTATATAATATAGGGAACCCATATCTTAACTTCCCCCTACTGCTCATAAAGTCCCCAGTCATTAACCTAATGCTCTTTGGGAGGAAAATGTGGAGGTAGGCTGCAGTATAAAAAGAGTAGAGGTCAAACCATAAGGTAACCATTTCTTAGTGAAGCTGTGTTACAGGGACCCTCCGAAATAGGTTAGCAAGTAACAGACTAGCATCCTATATTAATTCACCCCAGTATTGTAAGTTATTCAGTGAACAAGGAAGGTCTTGTGCTCCACCAAGGAGAAGTAAAAGGGTTAGTATTCGTCAAGAGACAACCATCAGAGCAGGAACTTCAGTATGTAAAGACTCAGGGTAGAGTATATTGTTTTGGAGCATTTTGTACAGTACATCAGAGCTAACACCTGTGGTGACCATTGAAGTGGCTGATATATTGTTATACCTAATCTTAACCATTAAGTATACCAAGAAAGGACTTGTTCAATAAACATTCACTAAGGAAATTTCATTTGACCCCCACTCTAATAGTAGTAGAATTCTGGAGACCAATTAGTAAAGCCAGGTTTACCAAGCACCTTTATATTGAACGGCCTGTTAATTATATGTTAAAAGTTACTAGTGATGGGCGAACATGACCTGTTTCTCTTTGCCAAAAAATAACAAAACTGTAAAAAATTTGGCAAATGCATTGGTCGTCAATTTTTTTGGGCACATCACAATTTTTTTTGACGTGCCACAATTTTTTCACTTATTTGAGTCTATGGCCATTTTTCCTGCGGCGAAACCTGGAAAAAAATTGCTTATCACTATGCCTAACAAATTACCATAATTATACTTTTAGATAAACTTTCTCTTCCTAGAAGAGAAAAAACAAAATATTTAATAAATTTGCAACTTGCATCAGGTGATTTCTGATTCAGTGCTATGTTAGAGCTCAGTGCCACTGAGAAACAGTATGTTCACCTGCTCAGAGCAATCCAACAAGGCATTAACAAATTAACATATAGCTGCTTTGATCGGTTTGTCAGCTACACTTGTGAATAAAAATAATAAAATTTCTACTTGGCAATTTTTCAGGATTCCCCAGTTTGAATTGTCTTCAATTTACCTTTTCCCCCATAGCATCTATATATATATATACACTATTGTTCTGTTATAGATTTATTAAATGTAATTCATAAAGAAATTGTTTAAATGAACTGAATGAGTTTAGGACTAAATGTAGAATAAATATTAACAACAATGGAGCTGTTTGTCATTATAGATAGCCTAATTGATATATCAGAATGTTATCTTAATCAAAGAAATATGGAGGTTTTTGATTAATTAAATTCAAGAGCAATGCTCTCATTTATGTTTCCTGTTGCTTCTTGTGTTACAAAATACCTTTGGGACCTCATTAATGTTCAATCAGCGCATTTCTGATGTGCATTTAATTGTTCATTTATGACACTGGTGATTATTTAAATAAGCGTTGCATATTATGACGGCTGTTTTTAGCAGTTTTATCTTTACTTACATATGGTGCTTTATATTATATGCCTTATTTTTACGTTTTTTAAAAGAAAATTAAATGTACTAATCCTGTGTTTTTCCTTGGTTTAGTGGACTATTTTAATTAAAGTACCTATTCACCTATTGATTGCCTTAGATTAGTATTTTGACATGTTCCCTGACAAAGGCATCATGAGATGCCAAACCAGCCGTGTGTGACATAGAAAATACTAAGACCTTTTGGTTTTTAAATTGATTTTCTGTGGGAAAGATATTATATTTTGAGGCCAGGGCATGGTTTTAGTTTTTCATAATTCAATTGTTTCTGCATATCATGACCTATTTTTCCAGTTCACATAGAGTTTTGAAACCAGTTACAGATGGTTTACTGAGCATTATGCGTTTATTTAAGTCAGAGCTGAAAATCAAGTTAAAGAGGTAGTCACTATAACTAAAAAAAACCTCAAATTTGTTAGTACACAAATAGAATCTTTTATATGGAATGCTTGGGACCTGGGGTTTTCCTAATATCATTCTGTAATTTGGATCACCATACCTTAAGTCTGCTAAAAATCATTTAAATGATAAATACAACTAATAGGATTAGTTATTGAGGTAGTTAAAAAAAAGAATTATTTGCTTAAAATCTCTACTCCTAATTCTGATCTTACTGAATAGTGTGTACAGTATGTGGATAAGGATTCCCATTCCTGTATATTATATTTTGCCTGCCATTAACTTTCACTTTACAGATCAACTTGGTATTAACTGACTTTTCAGAACTTTTTTTCTTTCTTTATTTGGTTAGTTATAACCAATTAATATTTAGGGGGTTATTTATCAAAGGTTGAGTTTCAGAGCTTTGTGAGCTTTTTTAGACCTCAAATGTACTCTAATGAACTCACAACTTGAATGATTTCTAATTTAAAAAAAACTCGTTTCAGTGTAGTCAGGGTGAAAAACTCAAATTAATATGAATTGATCGAGTTTTCGGCATAATAAACTCAAATCGCTCGAATTGATCAAGTTTTCAAGCAAAACCCACTTTAAATGGTTCTGCCATTGACTTCTACATATAGACAAATACAAGAAGTCCTCTGCACTCAACACATTATCAATATATTTAAGACAGAGACATTTTGTGCATACAGCTACTAAAAAATGCCTTAACCTTTAAACAAAATAGGGATTGTTTGTCCATATTTTGCAATATATTTAAGATGGTTTTAAAAATTAGTGGTGAGCACAACTTTCCCTTGTTTGTTATAGTTTATACAGGAGCAGTGACCAGCTCCATGTTGTAGCTCCCACACTTCCCATTCATAGTCAGATGATCCTACTGGTGGCAAATAAAAGAACAACCAAGTTTGGGAGTTTTATTTTGAAAGCAGCAAGTCAGTTGCAGGTAAAACGTAGTCCCTTTGTAAAATGTATAATGAAGCAATAGAATTCTTAATGAATCAGATGAAAATTGAGCGTAGGACTGGCCAGATATGGGATGACTTTTACGTAGCCAGCTTAAATATATTGCAATATTTGGACAAACAATCCGTGTTTTTTTAAACGGTAAGGCATTTTTCAGTAGCAGTATGCACAAAATGTCTTAAACATATTGATAATGGGTTGAGGACTCTTGTATTTGTTGGTCACAGCCTCATTGCACCCCCGCCTAATGGTTTTAAAAATTAGTGGTGAACACAACTTTCCCTTGTTTGTTATTAACTTCTACACAACCTCGACAAGTTTTAGATGGTGTATTTTCAGAT
Source organism: Xenopus petersii (assembly GCA_038501925.1). Classification (NCBI taxonomy): domain Eukaryota; kingdom Metazoa; phylum Chordata; class Amphibia; order Anura; family Pipidae; genus Xenopus; species Xenopus petersii. Next base: position 84,023,389 of record CM076680.1, read on the forward strand.
TTGAGCTTTTCCAGGTTCGGGTTATAATAAATCACGAAAACTTCAAGTTAAAAAAAAGTTTAAAAAAAGGTTTTTTTAACATGAAAAATTGATTTTTGAATCAAAAATACCCTCATAAACTTGAATTTTTAATGGAAACCTATGCTCAACCTTTAATAAATCCTACCCTAAATGTTTAAATTATTTTTTAGAAGACAAAATATGGAAAGATCCCTTATCCGGAAATCCCCAGGTCCCAAACATTTTAGATAACACATACCAGTATAGCATATATTTATTTTGACAAACAGGTGTTTTAACTTCCCAAGTCCAAGTTTAATGCATGGTAAGAATAAATTTCTTCTTGTGGGCACTCCGCTTTTAAGGTTTGCTCGGGTGCAAGGTAAAAAATTAGATAATGAAAAAATGACCAGCAACACCGAGATATCTTGTGAATGACTGAAAAGGTGTATTATAACTCACATGAAAAGCCTATATAGGTTGTAACTTTCCAAAGGCCAGGGCACTAAAGTACAGTCAAGTAGGGGGCATATTATTTATATTTTTATTTATATTAATAAGGGAGCTTTATTTTAAATTGTATCAGTGCCAATTGACAGTAGTCCCTAATATGATTCAAAGAAATTTGCCAGAAGTATTATTTATAATAACACAACTGGCTCTATAATCTATGATTTATAAAAATAAAATTTTGTCGGTGGCCTATATTTTATAATATGTGTGGCTGGATCAAACTGGTATTGGTAGCTAAACTAGAAAATGAATCAGCTTATTGGTTATTTTTGAGTGACCCTAAATTATTCCAGTTGCATGGAAAAACATGATTTAAACAGGTACTGAGTTCTACATCTCATGCCTACCTCTTAATATTGATACCATACATACATATTCCATTATAATGAGCAGAATATATTTATCTTGGCTAGAGTAACTCATAAATTGCATCCTATCTATCCTTCTTTAAAATAATACAAAAAAAACCTCGACACTATAATATTGGCTCTAAAATAGTTTAAGGGCCGCTCGTATTTTGGACGCTTTAGTGCATTAGGTAGAATATGACTTTAATTAAGAACAGAGTTGATTTATTCTTAAAGTGGGATATGGATGTAGTTTTTTGGCTGTTGGACATAATTCTTTTCAAGGATTAAAATAAAGAAACTGGTTTTCATTTTGCATCAGGATCTAAAGGAAGCATGGTACATTATGAAAAACAAAAGCAATATCAAAGGCTTTATTAAGGACTTCCTTGTAAAAAAAACCCACTAATTAGTTTCAGTTAACATTATGGTCATAAGCAAGTAGAACGGAATAAGCAAATTATGTTCCTTAAACATGCATTAGCTACAACCGAAACAAAAAGAACGGTTACACAGAATTTCCATTTTGCTGAAGATCCCAGAAAGAAAATATATATTTGTGATAACGTTTAACCCATTTATGGGGCAGGGTATGGATTACTGTATATAAGATTGTATCTGTCAAGCCCTCACACAGTATGACATATCAGAGAATCTGTTCATATTAGATTTGACTATGTTGATAAAAATGTCCAGTTCCGACAAAGGGATTACCAAAATGCTTTGCCCATCTTGTTTTTTCTTGATTATTTAAATTCAAAGGCACTGTACAAGTGCCTTGTCACCTAAAAATCCACTACAGAAAATCATCAAAAAAGTGCATGGACTGGTACTTCCAAAGGATCATCATAAAGAGCAATGGAGGGTGAAGTGTTGTAGATGTCCATGCTACTTATTAAAAAACAGAAAGAACTGGAACTTTTTCAAGCAGTGTAAATTAGAAAGAAATTTACATGGCAAAAACCAAATGAGCAATGAACTAAAATAATTTTAGGAATAAATCTAGTTGAGACATCCAACTAAAACAATTTCAAATTTAATTCGAAGCAACTTTTTCATGTGTGTTAATAATGAAAATGCACTCAGCAGTGCCGTTGCCAAGCCAGTTGGGCGTCCTAGGCAATCCAGCCGGTCTGTCACCTCCCACCACCTGACGAGCACAAAGCACAAGTGAATAGGCACACATGCATGAACTAGCACATAGATGCACACAGTCTCCCACAACAGGGGAACAGCACAGCACAAGTGAGGAGAGTGGAGACAGAGGACTGAACTAGGGTTAAGCGGCAGAGAAGGTACATGCCTGGCATCTCCCCAGCCTAACGCCCTAGGCAGTTGCCTCATCTTGTTACCCCTAGTTCCAGCCCTGATTGTTTGTCCCTTTCTTTTCTCATCCTTGAGTCAGTATAGTGGAAGTCAGTTCTCTTTTTAATAAAATGGCTACATGTTTTAGAAACCAGAGCCATTAATGCACAGAATACAAACAGAAAAACACAGCTCTTAATTGCAAATACATTTACATACAGGTATAGGACCTGTTATCCAGAATTCTCGGGAGCTTGGATTTTCCAGATAATAGATTTTTTTTGTAATGTGGATCTTTGGGTCTATTTATTAAACCTCGATTTTTTTTCTGGTCAAATTTTTGAATGGAAAAATGAGGAAGAGGAAAAGAAAGAGGAAACAACTCTTTTAGACATTTATTATACCCCAAAGCTAAAAATATGAATAAGAACACACTACAGCTAAAACTGTAAAAGCAGTCAAGGTCATGTTGAAATTGGCCCTTTTACAATTTGAAGATGTCAGAAACTCGAAAAAAAAACGATTTGAGCGTCAAATTCAAAAGAGTAGTACAATTCTAATTGTTACACTATTTTGCCAAGACTTTTCCCACACTGACTTTTGCAAGCTGATTTTTTTGATATATTAGTTAAATTTGTGGATGGAAATCAGGTTGACTTTGTTTTAATAAAAAAATTGGATAAATTTGAGATTTAGTAAATACTCCCCATAGTCTACTAGAAAATCATGTAAACATTAAATAACCCCAATAGGCTTGTTTTACCTTCAATAAGGAGCAATTATACTGTATATTAGCTTGAACCAAGTATAAAATATTATATTATTACAGAGATAAAAAGAAATAATTTTTAAAAATGTGGATTAATTGAATAAAATGGAGTCTATGGAAGACAGACTTTCAGTAATTCAGAGCTTTCTGTATAATGGGCTCCCAGATGATGGATCCCATACCTGTATAAACAACTGAAAATATTAAGTTAATCCATTGTGAAAGGTTTTTAGAATTATTTTTTATTATACAAAAATGACAGTTTAGGGTAGACATCCACTTTAAATAGACTAATGTGTTCACAAAACGTTATACCCCTTTTTGTCCTGCAGACAGTCTCATGTTGTCAAGCAGACTTGTTGACTTAGCCTTTCAAAAAGTGATGATGGCACAGGCTAACAATTTTGATTCATGTGTTGAGTAGTCTTTAAGTGAATCTCTGCACTTTAGTCTTATCACATGGATATTCATGCAGATTGAGATCTAGAAAATCAATGTAAAAAGAGGTTGAAGAAACAGCGCCTTATATCTAAGCAGCACCTACATAATGTGGGTCCACTGGTCCACTTGTCAGGTAAAAATATTCAAAAGGGGGGAATAGGTACGCTAAAACATTGGTGTTACAATCTTCAAACCTCAAATAAAAAAGAAATCCCAATAGTGCAGCGAGCCTATAAACAATGCCGTATGTAAATATATGGAATTACTCACAAGCAGACTTGTGGTGATCATGCCTGTATGTATTCTAGGCTTTATCTGGACTTGCGTCTATTTAGGACATGCCCTGGAGGTCTCAGAGCAGCACATGAGTGGAGACCTATATATCGCCCTACCAGCAGGAGACATAAACCAAAAGTTGCGCCGGTAACCCCTTCTCCCAACTCGCAACTTTAGGCCTAAAGTCAGTGTTGTGGTGAACTGTTTGACAGATATGCAAAATTTGTTTCTGCTTTGTTTTTCTACCTTGAATAAACGCACAACTCAAATGTTTGGCTATTTATGAAAAAACCCGAATGTAAAAAACTCAACTGAATGCAATTGGGGGAAAAACTCGAATACTCAAATTTAAAGAGTTATCAGAAAATAAACCTTGAAAACTTCAAATTAATAGAGTTTTTGAGCAAAAACCACTGTAAGAACTAGAAAATCATGAAGGCATGATTCAAATGGCTCAAGGGACCATTACATTCTACATGGCCTTGACAGGTTTTAGCTGGAGTATTTCTAGATTCGGGCTTTTAGCAGCTTTGGTGCATTATACATCTTGAAAAAGTCTTGGGTTTTTTTATCTCTAAAAATGTGAGTTTTTGAGGAAACTACCCATGACAAACTCAGGAAGTTTTTTTTGCAGGAAAAACACAACTTGACCTTTAATAATAATAATAATAATAATAATAATAATAATAATACCCTTAGTGTCTACTATCTATCAGCACTCTGATCCTACCCACTGCATTGGCAAGCACAATGCTGCATTGTGACATTAAACTTTTTATTCTGGTGCCAAATTAAAAATAAAAAGATAAAGACCCAAGGTCAATTGTTTGTTCTTTCCTTGGATGTTCCTGGATGCACTCTTTATTAGTGGTGCTTGCGAAGCAAAGCATCACTACTCTTATCTTGCAAACTTATTTTTATTCTTCTTCCGTATGAAAGTTTGGCGCGTAACTAGTCCCGCACCGTTTGTCCTAGACCCATGAATGAGGTGTCAAATCGTGCGGCTTAATCGGGAATGGGGTGGTATGACTTTTCTAAGGGGTGGGTGGTTAATTGCCCCTTGCGGGGGCAATTAACAACCCCAAAAAGTCCCATAGATTAACATTGAGGCCAACTTTTGACGGATTCTAGCGCAGAGAGGGAATCTTGTAGAAACGTTAAATTTACCACATTTGAAGAGGTTTGCGACCTGTGTCAGATGATACCCCACACGAGGGTATAAGTTTTACCCCCGGGGCAGGAGAGGTCCCCAAATTTGCCCCATTGACTTATAATGGGGAATTTATCGAATAATTAGTTTGTCGCAGACCCATGAATGAGGTGTCAAACCGTTCAGCTTATTCGGGAATGGGGTGTTGTGACTTTTCTGTCCTATTTTGGGGACCCAAAAAAGTGAGCGGAGCCGCAAACAACCAATCAGATTTTCCCTATTGACTTCAATGAGAAAATGTAAACAGCTGTAATTCTCACAGTAATAAAGCCAGAGCTCCCAAACTTGGCACCGTGGGTCACTGGGTGACTGCAGCCAAAATTTACAAAAAGTGGGCGGAGTCTACAACAGCCAATCAAATTTCAGCCATTCAATTAAATAGGAAAATTTTAAACTGCTGCCGCTCTTAGACGGTTAATGGCAGCCTCCTCAAAGTTGGCACAGTTGGTCACTGGGGGACTGGGATTAAAATTAAGAAAAGTGGGTGGAGCCAAAACCAACCAATCAGATTTCTTTGATTGGTTTTAATGGGAAAAATTAAGAAGGCTGCCATTCTCTCAGTATTGATGTCAGGGACCTTGAATATCACAAATGTGGTCGCTGGGGGTTTCCACTTCAAGTTTAGAAAAAGTGGGCGGAGCCACCAACAACCAATCAAATTTCATTCATTGATTTTCAATAGAAATGCTGCCAATTTTACACATTAAATGACAGCATTCCCAAACTTTGGTATGTTAGTCACTGAGTGACTGTGGTTCACAATTAGGAATAAAATGGGGCGGGGCAACAACAGCCAATGAGATTTCAGCCTTTGACCTTAATGAAAAATGATAAACTGCTGCTATTATCACGGTTTAAATGCTAGGTGTACCAAACTTGGCTCAATTACTCACTGGGTGACTACGGTCAAAATTTAGGAAAAGTGGGTGGAGCCAAAAACAGCCAATCAGTTTATGTAAAATTTTTTTACTGCTGTTCTCACAGTATCAAAGCCAGAGCTCCCAAACTTGGCACCGTGGGTCACTGGATGACTGCGGCTACAATTTACAAAAAGTGGGTGGAGTCTACAACAGCCAATCAAATTTCAGCCATTCAATTAAATAGGAATTTTTTTAACTGCTGCCGCTCTTAGACGTTAATGACAGGGTCCTCAAAGTTGGCACAGTTGGTCACTGGGGGACTGGGATTAAAATTAAGAAAAGTGGGTGGAGCCAAAACCAACCAATCAGATTTCTTTGATTGGTTTTAATGGGAAAAATTAAGAAGGCTGCCATTCTCTCAGTATTGATGTCAGGGACCTTGAATATCACAAATGTGGTCGCTGGGGGTTTCCACTTCAAGTTTAGAAAAAGTGGGCGGAGCCACCAACAACCAATCAAATTTCATTGATTGATTTTCAATAGAAAAAAATAGAAATGCTGCCATTTTTACACATTAAATGACAGCATTCCCAAACTTTGGTATGTTAGTCACTGAGTGACTGTGGTTCACAATTAGGAAAAAAAGGGGCAGGGCAACAACAGCCAATGAGATTTCAGCCATTGACCTTAATGAAAAATGATAAACTGCTGCTATTATCACAGTTTAAATGCTAGGTGTACCAAACTCGGCTCAATTACTCACTGGGTAACTGCGGTCAAAATTTAGGAAAAGTGGGTGGAGCCAAGAACAGCCAATCAGATGTTCCCTATTGACTTCAATGAGAAAATGTAAACAGCTGTAATTCTCACAGTATCAAAGCCAGAACTCCCAAACTTGGCACCGTGCGTCACTGGGTGACTGCGGTCAAAATTTAGGATAAGTGGGCGGAGCTGCAAACAGCCAATCAGATTTCAGCCATTGACCTTAATGAAAAATGATAAACTGCTGCTATTATCACAGTTTAAATGCTAGGTGTACCAAACTTGGCTCAATTACTCACTGGGTGACCGTGGTCAAAATTTAGGACAAGTGGGTGGAGCCAAAAACAGCCAATCAGTTTTTACCTATTGACTTCAATATAAAATTTTGGAATACCGCCGTTCTCACCGTTTTAAAACCAGAGGCCCCAAACTTGGCACTGACCATGACTAGGTAACTGGGGTTAAAATTCAGAAAAATGGGCGGAGCTTAAGACAGCCAATCAAATTTTACCTAACGCTATTCAATGGGAATATTTAAATTCCTGTCATTCTTACACTGTTAATGTAAGAGTGCTCAAACTTGGTCCATTTGGTGACTGGGTTGCAAATTTTTAAAAGTGGGCGGAGCCAAAAATAGCCAGTTTGTTTGGATTGATTTCAATGGTAAAATTTGGTTGGCTTTAAATTTCACCGGTTTAATCCGGATTCTACCGACTTTGTGTACTCTCTAGGCACCAGGGGCGACTGGGCAAGACACCCAACATATATGGGGGGCCTGAGTTTTGCCACGGCAAGCACCACTCACATTTTCTTCAGGAAATGTACCTCTCTAGTTGTTCTTTATTATTTTGCTGACTGTCAGCCTGTTCCCGACTTCACTGCTTGAAGTCTGTCTCAACGATTTGCCCATTTTTGATCATGAACTCTTTACATTTGGACTTTTACCCTGTTCTCCTGTCAAGCTTCCTCCTTGGTCCTCACTTCCGATAACAAGGCTAAGGGGCCTATTCACAAAGGGTCGAATATCGAGGGTTAACCCTCGATATTCGACTGGGAATTAAAATCCTTCGACTTTGAATATCGAAGTCGAAAGGATTTTAGCGCAAATAGTGCGTTCGAACGATCGAAGGATTATTCCTTCTATCGAACGATAAAATCCTTTGAATCGAACGATTCGAAGGATTTTAATCCAACGATCGAAAAAGTTAGCCAAGCCTATGGGGACCTTTCCCATAGGCTAACATTGGGTTTGGTAGCTTTTAGGTGGTGAACTAGGGGGTCGAAGTTTTTTCTTAAAGAGACAGTACTTCAACTATCGAATGGTCGAATGGTCAAATGATCTAGTTCGAATAGTTTGATTCGAAGTCGTAGTCGAAGGTCGTAGTAGCCCATTCGATGATCAAAGTAGCCCAAAAAACACTTCGAAATTCGAAGTTTTTTTACTTCGAATCCTTCACTCGAAGTTAGTGAATTGGCCCCTAAGTGCTCCTGACACTATCTTCCCTTGTTAAAATAAATGTATTTTTCCGAAACATTTTCTGTCATATAGGAAATCTATCTCTTCTTCTTTTGATTGATTGAGGTGGGTGTCAGCATTTTCACATGGATTTACATGGAAGAAACACCAACTTTATTATTTATGAATTGAACTAAAAACTGTGTAGAAAAACAATAGCACAGTCATAGTGATTTGTGGGAAAGAATAAGATCAGCACACAGTAGCTCTGACTATTAAATAAATGTCAAAATACAACAGATAAACAATCATTTTAAAACAATCTGAATCAGATAAATTAAATTATGCATTTATATGCTTCCTGTAGATGTATACTCTTACTGTACTGTATCATAAAATATATTGCCTTCAGTATTTCCTGGAACAAAAGCACAACCACATTTATGAGTATTTACTTATATTTAATACCATAAAAATCAACATGTTGTTAAATGCATTGTATATATAATTATTCTAGACTTTAAAAAGGACAGTTAGAAATAAAGGACTAATTATACTTAAAATGCACTACTCTTTCTGACATATGCTTTGTACTGTAAAAATAATAATGAAAAAAAAAAGATGTATATATATTTATATTTTACACAGGCATGCACACGGAAAACATGATAGTCTCCCTCTGACTCACAGGGACCCCTTCCACCCAATTAAAATTTTTGAACCCCTCCAACCTTTTGCTCAATGTTGATGTGATTTATTCAAGAACTTATCTCAGCTTTTCATTGTTGGAGGTGCATAGGTACAAGGTGAGGAAGAGGATGAATAAGTGTACCAGGCGGGTTGGAAAATAGTCCCTATAAGTCAGAGGTCAGCTATCATGGTTGCCTCTCAATCTGGCAGTTCACATAATGTTTGTACCTTTTTAACCAGAAGCGTAACTCCATATGAGTTTATGTCATGGAGGGTTGTAAATTTCATTTAATTTAACAAATACTGTTAAAAGTATGATTAGGTAATGTTTTATATTCAAAGTTACATCAGTTTTATTAATTTAGGAAAATAACATTTTTAATAATGCATGAGGTATATTTTCTCTTTAAAACAAATTTTTCCTTTGCAAAATGTGTTGCAACGTGTTACTAGCTATATATGTAATAACCTATTCGACTGTAAATTATAAGGCCATTCAAAAGATATTTTAAATGGAAGTCCTGAACAAAGCAAACACAATTTATGACCCTAGCTTAATGACCTCACCTTTTCTCCCAGCAGGATTTTACAAGATTAAGTTCAGCAATATCTAGAACAATATAGGAGGGGGGCGAACCCTATCTTATAACTTTAATTTCATCTGGGAATATATTATTTCTTATAGTATAAGAGTGATATCCCACTTGTAACATAGTATAAATGTGTTAAAATTATATTTCACAGAAAGTGAGAGGTGTTTATTGTACAATGGAAAAACTTAGAGCCCATTTATTGTATAGGGAATTAAATACGGTAGATATTATTTTAAAATATAAGGACATCAGAATTCACTAAGGTTTTTCAAACAAAATAAAAGTAATAAAAAATGAGTATACTAATATATATTATATAAAGGTTAGGTTTTATTGACTCCAGAATGACAATCTGACCCAGCATGAAAATAGCATATTAGAATAATTAATTTGTGAATGTGACTCAACACAGTGCCAAAAGGGACTGTTATGAACACACTGGAAGACTCCATTGCAAAAGAATTAGACATCCCGCTGACCATATGTGGTGAGTACAACTGCATCCTTGAATAAGCCCAAACTTTGAAGCAGTAAATAACCATGTACATCTAATAACAATAAGATTATATACAATATATATAATATATACAATATAACGGCTGACATTCAGTGATCATAAACCAGGGCATTAACAAAACTTTATATTTAATAGCAACTTTCCTTCCAGAACATTTGAAGTAGGATAAAGTGAATTCAGCTAAAGCTTTTGAGTATTACGGGGAAATGAGTTGTTAGATGGTTCCTTGTTGTTCAGCTCTTAGATTACATTAAAATATACCTTTCTTATAGAATGATTTTTATACAAGTAACTACCAGCAGTTCCATTGTAAGAGACACAGCAGTAACCGTGTATCACTACACTGCTCTTAAAGGAGAAGGAAAAGTTAAAATCAAGTAAGCTTTATCAGAAATATCTATATAAATACACCAGTAAACCCTCAAAGTAATGCTGCTCTGAGTCCTCTGTCCTAGGAACAACTACATTTCTTTCCTTCTATTGTGTAACATGGGCTTCTGTATCAAACTTCCTTCTTTCATCTAAAACCTCCAGGACACGTGATTGAGCATGCTCAGTTTGCTCCTCTCTCCCCTCCCTTCTGTTATCTGAGCTCATAGCTATGAGTGAGCAGGGAGAGACTCAGTCAGGGAGTGACATCACACCAAGCTTATATGGCAGCAGTATCCTAAACAAGAGTGAGTTTCTAGAGCTGTTTACTCAGGTATGGTAAAACATTCTACCGAATAAATATAGGGGCAAATTCACTAACCGGCGAAAATTCGCCAGCGCTGGCTTAGCGCACATCGCAACACTTCGCTAGGCGTAAATTCGACTGGACAACGCTAATTCACGAAGATCCGAAGTTGCACACAGGGTAACGAATGCTCTAAGCAGTTTGAAGTTACGCTAGCATTGGCTAATTAGCATAGGGCGTGCAGTTAAAGTACAATGGCCGTATATGCTGTAGCAAATACATTACACTACACAAGGCCAGGGAACCTGTCACGGCCGGCACCCGATACCAGAACAAGTGCAAAGCACCCTGGTCTCGGCTCGGCTTCACCAGTAGTGTGACCACCGTTGGGCTTCGGGAGGAGCCCTCAGCTTACTTGGGGGCCACCTGGACTTAACGAGGGGTGCAAGGCGAGATGTTCTGGCTGGCAAAGGGGCACGGCTGTTAGCAGAGTCTTTTGGGCCGAAGGTCACGGTACAAATGGAGCAGGCAAGAGAATCGTCAGACAGGCAGGGTCAAGGCAGGCAGATATCAAGAATCGTCAGGCAGGCAAGGGTCAAACCGGGTAATCAAACAGATGGGGTCAGGCAGAAAGAGTAGTCGAGATGCAGGCAAAGGTCAGGATTTGGATATCAGAATAGTCAGGAACAGGCAGGGATCAAAACCAGAATAACAGATACAAGTTTCACAGGAACAGACAGCACAAGGCTTCAGGAACCACCAGAATCAAGATTCTATTACGGGCTCTGGCTGGGAGACAGAATGGGCCTTATATATGTTCAAATTTCTCGCCAAACGAGCGTCATGCGTGCTGGCGCAATCACGCCTGTACCTTTAAGAAGCGCGCAGGCGCGCCGCGCGCGCCGCGCGCGCCCTAAGGAACCAAGATGGCGCTGGAGGCATGCCACTAGACCACCAGGTATTTTTATTATAGAACCTTAATAAAATTATATAAAATTGTTATATTGCCCTACACATGTGCCCACAGTATAGTTTAGGTGTCATATGTTAGCGTGATAGACTGAAAAAGATCATAATTTTTTTTGGGGTACCCTCCTTCTTCCCTACATTTGCTAACAAATGGCAAATAGCGTTGTCCAAGCAAATTAAGCCTGGCGAAGTGTTGCGATGTGCACAAAGCCAGCGCTGGCAAATTTTCGCCGGTTAGTGAATTTGCCCCATGTGACTTTGCCACCATGTAATTCAGAGCTTTCTGGATGACAAGTTCTGGATGACAGGTAATGTATAGAGGGAAGTACTTCAGACAGCACCAAATTGCATTTTTCTAGAAGCATTAAAAATAGGACGTGACAGTTTATACTGTACATGTATGGGATCCATTATCCGGAAACCCATTATTCAGAAAGCTCCGAATTACGGAAAGGCTGTTTCCCATAGACTCCATTTTATCCAAATAATCTAAATTTCTGTAAAAAGAAAACAGTACCTTGTACATGATCCCAACTAAGATATAATTAATACTTATTGGAAGCAAAACCAGCCTATTGGGTTTATTTAATGTTTACATGAATTTCTAGTAGACTTAAGTTATGGGATTCAAATTACAGAAATATCTGTTATCTGGAAAGCCCCAGGTCCTGACCATTCTGGATAACAGGTCCCATACCGTAGTGTATACTGCTGGTTTACTACATTACTACTAATTACAGTTCGTATTTTTAATTGTAAGTGTGTCATGTCACACATTTGAATGGAAAGTTTGATTTTCTTTACTTGTGACATCTTAATAATTACCCCTGCGTTCTAAGCAAAATGTGAAATTCAATCCTTTTATTGAACTGTGCTAAAACAGTTTGTTGAATATTTCTCTATTCTGCCATGAATTATGAAACCTAATCTCTTCACAAGGAGATATACAGAGCTTGAAGCATTCATGTTGGACTCTGTGTAATGTCAAATGCTTAAATCTACCCAGGGTTTAGAAGTACCTGTAGCTACAGGATTATTCTAGTAAAAGCAAACCTATTGCTACTGTATCTAATCAAAGTGACTGCTTTTCTTTGCTTGCCAAGGGTAAATGTTTAAAGAAGTAGGCTTTGCCATTTGTATCACAGATTGTTTCCCTGGGCTCTGATTTCTGAAGGTTATTGCCTTATCTGTGTACATAGATTATAGGGAAAAAAGAAGGCAACGCATCAAATCTGAATGCTAAAATTAAGAAATCATCTATGGGGCAGATTTATCAAGGTCGATCTGAAAATTCAAATTTAAAAAATTTGAATTTCAAGATAATTTTTGTGTACTTCGACTAGGAAATAGTCCAAATTTGAATTTCGAAATTTATCATGTACTGTCTCTTTAAAAATTGTAGTTTGACCATTCACCATCTACACCTGCGAATTGCTGTTTTAGCATATGGGGGACCTCCTAGAACCTATTTGGCATCAATTGGTGGACTTGGAAAAAAAAATTTGAATCGAATTTGATCGAATGCGCTATTATTTTGTTTCGTATGATTTGAATTTGATCAAAAATGGACCTATTCGATCAAAAACTGACCTATTCGCCCAAAAAAACATTTGATTAATTTTGGTTGGTCTTTTTGAATTTCAAAGTTTTTGCAATTCGAAATTCGAACCTTGATAAATATAATACAGGTGGGCTTGGATATATATTTATTTTATCAGTATCTCAAATTCACTGGTTTCAAAATATATGATGACTTTGATAATAAAGTACACATGCATTTAATATTTAAAAGGGAGAGTTAACTTACAGCTTGGTACCTCAAAATAAATTTTCCTTTAAAGGAAAACTATACCCCCAAAATGAACACTTAACCAACAGATAGTTCATATCATATTAAGTGGCATATTAAAGAATCTTACCAAACTGGAATATATATTTAAGTAAATATTGCCCTTTTACATCTCTTGCCTTGAGCCACCATTTCGTGATGGTGTGTGTGCTGCCTCAGAGATCACCTGACCAGAAATACTACAACTCTAACTGTAACAGGAAGAAGCGTGGAAGCAAAAGACACAACTCTGTCTGTTAAAGGAGAAGGAAAGGTTAAAACTAAGTAAGCCTTATCAGAAAGGTCAATCTAAATATACCAGTAAATAGGGATGTAGCGAACTGTTCGCCGGCGAACTAGTTCGCGCGAACTTCGACTGTTCGCGTCCGCCGAATGTTCGCGAACGTCGCGCGACGTTCGCCAATACGAGTTCGCGTTCGATTCGAACAAAAATCGTTCGACCATTCGATTCCTTCGACCGCTAAAATCGAAGGATTTTCGTTCGAATCGAACGATCGAAGCCATTCGATCGAATGAAATCATTCGATCGAATGGCTTCGATCGTTCGATTCGAACGAAAATCCTTCGATCGAACGATTAAAATCCTTCGATCGTTCGAATCGAACGATTTTGCGGATGTTCGAAGTTCGCGAACTGTTCGCGAACTGTTCGCATTTTTGCCGGTGTTCGCGAACGGCGTTCGCGAACACATAAACGGCAGTTCGCTACATCCCTACCAGTAAACCCCCAAAGTAATGCTGCTTTGAGTCCCCTGTCAAAAGAAACACAGCATTTCTATCCTTCTATTGTGTACACATGGACTTACAGGGCTGGATTTATATAATGGGCACCCCTAGGCCCACTGGGGTTCGTCGCTCCTGTCCCCTCCCCTTTATTCATGCAAATTTTCATCATCTGGACTGCAGCAATGGGGATTGGTGCATGGGTAATTTAAAAAATGATTGTATCTCCAGCGCATCCCCAGTGTTTTTGAAATAATGTGGGTGTGGTTGGGCAGCATGCCGCCCCCTAAAATCCTGCTGCCCTAGGCCCGGGCCTAGGTGGCCTTTCCACAAATCCGGGCCTGTGGACTTCTGTATCAGACTTCCTGCCTTCAGCTTAAACCTCATTGCCCTGGGCAAGAGCATGCTCAGTTTGCTCATCTCCCCCTCCCCTCCCTTTTCTACTGTAATCTGAGCCCAGAGCAGGGAGAGACTGCAGCTCCTATCCTAAACAAACAGAGAGTTTTTAGAGCTTTTTACTCAGGTAAGTTACATAGTTACATAGTTAAATTGGGTTGAAAAAAGACAAAGTCCATCAAGTTCAACCCCTCCAAATGAAAACCCAGCATCCATACATACACCCCTCTACTTTTAATTAAATTCTATATACCCATACTAACTATAGAGCTTAGTATCACAATAGCCTTTGATATTATGTCTGTCCAAAAAATCATCCAAGCCATTCTTAAAGGCATTAACTGAATCAGCCATCACAACATCACCCGGCAGTGCATTCCACAACCTCACTGTCCTGACTGTGAAGAACCCCTTACGTTGCTTCAAATGAAAGTTCTTTTCTTCTAGTCTAAAGGGGTGGCCTCTGGTACGGTGATCCACTTTATGGGTAAAAAGGTCCCCTGCCATTTGTCTATAATGTCCTCTAATGTACTTGTAAAGTATAATCATGTCCCCTCGCAAGCGCCTTTTTTCCAGAGAAAACAACCCCAACCTTGACAGTCTACCCTCATAATTTAAGTCTTCCGTCCCTCTAACCAATTTAGTTGCACGTCTCTGCACTCTCTCCAGCTCATTTATATCCCTCTTAAGGACTGGAGTCCAAAACTGCACTGCATACTCCAGATGAGGCCTTACCAGGGACCTATAAAGAGGCATAATTATGTTTTCATCCCTTGAGTTAATGCCCTTTTTTATGCAAGACAGAACTTTATTTGCTTTAGTAGCCACAGAATGACACTGCCCAGAATTAGACAACGTGTTATCTACAAAGACCCCTAGATCCTTCTCATTTAAGGAAACTCCCAACACACTGCCATTTAGTGTATAACTTGCATTTATATTATTTTTGCCAAAGTGCATAACCTTGCATTTATCAACATTGAACCTCATTTTCCAGTTTGCTGCCCAGTTTTCCAGTTTAGACAAATCACTCTGCAAAGTGGCAGCATCCTGCATGGAACCTATAGTTCTGCACAATTTAGTATCATCTGCAAAAATAGAAACAGTACTTTCAATGCCCACCTCCAGGTCATTAATAAACAAGTTGAAAAGCAAGGGACCTAGTACAGAGCCCTGCGGTACTCCACTAACAACACTGGTCCAATTAGAAAATGTTCCATTTACCACCACTCTTTGTAGTCTATCTTTTAGCCAGTTCTCTATCCAGGTACAAATACTATGTTCCAGGCCAACATTCCTTAATTTAGCTAAGGTAAAACATTCTACAGAATAAATATAGCATTCTAGCTTGCACTATTGCAGTTAATCTATTGGCAATAAAATCCCTCCATAGCTTTCCTTCTCCTTTAATTGGCTCATGTGACCTAACATGTATGGTTTGTTGGTATGTTTGTGAGTACAGTGAATACTACGATCCCAGGGGCGGCCTTATTTTTTAAAATGGCAACTTTCTATTTATGATTACCCAATGGCACATACTACTAGAAAAGTATATTATTATGAAAATGGTTTATTTACATGAAGCAGGATTTTACATATGAGCTGTTTTATGCAATATCTTTTTATAGAGACCTACATTGTTTGGGGGATATAGTTTTCCTTTAAAAGCTTATAGGTGCTACAAATATATTATTCTTTCCAAATGCAAAGGTAAATAAAGTTTTATTTCAAATATTTAAAAATACAGAGGCAAAAGGAGAAATAGGATTAAATGTTGTAATAACACATAATTTATAAAAAAATCTAAGGAAGATGAAATCTCCAGCAAATCAAGAGTAAGAGCATTTGTCATGTAGGCGCATATTTATATATATACACAAATTGCTTAATTATCATGGTATGATATGCTTATTCATAAAGCTGTGTCATAATACAATCGAACCCTGATATTACATTTCCCAAGGGACTATTAATTACGGGAAACATATGATCCAGGGTCCATGAGGGTTCTACTCTATTATGTAGATATTTTTTTGTATTAATTTTATGAATATTTTTGGCTATGTTTAAAGGGGACCCGTCACCCAAAAAAAACCATTCCAATTCCTATTTTATCCCATTAGTCAAGCAAAGTGAACTTTAATTACACTATATAAATTATTTGAATCTTGTTTCCTTCAGTCTGGGAATTCATAATTATAACAAGCAGGAAGCAGCCATTTTGTGGACAGTTTTATTAAGACAAGCCTTGTATCATCTCAGAATCTTGTTTGTGCACCAGAATGGGGGACCTGATGTCCATCCCCATGCCCTGGTTACACAATTAAACGATAAAGAGAACGGGGGAATGTGGGGAGAGCAGTGACATCTAGGAAGTGCTGAATGGAAAGTGAAAGTAATTGTCTGCCCCGCCTCTATGCCACTGGCATAGAGGAGGGGCAGACAATATTTGATTGACAGCTGAGATTTTTAAATGAGCTTACAGCAGCTATGAATGCTTTAATAAAAAATAGAAATTGGATTTCATGTTTAATTTGAAAAGGACTTTTATTATACAAATTTTTGTGTCTGGGTGACGGGTCCACTTTAAGTGCAGGCTCAATGTGGAGATATTACATGTAGGTATTTAAGGCAAACATCCTTGCATCTTACATTTGGGGGGTTATTCATCAAAGGTCGAGTGTTAGAGGGGTTTTTTTTTGCCTCAAATGAACTCGAATGAACTTGAAACTCAAATGGTATTTTATTTAAAGGAAGAGTAACACCAAATAATTTAAGCATTTTAAAGGAATGACAATATAATGTGCTGTTGTCCTCCACTAGTAAAACTGGTGTGTTTGCTGCTACACAGCAGCTTGTTTTATAAACTATTGTAGAGTTTCAGAAGCAAACACACCAGTTGTACCAGTGCAGTACAACAGTACATTATATTTTCATTACTTTAAAACACTTTTTTGGTGTTACGTTTTTTTTAAGAAAATTTGAGTATTGACCAAAAAATATTTGAAAACTCAAATTTTTGTTTTGTTGAAAAAACAACTTGATCCATAATAAATCTGCCCCTTACCTTCAGATAATTTGAAAATTAGGAAAAAATAAAAGAAACAGTTGTGTCAACAGCATTGTTGACAAATCATGGAGATTTTGTAATTGTAAAATGTAAGTGTATAGAGTTTAATCGAAATGTAAAGTTGGCTACTTTGGAAAACTGTAGGGTATGTTGCTCAATAAGTGACACTAATGTTACCAGTGTTACCCTATGTTGCATCGTGTGTTTAATCACTGTTTTAAGGGGGATGATTGGAAGGAATAAACACAATGCATTTCTAAGGCTTTAATGAGCAAAACATTTGCAAAGAAAGACCATGTACATATCCTGGTATGCATTTAAATATTTGAAAATGTATGTTGTAATTCCTGGAGATGGGAATGCCTCTGATATTTCCTTTATCCAAATGGTGGCCGACTCTTTAAAACACCCAGAGCCCTAGCATGTTTCACACAGTTCAGGTTTGGGATTGTGGGAGGCACAGATATAAAATATTTGTATCTTAAATTATAATAAATGCCTTCCTAACAATTTAGATACTGGTGCAAAAAAGTTTGGGTTGTTAGTAATCTCACAGAGAAGGTGAATATGCAGAAAGTCTGAACTAAACATTCAGATGGTTGTTTACTAAAATCCGAATCAATCTAATTATTTAAATTAAAAAAAACATGACCAAACTCTAATACCTGATTTGACCTTATTTATTACTAAAAAAGCTTGATTTAATCAGTTCAGGTAAAAACTTGATAACATCATGCAAAAACCCAATCATACAATTTGTTTTGTGTGTTTTCCAAAATTGCTAGATTTTTTCTAATTATACAGATTTTACAGATTTTTGCCGGAAAAGTCAGAAAAGGTTGGACTTTTGGGCTAATTCCAGCGCAGACCACAGAAACCTCAAAATAGGATAGGGACCTCTGCCACTGACTTATATACAACCTCGGCAGTTCTGAGGTGATTTTTAGATGAAGGCTTTTTGGTGCATCTGGCTTTAATAAAATTGAAAAATGTGAGTTTTGCCTTAAAACTGCAGTTTAGTAAATAACTCTCTCAGTGTACATAAGCTTGTTCTGTTAGGACCTTTTCTAATATTTCCATTTTTTATTTATAATATTGAAATAAGGAAGGCAAATTTTGCTGTATGAGGGGATTTCTGAATAAGACATCAAATTTCCAGTCATCAGAGGATAATTTATTGATACTTGTCAAAAGGAAGTACCAGTCTAACAGAAATCAAGACAAAAGGAATGCCTGATGAATTTCCTTTGATGTGTCTTTTATAAAAGTCCTTGGTAATACATATTGATGAACTCCAAATTGTCTTGCCTGAAGGGAAAAGTAGGCTGCTTTACACTGTCTTATAAATATTCATCAAAGGAACAAGACTTCTGCTTCCAGGCGTGAGGTGAATGATTATGTTTGTATGATTGCTTTGGAATGTGGATAATTAGTAAAAGTATATTTGACAAGTTGACATTCTCAGAACTCCCATTTGGGCCTCCTTGGACTATTTCTGTTTATCAATAATCCAGTAAAACAATACTTATTTAATAGTTAATTTATTGATTCACTCCATTCTCAATATTAAATTTTAGTTATGTCGAGTTTGGAAGAAAGTTTACCTGCGATTAGCATTTTGATTTCTGAACAAAGTTCTCATTCAGTTACATCTTTATATTTTTACACTTACGGGCAGATGTATCGAGGGTCGAATATCGAGGGTTAATTAACCCTCGATATTCGACTGCCGAATTAAAAACCTTTCATTTTGAATATCAAAGTCGAAGGATTTTGCGCAATTCGTTTGATCGAAGATCGAAGGAATAAGGAAGGATTATCCTTCGATCAGAAAATTGTTAGCAAGCCTATGGGGACCTTCCTATGGGGGGCTAACATTGGCCTCGGTAGGTTTTAGGTGGCGAACTGGGGGGTCGAAGAAATTTTTAAAGAGACAGTACTTTGATTATCGAATGGTCGAACTGGGGGGTCGAAGAAATTTTTAAAGAGACAGTACTTTGATTATCGAATGGTCGAATATTCAAATGATTTTTAGTTCGAAACGTTCGATTCGAAGTTGAAGGTCATAGTCGAAGGACGAAGTAGCCAATTCGATGGTCGAACTAGCAAAAAAAACATTCGAAATTCGAACTATTTTTCCTCTATTCCTTCACTCGAACTTAGTGAATGGGCCCCTAAACATTGGTAATCCATGTAAAATATCAATAAATGAAAATGCAAGTGAAAAAACAGGAAGAACACCCATTCAGTAAATGGAACAGTGTGCAAAGGCTGCCGTTTCATTGCCCAGGGTAAAGTCCTAAAATAGTATCAAAACAAATATTCACTAAGCTAATTATGTATATGTTGGTTTAATTTATAAAGGACTTCAACATATATTTGTATAGCTTTAATCTCTGATGATGATAATGATGATGATGATTATAATAACAATGATAATAATAATAATGAATACGGTCTGTAGCTTGTCCATCAACATATACTATTCTATTTTAATGTTTCATATGTCCTGGTTCCCTCACTTACTTGTACTGATATCTTCCTATGGTCTTTACTAGGCCCGCATTTGTGGTGAGAACACAAAGACCCGGGTCTAGGGCGTCAAGACTGTAGGGGCAGCATGTCCACCAGCCACACTCTCAGAAGCTCTTATCACCAGTGATCCGGCACGTGTGTGTGCTCTCCCGCGGAGAGATGCTTACTCGCAAAGTGGTGGGTGCTAGGACCATGCAGCCTCGGGGTGCTCCAAGATGGAAATTCGGGGCTGGTTTTCACCAGGGGGTGGTATTCTAGTGTGGGTTCTTCTAGGTGGTTCTTCACAGTGAGGCAGAGGCCAAGTGTTTTTATACAGGTCATGGAACTCTGAGGTGACTTCTAATATCCTAATATTTTGCAACTGGGGGTACTTTATTTATTATATTACATAAGTTTCAGGGATTCATGTGACAGAAATCAGGAAAAAAGAGAGTCGATACCTTGTCTGCTACAAATGGAGGAATCCCAAACTTTATTCCATGGTGCTCACAACACTTCACAGTGATCAAGCGTTTTGGGACCGCATGTGACCATGTGATCTGGAAACGTTTGATTACTGTGAAGTGTTGTGAGCACCATGGAATAAAGTTTGGGATTCCCCCGTTTGTAGCAGACAAGGTATTGGCTCTCTTTTTTCCTGATATATATTACTGGCGAGTGGCTAGGCCAGTGCCTTTACCTAATCCCCTTGATTGAACTGTAATTTATAGTCATGTGACAGAAATGACATCACTTAGCTCTGATTATAACTGATGACTTCACTAAGCACCATTTATAAGGATATAATTTACTGGATATTCATGTCTCTTATGTATTTTAAAGATATTATAAGTCCTCTGTGACCGTTACGTGACTGCATGAAAGCACAGGGCCACAGGCCAATATATAATCTTCAAATAATCATTATAATCTACAGATAAATGCATACTGTATAAGTTAGTCAAGAACTTTCTCTCTTTGCTGCAGAAAAAAATGTCTGTGCCATAGGCAGGCCTGGATTTGTGGAAAGGCCACCTATGCCTGGGCCTAGGGCGACAGGATTTTAAGGGGGTGGCATGCTGCCCCACCACACCCACATTGGTTCAAAAACACTGGGGATGCTCTGGAGATACAATCATTTTTTACATTTCCCGTGCGCCAATCCCCATTGCTCCAGTCCAGATGATGAAAATTTGCACGAATAAAGGGAAGAGGACAGGGGCGATTAACGGTAGTGGGCCTAGGGGCACCCACTATGTAAATCTGGCCCTGGGCATAGGGTAAGATTTTCCAGCACTTTTTAAAAAATAATAATTGCTTATGTTAGGCTGTGCCCCCCCGCCATCCATGAACAGTGTGATTCACAAATATTCTTGCCCCATACATGCTCATTTATACTAACACTGTGCCATACACTGTGTGTTTGCCAGTTTGTTAGATGCTTGTTAGATGTGCCTAATGTTGTGCATAAGGGGCAAGATAAAAGTTGCAGTGCACTCTGGATCTTAGTGCTCTGTAATTCAAAAATAGCACACAGTAACACTACATATGCTACATTTGTAAATAAGCCTTACTGTGTAGATATTTTATAACAATTGCATTATAGTACAGTATCTCCATAGAGATCCACACCACCACAGGTAAAAACTTCTTTTTACCTGTGAAATGTCAATTATTTACTACAGACAGCATATAACAAATTGTTTCCAAATGCTGAAAACTGTAATTAGTTATCTATCCCAATTTCATTTCATGGTTATAACTTCAGATATGTAGTTCTGTTTTTAGGGCATAATTATAATGATTATAATAATTGTTGATTATTGATAATTGCTACTTTTATGATAACAGAATATTAAATGAAACAGAAAAAGTTAGCCCTATTTGGATATTATTGCAAATTGGTATTATCTACTACGTCAATAAATACTTAGCAGCCTAAGATAACTGCTAGGGTTTCCTGCTTATAATTCTATTTTATTGGAAAGAAGCAACCTGTCTTAAGAAGAAAGAAGAGAAAAGAAGAAGAGGCAATACAGAGGAGGATGAAGGATACTTTTAATGAAAAGCAAGATAGTCATTGTGGTTGGATGGGTTAAGCAGGTAGAAAGAGTTACTATTAGAAGAAATATGATAGCCAGGGTTGCATTTAGTTTGCTCTAGGCACCCAATCCACATCAGCCCACTGCCATCCTTTGGCAATCGGTGCATCGCAGAAGACCAAGGTACCAATCACTTTCCCCCAGCCCCATTGCCTGATTTAGCCACAGTATCCGGATATGTGCTGGAAAGATTATTTTTAGAGTGATATTTTATTTACCATAAACCACCTGAGGAACATCCCTCTAAAGCTGCAGTCATAGAAATGGGCCCTCAGATGTTGATATGGTAAACATGGACTTGCCTTTAGAACTGCATCACAGTTGCACATGGATTTTATAGTTAATGATTAAACTGTTGTGTGGAATCATTTTTTTGCTAATGGTTATTAGTAACAGACTGGTAATTACCAAAACTGTATTATTAACTTAAAGTGTTAGTTGCTGTTATGATGTATATTTGTGCATGAAGGGTGAAGAAATGTAGGAAACACCAATTTTCTTTTTTAATGATTAGAAAGTCATGCTTCCCCTACAGTGTTCTTTATGCCTCAACTGCTTAAAACCTGACATGAAGCTTAATAAGCTTCAGATAATGTAATCTCCATATAATGGGATTTTTTGAAGCTAGTTGCTAAGTGTATGAATTATTATAAGAAAAGAAAGCAAAATGCAAAATCAAAGAGCCAACTTCAGAAGTTCAAACTAAGGGCAAAACACACTTCCATCAACAAAATTGTTTAATAAGAGACTATCAATGGTTCAGCATGTTAAGGATCCTTAAATTAGAAATGTGATGTCTAGATATAATTAAAGCTGACGTGGGGGTGTGACCAGGATTTGTAACATTTTTTATATGCATTATTCTTGCTAAAAATAAATGATTTCCCAGAGTATGAATCGAGTCGGAATAATGTGAATATAGAATTATATTGCATGCAAATGACTGTAATCCAAATAACAAAACACATTTGTCTGCACAGGAAAGGAGTTAGATGTCATTAATAAAATGATAAAATGTAATATATTTAATTTATAGCAAATGTTCCAAAATATGTAGCGAGCACAGATTCACACCCATTTAGTGAGTAGTAGTAGTAGAGAGAAAAGTTCATCCCAATTTTATAAAGAACTGCAAATACCTACCTTTTCAAGAATGGAAATTTAGGAGGGATTAGTGTGGTTGCATCACAACCACATTATAAATATATTAAGAAAGGCAAATCCAGTTGCCTTTAGCTGATCTCAACAACCATAAAGAAATAGTGTATGATTATTATTTTAGTTGCCTTGAGGTTTAAAAATAAACATTTCGTGGTCCATATCAGATGTTTGAAGCAAGACTTTCTGAACAACAGAAAAACAGAAAAAAAGAATAAACTTAATGCAAAGATATTCATGATATCTTGTACCCCAGGGCACATGATGGGGTTTTTTGAAGAATAGGTTTGCCGATGAAGTAGAGAGTTGATATCATTTTGATTATCGGGGTCTGAACACAATTACTTTCAAGTGAATTGACCATTTTAAGAAGCTCAAGATCATCTCCATACTGGATCTTCAAGGGAATTACATTTTTGTATGCAAGTGATGAATGAAAGATTGCTGATAATACTAGCAATGGTCACAATGAATACACCATTATGCATTTTTTTCTATGTGATGCTTTAAAAATGCTTCTTGCATCCAACCAAGATTTTCCCCTTAAACAGATTCTACCAAGGTTTCAGCAGTTCTGGCTGGCCTATTACCTTGGGACTCAACAGTTTATACAGTTTACCAACTGCAACGGATGTTAAATTAAAAGCACCTCCTTAAGTGTTACCCATATTATTTCACATACTAGAATAGGACCAGAAGCAAATTGGACTCATGAACAGTGATGGGCGAATCTGTAATATTTGACACGAGCGTCAATTTTTATACGTGCGATTATTTTGTCCAAATGCATTAAAGTCAATATGCGTCTGAATAATTTTTATGCGTGAAAATTTATATTATTTTTGTTGTGGCGGAAATTCTCTGTGAAACCATGCCTGGCAAATTTATGCACCCATCAATACTCATAAAGACTCAGTCTGCCTTAAACAGATTAGGAGGTTTTCTCCTGACGAAACCTGATATGTGACTGAAAAAAGGCAAGACACTCAAAAGGCATACTTGAGCAATGACAATCATAGAACTTTTCATATATTGTCAAGAAGTCACACAGCAATGAAGGTAGCCCCTGTCCTAGCACCAATCATACTGTACATTACTGAACTGAAAATTCTTTTTGAGCTTGCTAATAGACCTCCCCCCCAAAAAAGCAATATGTGAAAAAACTGCATCCCTCTGATTTCTACAGAGAGGAAGCAAGGATTTGTGAAAGCATAATCAGTTATGGACAGCACATTTAATTATAAAGAAAGTAGAAAAGGCATTCTGTCATTCCTAGTTAGAATATTAACTGGTTAGAGTGTCTTGTTTCCCTAATGTTGGGGTTTGGTTTGTAGCTGAAAGGGTGGAACAAACTTGTCTGAAATAATACATACCTTAATCATTTTTGACAAATTAGATTTGTTTACCTTAATGCAAGGACATATGGACCTTCTATTCCCCTAGTGCAAATTTGTTAATTAATACATATGTAGATGTAAGCTGCAGAATAAACACTGGGTGGGTAAAGCTGTAAAAATAAGGAGTTTTAATTGCTGTCTGTCCACTTGTGGTAAACTGCAATGATGGAAAAGTGTTTAACCAGTGACTATTTCCCATATTATTGGAAGAGAAAAGCACCGATTGTAGCACACATTTACAAACACTTGTGCACTTGCCATGGTGGTTCACTATTATTTGTAAATGCATGCTGTAAATGATCCATGTAGTCAATAGAAACAACTGACCTATTGCAGTTTTCTTTAGCTTCCCCTGGATTGAATTTTGCAAAAGGAGTTTAATCTTAAAATATCTTACTTATCTTTAACATTTACTTACACTATATACATTATTTAAATCATGTTTCCTTCAGTCTTGGAATTACACAATCACATCAAGCATTCAGCAGCCATTTTGTAAAGACTGGTATTAATGCAGGCTTTGCATCATGCCAAAATCTTGTTTTTGCACCAGAAAAGGGGACCTGTTGCCCAAGCCCATACAATAGCTACACAATTAGACATTAGAGTCATAGAGGATTTTGTGTTTAATTTGAAAAGGACTTTTATCTAACAGGTGTTTATGTCTGGGTGACAGGTTCCCTTGAATTTTACAGAATTCCAGTTACTGTTAACTGTTATACAGTTATGTATCTGTTCTTTGATTTTTCTTTAGCAGAGTGTACACTAATTTTCATTTATCTTTTCTCCTTTTCCCTCACATTTTTCCAAATCTATGTGACCTTTTTACTATTCCAAACAAGCCATTAGTTGTTGTTCCTCCTATCATGTAATAAATATTTACAATGATATTGATTTGTCAACAAGCAAATTCTCTTGTTATTAGATTTGAGCAAACTAACTATTATTAATTTACAATTGAGTTAGTACCCTAGCTAACATACTGTATATTCACTGTATATTCATTCAATTACTTATACCTGTTAATTATGTTACTACAGGTATCCGGAAACCCGTTATCCTGAAATCATCAAATTACTGAAATGTCATCTACCATAGACTCCATTTTATCCAAATAATCAAAAAGTTTAAAAATCATTTCCTTTTTCTCTGTAATAATAAAACAGTACCTTGCACTTGATCCAAACTAAGATATAATTAAATCTTATTGGAAGTAGTGATGTAGCGAACTGCCGATTTGATGTTCGCGAACGCCGTTCGCGAACACCGGCAAAAAAGCGAACAGTTCGCGAACAGTTCGCGAACTTCGAACGCTCGATAAAATCGTTCGATCGAACGATCGAAGGATTTTATTCGTACGATCGAACGATTTTCGTTCGAATCGAACGATCGAAGCTATTCGATCGAATGATTTTAATTCAATCGAATGCTTATAATCGTTCGAACGAATGGAAATCGTTCGATTTTAGCGATCGAACGGTCGAATGGTCGAATGGTCGAACGAAATTTTACTTCGAATCGAACGCGAACACCAATTGGCGAACGTCGCGCGACGTTCGCGAACATTCGGCGGACGCGAACAGTCGAAGTTCGCGCGAACTAGTTCGCCGGCGAACAGTTCGCTACATCCCTAATTGGAAGCAACACCAGCCTATTAAGTTTATTTAATGTTTAAATCATTTTCTAGTAGTCTTAACAGAGAACTAAGCCCTAAAAATGAATATGGCTAAAAAATGCCATGTTTTATAAACTGAATTTATTGCACCAGCTTAAAATTTCAGATTCTCAATAGCAGCAATGATCCAAGACTTCGAACTTGTCACAGGGGGTCACCATCTTGGAAAGTGTCTCCGACACTCACATGCTCAGTGGGCTCTGAGCAGCTGTTGAGAAACTAAGCTTAGGAGTTGACGCAAATTATTAAGAAGAAGATGAGGTTGGCCTATAATATAAGCTGATGCTACAGTGCAGAGTTTTCAATTCTGATGCTAGTTGCACTGGTTTCTGTGCTGCCATGTAGTAATTATCTGTATTCATTACTAATCAGCCTTATATTGTGACATTTATATTCTGTAGTACTGTATATTATGAGTGGGTCCCTAAGCTCAGTAAGTGACAGCAGCACAGAGCATGTGCAGTGAATCAGCAGAAAAGAAGAATTCCTATTTGAATTTTAGAATTTTTTACAAACAATATGGATATATTCATATGCTGCATAATTTTAACATTAGATACTATTCGTTGATATATTGCTATAGAGTTATTCTCCTACCTACTGCAAAACAAGGGTCTTGTTGTGCTAAATGCATTATTATATTCAGAAATTGCAGTAATGAGTCAAGGAAATTAACACCCACACTATGGTTTAATAACACATACTACTTTACTAAACAAAATGGCTACTTTTTTATGCATGTGTTGTTCCCCAACTCTTTTTACATTTTACAACCATCAACCAATCACCATCACCTCATAATCAGGCTAACTCCACCTGTACCTGTAAGGGACTTATCAGAACAAACACATTTCAATTTCTGGATGGGGTACAGTGTCTGTTGTGTATTAAATGCCTATTGTGTTGGGTGTGAAGATGCCCTTCCCAGGGTCTTTTGTTTACTGTAAACAGATAGGCAGCCACGAGTCTGTTGTCCACTGTTTACAAAAAACAGAAAACCCAGCACAGGGCCTGTTGATTTTTAAATGAATGCTTTTTGGCTGTAAACATGAGTAAAAATCTACTTTTTTGCTGTATTCATTCCAGAAAACATAATATTTTTTTTATCATACTACAGGGCTTTACTTTTCTACTTAATAAATTAAATATGGAGGTAAAGGAAGACTTCCGGGGGGCGGCCCTCAAGATGGCCGCGTTTTAAACAAGCTCCTGACCGGGACAGAAGATCTGGGGCCATCGCAGCATTTTCCACATCTTTTGTGGCCAAATTTTTGCTCCGGTGTCTCAGGATAACAGGGGGTAACGATATTTGTCAACATCGGGCTTCCCCCCTCCAGCTACCCCGGGAGTTTGGCCCACACGCTTTATTTGGGCCCACACCACGCCACCGCGTGCAGCGGCGACTTGACACCAAACCGCAGTTACCCGCCCTACCTGCCTCGTACTCCCGGACTTGCCGTAGCCACAGACGACCGTCATCCCGGAGAGGCAACAACTTGGGGCGCCTTGCTCTACACGGCCGAAACCACGTGGAGTTTCCGCCCGCACGGGCCTTCACAGCCGCACCCCAATAGCCGGCGTCCTCTCCTTCTGCACCACACCACCACGTGGCCTGAAGTGGCAGCCTTTTCGGAGACCGGTGAGTCGGATCTGTCCAATACCCAAGGCCCACGGTCACTCCTGGGACGGCGGTACATCCCAAAGCCCATATTACGGACGCTGCAGCCCCTGCCTCCATCTTTTAAGGCGCACATATCCGTGGACCCGGACCAGGTTGCACGCAACCCCGACATGGGGTGGGTGAGTGGAAGTCCCCATTTTCAATAACCTCAGCCTAGACTCTGGTCACGGGAAGGCGGTGTACTATACTGCACAACTTTGGGCTTTGCGGCTACATTATACTAACTATTTCGGTGCGGCCATAACCAGCTATGCCCAACTAAGGCCTGTACCACTACAGGGGATGTGGGTCTGCTAACCTACCCCATAAGAAAAAAGGCAATGGCACACTGGGCACGATCAAGCAGGGTAAACCCTTGCAGAGATTTATTTGCACACGATGCAACGTTTCGGGGTGGTCCCCTTTGTCAAGCAGGGGACCACCCCGAAACGTTGCATCGTGTGCAAATAAATCTCTGCAAGGGTTTACCCTGCTTGATCGTGCCCAGTGTGCCATTGCCTTTTTTCTTATGCCATTGGTTTGGGGGGGTGCCGATCCCTCCTGGTATTTGAGCACCTGGCAGAGTTCCTGAAGGCCAGGGTGTGCGAGGTGAATCCCTCTTGTTTCTGGATCTGCTAACCTACCCTCATCACATCCCACATCTCCCTCTACAAACTCGTAATTGGAGGGGCACAAAACTGCTCTTGGTTCCTTGACCTTTTGAGGTTATTTACCTCTTTTTGCTACACTGCCTGCAGTAACTCTAGGGGTACATATTGTTGTGTCTACGTTCCCTGGGCAACACATACTACTGCTTTGATTGGGCAACACCCCTACATCCATTGCCTGCCACTACTGTCTACTTGCTACCCTTACTCGCAACACTCGACAGTGAGATTTCTATACGTAGCATTTGTTGCTCTCTGGGACAAACAGTTTTTTTTCTCACGATATTGGAACTTACTGATTGGCACCACGTTCATGCCTTAATGTGACTGTGACTATTTGTATTTCTCTACTGCCCCCACCAAAAGGGTCACCATCACAGCTGTCTTTGGTCTACATAAGTTGACCCTGCCTACATATTGTGTACAACCATTCCCCCTACTGCAGGAATCATTCTGTTCCCTCCTGTGTCCATCATGGATAAATATGTTGGCCGTTCGGCGTCCAAACCGCAAAAACAACTGAAACAGAAACCGAAAGACAAAAAAGACGCACAAGAATATGATCCAATGGAATCAGAATCTGAACTCTCTAACTCACCTAAATCGCCGCACATACATTTACAGGATCTAACTCAGACGCTGGGTCCTCTGCTTGATCTGAAACTTGCTGGAATTAAAGAATCTATAAATGAAGTTTTGCAACAGCTTACCGCCCAATCTCAAAGATTGACAGATGCGGAACAAAGAATCAGTACCTTGGAAGACGAATTGGATAAAATACAACGTACTGTTGACACTCAACAACGAGAAATCTCTATCCTAGCTGACAAGGTGGACGATTTAGAAAACCGGAGCAGACGTAACAACCTTCGCATAGTCGGCATACCGGAATCGGTGAAAGGTGCTGAGTTGGAACAATTGTTAACCAAAAAATTGCCGGCTTTACTAAACATGACCGAATCTCAATCCGGTATTGTCATAGAACGGTTCCATAGAATTGGTCCCCCTCCTGCTGCGGATTCTACCGGACCACGACAAGTCATATTCAAGCTACTCAACTATACTGATAAGGTTAACATTTTAACAGCCTATAGGAAAACGAAATTACTTCAACATGATGATCATCGCCTTCTTATCTTCCAAGACTTTTCGGCCTCTGTTACCACGAAACGTAAAGAATTCTCCTCCATCTGTACGACCCTCTTCAAATCAGGGTATAGATTCTCCCTGCTGTTTCCGGCGAAACTGAAAATTATCGAACGAGACACTGGCAGAGCTTTGTTCTTCGAGAACCCTCAACTTGCCATGGACTATTATACGGAGAAGTCCAACCAACCCTGAATGTGTTGATTCTTCCTCGTGTATTCCATTTGTACCTGCGGACTCTTCTATTACATCATTTTGGTTTGAACTTGACGAAATAGGGCAATGAGAGAATTATCTTTCAATTTTTGTCTTTTTCTCTTTTTTTTTCTTTCACCTCCTTCAAGGTTTAATTGAAGCTATGTTTCACATGTTTCTATTACTGTTTTTCTCACAATTGTTTGTTGTAGCTCAAACTATGTACGTCAAATATCTTGATAGCCTTCTGAACTTAAATTTTCCCTATGTGGACATATATCGGGATGACTGGCCTGCTTGCTGGGACAGGCCACTCCCCACGGTTTTTCTAAATCTAGTTGTTATACATCAAAAACGGGGGTGGGTTGATTTGCAACTATGTCGGCCACGGATGGAATTGCAGGGTCTAGTGCTAAATCCACTACACATTTCCGGGTGCTCTCGTGGAATGTTGGAGGACTTAACACCCCAATAAAGAGACGTAAAGTGTTAGACCGGTTACAACGTGAACGGGCCCAAATAGTCCTTTTGCAGGAAACCCATTGGCGGAGGAAAGATAAACAAACGTTAAAGGGTAAATGGCTACAATATGTAATTGATTCATTGTATGAATCTAAATCAAAGGGCGTAGCAACTCTGATTAGTAAGGACCTCCAATGCTCCATTTTACGTACTCATAAGAATAAGAATGGACGGTTATTGATCGTAGATCTAGACTTAAATGGCACAGTCTATACCATAGTAAATGTCTATGCACCTACTGATGACAACAAACCTTTTTTTATGAATGTTTTGCAGACAATGAGTTCCTGGGGGACTGAAAACATTATCTTAGGCGGTGACGTCAATGCGATCTGGGACGACTCCATGGATAAGTCAGGTAGACCCACAATTCACTCTCGCACTAGAGCAAGACCTTTGCACACGTTATGTGATACATTGCAACTATGCGATACCTATAGACACGCCCACCCTATAACAAAAGACTACACCTTTTACTCGGGTGTCCACAAAACACATTCACGATTGGATTATTTTTTCATTTCTCAATCACTTCTGCCGACACTGACTAAAGCCACGATAGGCAATATTGATGTTTCTGACCTTGCCCCGGTATCGATAACTTTAAAGATGAAATCACCCCAACCTAGATCATTTAATTGGAGATTCCCGGCCTATCTGAGCACCAATGACGACTTTCAATTATTTCTTAAGACTAGCTGGGCTAATTATGTAGACGACAACATTGATCACTGGGATAATCCACAACTTCTATGGGCAGCGGCAAAACCGGTCTTGAGGGGGCAGATAATTTCCTATTTGATTAACCAAAAAAAATCTTATCATGAAAAATATACTCTTTTACAGAAACAATTGACGGAAAGCTATACCACTTTTAAAAGAACAAATTCAGAGACAGACAAAAATAAATACAAAGAGACGAAAATGCTTTTTGATACTTTATTGACTGGAAAAGCCTACAACACATTAAGCCATACGGCAAATCTGTTTTATAGACATGGTAATAAGTCAGGGAAATTGTTAGCATATATAACGAAACAACAATCTAGGGCCACATATATACAAAAGCTTCAGTCAGCTAATGGCTGGACACAGGACCCTGCGGACATTAGACATATACTGACTGATCATTTTAAAAAACTTTATGAAGCTCCGATTGATGATCCCTTAGATGGTCTCAAATTCTTGCAAGAAGCTAACCTATCCAAATTGTCAGTTCAGGATCGTGAAATATTAGATGCGCCTATTACAGAAAAGGAAATATCGGATACTATTAAACATCTAAAAAATGGGAAAACACCGGGACCATATGGCTTCACCGCGGAGTTTTATAAACTTTTGTTACCAGACATTACGCCCCTTCTACACATGTTGTTTTCAGATACACTACAGGGTAATCCATTATGGCACGAGGCTAATGTCGCTAGAATTATATTAATCCCCAAGGAAGGCAGAGACCCCACAGATCCCACTTCATATCGTCCGATCTCGCTATTGAATCAAGACTTAAAAATTCTAAACAAAATCATGGCTGATCGATTACAACGAATATTACCCTCCATACTCACCGAAAACCAGGTAGGCTTTCTTAAACGTAGGTATCCGGTCCGAGCCCTACGACAAATCTTAACGGCAATCTATATTAGTAACCTAGAAAAAAGGAAACATGGCATGTTAGTTAATTTAGATCGGGACAAAGCTTTCGATAGAATAACACACATGCACCTACGTCGGTTATTTAAGTTCCAACATTTTGGCATACATAAGCTCAACCTTTTCAAAAATATGTATCTGGCACCTGCTACGTTTTTGACTGTAAACAACACCAACTCGGATAGATTCCTAATTCATAGGGGTACCCGTCAGGGATGCCCACTTTCGCCCCTCCTCTTTAATATAGCGCTTGATCCATTGTTGAAACACTTAATACAGCATCAAGACTTGCATGGTATCCAAATTGGCCAATCTAAACTGAAGGTCACGGCGTTTGCCGACGACATTTTAATGTTTCTGGGACGACCTAAGACGGATATCCCTATCATTCTACAACTAATCAAACGATTTGGTAATATTGCGGGATTTCGGGTTAATTTAGATAAAACCGAAACGTTGCAATTACATCATTCAGATCCGACGGATTGGCTTCCACACTTCCCCTTTAAAAAAAACACACACAGCATTAAGTACTTAGATATTAGTTTGCCATCTCACCATAAAGACACCTATTCCCTAAACATACGGAAGACCATAGATACTATTTTACGTGAAATACATCAATGGAGACACACTAACCTATCATTCTTAGGCAGGATACACTTTATCAAAATGTTCCTTTTTCCCAAAATGTTGTATCCATTGCAGATGTTACCTTATTATATAAAGATATCCGATTATAAGAAATTAAATCAAGCTTTCCGTCTGTTCATCTGGAACAAAAAACGCTTGAGGATTAACCTCTTCAAACTACAACAACCCAAACATTTAGGTGGGACCAACTTCCCGAACGTCAGGGAGTATAATGAAGCAGCGGTCCTTCGTTATGCTGGAGACTGGGTTTTACACAGGGATCTATATACGACAACAACACTCGACTCCTACACAGCACATAACCACTCCCTTAGTTACGCTCTTCATTCGCCACGTCACAACATCCTGTCTTCCTTACGCGACAATCCTTTATTCATAAACACCTATAAAGCTTGGCATGCGGTTAGGAAAAAACAAAAGCTATCCCCGTTTGTTTCTCCCTACTTGTCGTGGCTGGACAATGACAATTTCCCTGTCGGTGTCCGTAATCCTATTTTATCACAATGGAGAGATCAGGGGCTCCAAAAATTACATGATGTACTAAATGCAGACAATATTGTCTTCTCCCCCGCTAAACTACTGGACAAATTCCCATTCACGGCGGGCCATGTCTTCCTGACCTTACAACTTCTCCATTTTGCAGCGACTGTGCTCAAACGTATGTCAGTCGTTGACAAAACAAACCCGTTCAATCTACTCTAGAAAAACAGACGAGTGAGACACACTACATCACAACTATATCAAATGATCAGAACGCTGATAGATTTAGATGACACTCAAAGGCCGGGCTTTGCTTGGACCTTAGGAATTCCGAATTCTACACCCTCTGCTATCTTTCAACACCATACGAAAATAATGAAGCTACTTCCAGTCAGTAGGTACCAGGAAATGTCACTACAAATATTGCATAACATTTACCTGACCCCAATCAGAAGACGCAAAATGGGTTTTCTGCCCTCTGATAACTGCCTTAGATGCCAATCCCCCAAAGCAGATCTTTTACATTGTCTGTGGTTTTGCCCCTCTCTCCAAACCTTTTGGACGGAGGTTGCTAGCTATGGTGCTCAGTTGACTGGTAAATCCATTCAAACACATTTGGAATGGGCACTGTTTAGTGATGTTTCTACTTTGACACGTCTCTCGAAATCTGATAAAAATGTTATGGGAAAACTAGCTGTTGCGGCCCGAAAAACAATTCTACAACAATGGCTCAATACTGATTCACCCGCCTTGGCAGTAGTCAAACAAAAATTACATTTTATCTTTCACATGGACTGGTTGGAAACATCAATAAAAAAAGAACAAAACACTGATAAATTTTTTGCGACATGGTCAACGTACATAGCATCTTTACCAATATTGCTTAGACACCTTACGATACATACGTTCCGTTATACGACTTGGTATGATACAGCGATACTTACGGAACATCCGCTGATTATGGAGTCGTCCCAGTATCTCAGAGACCAACGTCTAGACCAACCACGTTCGAATCCGACGTCCCCCGGGATCCATCTCACCAACAGGTTATTAAGTTCTTACTTATCGAACCCTATATAGGGAATTTTCCTTTCTTTTTTTTTCTCTCGACCTTTCTTTTACCTTTCTCAGTCCTTAATTTGAGCTATTTGTTTATTTTATGATTACTGTTCTTGATAATTTGTGTTTACTGCATACACATATTGTTACAAAAATATTCTGGGCATTTTCTTTCTCGGTTATGACTTTGTAACTACTATGTGCTGATCCTTAATAAAAACAAGTTTTAAAAAAATATGGAGGTAAAGAATGGAGCAGAGTGGAAGATAAATTCCTTCTGTAATGTTGGGAGATAGGAAAGAGAACTCTCACAAAAACCCGTAAATCAACAATAAATTCTATATCCATATATGGACTAAAAGAATAATTTGTGTGGGTAGTAGAGAGAGGGAGTCATGCTATGGAAAACTAGGCTTCACCTATGTTAGCCATATGTTCAGTTTTGTTGTTAGGGCATTAGCATACTATATTAGAAAATTCCTAGGTATAATAGTTTCATATTTGTTCATCTCTTATATAGTTAATATTTACTTATAGTATTCCAAATTATTAACATTGCTCTTTTAATTTTTGATGGAGGCAAATCTAATTAACCAAAAGTTTTTTTTTCTTTTTCTGTTTTCCTCCTTTTCAGTTGTTTATTACCTATCGTAACTAGCTTTCTATTTATTTGGTAGAGATAATTTTGACCTATGTGCTGTTCAGTCAGGGAGGCTGTTCAATTAGGAATTGCTTTCTGTATTAAGAAATTAAGTGATAAAATTGTGTCAAAGACTAAAATGTGTCACTTGAAGTTGGCAAATAAACACTAAATAACATGAGTTTCAGATGTTCTGATTTTCACTGAAGAACAACTGAAGTTTCTAGGTGGGATGCTTTATCAAAGCAGATATACCCAATTAAACTTTCTGTGGAAATAGATCTCTTGCAGCCTATATCATTAATAGTCTAGTCATCCTGTATTCATTCAGCTTGCTAACTTTAAAGCTGTGCCAGTGAAGTTCAGTTAGAATTTGTCCTGGCCAAGTCTCATGAAAATATAATTGGTTTCAGTGAGCATTAATTTGGCATCAAATGAACAAGTAACTTGGCGAATACAACTGATAACTGATTCATAAAATATTCCATTTTTATTTTATGTCATTATTTGTAAACTGGAATGGAAAATGCTGAAAAATACAGATAATGCTAATTTATCTGTGAAAATGTATGCCCTATATTGTATACTGATTTATATAGATTTTAAACGTGCCCTACCTTTAATGTTATGTCATAAAGTGCTAATGAACGATGTCTGCATTTAGGAATGCAATAATAAGATTGATGACATCATCCCTCTATCACATTGCACCAGGGAATTTATACGGAGAAGATTATAGAAACACATTTGCACATTTTTAATTATACAGCTTAAACTTCAGGACTTCTTCATGTGCAGGAAAGACAAATCTTCAAAGCTCTGGTAAACTTTCGGTGAACCTGAAATACTGAAATTATCATCAGCCCTCAGGATCTGAATGCAAAAACTTTGCTTCCTGTGAATCAAAGAGAATTTATGATGTGTAGTCTATGGTGAAGTTTAAGACAAAACATAAAATATTTAATGTGATAAATAATTTTGCATTGACTGGTGTTAGTTTCACTTCAAAGATCATTACCCAATGCAATCATCTTTACATCTAGACTATTTGTAGTCAGGCTCATAGCAACTCAAGTGAGAAGGCTACCAAAACATCATTTAAATAGAGTTTAAAAACCAATTAAGAATATTTACAGCGCAAATGTCAATTTTCAGACTTGCTTTTCACAATGAAAACTATCTAAAAATAAGCCATACTGCATGTTTCAAACAGATTGGCATTTGGCAGACGTTTTTTTTTCTGAGCAAAGAATGTTAAATAGATTAAGCTGTAACTGTCATATTGAAAACTGAAGTAACTGGGGACAGAATGCACAGCAGATATGAAATGCAAGCTACAAGGAATAGCTAAGAAATAGCAGAAAACGATAAGGGTAATGGTTTGCAAAGTTCAGGTTTTAATGTTGCATTGGCTCAGCATGAGAAACCACTCTTTGTACCATGTAAATGATGTTTCATGTTGATTCATGTTTATGTTAAGTCATAAAACACAACTGAGGTCTGCTCCATCTGAAAGTCCAACCCTTTAAATGTGCCATTTTGCTGAGATTAATTGCAGAAGAATTCCCTCTACTTTGTTATAGTCAGCTTAATGCATAATTCTTAAAATATTTTATTCACAAAGGGTCATTTCCCTGTTAAAAGACTAAACATGTAGGTGTTAAAGCCCAGTCACACAATGTCCTGGGACAAGAGGTGGAGGGTCGTTCCTCAGATGCAACAAGCTAACAAAATACGTGCTGTGTAAAACAGAGGGAATTTTTTTTTTTAAAAAAGAGGATCCTACTGTCACTCAGTGTCTGTCATAGAGAGAGTGTATATGCCAAAAGACTGAGCAAAAGCAATGTATGCAATGGACATTTACATTGCAGGGAACAATGCAAACATGGGCACAACCTGCCCCGCACATAAGAGAATTGCTACAGGTCTCTGTGCTCCCTTTGTTTTCCCCGTGAATAAAGGACTGTCTGTATTCAGCAGTACTGTATTCATGGGGGGGGGGGGGAGTGTCCCAGACATAAAAAGTTGTATAATAAAAGTCCCTTCAGATATAAAACCTGCATTATTTAAAAAGAAAAACATCCATACCTGTTACTAAACTCATTAACTCATAAAATTCATTTAAAAATCTCAGCTGTCAATCATATTTTGTTTTTCCTGCCTTAAGTACAGCAATCACTTTCAGTTCTGTACATCAAGAACTGAAAGTGATTGCTGTACTTGAACATCACTCTGAACATCCTCCTCCTCACTCATTGTCTACAGTTGCATCGCCTTTGAATGAGAATCAGGTCCTCCTTTTTGATCCATACAATAGAATTGGGGATGATGCGAAGTTTGCCTTGATAACTTCTTCCAAAAAATGAGCCTGCCTATATGATCTTATTATATCTTAAGAGATTTCGCTATTTGGTAGCCCCTATCTGGACTGGCAGCCTACACGAGGCTCTGTGTATGCCACCTAAACTTGCCTTTAAGCCAGGAATTCAAAAAATAAGCGCCTACTTTGTGGCCATTGGGAACAATAACCAAGGGGTTGGTTAACAGAATTTGGTTTGCGAGCCACTGGTTGGGGATCACTGCACTGAGCTAATAGGACTATTATTGCTATGAGCACATACATATTCAAACACAGCAAATAGTACAGAAGCTTTCAGAAAATTATAATAATTTTGGAATAAAATATAGTTAAAAATGTAAAAACACAAGTACAACAATCGAAGGGCTTAACACAGTAGAATCACTTACCTTGTAAGCAACTAACAGGGAAAAACGCTATACAATTTTTAACAATCCTAAGTAATACTTTGAGAGCTAAGAATGTTAAATTTGATGTGCTGTCTGTGCAAAGGTACATTTTTCCTTGGCTACAATGAATGGAGTGTTGCTGGTTTTTACTTACAGTAATTGCTTTACATACAACAGCAGCATTTAGGCGGGTGGATATTCACAGATAGTACATAACCTACTGTTTTTATTTACACAGTACTTTGGCAAGCACCACAAAAGATTT
This sequence comes from Xenopus petersii, assembly GCA_038501925.1. NCBI lineage: Eukaryota > Metazoa > Chordata > Amphibia > Anura > Pipidae > Xenopus > Xenopus petersii. Next base: position 84,061,346 of record CM076680.1, read on the forward strand.
TGTTTTCACTTGCATTATAGATGAGCAAACTAGCAATGACTGACTTCACTAAAGACATTATTTCAACCTATACATTTAACTCACATGCTCAATGGGCTCTTCTAGTTAGTTCATTTTGCTGGATAGGAAGTGTTTCATTATTGACATGGTTTCGCCCTGTTATTATGGATGAAGCAAAACATTTGTTGTATTTTCTATATAAACAGCAAGCTAGAAAAACACAAACATTCTAGGAATGTTGAAACTAGTCCTAGACTAGATAGATAGATAGATTCTATTCTTTGTGTACTTCGACTAGGGAATAGTCCATATTCGATTCAATTTGAAAATTTGAATATGGAAATTTATCACATACTGTCCCTTTAAAAATTCGACTTCGACCATTTGCCATCTTAAACCTGCCGAATTGCTGTTTTAGCCTATGGGGGACCTCCTAGAACCTATTTGGAGTCAATTGGTGGACTTTGAAAAATTTAAGTTTTTTTGGGAAAAACGTTGAATCTAATTCGATCGAATGCGCTATTCCTTTGATTCGTACAATTCGAATTCACCAAATAAAGACCTATTTGATCGAAAACTGACCTATTCGACCAAAAAAAACTTTGACTTAATTTCGGTTGGTCTTTTTGAATTCGAATTTTGAAGTTTTTTTCAATTCGAAATTTGACCCTTGATAAATATGCCCCTATGTTTTTTAGCAAAGTTAAGATACTGTTTGGAGATGAAATTTACAGAAAGACTCCTTATTCAGAAAACCAAGCTTTCTGATCATACATATACCAGTAGTTTCATTGATGAAAATACATATCTCACTGTCTTCTATAGAAGCTTGCCAGGTTTTTGTTGCCAAATATTTGTATACAAATGTGATATTTTTTCATTGATAAATCTTGGAAATTAGAGTTATAAAAATTTGAAATAAAAAAAAAAATATTAATCAAAAATGTAAAATAGCAATTTAAATATATTTGCCCCATGGTGTTAGCCAGTGTAAAAAAAAACTATTTTGCTTCATTTCACAGCCTTTGTGGTCAGTTCAAAAATGATGTTCAAACTGATGTTGATTAGCTAACTTTTTACTCCTAGTGATGCGCAAATCTGGGCATAAATTGAAATCAGTGGCTTTTTTTTTCAATGGCAACTTTTTCAGAACAAAATACATTGGAGTCTATGGGCATATTTGACAATAACAAACAGTTCCCCTGAAAACTATTTGCAGTTTCTCTGAAAAAATCTACAATATATCCAAGTTGGTTGTAAAACTATTTAAGTCTGTTTACAGTAACACCGTGTTTTAGTGCATTTTTGGCACCATGCTCTGTATTACTGTATGTTCCAGAAACTTATATCCAGGCTGGAGAGCCAAACCAATCAGATGCCTGGTCCCGTGTAGGGATGTCGCGGACTGTTCGCCGGCGAACTTGTTCGCGCGAACATCGGCTGTTCGCGTCCGCCGCAAGTTCGCGAACGTCGCGCGACGTTCGCCAATAGGCGTTCGCGTCAAAATCGTTCGACCATTCGAGCGCTAAAATCGAAGGATTTTCGTTCGAATCGAACGATCGAAGCATTGGATCGAATGAAATCATTCGATCCAATGGCTTCGATCGTTCGACTCGAACGAAAATCGTTCGATCGAACGATTACAATCCTTCGATCGTTCGAATCGAACGATTTTCGGATGATCGAAGTTCGCGAACAGTTCGCGAACTGTTCGCAAATTTTGCCGGTGTTCGCGAACGGCGTTCGCGAACACATCGGCGGTGGTTCGCTACATCCCTAGTCCCGTGTGCATGATAATGAGCATGCCTGGTTATACATATGGAAAGCTTATACTTTATCCCTGCTATTGGTCTTCTACATTATGTCTCTTTATTATATCCAGTTATCTGACAAACCTTTGAACCTGAGCATTCCATACCTATACAACAATTAAATTGACTCTGTTGCTGTGAAAACCATGTAGATCAGGGCTTTCAGACTTTTTCGTTTAAAGGACCCCTTAAATTCCTGGCCCAATAGAGGAATACCATATACACGGCCACTACACCTGCTCATCCAGCAATGTGGTTTATGCAATAACATGCACTAAATGCCCAACAAGAGGCATTTACATTGGAGAAACTGGAGAAAGCCTCAGAAAAAGAACCAATCACCACCGGTTCACAATAAACAATAAAAAATTGGACACACCAGTAGGTGAACATTTTAATAGCCCCAACCACAGTCTGGGAGACTTTCAAATTTCTGTCATCAAAGGCAATTTCAAAACAGAAAATGAACGCAAAGTGTGGGAATACAAACTTATGCAAACCTTCAGGAGTCTGGAGACAGGACTAAATTTAGGCCATGGATTCATGGCAAATTACCAAGACTAGCAACACACACATTCATTTTTTCTGTGGAGACAACAAACTACTAATCTGTTATCTACTTCACACTGTAGGTCTAATTTGTGCCTAGTCTGGACTACTTTGCATAACCCACCTCTCTATAAATCTGTCCCTGCTTGTAATACAAATTATGCTTATGTGTTGTTTCTCCTTTTGTCCCGCACAGTCTTCTTTGTAAACAAAATGCTGTATATATGTTAGTGCCAACAGAGCTTCATTGTAATCAGCTTTGAAGAAGGAACTGCAATGTTCTGAAAGCTTGCTGTGATTATCATCTTAGTTAGCCAATAAAGGTATCACCTTTACACTACTTTTGTTATGTTTCATATCAAAAGCTCTTCCCTATAACTTTCTCAACGGGCTAACACGGTGCAAAAAACTTTACCTAGGACCCCTTAAATACAACATTCAACCAGGGCCCTCCTTAGCTTATAACAAAGTCTCAAACATAATATGTTTTGCTCCAATTGTGTCAGGATCTGCTAGTAATGGAACTCTGGTCTCTCTGATTGTCTGGTCCTACATTACCTCAGTAACTGGAGGCTTTTAGCACTTATGCTCGCTAGTAACCATAACTGGCTTCTAACGTTCCCTAGCACTTAGTGCCCTCCTCCTGACTCATTAACAACATCTGTCACTGATCAAGCAATCAGGGGACTTTATAAGCCTTCTCACTGCAGCTCCCAGTTGCTCGATCATTGAAGCCCACAAGCCTGATCCAGACCATTACTTCTTGTTCCTGTTTGTCCCTCTTCCTGGTTCTGAACTCCTAGTCCTTGCCTTGTTCCAGTGCCCTTCTTCCTAGTCTTTTCAAACTCGAAAGGACCTGTTATCCTCTGTCTTAAACCTGTCCATAGCTTAGCCTGTATATTGTAATTCCCTTGTTTGCTGCCTGTCCAGATCTTTGGTCTGTTTAACAGACTCTGCTTGCTGGCCACCTGCCTCTGACCATTGGCCTGGTAAAAAGACTTGTGTATTTGTTACCTTGCATTCGATCTGCTACCCTTTTTCTGCTTTTACAATAAACCCTGAAGTGACAGGGAGAAAGTTGAAAACAATGAACAAAAACGGGGTTAAAAAATCAAAACAAAAAATTATCTATTTCTTTCACATTTATATTGTTGATATCACAGTTTTGCCAACATGAATCTAGATAGAAGACTACATCCTCCAGTTTTCCCCATTGATGTACTTTCTCCTCTAGTCACAACCTAAAAGGAACAACAACAGCCCCCTGTAACTGAAGTTTAAGGGAAGAACCTACTTATAGGCAAATTTGAAGAGCTACACAATGCTGATGCTTGTTCACAGGCATCAGGTGTTATTTTAATGCACCACAGTGGAAAGAATAAAATAATGTTTTTCTCCACTTCATAAAGAGTATGGACTCAGCCAACTCAACTACAATAGTATAGAAAATTCACATGCTGATTTGATTCAGTCATCTACTAGAGGGTTTCCAAAAATGAAAAGGATAGAACAATGTGACCTGTATTTTCATATTTTATTTCTGTATTATTTTTTAATGAGTGTTTTGCCACTTCAAAAAAAAAAAAGATGTCTTTTTTGGAAGAAAAACTGTTTAGACAGAGGAATAATGGTTTGCATTGCGCAAACCATTTTTGCGTTGATGACTTTTATTACATTCCCCCTGTCGGAATAACATTAATATTATCAACTCTAGCCCAGAGCAAGCAGAGCAAAAACAGACTATTTAATTACATTGTGCGGTGTCTATAATCCTGCTCATATTGAATTTAGAAACAGAGCAATAGTGTGCAGCATAATTGCCAGAAGTTTCAATGAGTTGAATTTGCCATAATACCTCACAGCTATATCTGAAATTTATCAGAGCAGCAGCATTTCTATACATGTTTGCTAGTAAATACAGAATGTTCTCTCTTGAAAATGTGTTGAATTCTCAAGAAATATCAAAATAATTTTTTTACCAGCAGTACCTATCATGTCTAGTTGAATCTGTAATTTCCTTATTTAACATGCACCATCACCCTGTGCACTTCAGGTAATTACACTGTAGAATTGCTGAGATCAGATGACCTCTTATTAAAATCTACTTTGTAGCATTTCTTCACTCATCAATCACTACTGTGGATGCCACCCACTGAGACAGTACCTTTCTGCATATAAAATAACCACTTAGTTCAATTAAATCTAAATTGTTGGCTTTGTGGATAACAAAAAATACAAGACATAGATCATTTTTCAGAAATACAACATCCATAATTAAGGAACATATTGTAACTCTTTTGACACTTCATTGGTTCAATGACTGTGAAACCTCTCAGGCACCAAAAATCACATTGTACAATCTGTGTGAGAATAACACTTATTTTGTTTGAAAGACTTTATGTTCAAAGCATTATAAAAAATAAAGTCTGATTTGTATTTATGCTTCTACATGTTTTGATTTTGAATCCCGTTGCATGAATGCTTTCTTGATTTCCAGAATGCTTGTTCCATTTACTGTATTTATGGAAATAAATTGAGGTATATAATCCAAATTATTCAAGTTACATATTTGTGACTCATTTGCTCAATTGGGTTTTTATTATCTAGCTTTAGAACATGTGTAAAAAAACAGAATATTGCAAATTCAAAATTAGTGATGGGTGAATTTATTGTCCAGGCATGGATTTGCGGTTAATTACCACATTTCACCACACGCAATTCGCAAAACTGCTGTGAAAATTCACCGGCACAAAAAATTTGCTGCAACATAAAAAGCGCTCGTGTAAAAATTGTCATGCGTCAGAATAATTTTGAAGCCCATTTACTTTAATGAATTTGGACAAACAACTGTAAAAATTGTCACGTGTCAAATTGCGTTTCACAAAGTTTCGCTAATTTTACAGCGAACGAAACAGGACAGATTGGCCCATCACTATTCAAAAGGGTTCAAAAACTTTCATTCACCACTGTAATTTGTAAGGGTTATAGTTCATAGAAGTTGGAATATTTTTTAATGTATTAACTGGGACCTATTGAACCACTGACTATATGGACACCAGACATTTTTAATTTATACCTCACCATTAATATTGGGAGAAAACCTCTATCATTCTCATACCTGGGCATTTATAAATATTCATACACTTTATAAAGGCACCTCTGTTTCATATTAATGAACCCCCCCCCCAAATGGATTATTATAGATGTCTCTATCAGCTTCAGATTCTGGGTAGGATTTTTTGCGCGCGACACTTTTCTGATAGCAGCTTCTGCATATCCAAAAGGTAAATTCCACCACTGGATTCACAAAAACAAATATCCTTTTTAATTTTTCACTTAAACCCAAATTAAGGAAGATAAAGATAGACAAATAATCAAAAACAATCATTGGTGACAATTGGCAATACTACAACTGCATACACATTTACACATGCACATATTAGGATAACAGATGGTTAGGAAATTATATAATTTAATAATAATCTCTGCAACATCAGATGACACTTATGACATGTATACATATTGGTATACAGGCCATTACAAAATATAGAATAACATAGGAGACAATTGGTTGTGGTCATACTATAGTGAATATGTATCCAGTTTTGCCCCACTTTTTCAAATTTCCCCCAGAATGTCTTTATGATATAGGGCAACTTGAAATCAGGCAATATTGTGTTACAACTTTCTTTCGTCAACAAACAACCTGCCTTAATGATATCCATCTTATCTTTGTGCATACATTGCTTACTACTAGAGGTATTCTGGTAATTCAGTTCAGCCATGTCACTCCATGCACTGGCTTCCACTGACTTTCAGAATAAAATTCAAACTATTGCCCCTGACATTGAAAGCAGTTCACGCATCTTCTCCATCCTACATCCCTGAACTCATCTTCAGATATTCACTATACCACTTGTTACACACATCTCCTGACCTGCTCAACTGTTCTCTCATTAACTCATAACATACTCGCATTCAAGACTTTGCTGGGAAATTGCCTCCAACATTCTGCCTGACTTTCTCCAATCTTTTTAAATTATCTCCTAAAATACATTAAAAGCTTACCCTGAACAAGCTTGGCATAGCTTATGTATACAATATTTACTGCAAAATACCACTTCTCTCACTTTGCAGATTAATGATAGTTAAAGTGATGGTTCACCATTGAGTTAAGTTTTAGTATGTTATGAAATGACCAATTCCAAGCAACTTTTCAAATGGTCTTCGTTATTTATTTTTTATAGTTTTAGAATTATTTGCCTTTATCTTCTGACTATTTTCTATCTTTCAAAAAGGGGGCCACTGACCCCATCTAAAAAATAAATGCTCTGTAAGTGTCATGAACGTCACCCTATATCCAGAACCAGTGCTAGGTTCCCTGGTCTCGGCTCCTGCTTCTGCCTTTAACAGCCGCCTTTCACCTCGGGAGGAGCCCTCTGCTAATTGGATGCCACCAGGTCTTACTAAGAGAGGAGCAAAGCTATAGGTTCTGGACAATCAAAGGGGTACGATCGTCTCACCAAGGATATTGGATGGAAGAACACAACTTGGAAGACAGGCCAGACAACACAGCGTGGAACAGGCAGACCTGCCAGCACAAGCAGAGTTAGAATAGTCAGACAGGCTGGAATCAGGATTGGAGAATGTAGAATAGACAGACAGGCAGGGTTCAGCTTGGAGAGATCAGAATAAACAGCCAGGCAAGGGTCAGGATACAGAGTTCAGAATAGTCAGGCAAAGCAAGGGTCAATACACAGAAGATCAATAGGAATCACAAAGGAATAGCACCAGGAACAATCAAATTGAACCTAACAACGGGCAATGTGTTTAACTACAAAGCCCCTTTAAATAGTATGAATTTCGCACCGTGATGATGTCATCATGCCAGTGCATAAACCCTCTCGCACGCGCCATAGGAGAACCGGCGCTGGAAGGGAACAGACGCATGCAGTGGGCGTCTCCGCTGAAGGCATGGTGGGCACCACCCGCATGCCCATGGGTAAGCCACTAGACCACCAGGGAAACTATTTGTCATTACAGTAAGGTTACAAATGTATTGTTATTGCTACTTTTTTAATACTCATCTTTTTATTCAGTTCCTCTCCTATTCATATTCCAGTCTCTTATTCAAATCAATGCATGGTTGCTAGGGAAATTTGGACTCAGAAACCACAAATAATAAAAAATGGACACCAATTGCAAATTGTCTCAGAATTTCATTCTCTCTATTAAGGCATAGATAGAGATAACAAAGGGAATCTGTTTGGTTTGTTTGGCACCTGAGACAGTTTTCACTTGTAAAATGGTTCAACCTATGTAAACAGTAAGGGGTACCATTTGTGCAATTAAGATATTTTACTTGTGTGAGTTTATCCCTACTACATATAAGCCCCTGTCTAAAGTGGAATCCCTTTGTCACTATAAAGGATGCTAAATTGAAGACCAACACCCAACAGCAGCTGTTTAAAAAACAGAGAGAAAGGCTTCTATAGTAGTAATGACTAAAATTTTTCGCCAATTTTAGGTCAGGTATATTCACCAGTCCTCCAGCCCCCCGGGATCTGTATTAAACAGTTGATTTTTAAATTGGAATTCTCTCGCAAAACACTTCATCTTTTTTGCTTCTTTTGCTCCAGGGCTTGCAATAAATCTATCAACAACTGCTCCATCTTGTATATGTTTGTCCACGTGTATTTCAGATAACTTTTTAGCAGTTCTATTAAGGTATATACTTATATTCTCTGCTTGTAGCTTGCTTGTAGCAAGGTACTGGGTATTATTTTATATTAGGATTGGATCATTATAACTAAGGTTCCAGGTCAGAGTCATCTCATAGTGCCATTTTGAATAAACATTTTGTAGGTTATAATAAGCCCAGTACCACCATTAAGAAGAAACAAGCTTGTTTCTTGACTGGTTCCCAGAATGCATGATGACATTGGGTTTATATGTTGCCATTGGGGTTTTAGCAGATTTGGTGTGTGGCCAAATGGGCATATATGGCCCCACAATATCCTACAGCAAAACTGCTAACCAGGACCCGCAGTATTTACAATGTAAGACATTGGGGCAGATTTACCAAAGGGCAAAATGGCCGTCACTAGCGAAAATTCATCAGAAATACCATCCACAGGGACTTCGCCAATTTACTGACAAACGTAAGGGACAATTCGCTAGCCAAAGCGACCATTGCTTGTGCAGTTTTGCTCCCTATCGGCAGGCACATTTTCATTTAGGCAAACAATTGTTACTCTGTAGATTTACTAGCGAATGTGTGAATGCTCACACTGATGAATTAACACTAGTGAAACGTCACCAGCATTCAGCTGCTAACTTCACATTCTAGTGAATTAGCGTAGTGGTAGTGAAGTGGTGTGAAGTGTGGCAAAGCCTTCGCGGGGGCGAAAAATCGTCCTTTAGTGAATTTGCCCCATTGCGCTTTTACATAAATGCAGGAGGTACAGGGGTTTGAAGAACAGCTTCTTCCAGATCATATATTACTATCCAGTACTTTAGATATACTGGTGAAAAGAACTACATATAATACTGTAGCTCAAGACATTTCAAACATTCTAACTAACCTAATCCTAAGGACTTTTTCTGGTTAATGTTTTATAAGGTTAAATATCTCATGGCTACAGTTATGATCTCTGTATGTAGCTGCTAAATGATAAAGACATATCATTGGCTAATATGAAAAGTACATTTTTTTTCTTAAAACAATAATGTAATTTAAGTCAGGAGATGGACCCCAGCTAAAATTTTAGTGTGGATTCTCGAAAAAATTTGCCGGTTGCAATTTTTCCACAAAACTCATCCATAAAAATATCACTAATTACAAAATGTATATTTAGACATAGGCACAATTAAAACCCTGTATGCCAAAAAAAGATGGTATTGTCTTTAAAAGTTATAACTATGAAAAACTTTTGTTTTAACCTATTCAAATTGACCTGAGCTTAAAGGAAAACTATACCCCCCAAACAATGTAGGTCTCTATAAAAAGATATTGCATAAAACAGCTCATATGTAAAATCCTGCTTCATGTAAATAAACCATTTTCATAATAATATACTTTTCTAGTAGTATGTTCCATTGAGTAATCATAAATAGAAAATTGCCATTTTAAAAAATAAGGATTTATAGGATTCACTGTACTCACAATCATACCAACAAACCATACATGTTAGGTCACATGAGCCAATTAACAGACAGTGTTGTGTCTTTTGCTTCCACACTTCTTCCTGTTACAGTTAGAGTTGAAGTATTTCTGGTCAGGTGATCTCTGAGACAGCACAGAGACCATCACAAAATGGTGGCTCAAGGCAAGAGACGTAAAAGGGCAAGATTTACTTAAATATATATTCCAGTTTGGTAAGATTTTTTAATATGCCACTTAATATGATATGAACTATTTCTTGCTTAAGTGTTCATTTTGGGGGTATAGTTTTCCTTTAAGTGTACTAGTAGACCAATGTATATAATATTGCAGGATTTACTGTAATTTATTTTATTTTTCGGTGAGGGAAACAAGCCTGTTTCACTCATCACTACACTATACCTCTCAAACAAATCTTGCTTGACAAATACGCATATTTTTAGAGAACTCTATTTTGTATAGGATGTACAAATTATTTTATTCACTAGTTGAAGTCTATGAATAATTTGCATGGCTTAGAACAGTGATCCCCAACCAGTAGCTCGTGAGCAACATGTTGCTCTCCAACCCCTTGGATGTTGCTCCCAGTGGCCTCAAAGCAGGAGCTTATTTTTGAATTCCAGGCTTGGAGGCAAGTTTTGGTTGCTTAAAAACCAGATGTACTGCCAAATAGAGCCTCCCGTAGGCTGCCCGTCCACATAGGTGCTACCAAGCAGCCAATCACAGACGTTATTTATCATCCAGGAACTTGTTTCATGCTTGTGTTGCTCTCCAGCTCTTTTTACATCTGGATGTTGCTCACGGGTAAAAAAGGTTGGGGACCCCTGGCTTAGAATGTGACCTTTGTAGTAGGGCCAGTGGCATACAAACCTGTATTTACCTGTAACTAGCCATAATCTTAGCCAATGTATTTTAGACTCTACATGGATCCAAATATGTAACATCAGGATGAGTAAAGAATTAAAGACAGAGACTGAATCTAAATAAAAATAATCATATGGCATCTTCTTAAATTGGGATGCTGGGCGACAATTTATAACTAATAAATCTTATAGGCTGGTGTTCAGCTTAGTTAATGGTTCTATACAGTCCAGTGTGGTCTCCATTGTAGTCTCCATCAGAAATGAATATGATTCTACCCTGAATAAGCTTTTATATTAAGCTTACATTAATTATATATATCGCTTCTTAATTTAAACACCTATGAAATAAACTCAAATGAAATTGAGTAGTAGACAGAGACCTGTATTACCATTTCTCATCTTATTCCGCCAGGACTACTGCAACTTGCTTACTGCTTGCTAACTGGGCCCCCTAAGTTCCACCTCTCCCCATTTAGAGTGCAAGCTCTATGTGGCACTTAGTACGTAATGTAACTTAGTATCTTTTTATGTATTATTGTTCTATTAATTTATTGTCCTAAGTACAGTGCTGTGTATATGAGTAGTGCTAGATAGATAAATAAAAACATACATACATACTTCAGTATGTCCTTGAATCCTCATTCACTCATGTTCTCTGTTATTGAATTCTTTATTATGGCTCCTCATTGAGAAAAGACATACAAATTCTTTCTATTGACTTTTAAAGCTCTTCAATCTTGCTCTTCTATCTCTTTTCTTATATGTCTATGCATTCCTGGCAGTCTGTTTTTCTCACAGCTAATACCCATTAACATCTATACGCTTCCACCACTATAGTCCACCTTCTCTTACTGCTCCTTCTCTTTGGAATTGCATCACTGGATTCCACTGGACTAAACCCAAAGAATACATCTTGAAGCATTCAACCACTGGAAAATGCAACATTTATTGTTGTCCTGTACACAGTATTTTAATGTTTTGATGAATAATATTGTGTAGCATCACATAAATAGGGATACAAATTTAAGTCAAAATTTTTAGTTTTGTCAGTAATTTCTTTTTCCTGAATCCAAGCTACTATTTCGGTCATGTGGTCTATTTCAACAAAGATGCCTGTCATTATTGCATCAAAATCAATGAATCTGATGAATCTGAGTATGGTATTGCAAGCAACCTTGCATTTGAAGACTGAAATCAAGTGGTGGATGATGTTTGTAAACAGCGGTAAAGACATTTCCTTGATTCCAAACTCTGCTATTTCTATATCAAGCAACCACTATGTCAGCACACCAATGGTTGCCATATATAGCAATTACAGTAGTTCTATGCTTAATATAGCAAAGGCAATGTTTACAGATAAAGGGGGTACAGAGCCTAAGGGGTATATTTATCAAAAAGTGAAGTTAGAGATCGCCGCAGTCCTCTAGAGTGAAATTCCGCCACTCTCCATTCCTTTCTATAGGATTTTTAAAAGAGTATTTATCAAAAGTGAAAGTTCATCCTTTGATAAATACACCTTTCAATGAATGGAGTGTGGCCAAATTTCACTCTAGAGGACTGTGGTGATCTCTAACTTCACTTTTTGATAAATATACCCCCTAGAGTATGGTAAAAGGTGCAATTTACTCTTAGGGGCAGATTTATCAAAGGCCGATATGAATTTTCGAATTAAAAAACTGCAAATTAATTTTTGGGTACTTCGGCCATCAAATAGGCCAAATTCATCTTCGAATTGGAAAACCTTCAAATATTCGAACACTCGAAAATCGAAGTACTGTCTCTTTAAAAAACTTCGACACTTCACCACCTAAAACCTGGCGAATTGCTGTTTAGCCTATGGGGGACCTCCTATCTGAGGCTTTTGTTTTGAGAAGTCAGTTTTTTCATACTTCAAACGAATATGGCCTTTTTCAAATACTTTGACTATCGAAGTACTCAAATTCGATGGTTGAATTTCGAAGTTTTTTTACTTTGAAATTCGATCCTTGATAAATATGGCCCCAAATCTTGGATGAAGCAAGGTTTCTACAGCAGCACCTGCTCTGGCTGCCCCTAGAGGTCCACAAATGCATTCAGCAAAGCAAATGCTGCTGCTTTATTGTGTGTGTGTTATACTAAAGACACTTGTTAATATATGTATTTATACAGTATATGCAGACTTGCTTGATTTTGCTAAATTATGAAAGTAAAGTTTACTCTGGTTTACTGATCAGTTATACTTTTATTCAGCTACAGTACCTGCTATGTGTGCAAAACCAATGAAGTTTTATTATTTCCAACAACCACTATGAACATTTGTTTCTGTATGTTACAGTTATAATATAAAGGAGTTTCATCCATTAAAACAGATGCCAATTTGCTACCAGGTTTAATTAAAGTAATTTATATAAAAGACATTAAAAATAATTGCAAGAATCTTTGGGGTGCTTTTTATTTTCACAGCCTATGTTTAGACATACAGATACTACAAAAGTTGCATGCTTGTACAAAGTGTACATTTTAATTGTTTTGTAATTAATCACTGTCAATCATATGTATTGTGTTAGCATTTTCTGTATAGCAACCCAAGAATGTAAAAAGAATGGGTCTAAAATTTATAATATAAGAGAATCATATTGAAAAGGTTTGAAAACTAGTGATGGGTGAATTTATTCGCCAGGCGTGAATTTGCGGAGAATTTGTGCGATTTGCCGCCAGCGAATAAATTCGCCCGAAAAAATTTACCGGCGTCAAAAAAAACAGACGCTGGCGTCAAAAATGGCCGCCAGAGTCAAAAAAAGGTTTTTGTGAATTTTTCGCAGTTTCGCGATTTTCGCCATTTCTAATCGAAATGGCGCAAATTCACCCATCACTATTGAAAACAAATTAACCATGTATTTCTACAATTCTAAGGGAAGAGGGCATTATATTCCAGACTTTATTCCATTATTTTAGTGTATCGCTACACTATATGTCTGTCTATCTATCTGTCTATCTATCTATCTATCTATCTATCTATTCCACCGCACATGTTTTTAAACATTCCATTTTTAAAAAAAATATGCCAAACTTTGAACAAACTGACATTGAGATACTTTGCAAAGCTTTCTTTTAATGTAACACTTAAGAGAAACAAAATAAGAGTAAGTTTATTTATTTTATGCAATAAAATGTCACCTTTTGGGAAAACAATAGCTATACTCCATCATTTTCATGTTCCTCAGATGTGCAATTCACTTTTCAGAAAATAAACGATTGGACTCCTGGGTGTAAAAAAAAGAAGAAGCAAAGATGCCAATAACACATGCCAATAACATCTAAAGCTTTGATACAATTTGGCAGCACTTTTAATATTACTTTTTTTTGTATTCACGCACATGCATTGCATTATTTAAAGGGTGTTTTGCTCTTTAAAAGTTATTTTACTAAATAAAAAATAAAAATAAATAAAAGGTTATTTACTTGAAATATAGAACACAGAAAAGTCCAGTCGGTGGGTCTCCATCTGTTGCTGTAAAACTTTCTCCTGGAACTCCTGGAATCCCCTGACAGCAGAAGACTGAGGTTGTATCTACCATTACAAGAAACCCACATAACATTATTTACAGAAAAATGTATAATATTCTTCAAGTGAAATATTTTCTTATGGGTTGGCATTAATCCACAACTACACATTTAAAAAGAAAGCTGATATTTTTCATGTACATTATGTTGATTAACATTGATAAGGCACGAATAGACAGGAACAAATTAAAGCTGAAATTTAATTACAAGTCTATCTAGTACTAATTGGAACCTTAGAAAATGTTCACCCTTCTAATCCATTAATCAGCTTTTCTGACTACCATCAAATTAATAAATGTAATTAAAAAACCATATATTTAAATGAATAGTTCTGCATATTAGACAAGCTTTTTGCTTGCTTGAAATATATCTGCTGTTCCATCTTTACTGTGGAAGGAGCAAACTGAATATGTAAGATACACATCTTCAGAAGAAATGCAACCATATAAGACATTATTGATTTATATTATTGAAGGGAAACAACAAAATAGAATGTTTCTACAGTATCATTTTTACTGTATAGATTTTAATGATACCTACCTATGTTAGGCTTGTGAATTGCATAGGACTGGTTAAATAAATGCAAAATAAAAACGTTAAAACTTAGAAACTAATAGCTTGAGGGCTCATACACGCACACAAGCATGCACACCTCACATATGCACAAGTGTGAATTCTTATAAAAAGCCGAAGGTAATTCAAGAAATATTGAAACAACAAAGCAAGCTGGTCACATTTCTTATTCTGCTGGGGTTTAAGAAGTCTTTGCTGCAGGTGTCATAACATCTATTAGTAATTCAAATGGTATTATCGCATGACGCCTTCCAACACTCCCACCCAATTACACATTTCTAACATCTGCCAAACCATTACAATGTCAGCCACTGACATTTTTATGAATTAATAAAACAAGACCATTGACCATATCCCCAACTTTGCAGTTAGGAAACATTAAAAAATAGATGGAATTCTTTGGGACCTATACCCATAGGTTTAGAGGTTGCTGGGCATTTTTTTACTGCAACTATACTGCATATTAGTATTCATTATGCCCTTTCTGTTTCAGATTAAAGACAATTATACTATCAATGCTGTAAGAGGTTATGTCCAAACCTTTACAGGCTTTAACTTGTCAAGTTCTAGTTTGAGTTTCTACTGATGTGGAAACCTTCCATTAAAAGCTAAACAGTGTCTACAAGAGATAGTACTGACATTTCAAAAGGTAGATTACAATGTACAGTAACTGTCGCAACTATAGTTTTACTTGGTAGCCAGAAAACATTTCAGTTATAGCGGTTGTATCCAGGTGTGGGCTTGTTTATACAGTTTGGTCTTAAATAGCGGAAACTAGGCATTTCTATGTTTGGAATAAGTCATTTTTATTTTTTGAAAGGCAATTTATATACTGTAATAAAAAATGTAAGTAATTGAGTACATTCCCTCTTAAAATAAGTATCTAGAGTACACTCTAAGTTCTGAATTTCTGTTATAAACTTCCACTGGAAATGTGGATGAAAGAGTTAAATGTCTGAACTTACTCTTTTACTCTCATCTTACATTTTGTAAGGCTTTCACACTGAAGTGTTTGCTGCTAAACAGCGACTTTCAAAACTACAAATTATTTAAACATCATTATGTCCAATATGATTCATACTGTATTTACATCTATAGAGAATATTTGCCTTTTGATTGGCAAATCTGGAATCAGTCTCTCTGCATTATCTGCCTATGTATTTACTGTATAGATCAAGGTTATAGTGCAGCTCATTTTGCTTAACTAATCAATAAAACTTTATTTTTCAATCAGCTTTTGGATCAAAGTTTTTAAAGTGCATATTAAGTATTCACATCCCTTTCATTATTTGTGCCATGTTTCACAGTTATGTAATCCACTGGCAGCCAGCCAGCATGCTAAGCAGAAGTCTATTCATCTGTAGTGCTAATTTAAGGAAAAAAAGACAACATAGCTCAAAGAAGAAGATGATTCTATAACAAAAAGAGGGAAACACAATAGAATTTCATAGTTCATTAGGGCATGCAGAGAAAGTCAAATACATTTTGACATATTCATGTACAAAGTAAAAACTACAATTTAAAAGCAATCATGTTAGAAGATATAAACGTCCAAAAGTCATTGCAGATCTCAAAAGAATCTTCTATCCTTCTACTGAATAAATCAGCAGTTGCAGACCTTGGTGGTTAAAGATAAATGGTAAGGGAACAAAATGCAAGGTTAACACAATTTAGGTTAGACAGGACATTTACTTGATTAGTTCAAAAAACGGCAGCTACAAAATAAATAAACAAATTTGGTTTGCTTGAGTGCTTTAATAGATATCCTGAAAATGTGAAAAATCTGTCCGACTAAATTATTGTTATTTAAAAGTCTTTTAAATAACACTAGACATTGCTTAGATATTTATTTTTTCAAATTATATATTCTAATTGAAAAATAATTTCTACATATGCAAATAAAAGACTGCTAAAAGGATTGTGACCTGTCAAGATTAATAGACAGCTGAGGTAGCTGGAGAGTAATGATCTTGACAGTATCCCACAATGAGCTTCTACTTACTTTAAAAAGACAACTTCTAGAACATTACCAGAGTTTTCATGGAATGATATTAAATTGCCAGTATATGAAACTTTAGTTGCCATGCTAGTTGGGAAAAATGTCTCTGACAGATAACACGTGTCTTGCTGAAGCAACAAAAAAATCCTGACTATGTAAAGGAAAGAAAGAGAGTAAAAATTGTACAAACCACCAATGATATTTTGGGAATATAGCTTTATATTCTAATGGACATTGCTATTAGGGATGATATGTGTCAGAAAGGCTATTGGTTCTATATGTGCAATGATAGCAATTAGCTAACACTGCATATATTTTGTTGATCTTATGTCTTTAAAAATGGGTGTTGCTCATGAATATGTCTTCCCTATAAAAGCTACAACTGGAAAGGATCAATCTGTTAGAATAAGCTTATGTTAGGAGACACTTTTTTCAAGGAAGAAAGGAGTAAGCAGGGAGGTGCCAACCTATGAAAATTATGATGAGCACTATATGGGATTTACATTGGTTGGGTATGGTTGCTGTCCAATTTTATGATTATAAACGTGTAACACTGTTATTGAAAATGCATGCACTCATAGAGAAAATGTTTCCAATAAAACATGGTGCCAGTAATGGACATAAATTGGTCCCTATTTTTTGTACATTTGTTTATACTTACATTTATTTTAATTAAGCTGGTGATATATGCAGAAGGCAGCCTGCCAATTCTGACCAATATCCAAAAACAATTGGTATTGGGAAAGCTTTCAAACTGAATTGCACCATGCTAGTCAGTGCAGAAAGGCTGAAAAAAGGGTACAAGTGAAAAAAATTTACTTGAAAAGTAAAGTAATGGAAAGATCTGTCCACTATTATATTATTGATATGTTATTATTGCCCCAGGATAATATTCATAACGATAATTCAATTAATAACATGCAATGTATCCTGATAAAATAAAAAAAGGAGCTGGAAAGTCAATTTACATTGCAACAGAATTATGCAGAACATTTTTGGCATTTGTATGTGAGGTAGCTGGTTTTCGGAGGCTGCATTCTGCTAAATACTATTGCCGCCATATTGGATTTCACAGGGAGTTACGAGTGGAGTATCAGGAGACACTAAAAAGTGGCTAAACCAAGTGCTTTACAGGAGAATTAGATCGAGTGCCAGCACAGAAGCCCAAGAGAAGGAGTGGGTGAGACCAGCCCTATAGTACCACCTTATTCAATAGGCTCTAGAGACTCCTTGTAAGACATATACGTTAAGGACTTTGGTGGATTTTACCTCTATTATTATACCTTCATACATGGACCATGAACAGTGATAATTCATTCATGAATAACTGCATATTATCTATAATTTAACTACAATTTACACACACATATAATCCTTTGTATTAACTTTTTAATGAATTTTTCAGAATTTTTTTGTAGGTGATTTTTAGGAATTGATGCTGCTTTTTAGCGAAGCTCCTGCAGATTGATATAAATTTATTGTATTGAATTTATATTTATTGTATTCTGGCCAGCCATTTTTAGTGACTTTATTAGGATAAATAGCTTGTTATTAGTTTTATTATTGTTCTGAATATTATCTTGGGGCAATCAAATAGTGGTCGGATCTTTCCATTTTTTTTTTCATATTCATAAATATGTTTATTGAAACAAAATATTTGACAGTTCTTTGTTATTTCTTGATTTCTGTTTTCTCCTCAAAAGGACCTGGGGGATTGTGTTGGAAATATTCTGACCAGTTTATCTCTCGTACAAGGCCACTTTAGGGCCTTTTAATATATATTATTATTAACATGTTATTAACATGTATTTATATAGTGGCAACATATTTTGCAGGGAATATATTCCTTGAATATATTTCTAGCTCTAGCTGTATTACTTGAAGCATCTGTGTAATGATATACTGTACAGCAGAGTCACACTAGATTAAATCAACTCTTAAATAGACACGTTATCCAACACCACTTAGAATCAGGCCAAAAGGTGTAGATTTGAAAGAATGGCTTGTTTATTTCTTGGAATGGGGAATTGAAGATGTCAGCTCTGTGGTCCATAGTGCTGACATCAGAAGTTAAGGAGGCTCAGTATTTACCAACATTCCTAAAAATGATATAAAGTAGCATGTGTTGCTGAGAGTAGGTCAATTCAACAGTAATGAAAAGTATCACTAGTGTCAAGCCAGACCAGCTGAACATAACCCTTTTTCATCGGCAGCAGTTCACATCCAAGAGACATTTATTAGAGATCAGACGGAACGCTCAACCTTTTTAGTTGGTACACAGCTTGCTGATGTTGCACTGCTATATTATATATTTCCTTTTTGGTGTCAGAAGGATGAAAATGTATGTAAGAAAGAATATTGTAATAGGACACTCTCATTAAAATTTGTCCATAAGTGAATAAAATATTGGCTGCAATAAAACAGTATTTATGACTTGCATTATTCCCCCCAAAATCCATGGTAAATGCAAACATCTTCTTTATATCAATAAATATTCAAATACTCTTAGCCCAGCATTATGAAAAAGGAATCCATAAGCACTTTTAAATCATGTATTTATGAGTACGCATCACATAATCAAATGTCTCCTTGCAAGGAAATGTTTCATAAATTCCAGTAAAGGGAAATGTTGCATTTAAATAAGATCTATTGCACCTATTGGCAACTCAGCAGCTGCATGCTGTGGTACTTTGCTGGCTAATAACTCAAAGGACTTGCAAGATAGGGGAACAGAGCAAAAACTGCAGTTTCTCCACACATAATGAATATTCCTGCTGTCTAAGTGAGGAATTCAGTGGTTCAAATTCAATGCATTAATTTTTTCACTTTCATGAAATGTAATGTTTACTATTTTACTTCATACATTAGTAATTAGATCTGGCTTTGTTAAATTGCTCGACGCCATAAAAATGTTATAATATATTTGGCCCTTACAAGTACTGTTAGACATGCTTGCTTTTGCATAGGAGGAAAAAAAGGTATTCAAATCTAGTGTTTGGAAACTTTCCAGGTTTTGTGCAGCTATAGCTGGCAAGATAGAGAGTTAAAATAATAAGACATTGACAGCATGGGCAGCATAATCATAAAAGACATGCTCAAGATAAGAGCTGTCTAAATCAAGGCTGTGTCAACAGTCTTCCAAAACATCACACTAATTATTATTCTAATCAGCACTGGTGAAGAAGTACTTTGGATGCTGAATATAAAATGCTTAAAAGAATTAATGCCAACTTGAAACTACAATAATTTACCTAAGAATCTCAAGAAAGTGTTTCATCTCCCTTATTTCCTTTAACAACAAATGTGGGGTCAGGTAAAAGGTTCTCTTTGCCTTTTACTCCCTAAATCAGACACTTCAAAGGCTCAAATCTCTGTTCATCATTAAATGTAGATTGTAGAAACCTAAGGGAGCACCAGACACTTACCCAGCAGTGAAATGTCCTCCCTTTGTCCTTGCTGTATTTATCTTTTCTTTTTTTTTTTTTTTGCATTGGTGTATCTCAGATCATTCTAGTGCCTTAGAGTGTAAATATTAAGATCATTTTTCATAATTGATGTCAATAAAATTCCACGAGAAACAATTTTAACAAGATGAGATTAACAAATGGTATGCTAGCTGAGACATACTGCATATGCAGTTTGTAGGAAAAAAAAAAAAAAATATATATATATATATATATATATATACTGTATATATATTATTTTTTTTATTAAATGACTAACCCAAGTTAAAGGCATAAAGGATAATAATAATCATAAATAAAATTCTCCAAGTGTGTGCAGCTTTATTTGGAACTATTCACAGCAAATTATGCTAAAGGTTTTGTTCACCTCTTCCCAGGAGAAGATCATTGGTTACTTCCACCTGGTGAGTGCAGTTTCAGTTGAGTTGTTTTGGGTGGAAGCCAGATTTCAGGGGTCAAGAAGGTAGTTGTGAGTGCAATACTGGACTAGGCATTTGTAAGCAAGACTTTCTAGCAGTTGGGATGCAAATGGAAGAAGGGATTGGTGATTAGTTTGTTGACTGTGATGAGTAGCAGAAGGAGCTAGGCAATCAAAGACCAGCATTTTTAGTTTAATTATTACAAAGAAAGAGCAAATAATGTTTTAAAAATTAGAATTATTTGCAAAAAAAATTTGAATTTTTGCAGGAGTCTTTTAGTACTTTTGATTAAATGTGTGGAGGGAGCAAAACAGCATAATTAAAATAAAAAAAAAAAATGGAGGGGTAATTCTGGCAGAAGTCTATTTTTTTAAAAAAAAAAAAAAAATTAACTGGATATGCTGCTTAGCATATTATGAAAGTCATTCATGGGGATCTTCTTGCTAGACAGACCCTATTGTCTCCTCCTAAAACCCAGAAACATATTTGCATATGTGGAATGCCTTTACCTTAACTGTTCCTTAGCTTTGGAGGTAAAATTCATCATCAAATAAAAAATTATGATGTACTACAAGTCTGAGAAATGTCACAAACAAATGAATTGTGCTCTAATTGTAAACTCTGGCGAAAGAGGTAACGTGCAGTAAGATTTGCATCTTGGTAAATTTATGGAGTAACGACCATTCGCCAGAGCGAAAAGTTGCCTGGCAATAGGGTGCAAAAGAACACTTGCAATGGTCTTATTCGCTAGCAATTTGTCCTCTATGCCTGTTTGTGAATTGCCAATGTCCCTGCGTATGGGATTTTTAGCAAATTGTTGCCATTTAGTGATCTGCCCGAAGAGTCTTGTAGCATCACCTTATAGTATTTGACAGGCAAACCTTATTTTGTATTTGATGAGTGAAATTTACCGCCAAGTTTTGCCATGAAAATGACAGCTATAGACTCCAATGGGTGAAAAAAAAATGTTGTCGTCCATAAACTTGCATTTCAGTGAATTTTCGGTGAATCGAAACTGGTCAGATTTGCTCATCACTATAAATTGCAACAGCTCCTAAGCTTAGCTTTTCAATGGCTGTTCAAATCACAATGAGCATGTGCGTGGCACAGACATCCTTAGAATCCAAGATGAGAAGCACTTTAAAGGCCTAAATAATTTCTATTATAGGGATGCTGAACTTTTAGACTAGTTCAATAATTCCATCATATAAAATATAGCAGTTCTAGCCATTTTTATTGTTGTTAGCAGTTAAATCTTCACTACCGCAGGTAACAAATCTCCCCCAAAAAACTTTCCATTGAATAATATTACAATCTCCCCAAGTCAAACGTAGTACTCACGGAGATCCAGGTTAATGGAACAAATGCAAAGGATCGCTGACAACGTAGTGATGGGCAAATCTGACCCGTTTCACTTTGCCAAAAATTCATGAAACGGCAAAAAGTTGCCAAATGCATTTTCAATGTCAAGTCAATGGGAGTGACAATTTTCCAAGCCACGCATCATTTTTTAAACCAGGCAACTTTTTTACTTATAGCCTATGGGTGAAAATATTTAAAAATGTTTGCTCATCCCTACAACAAGCAAAGGAAATTATATCCATCACACCCAGATTCTGCATATGCATTGTAACAAGGCGAGTTGAGCTACTCGTCTCAGGCGGCAGCGCCCCCCTGGTTGCCAGGGGCGGCAAAAATGCCACTCCTGGTAACGAAGAGCTGAATTTCCGGTTTTCAACCCAGAAATTCGGCTCTTCTAGTGCAGAGAGCGCTCTCTGCACTAAGCGACATGGACCGCCCCTGCCCTCTCCAGCGCTCTAAAGGTGAGTGCCATGGGGATGGGCGGGGGTGGCAAAAGAAGGCCGCCTCAGGCGGCATAATGGCTACAATTGCCCCTGCAGTTACTTGTTTATTTTTCACTAATAAAATACACAAAACATAATTGTTGAACTTGTCCATAGACTTTGAAATAATGTCAGTAAAGGAAGGCACTGCTTAAACGTAGCTGTTTACCTGTGCTTATTAAAAGGCTGCGCTAAACATTTTGGGATGGGGACTCTGTCCTAACATGTTGTGCGTAGCTTCTAAATAAACACAGGCATGTAGCCTTTGACCCTTCCAGAGCAGTGTCTTCTAGTGATAAGCGAATTTCCTGAAAAATTCACAAAATGGGTGAAAAATTAGCTGTGCCCATTAAAGTCAATTGCCGTCCATTAATCGGCACTGGCATCTGATTGTGGATATCTGCCGCAAATTCACTAGTGTCTTCCTTCATTGCCATTATTTAGATGAAGTTATTGCAAGCCAACTCTTTTTCTATGTGTCAAAATACAACATTCAGAAGGCTCACTGACAGCTAATCTAAGCATGCTTGTCCTGGACACCGATGTCAGAAATGTAAGCAAATGTAATAGAAGGGCACGAAATGAGTCACACAAAGCCTTTTTAGATGTTCCACCTTAAAACACATACCATATCCTAGATTAATAAATACAATACAATACACACACAATACAATAGACTACAATACAAACATTAGCTACAAACTTAGAATTCCAGTAATTTAATGTTCAAATAGAAAATAATAAGGGTTATTACTATAGTATGTAACTGTCGATTTACCTTTCAGTGCTGTAATTCTAATGCAGTAATGCCCCTCTCTGTTTTACATCCAATATCTCAAACTCAATAAAGAATTAAGCATAATGCACAAATGACATGAGTCACTGCCTTCTATTTTATCATGCGGAAGGCATGTCGCGCTCATTTTGAGCAAATATTAAGGTATCAGCATGACAAAAAAGAAATCAATCAGTCTCCCATCTATGCATCATTTTTTCTTATTTAATAATTGATAGTAGTTATACCAGCATGTCTGAATTCCTCTGCAGATAAGCAATAATTAAGTTACAAGCAATCAGAATGATATCTCAATCAGAATGTAAAAGAAGCAGAATAAAATGATTGAATGCCTGTAGGTTCTCTTCTCTCAGAAAGAAGTGATTCAATGTCATATTCAGTGACATGTAAAGTAGCCAAAGTTTTACAAACTGGTAGAACTAACTTTTGGCAATGTAATGAATCTTTGTTTAGCCTGTTAGGCTTTCAGCTTTTTCTTTAGCAATGCACTGTGTAATTCCAATAAACATGAAGTCGGATCATGTTTAATTTGTGAAAATATACATTAAAGCAGTACTAAACCCCTCTGGCTTCCAATTTAACTATATGGGTCATCTGTAAACCCCTCTCAGTCACCATCCAAATCAGACCAACATTATCTCCTTATATACCATTACACCCCTATACCAGATCTTTTTTAACAATAGACACATCACTTTCAGAGGCGACAGCACCAAACAGCATACCTCAGTTCTTGTACCTACAAATGAGACACAATTCTCTTATATTATTTCAGAAAGGGAGACTCAGCCAATAGTGGAACTGTGTAAGCAAGCATTGACACAGAGAGACCTTATCTCATGGTGGTATCAGATAATAAAAAAATAAATGTTATGCAGAACCCACACAAATACAATATATGCTGCACTGGGAGGACACTCTGGGGAGAAAACTCTCTCTACCTGGTTAAAAATCCAGGATGATTCAACAAGAACCTCAATTTGCTCAAAATTAGGGATGGGCGAATTTGACCCGTTTCGTTTCGACAAAAATTCGCCACCAGCGAAATGTCGCAGACGCTATGGGCGTAATTTTTTTGGCGAAACGAGGCGAAAAAATTCGCCCATCCCTACTCAAAATATGTATATAAAGTGTTAATGGGATGGTATCATACCCCTTCTTTGTTACACAAATTGTTTCCTGATACAACAACATCAGTGTGCTGGATATGTGGAAAAAAGGAAGGTTCTTTACTGCATATGTTTTGGGAATGTCAGAAATTGAATAGAATCTGGGGAGTGGTACAGAAATTATTATTATTTTATTAACATGTATTTATATTGCGCCAACATATTGCGTAGCACTGTAAAGTAAATGTGATTATACAACTAAATCACATGAATTATATACATAGAACATATGGAGTTACATTCATCACAATCAATACCGGTACAAAAAGGTGAGGAAGGCCCTATGCATAGGCATACACTCTAAAGGGAGGGGAGTAATACACAAGGTGTGGGAGTGGGCAAGACCGAATTAAGTGGGTGAGAAATGCGGTACTGTATGTGGTGTTGCGTGGGTAGAAAGGGTAACTATGGTTATAATAAACAGAGATCCCCTGATTTTATATTAGGAAATAAGATACTGAAATTGAAAACTCCACCACAAAGGATGGCCAATCATATTCTGATGGGGGCAAGGGGATTAATTAATAGTTAAGAATTGAAAATCCCAGACACCCCCAGCAGTAATGGAATTAGTAGGATGGACTCTTTAATTGCACTGAAGCATGATACAGTAAATCAGTTTGCGAAAGTTTGGCGTAATTGGGACATAATAGAATCTATAATGCAGTTGGTTGTGGAACAAACCCAAAGCAGCAAGTTGACTGCAATACTCTTTATTGGGAGGTAGAGATACACAACATGTTTCGGGCGGAGCCCTTTGTCTAGTGTAAAGGAACATTTGAAAAAGCAAACATTTAAAACCTCATGTGACTCATCCAGTGCATCATGGGTAAAGCATTAACCATTTAGTTAACCATTACATATTACATTCAATTAAGGTGCATTATGCTAAAGTGCAACATGAATAAATACATTTATCTCAAATACATTAATAAGGATGCATCAAATAACCATTGCATCAATTGTCATGACCTCAATCCATATATAATACATAATAATATTACGTGTAATTAATCCATTAAAATTCCAATTCATATAGTGAGTACATATTAATAACCCAATAAATTCCATAAAGATACATTTAAAATCCAGGTAACTGCTTGATCCAGCCTAACCTGTAAAAAATATGCCATTAAGGCCTATCCAATCACTTGTGTTTTGTAACTATGTTGTGCCAGTTTAGCATTTATATTTATATTTATTTTTGCAACCTTGTTCCTACTCAATTATATGCTCACGAATTTTCAGCTACAGAAACTTGTATCCATGTATTATCTATTTGAGCAAGTACAGTATATTGCAAAATTGTTGCAATCAGCATAACGGCAATAGCTGAAAAAGGTATTCTCCTAATAGAATGGACTCACCCATACATGATTCAGGAGGAGATCCATGACATTACGACTAGCTGACTAGTTAAAAATCCTGAGGACAAAGAACAGAACAGTATTATTTCCAAAGATCTTTCAAAGAAAACATGCCAGGTTATATTTTTCATTTAATCCTTTTGGGTAGGTACTTTCTAAGCGATTTATCCATCTAGCCTCTCTCTGTAATAATAAGGTATTATGATCACCCCCTCTGGTTGGTTTTGGTACTGTCTCTAGCACCTTCCATTTAAGATGACATACATTGTGCGTTGCTAAGTCGAAATGCCTAGCACCAGGGGTATCAGTATAGGTATTTGGTTTAAAATTCCGTATGTTACTTTTATGTTCTTTAATCCTGGTGGTCTTATTGTTTTGCCTATATATAACTTCCCACATGGACATTTCAAAGCATTTACATAACTTGTTTTACATGTGGCAAATGACCTCAATTTTATTTCCTGACCAGTAATTGGGTGACTTACATAATATAATCTATGGAGGGGGGACTGCAATTGCTTACATAAAAAAAAAGTATTATTACTATTACTATTAGTAAGCCATACAAGTCAATGGGCGTCATTTCCGTGGCGAAACAAGGTGAAAAAATTCGCCCATCCCTAATGGCAAGAGACCAAAAACACTGTATCCAAAAGGATGTGAGGATCTCCAAAAATAAAGAAACAAATGTAAAAAGTAGAAAATTTATTAGGACATGAAGACCTAACACGTTTCGTGCCTGTTGGGGCACTTACTCATAGGCTGCTACTCATCGGCCTATGAGTAAGTGCCCCAACAGACACGAAACGCATTAGGTCTTCATGTCCTAATAAATGTTTCCACTTTTTACATTTGTTTCTTTATTTTTGGAGATCCTCACATCCTTTTGGATACAGTGTTTTAAACTGATAAGTAACACTAAGGGGTTTTCAAGGTGATTTTTTTGGTGAAAACTCAAATTTTCAGGTAAAAAAAAATTCTCGAGATTTGTTATACCCCGACCCTGGAAATAGCTTGCATCCGAAAAAACACAGTATAAAACCTTTTGAGGTCGTGTAGGAGTATATGGCAGCGGTCCCTTCAACTATTTGAAGATGTTAAAGCAGTTGTTCAGTAACAGGTACTATAGCTTTTAGCGTGATGAAGTGAGTGATATTCTGAGACAATTTGCAATTGGTTTACATTTTTTATTATTTGTGGTTTTTGAGATATTGCTTTTTATTCAGCAACTCTCCAGTCTGCTATTTCAGCAATCTGGTTGCTAGGGTACAAATTACCCTAGTAACCATGCTTTATTTTGGAATATGAATAGGAGAGGCCTGAATAGAAAAATGAGTAATAAAACTTAGCAATAACAATAAATGTGTAGCCTAACAGAGCATTTTTTTAGATGGGTCAGTGACCCCCATTTGAAAGCTGGACAGAGTCAGAAGAAAAAGGCAAATAATTCAAAAACTATACAAAATAAATAATGAAGACCAAATGAAAAGCTGCTTAGAATTAACCATTCTAGAACATACTAAAAGTTAGTTTGAAGGTGAACCACCCCTTTAATATTTCTTATGATGTTCGGGGTTTTTTTGGAGGTTTTTGATGCAAAACGCAATCAATTTGAGCCATTTGAGTCTTTCTACGATGAAAACACAATCAATTCCAGTTTTCGGGTTTCACAACTCGAACTCGCTCAGTTGAGTTTTTCCCAATCAAGTTTTTCCTTTAATAAGATAGCATTCGAGTTGTGAGTTCATTTCAGTTCAATCGAGTTATAAAAAAACACTAACATTCCACCGTTGATAAATAACCGCCTAACTGACCAGGGAGAGTTTCATATTTTTCTTCTAGTGTATATGACCAAACTAAAGCAGAAAATCAAAGGCAACAAAACTTGCAATTAAAACACCAATTTTGTAAAAGATACATACAAATTAGATAAAATTAGTTGAAATTCAGTACATAAAATTACATTAAAAACAGGGTAATTAATCTTACATGGCACATGGTGAGTGTAAGTAGCAAATATGAATGCAAACACTATTAGAAACAAAGGGAAAATACATTTAGCAACTGAATGAAATGACTGAGCTAAATGAATGGAAAAGTCATTTACCTTTTTACCGCTATTATGTCCATTAAAAATATATAATATATATCATATCATTTTCTAGTCGTTATACTTGTTCTGACCCACTTTGTTTCCCAGCATTTAATCAGTTGAGCATGACATTTTAATCTGACACTGTGAGTAGCATTCCCTGGGGCATAAGTGCTCAGTAAGTGAGCACCAAGACCCACACTTTTGCACCCCATAACACTCTTGCATTGAGCCAATTATTTAAAGAATTTAGTCAGTCAGCAGTAATAACCTAATATGACTCACCCTGGCAAATTAGTGTAAAGAGCTACAATGGGTTTAAAATAAAGCATGCATTGATATTATTCATTAAAGAAATACACAACAGTCCATGCATTCAGATGCATGTGGGGAGTGCCAAAGTACCCAGCCAACCTGCTCAGAATAGTGTACAAGTGCACATATTGACACTAGGAGACCCTAAAATTACCACCAGCCTGAACAAAGCTTTTATTTCAGTATTTCATTAGTATATTTCATCAGTCGATACTATGACTTGCGACAAGCCAAACTGCTAACGTCATTATTAATGAATATACACTGTCCAACCTCAAACCATGCGCCATGCACCATAAATGAGCCATTATACGTTCTTCTTACTCTAGGAGATGGCAGGTTATTCTTGGCATGTTTCTTTTGGATACACTGATTGCAGAAATCCTCCTTCTGCACCTTCCCATTACCCAGCCTAATCTAATGTTTATAAGTAGTATGGGTATATTGTTACTGAGTATGAAATATTTGACGTATGTTATAGTACGTCAAATAAATGAAAACATTATTTTCAAGTTCCTCTGTCTTCCTCTACCCAGCTGTTTAGCCGCTAACTCTCAGATCTTCCTTTCCTCCCGCTGATTACATAAGCTCTCTTCCTACCCCACTCTCCAGAAAACTTCCTCCTCACTATGGAGCAGATTTACTAAAGAGCAAAGTGGTGGTCGCTTATGAAAATTCACCAGAAATCCCATCCACAGGGGCATCACCAATTTACTAACAGGCATAGAGGACAATTCACTAGTGAAAGACACAGTTGCTAGCGCAGTTTGCTCCCTATCGCCAGCAAATGATCATTACTAAACTACAGATTCACTAAAGTGAGAATTTTACAGAACGTTATGGGGCAGATGTATCAAGGGTCGAATATCGAGGGTTAATTAACCCTCGATATTCGACTAGGAATTGAAATCCTTCGACTTCGAATATCGAAGTCGAAGGATTTAGCGCAAATGCTACGATCATACGATCAAAGGATTATTCCTTCGAACGAACGATTAAATCCTTCGAATCGAATGATTCGAAGGATTTAAATCCAACGATCGAAGGAATATCCTTCGATCAAAAAAAGTTAGGCAAGCCTATGGGGACCTTCCCCATAGGCTAACATTGACTTCGGTAGCTTTTAGCTGCCGAAGTAGGGGGTCGAAGTTTTATTTAAAGAGACAGTACTTCGACTATCGAATGGACGAATAGTCGAACAATTTTTCGTTCGAATCCTTTGATTCGTAGTCGTAGTCGAAGGTCGAAGTAGCCCAAAAAATACTTCGAAATTCGAAGTTTTTTTACTTCGAATCCTTCACTCGAATTTAGTGAATCAGCCCCTATGTCTTTCACCAGAGTTTCCTTCACCACTTTAGACCTGCAGACTGATGAGTTGAAGCTACATTATCCTCAATCTTATGTCAGTGACATCATATCCTGTATGCCAGAAAGACATAAAAGTTCTAAAAAAACCACTGGTGTTTTTTTTTCATATTTTAAAGCGGGATTGTCTTCAAAAGTTCTAATTATTAAAGATTTTTGTGTTAACAATTTTTTTTAACCAAGTTGAGGGGCATGCCACTTTTGTTTTAGGGTGGACTCATGTCTAGGGCATTAGAGGATGTCTTTTGTTTTTATTATGCTTCCTTGGACATTTGTAATAATAAGTGGCCACTTCAAGCATTTGTACCAACATCTCTAATAAAGACATCCATACAACATATACAGTATGTACTTGCTCTATTCAAATTGATCTAAGCGTAAGAGTACTAAAGAAGTTTCGATAGGCGGAAATTATTAAAATGCTCGTGATGACGCATTAATGCTAGCCAGTGTTCGGCTACAGAGACGCAACTTCTCATCTTAATGAATTAGCACAGTATTATCGAATTTATGCCTGACGAAGTGATGAGAAGTGTGGCGGATGGTTCACTGGCTAAAATTCGCTCTTTAGCGAATTTGCCCCTATATGGACAAACCAATGCAAGTTTTGTTCTTTCTTACTTACTAATAAATATACTCACTTCTTAGTTACATAAATAGCTCAATTTGATCACAGTGAAATATTGAGTCCATTAAACAGCGTGACAGCTCTCTTATTATTTTCTGAAAGCACAATATGACAGTATAAAGGCAATACACATTAACCACTGAAACCCCAAGATGCATATTTTGTTATTTTTGTGGAATAAACATGCAGTTATCCCAATTCATTTAGATGTGTTCGAATTTTCTTATTGGAATTTTAGCACTATCAGATGTTTTAGGATTGTTTGAAAGTAGAATATGTTGTGTTTTGGCATCTTGTTTTTAGGTCTAAGTGTTAAAAATAGGTTTGAACTCTGCTCATTTATCTCAGCAACACCTCTAAAAAAATTAAATAAAATGGGACCATTATGACTGAACAAAGTGAAAAAAAAATTGTTTCCTGGTAAAGATATCTTCTGACTGACTTCAAAAGATATCCATAACAAGTAACTGCAGTGAAACTGTTTCATCTCTGCCTCTGGGATATTATTAAGTCTATCAAGTAGCACTAACAGTAGGAACAAGGATTACAGAAGTTACTAGAGTGTAGCTGCCTGCCTGCCATATAAATATCAGAAAAAGCACAGATCTTGTTCATATATAAAGGTCATGTGTTTTATAACTCATCAAATTTAACCTGCTAAAAATGAGAAAGAAAACCTTTTTTCAGTCATTGGTTGCAAGGCAGAATTTATTAAATACACGTATGCAAAGCTATTAAAGGTTTTCCCCCAAAATTGAAATAGTACTATTTTCAAAAATATTGAGTTAAGTGCCCTTAGGTTACACTTGCTCACTTATTTTTAAAACTGATATTTTATTAAACTGAAAATTACTATAAAACAACATCATAGTTATTTTTAATCTGTTATTATTACAGTAAAAAGGATTAAATTGCCACATAATTTTCATCTCTACATGGTCTTATCTTTTTGCAAAGGCTTTAATAGTACTTAAATAGCAATTTCCTGCTATAAAAGGGATTGCTTATTTTAAACTAAATACAGATATGGGATCCATTAAATGGTAACCCGATATCCAGAAAGCTCTGATTTACAGGAAAGTCATCACCCACAGACTCAATTTTAATGAAATAATTCAAAAATGTTTTTCTCTAAAGCTGATCCCAAATCTACTCATAGTATAGTATTTTGCGCAGGGCCTTCTTTACCTCTTGTATTGGTTATTGTTTGCTTGGGATATAAACCTGTATGTTCAATGTGTGCACTCAATTATTGTACAGCACCATACAATATGTTGGTGCTTTATAAATAATAATAATAACAATAATTCAGCATCAATAACCAAAGCACTGCGTATCTTGACAGCGCTATATAAATAAATGATGATGATGATTATTATCACCTGATATTCCATTTGCCAGTAAATGGCTTCTTATCAGGTAGTCTGGAAATATGTTCAGGCAGAGAATATAATGAAATTCCATAGAATCAGGCAGCTAATGGGAAGTCTGGCAACTAACTGGCAGTTAGAGGAAAATGAGCAGAGTAATCTTAGCAGTGTTCTGAGCCTTTGAGGAGAGTCTGCTGAAGAACACCAGTCCAGGAATGGAAGTTGTAGCTGGTGAGCAAAAAGGCGATGGCAGACAATGGGAAGTGAACTGAGAAGAAGCTACACATTATGCTTGAAGTTGTAGTTATACAAGGGTCATTGAGCAGGAAGATGGTCAGAACATGGAGCAAAGCTAACAGAAGGTCAAAACAAGTTAATCTACACACTGAGCAATTCTGGAAGAAGGTCAACAAAGGCTAATCTACACATGGAACAAGAAAATCACTATGTAAACAAAATGACGTACAGGGAAAGTATATTTGAAAATTAAGGTCACAGAAAAGTAAACATAAACAAGAGCCAAAATAGGCATCAATGTTTCTTTGTTTAAACCAATAATGACGTAAAAGCCAGATTTACTTGTGTCTGGACAATATAAGATCACCTAATTGAAAGTGAGTTAAGCTAAAGTGTTCCAAAGTTTGTGCAATCCTCCAGTCCAATTCAGCCAACCACTGTGTTACCCATCCATAATATCAATACAAATACAATGCTCAGTTATAGATGGTTATGCTCTGCAGAATGAATAGCTACATGATTCTCACCCCTACTGAGTTGGTTTTATTCTCAGTCTAATTTTTATTTGTTAAAAGCATAACCGACTTCTCTGCACAGCCCAGGAAAATTAGACATTTAAGTGTTGTCACCAAAATATGCGTTACAATTAAATCTCTTTGTTATATTTTGCCAGAATGGGGGTGTTGGAAATAATCCCCACCATCATTGTGTTATACAAGTTATAGAAAGGCAAATAGGTAACAGCCCAGTTATTTGTCATGTCACCATGGGATAACTGTACTTTCTAATGGGAAGTGCACTGCAGACCCTAACTAATTTCTCCAATTTCTATTTTATTTATGTACCATCTGTGAATGATTCATGATTATGACAAGTATCACTCTCAGTTATAATCCAGAATTTATTAACATTAGGTATTATAATTGCTACTGCTAAATTGCAATTTTGAATGCCTCTTCTGTGGCTATGCCTTGTTCAGAACTATTCCAGCCACCAGTGCTAAATTATCCCAGCTATCCACTTTATTACTATGTATTTTGAAGGGGACCTGTTATGCAGACATAAACATCTTTATAATAAAATCATTCTTTATTTTAATTAAAATATCCATACCTGTTTTAAACGTATTGGAAAATCTTACATTTTTCCTTCCCCCCATGTCTCAGGCAATGCAAATTGCAAAAAATCCCTTTCATTTTCCATTCTGCACTTCCTAGATGTCACTGCACTCTTCACATATATCCTTTCTACTCACGCAACCCTTTTACAGGATGTATGCATTTAAGAAGAAATAATGTTATAATACACATGAGCCATGAATGACCTGTCAATGATATCCTTATAAATGGTGTTTAGTGATGTAATTGGTTATAATCGGAGCTTAGTGATGCAATTTCTGTCACATGACTCACAGAAACGTGTGTATTAGAGTAAATAAAGTACCCCCTTTGCAAAATAGGAGGATATTAAAAGTCACCTCGGAGTTCCAGCCTTGTGTTTTTATATGGTCATGGAACTCCTCGGTAACTTATAATATCTTTATTTTTTACAAGAGGTGGTACTTTACTCACTATATAATATCTTTCTTAGCATTTGCATTGGGATTAGTGATGGGCAAATTTGCGCCGTTTCGTTTCGCCGGAAAATTTGAGAATTCAGTGCGAAATTCGCCAAACGGAGGAAAATTCATGAAACAGTGCCGGCGTCTCTTTTTTTTCCAACACCGACGAAAATTTTTTTTGACACCAGCAAATTTTTTCAGGCTAATTTTCGCGGGCATTTTGCGAATTTATTCGCTGGCGGCGAATCGCACAAATTCACCCATCACTAATTGGGATTCATTAATACTTTCCATTCAACAAAATAAAATATTAGTACAGGTATGGGGATTTCCAGATAATGGATCTTTCTCATTAGCGATGAGCGCAAATTTTCGCCGCAAAAATTCCACCCTTACACTCCAATGGATAAAAAAAATTGTTGTGCGCCCAAAAAAATTGTCTGTTATCAAAAAATTGTTGCTGCCCATAGTCTTTGATGCATTTCGATTACTTTTTGCCATTTTGCAAAATTTCATTGAAGCGCAAAGGGTCAGATTCGCCCAACACTAAGCTTCTTATAGTAAGTCTAATAGAAAATCATATCAACATTAAGGGGCAGATATATCAAGGGTCGAATTTCAAGGGTTAATAAACCCTCGAATTTGACCCTCCAAGTAAAATCCTTTTTTTACTTAGATTTTAGCACAAATGCTTCAATGGAATGATCGAATAAAAAACGTTCAATCGAACGATAAAAACATTCGAATAGATTCTTATTCGATCAAAAAAAGCTTAGAAAAGTGCTGGGGAAGGTCCCCATAGGCTAACATTGCAGCTCAGCAGGTTTAAAGTGGCGAAGTATGAAGTCGAAGTATTTTTTAAAGACACAGTACTTCGACTATCGAATGGTCGAATATTCAAACGATTTTTACTTCGAATCATTCGAATTACTCGATTCGATCACATTCGATCGAATTTGACGCATTTGATGGTCGAAGTACCCAAAAAAATACTTCGAATTTGAATTGTTATTCATTTGAATTCTTCACTCGAGCTTAGTAAATCTGCCCCTAAATAAACCCAATAGGCTGGTTTTGCTGCTTCAAAAAAGGATTAATTGTATCTTAGTTGGGATCAAGTACAAGGTACTGTTATACAGTATTATTACAGAGAAAAAGGAAATCACTTTAATTCTTCAGATAAAATGCAGTCTATGGGAGACATCCTTTCCTAATTTGGAGCTTTCTGGATACTGGGTTTCCAGATAACAGATCCCATACCTGTAAATGTTCTTATAATCACTCTTCAGTATAATTTGATATGTAGTATTATATGAATATTCATAATATACACGTCAGTAATAATGAAAGTAGAATATGTATATATGAATAAAAAAAGGATGAAGCTAATAAGTAACAGGCCAGTTTTGAAGTCATGCTATCACCTGTCTGTCAGTGTGTAATTCAATGCTTTATTAAACCTCCAAATTTAACAGTGGCTAATATGCTGTGACAGAAATATAATTACCCATCTGATCAACGTTCCATGTGTCAGTACAGTATGAGTGAAATGATCCTCTGTTAGGTAGCTGTTAAGCATGCCATTTTGTATAAAAATGTCTTTCTGTGAAAGGTCACACAGGACAAGAAGTAGAAAAAGTATATTTAGAAACAGAAACAGCTACCTTTCATATGTCCCTATTGTTTATTGTGGTAACTGTGAATAATTTCAACCAGGAAAGTAGGAATGTTTGGTTCAGTATATACAGTACAGCATTTTATTATTTCATTTTTTTAAACCAACTGCAAGTGCTTTAAGCTGAGTTTTTTTCTTACTCCAGGGTACCAATAGAATCATTGAGTTTCGATCAAAATGACTGCTCCTTTGTTCTTTTCACTGCTGTGAGAAAAACATTCTACAAAATGCAGGTATGCAACCTGTTATCCAGAATGCTCTGGATCTAGTGTTTTCTGTAGAAGGTGTCTTCACGTAGTTTGTATCTCCATAGCTTAAGTCTGCTAATAAATCATTTAAACATTAATTAAACCCAATAGGATTGTATTGCCTGCAATAAGGGCTAATTATATATTATTCTGTGGTACCAGTAGACTCATTGGGTTTAGATCAAAATCACTGTTCTTTTATTCATTTTACAAAGTACAGGACCTGTTATCCAGAATGCTCTGGGTCTACGGTTTTTCAATAAGGGAACTTTCCGTAATGTAGATCTCCACACTTTAATGTGCAGGATTATAAAGGGTCGATTAGTAAATATGAATTCGAATTTTCAAACTGTATTTTTGGTCAAAACTCACAAATTCGAATTGGGAATAATCCAAACTCGATTTGAAATCGAAATTTTAGATTTATCAAACCTTTATAACAAGACTTGAAGAGGGCCTCCAACAAGTAGAATTTTTACTCAACACATTAGGGAAGTGACCCAGGTACACTGCCCTGAGCCCTCAGCACCCAAATAAATGTGGAGCAGGCACTCAAATAAAGGCAATCTTCCACCAGGTAGTTGAAGCAAAGTAAAAAGATGTATTGTGTGTCCTCAGTCTTATGCGTTTGTGTTACAAACACTTAGTAATTTGTGTAGCAGATTTACTTAAAGGACCAGTAATATCAAAATGTTTTGTAAAAAAATTAGTAGGTATAGAACAAACTAAAAACACCAAGACAAATTTAACTTTAAAATAGCAAAGCATTTATTAAGAAACTCTGCCTTCTACAGAAAAGGCGAAAGGGCAGCCGGGTTCCCAGAGGGAGTTCGGCATCAGTCAGCAGCAGTTCCCGGGGCAGCCAGCAAGAGAGGAGACTGGGCCAGGAGGTGCCGGTGCACAGGGGCAGCAGTAAGAGATCTACTCTACTGGCTCAAGGACCGATCCCAGTGTGCTGCTTTACTGCAACACTGATACAGTTCCACACTGCGATGGGGACCAGAGGCCGAACCGGTGCGCTACTTCCTCCTGCGCTGCCGCTGTTGGACACCAGGATGATAATAAGAAGCCCACTGACATCACCTTCCATGAACACTCACGCTGTCAGTAGAATATGGGAGAAGAAATTGAGCACCGCACAATGGATCGTTGTCGCCCTTTTGCCTTTTCTGTAAAGGACAGGAAGCAGAGTTTCTGTAAGTTATTTCTTAATAAATGCTTTGCTATTTTAAAGTTTCATTTGTCTTGGTGTTTTTATTTTGTTCTATACTAACAAATTTTTTACAATTTTTTTTTGATGTTACTGGTCCTTTGAGGGCGAAGTGGCAGTTGCTAGCAAACATTCACCAGAAATCCCATCCGCAGGCACATCGCCAATTCACTAACAGGCATAGAGGACAATTTGCTAGCAAAAGAGACCGCTGTGTAGTTTTGCACCCTATCTCCAGGCGAACAATTGTTACTCTGCAAATTCGCAAATTTTACAGCGTTTCCTTTGCCACCTTAGACCTGGTGAACTGATAAAATGAAGCTACAATCTCCTCAATCTTATGTCAGTGACATCATATCATGTATGCCAGAAAGTCATAAAAGTTCTAAAGAACCAAATATTAAAGATTTTTTTTAACCAATTTGAGTGGCACGACACATTTTTTGTAGGGTGGGCTAATGTCTAGGGCATTAGAGGAACCTTTTTTGTCTTTATTATTAGTGATGGGCGAAAAAAACTGTGAAACACCAGCGACATTTGACATGCATTAAATTTGCATTAAAGGTGTTCGTTAATTGACACCGGCATCTGAATTGGAGATATTTATTAAATTACACATATTTGTTATCTCTACCTGTTGTAATGTTTCTAATACCCAATAAAAACACTTTAGAAAACAGACAAAAGCAAAATGAGAGAAATGTCAAATTAGAAATGCTGGTTTTTAAAAAGAATTTATAAGGGAAAATAAGTGATATTACACACACACGCACACACACACGCACACACACACTTATATATGTGTATATATATATATATATATATATATGTAAAATTATATTATACAATGAAGAAAATGCATTCTTTATGAGAAGTCAAAGCATCAGTTGTAAAGTGGATTTGCTTTGGTTGCCTGACATAGACAATAAGTATATGGATGAAATGTCACTAATGGAATGGCAGGAAATGCTATCATAGGGACATCAATGGAAAAATCACTTGGTCTAGACATTTTGATAATACTCTCTTATAGGAAGCTCTTTGAAAATTCTAAGAAAAATATACACCTTTATGCAAATTTTACTACTTAATCTAACAAAGGTGACAGGCCATTCTAAAGAACTTTACAGGGCCCCTTATTATAGTCATGCAAAGCTTGACATACATCGACAAAAGTATAATAACTACAGGCCAATCTTATGGGAAAATACATATGTAAAAAGAATGAGAAGACTCTCTTGTCGGACTGTCAAAGATATTGCTGAATCTTATGAATAAAGAATGGATGTCTTCCAACCAGTCAACCATAACATAATGTTAAAGTCATATTTTAAAGTCCATTTTATATAGAACAAAAATCAGCCTCCTAATAATTTGAAATTTTTGTATTTATGGCCTTGTGTTGTTGTATATCGGTATCCATAATCATTATATTGCCATGAAGATAATAATTACTCTTTCTTATCATAGTAATTTTGCTATTTGAAGTTAATTAAACATTAAAGCTATACATTTTCTTTTAATAAAGCTAGTTGTTAAACTATTTGGAATGTAGTTTTGTACATAATAGTGGATCTTCTTTTCCCTTTATTGTTCTAAAATATATGGACTTCTGAACAGCTTTTATATATATTTCTTTGATTTGGTTTAAGGGCATGTCTTTCATAGACTAAAGGGAAACAGTTTAGAAATTCTAGAAACCAATTCTAAACTCAAATTAAAGACAGAATACTTAAGCAACAGTATATACTGTAGTTCATATCATATTAACTGGCATATTAAAGGAGGACTATCCAGAAATTGAAATGTAATATAAGCTTCATCATACTGAAATATGAAACTTTCTAAATACAATCAATTTAAAATTCTGTATCATTTCTTAACTAATCAAGTTTATCTTCCTTATCCCCCTCTCAGCTTCTGTTTCTCTTCATTCTGTCTTCATGCAGGAGCTGGGAGTCAGATTTTCATGGACAGTTTGATCCAAAAGATCTTATAGCAGATGTATTATAGCTAACTCAAATAACTGATTCCAGTACAAACAAAATCTAATAACGGATTTTGGCATAAATTCAGAATGTAGAGAGACAGGATTGCTGATGAATTGAATAGGGTGAGCTCTAATACATCTTCTAGGCAAATGAAGCTAAAATAAAAATATATATTGGATTTTATTGTCATTCAAAATCAGACTCCCAACTCTTGCATGAAGAGAGAATTTTTATTTCAATTACTAGTTGTTACTTTTAATTAAACAACAAATTTTCTTATTTTTTTTTTATTATTAAGCACTCATGGATGATCGTTTTTTGTTTTGTTTTCACCATTCAAACCTACTACCCTTTGTCTTTAATCAGGAGTGAAACAGTGATTTTCTAAATAAAAGTCCTGTAATTTTCCATTTCTAAACTGTTTAGCCAAAAAAAAAAGGAACAGCAAAACTATAAATATAAAACACATAAAACTATAAAATACATGCACTATTGCTTGATCCATTGCCCTGTATACTGCCTCTTTAAGATCTTTCTAAACTAAAATGGTCCCACCCTAGTTTTACTAAAGCATATGACAAATTTTTGTATTTGTATTAACATTATTAACATTAATGCAAAATTAAAGCTCAAGGTCACTGAACACACTGAGCATTTTAGGCTGTGTAAAAAGGGGCTTGGAACTAAAAACATAAAAATTCAATTACAAAAGCAAGAGCAGTGGGCAAACTGCAGTTTCAGATGCAATTTGCTATTTTTACCCAGATTGCAGAGCTATTCCCCACAATTCTGGCATAATTAGAGCTGTGAAGGGGAATTGAACCTTATGCAAAAGTATGATGTTAAGTAAATGAGCCCTGTAGTATGCAAGTTACTAAAGCTAACACCTGCAGTAAGCTATTTTTCAAATCAGTGCATGGTTGCTATGGTAACTTGGACTCTATCAACCAGATTGCTTAAATTGCAAACTGGAGAGCAGCTGCACAAAGAGCTAATAACTCAAAAACCACAAACAAAAAAAAAATGAAAATCAATTGCAATTTAACATAGTAATTTAGGTTGAAAAAAAGACACGTCCATCAAGTTCAACCGTTTAACTATATTTTAACCTGTCAAACTGCTAGTTGATCCAGAGGACTTAAATAAATCACATTTGAAGCCTCACAGGGGGTAAAAATTCTTTCCTGACTCCAAAATCGGACTAGTCCCTGGATCAACTTTTACTATGAGCTATCTTCCATAATCCTGTATTCCTTCACTTTCTAGGAAGCCATCCAACCCCTTCTTAAACTATCTTAACTATGTATCAGCCTGCATGACTGATTCTGCTCATAATGCCACTAGGACAAAAAATTTAAAGTGATCCCTTAACAATCCTTCAAATAATTTGCCCACCACAGATGTCAAACTTACTGGCCTATATTTGCCAGGCTGAGATCATAATCCCTTTTTAAATATTGGAATTATATTAGCTTTACTCCAATTCATAGGTGCCATACCAGATGAAAAAGAATCTGAGAAAATCAGAAATAGGGGTCGGTCTAAAACTGAACTATGTTCTCTGGGGGTGTATGCAATCTGGTCCTGGCACTTTGTTTGCTATGAAGTGAGCCTGGGAACTTTGACTCCTCTATTGTATAAACTGAAGAAAAGAACTGATTTAGCACATTTGCCTTTTCTAGCACAAACATACTGGTACCATAATTTAAAGGAGAAACATTCTCAACCTGCATATTTTTACTTTTTTTAAATATTTTTTATTAACGTAGTAAAAAACTTTTTGGGGTTAGTCTTAGCCTCAGCCGCATACCAATCCTCATTTACTTTCTTGCCTTCTGGATTACGGTTTTAGAACATTTATTATAGTTTTTATATTCATTAAATGCAGCTTCTGTCCCAACAGACTTGTAGTTTTTAAATGCCTTTCTCTTCTTTTCTATTAACTTCTTTACTTCTATATTAAGCCACACAGGGTGATTCTTAGTGCTTCTACATTTACTCCTTAAAGCAGAAGGAAAGGCTAAAACAAAGTAAGCTCTATATAAATACACCAGTAAACTCTCAAAGTAATGCTGCTCTGCGTCCTCTGTCAAATGAAACACGGCATTTCTTTTCTTGTATACATACAATATACATGTGTATACATGGACTGCTGCATCATCCTTCCTTCTCTCAACTTTAACCTCCAGGGCTTGGCCTTGAGTAAGCTCAGTTTGCTCCTCTCTCCCCCTCCCTTTTCCCCCTCCCTGCTGTAATCTGATTTTAGAGCTATAAGTGAGCAGGGAGAGACTCAGAAAGGAAGTGATGTCACACCAAGCTATTATGGCAGCTGCTAACCTAAACAAATAGAGAGAGCTTCTAAAGCTGTTTATTCAGGTATGGTAATGCATTCTGCAGAATAAATATGGTCTCATAGCTTGCACTATTGTGGCTAATCTATTGGCAATAAACAGCTTCGGCAGCTTTCCTTCTCCTTTAAAACATTTGAGAACATGTATTGTGCTTACAACTGCCATAGGATTAAAGTTTGGACTGGTGAATATGTAATAAATAGTCTGTTATTGTTTGTGTCTATCTTGTTGTGTCTTATATAGGGTTATATAATAAGTCAGCATTAAAAAAAAAAAAAAAACTTAATTTCATATAGATATATATATTGGAAGCTATATAACTCGATCAATGCAGTAATTGTGGACAAAACAGCCACACATATTCCTTACAAGAAAAGTAGAGGAGAAAATCATACAGTATGTGAATTATTCCCCTGTTTCTTGAAGAATCAATAACTGTTTTCATAGCCTATAATGCTGAGACCAGGAGAAAAGTATGATTTGTTTTGCAAAATGGAAAACTGGAGGCAGTTTTGTATGGATTATTCCTCTGTTTATTGGTCACCTATTATATGGTATATCAACTTACATGCATTGTCCTTTTAACAACATTAGAGTTGTATGAATTATGCTTATATTGATTTTTAAATATCATTAATGTATATATGTATATACATTAATGTGCACATACATGTGAATTACTGGTGTGATTGATTTGGTGTAGGGTCATGGAACTAAATATATATTTTTGTAGTAAGCAGAGTGCAATTTTTTATAGCTCTTTTAGGTCCTTTTTACTCCCGTGCTTCTTCCTGTTACAGTTAGAGCTACATAGTTTCTGGCCAGGTGATCTCTGAGGCAGCACAGAGACCATCACAAATTGGTGGATCAATGGAAAACATGTAAAAGGGCAATATTTAGTGATATGCAGGGCTGATCCTATCAAATGTGGGGCCCAATTGGGACCATGTTGGCGGGCCCCTAGACAAAGAGTTTCTGGCTACTGACACACCAAGTATTTAGGAAAATAAGGGCATACAGGCACAAAATAGAAAGGAAAGGGGCAGACAAGGTAAGAGAGTGAGAGGGATGAAATAGGAGAGTGGACTGGGCCAATTAGTTTGGGGCAGGCCAGGCAGCATCATGTGCTGAGGGAAATATTATCTGTGGTGCGGGGCCCCCAGAGGTGCGGGGCCCTATTGGGCCCAATTGGTCCAATAGGCCTAAGGCCGGCCCTGGTGATATGTATATGGCGATTTGGTAAAATTATCTGTTGGTTAAGTATTCATTCTGAAGGAATATTTTACCTTTAAAAGAAGCAGACAGAATGCAGATTTCTGTTTGAACATAAATAATGTGCTTTCTTTTGGAAATACAGACCAACAAAACTGAATTATTTTGCCGGCCAACTTTCATGAATAATTGCCTACATTGACACTGGAATGTTGTCAAAAAGACAATGAATTACATAAATACACAGTCGGAGAACTTAAAAGCTACGGAAAGAAGTAAAAAATGAAATGCAGTTAAAGGTTCTGGTCACTGTTGTTGAAGTCACAGTCTGGAGCGGATCCACTTGGAAACAACTTTGGCTGCAGATTTCTCCAAGACCATATGAAATATGAACAATCACTTAAATTCTAAGAAGAAAAAATTGAAGACACCTGTTCAAATCTGCAAAAAGCATCAATCATATGTATAAATGTAAGAATACTTGGACACTGATAACTCCAACTCTATTGAACCCTCAAACAATCGTTAGAAAATAATGTGAAATAACTGCCATTTTTATTTAAAAGTGTTTATTCAAAGTAAAATGGATACATAATGAAAGTAAGCTCTAAATTTGGCTTTTGTTGAATATATGAACTGTGTGTTTTTTTAAGTTAAAAAGCCGTTTGTAAGGATGGTAAAAAGTAATAAGTAAGGAAATAAATTGTAATGGAATGTGCACAGGCTGATGAAATGGTTCTAAGTGAAATGGACCTTTAGCAACAATGTGCAACCGTATAAAGAATATCTACATTGTTTAAGGGCTTTAATATTACAGAAGCCCTATCTATGTTTATGTGGCCAATTTCTTCCAAAAACAGCACCTGGTCAGCTTCTTAAACATATATTGATGGGGTTGGGGTAGGGTTTTGATCTGATTGGGGGTGAATACTAAGGATGTGAATGTTTTTTGCACAGCTAAACAAAACACATGGTGACATTTTATAACGCATTTTTGAAAATTTTCACTGCTGCCTAAAAGGTGAATTTCACTGCAAAACTTTACAAAGCAAACTGTTTGCTCACCCCTATATGTCAATATTGCATAATTAGTGATTTCTTAATAGTAATAAAACATTTTCAGCTATCTATTACATCTGGCTTGCTATAATACACTATAAAACACCTGCTCTGAAACACCTTGACTCAAATATTTTTTTTTATAAAATCTGACTTTTACAAAATCACAAATTTTCCAGAATTTATTCAACCCCGAGGATGGAAAAGTCCGAATCTAAAAATCCGGCATCTCAGACCTGTCGAGTTTGCATATAAATGAATGGGAGAAGTCCCAATGATTTTTTGATATGTGCTGGGTTTCATGCACTACCCCGAAATTTTCTGGTGAAAATTCTGAAAAAATCTTGAAAATCAGATGGAAAAATCCGAAAAAAACGCAAAGCACATTTTCAGGAAAATGTAATAATAAATAAGTGTAAAAAACCAGAGTAGATTTGATCCGAGTTTGTAGTAGAAAATATTGAGATACATTCGGACTTTGATAAATAACCCCCTTAGCTTTACCAATACAGATAGCTGTTGCCTCACCTACTTTGTGTTAAAAACATGAGAGATGAATGCTACAAGGCATATTATTGTTTATCTTTCTTGAGCCAGTTGATGTAAAAATCTAAGCAACTACAAAATATAACTATTTGTTAAACATGATGACAATATAAGTCTCTATTTCTGTTTAGTGCTTCAGAGAGAAATCTTTACTAGGTCATAAATGCTTTTTGCATGTATCACAATAGCTTACTCTGGGAATCTAGCCATGTTATAATTTGTATATATTGTGCTATGTACAAGAAAGAGAAATTCAGCTGGCTAGAGACAAGCCAAAATGACTCTGAATAGGATGTACTGAATATGCATTACCTCATTCTTTGGTAAAGTGTATGGACATTTATGGCTTCAAAACTGCATATAAAATGATTACTGAAAGATACAATTTATTTATTTAAATAGATTACTTTACAGAATATGCTCTGCCTCACATATGACTGCATTATACATTTCTCAACCATCAATACAGATAACAATTTTCTCTCCAAAAACAGTACATCAATGTAGTCTCAAATTTCTCTAAAAGCATTTGTTAGTGTCAGGACAGAAGAGTTCAACATTGTATAAACATTGCATCTCTGGAACTATGATTACTGGTTCATATAGCTGGTTACATACAAAGGTAATTTTCTGAGTGCCAAATCACCCAGAAATGCCTGCATTGACAACTGAGATTATTTGTGCAAGGCCCTTTCATCTGATTGTGGCATTTGCAAGAGCTCTTTCAGAACAGGTGGTCTTAATTATCCCAGTAAAGTTAATGGCCAAACCATTGTCAAGAAAACTGCCAGGTCCTTTAAAAGACAGAAGGTAGACACCAAGAAACAATTCTGTGGCTTATCACATGAACACTCCATTGATGACAACTTTCTAACTGGAGGTCTTAACTTCAAAATGTATTAGGCAGTCATTTGCCCAGCCATGATTTGTGAGGACAGGGCTGAAAACTGCATTTTTGCAGGGCTTAGACTCAACTCCTTGTAAAAGCATGTCTGGAGAAAGTTTAGATGTCACTCACAGAAGGAAAGAAGGGATTAGTAGATTTGTTTCTTTCAAAC
The DNA here is from genome assembly GCA_038501925.1 of Xenopus petersii. Taxonomy (NCBI): domain Eukaryota; kingdom Metazoa; phylum Chordata; class Amphibia; order Anura; family Pipidae; genus Xenopus; species Xenopus petersii. The sequence goes on from CM076680.1 coordinate 84,105,823, forward strand.
TGAATGAACTTTTCTCACATGCGATGGTAAGCAGCATTCGTAGACCTTTTCATGGCTTTTAACAGGACAAAAATTGCTGTCCAGGAAATTCCTCTCTTGTCCGTTCAATCTCCAAGTCATTACATTGAGTAGGGGCAGATGTAATATTGTGCCTTGCTTCAAGAGATCTATCTTGCATTTCAGTCTCAATGGTTGGGCCCCTCAAAGAAAACCTATTAAATAAACTAGTGTGGGCACCAAACTGAATGGATCCAGCACTGCATGAAAAGGTGAAAGTATGGGTCACTTTCAGTTGCATCACCACTGAGTGGACCACAATGGAACTTAGACTGCTAACACCAAGACGTTGAGGGGATACCCCATGCAGGGCTTCACATTGTGGAAGGGCTAACCATGACCCAGAGAAACTACAAAGAAAATGGGGGTGGGGTAGGGGTGGTATCTAATCCTTTAGCAATTAGTCACTTGTTAACCCTATGACTATGCCTATGACTACGCGTGTTAACACACAAAACACGTTAGGAGGAGAAATGTTAGGGAAATAAAGTTACTTTTTAATCCACCGCTGGCCTCTGGTTTGTGAAAGTGCACGCAGCAGTTTTGAAGCACTTGTTAAACCTGCCCATTTTCACAAGGGAAGGAATTAATCTACTACTTGCTGCCATGAAGGAACCAAGGAAAGGTCCCCTGTGTATAACCGAAACATCGATTTACACCATTAAAGTTTTGCAAATAAATGAATCCCATGGTTGCTCCGTGTTCCTGGGCTATTTTGACTTTTTTAGGGGTCTCTCTCTCTCTCATTACTTCTGAAGATTTGGTCTGAATAATTTTGCAGCTGTATGACAAATTACCTTTCTGTATCAATAAATAAGTTAGTCAGTTATGAAAAAAAAACCTTTTTCCTCTAAAGCAAATTGGGTATGATTTTGTTTTTATGCCCCGTTGTGCTACTCATTTTATTAAGTAGGATTAGTGCTGTGCAGCAATATGGCAAAATTCAAGCAAACTGCACATAATTATAAAATCACCTGGAAACACACACATTTTGAACTTGCATTAGGTTTTTTTTACTCAGAGAATGTTCCAGGTGAATTAAGAATGGATTCCATTTAGGCACATATAACACATTTAAATGCAGAGATGATAAAATGATAGTATCTAATAACAGTTAAATCTTGCACCCTGTGGGCAATACATATTAAAGGTTGAAAAGAATCAAAACATAAAAGTATTCTCATTAAAGTACAGTATAATCTGCCACAATGAATTTAGCTAAACTTTTTCTGCATACGTTGGTTGGATTACAACACACAACAGGTGAAGTCCCAAAATCCTATGGTTTTTAGGAATATGAAAAATAATCATTTACAAAAAAGACATGTAAGGTGATGTATGCTCAGTGTACCCAGGGAAGACACTTTATATGAGGGAATTAAAAATAAAAAAAAACACAATTGTTTCCTTTTTAACCACCTGCTTCTACATAGAATGTCATTAGAATAATTGAGTATAGAAGTGAGTCTAATCAACTTTCTACACTATATAATCAGAATGAATGAGTGTTGAGGGAACATTATTAATTAAGTGATTTTAACCGCAATAACCTTAAAGACCTTAGTATGTTATGGATAGGGTACAAAGGGAGGTTTGAAAGTGAATTCTCTTGAATTATACTAGCCGGTATCTTAGTGATGAGTGAAATCTTTCGCTAGGTATGGATTCACAGAAAAAGAATCCACATTTTGGCACCAAATATTGTTGCAAAACCACAGCAATATTTTGTTGTGAAATAATGCCCATTTACTTCAATGCCGTTTGTGAGAAAAAAGTTGCTGTGAAAGAAATGGCTACTGACTGAAAAAATGCAAATTGATTTTAATGCATTTTGAAAATGATCACATTTTATCTTTTTTTTTTGGCTAGGATTTGTTCATTGCTATGTAGATGCTCTACTGAGATGATGTTACACAATTTTAAAAAGTGTAAGATATATTAGGAGGCTTTCTTGTCTTCCAGTTTTGTGGCTTAAGAGCACTGGATGTATAATGCTACTTTTACTTAGGATGTATACTTTTCCCTGCATATCTTCATACGTCTGCATGGAAAGAAGATAAAAGATGTACTTCTGAGCTGAATTTCCACATAAAGAGCCAGATTCAAATAAATGAAAAAATGTAAGTTTATGGTTCATCACATGAAAACTCACAGTCGATATTACATTTGTGGAGAAAATACTTTTTTTTCTCATTGAATTGCATCTGGCTCTATGGGAATTGAATAAGGAGATAAGCTTTTCTCCTGTAACTGAGTCTCACCCATAAGTTTTCACATGATAAACCATAAAATTAAATTTGAATGAATGGGCAAGATTTAATTTGAGGAAAAACATCCTCCTAATTCAGTTAGGGGAAAAGTGGTTTCTTTGGAATTTCTACTAAAATACACCTGGGGCAGATTTATCAAGAGTCGAATTTTGAATTTGAAAAACTTCTAAATTCTTATTCAAAAAGACCAACCGAAATGTATTTAGAAAAAAGTTTTGTTGGCCTAATAGGTCCGTTTTTAATCAAAAAGGTCCATTTTCGATAAAATTTGAATTGTACGAATCAAAGTAATAGCACATTAGATCGAATTCAATTCAAAGTTTTTCCAAAAAAAACTTTCGCTTTTTCAAAGTTTCAAACTAATTGACTACAGATAGGTTCTAGGAGGTCCCTCATAGACTAAAACCGCAATTTGGCAGGTTTTAGATGGTGAATGGTCGAAGTCGAGACAGTACATTTGGACTATTCCCTAGTCCAAGTACACAAAGGGGCCGATTCACTAACGTCGAGTGAAGGATTCGAAGTTAAAAAACTTCGAATTTCGAAGTTTTTTTTGGGCTACTTCGACCATCGAATGGGCTACTTCGACCTTCGACTACGACTATCGAAGGATTCGAACTAAAAATCGTTCGACTATTCGACCATTCGATAGTCGAAGTACTGTCTCTTTAAAAAAAACTTCGACCCCCTAGTTCGGCAGATAAAAGCTACCGAAGTCAATGTTAGCCTATGGGGAAGGTCCCCATAGGCTTGCCTAAGTTTTTTTGATCGAAGGATATTCATTCGATCATTGGATTAAAATCCTTCGAATCGTTCGATTCGAAGGATTTAATCGTTCGATCGAATGAATAATCCTTCGATCGTTCGATCGAATTTTCGGCGCTAAATCCTTCGACTTCGATATTCGAAGTCGAAGGATTTCAATTCCTAGTCGAATATCGAGGGTTAATTAACCCTCGATATTCGACCCATAGTAAATCTGCCCCAAATATTAGCTCAAAATTCTAATTTTTTTTAATTAGAATTTTGACTTCGACCTTTGTTAAATCTGGCCCTACATTAGATTTTCGAATTTTTTTCAAATTGATAAATCTGCCCCCAAGTCTTATCCAAAAAAGCAAATCAGAATTTGTTTCCACATCTGCATATAAGAATGAGGATGCAGGCACAACTCTACAGTAACTTTTGTAGTTTGAGAATACAATCACAGTTATTGCTAACAAATAGATCTCATGCTTGCTATCTCTTCATTTTTGATACTTTGAGGAACCAGCAATTGTATAAGTATTCCCCTTCTTTACTTTTATCATGATTTTTGAATCATGTTTTTTGCCATAACTGTAACATTATTATACATATACTCAGTACAATATTTAGTAGAGCAAACATTCATATTTTATTTCCGTCGCCTTCACTGAAAAGGTAGGACTGTAACTTTTAAACAAATAGTTTTTTCTTTCATTTTAAATTGTTTTAAAAACAAGCAGGACATTGCTTGTGGAAACAAGTTCACATTTTAACCCATTCAGTGCTAGCTGTTTTTCCACGCGCTTGCACCATCATTACCAGGTGATGCACTCATTAGGGTAATTAGCAGTTTTGTTGTAGAGAAACCTCTACAAAATGTAAATTAGGCTTTGATTTAATATTCACCTTTATATTCAAATGGTAATATTTCTTGAGTTGTAACTACAAATTGTGCAAAACATTGTATAAAAATGTAAATAAAAATATGAATGAAATTATATTGTGATGGTCTTAACAGAAAAACGGAATTTACTGAGAGTTTTGTAGAATTTTGATAGTCAATAAAAGAGCACCATCTCCTTTTGACCTCAGATAACGGCATAAATAAAAAAATCACACCTTTAATTTAGATTTTAAAACTCCAAACTGCAAAGCTTTTAAGTGTCCTATAATCATTAATTGAAACTTTGAAACAGAGTTTTCTGTTTCCCTAATCATGAGGGTGCCCCTTAGTGCGCATTTCTGCCAGGGGGTCTGGCTATACTCTGCACTTCATGCCAACCATAGGGCAGGTGGGAAGTGCAGGGTCCTGTTGTAGCCTTTGCCTGATGCTCTTACCTAGCTCCTAACTTGCATGTCTGGCACTGATGTATTCATGGGTGTGATCTCTGTGCTGTCGCAGAAACCTCTGGCAACTTATTTTATCTGGTAGGCAGGGGTCATCATATCATATATTTTTGTGTGAGGGGGGCAGAGTACATGGAATTAATTTAAAAAAAATGACATCAGTGACTTCTGTGCCCAAGATTTCCAAGAAATTATCTTAGCTTTTGTGTTTTGATTCAAGTAGATGTCATTTAAAAAAAAAATGTAAATATAGAGATTTAGGCAATATAGAAAAAAACTGTGTGACATATGTTATATGTATTATATATTTAAATAGCAGCACCTCTGTGACTTAAACTTCCAATGCAGTAACCAACATGCAGCCAATTTCTATTTCTTGAAATGTTTTGTGTCTCCTTTGCCTTGCTGCCCTGTCAGGAAGCCTTTTTGTTGGAGATTCATTCTGAACAATGTAATGACAGCTTAAAATAATTAAGATGTATTTCAAGCTGAAAAGGGCAGCTAGCAGCTAGTACCTGAATAAGTTGTACTGCATCAGAGTGATAAATTAACAGAGACCTAGGATCATAAACAGAAGAATAGAGAATAAAGGTATAGAAGACAATTTGTTAAAATGGATGGAACAACATACTGTATATAAAAAGGTTAAAAATGCCCATGCAAATGTTTCATTTTAAACATTATTAGGGGAATGTAATAAAAGTCGCAAAGAGCAAAACAATTCGCACCAATAAGACTAAAAATCCACATCTCGCAATGTAATATTGTTCCTTAAGCTGTTACTGCATTGCGAATTTTAATTGCGCACTCATAAGAAGTGCTTGAAGGTGTCGTAATCTTTTGGAGCAAACATAACGACTTTTTCAGTAAGAAGTTTTATTACATTGACTGCGCATTGGCGCAAACTATAAAATTCGCAAACGGTCTTTCACTGTCGGAAGTGGTCGCTAAACAGTTTCCGGGCTCGCAAAAGCTATATTAAATTCGCACAAAGCAAAATTTGTTCGCACAAAGGCATAACTTTTCGCATTGCGAATAGTTTTTCCATTAGCGACTTTTATTACATTCCCCCGTATGTTTGATTGTACCCATCTATTATTTTTGTTAACTTGTTGTTATATGCAATAATGTATATATCTTTTTAAATGCAAGATTTCATGGATTGTATGTATTGAAGAAAGCATTAAAAAATAAAAGTAAACAAATAAATCTTAAAACAGAAACCTGCAGAAACTAACTCCAATGAAACTCAAGTAGAGAAAAGAGTTAAAGGAAAACAACCACACTCATGATAAAGTCATAGAACTTCAATTGTATAAAGTATACAATATTACAACTTTCACTTACCTGTATTTCAGTGAAGCCGCTTCTTTTTTCCTTCAAAAATAAAGCATTAACGCTCCACATTTCTAAATTTTTGTATAGATTATTTGTCATGATAGAGGCCTGTAAGAGTTAATAAAACAGACCAAGGTATCATGATCTGTACCAGTGTCAGGTATGCTGCCGCCGGGAGCGGATAGCAACGCGTCTTCTCCTGGCGGCGCAGGATCCAAAATAGCGGGACCCATGCTGCCCACGTGGTTACAGCGCCGGCGCAGTGATGCAGGCGCGATGATATCATCATGCGGCGCCAAGTTCAAATAAAAAGGCGCCTGAAACACTGTATCCTTGCCCAAGTATAGTTTTTAGTGCTACTTGAACCTGGGTGTTTCTTTCTACTGATTATTCCTGTTGCTGACTCCTGTTTGTTCTGGATTTTTGACCCTTCGCTGCCTGCCTTGTGAACTCTTGCCTGAAACTTGACAACGACCCCTGTTTAACCCTTTGGCTACCTCGACTTGGACTACTGCTCCTGGGCTTCCTCCTTGGTCCGGAGTTCTCCCTTGGGAGCCGCAAGGCCCCTGACAACCAGAAGCAGTTTACAGGTTTCTGCTCAGTAAAGTCTGGAAAAGTGATCACAACCTATGATGCCCCGCTCTAAACCATGGCTGATAACTTACTGATAAGAGCCATTCCATGTGGGGGAGTGAAAAGCCCATGAAGAGGGGACTTAAAGAGATACTGACACCATAAATTAAACTCTTTTTGCATCTGTCATAGCAATGCCTTTGAAAGCTACTTATAACGTTGCCATAAAGTATTTGCACAATGCTTTTACGTTACCCGTCTGATGCCCCATGTTACTATATGTAGGGGGCTGCCATATTGGTGCAGCAGGAGTCCAGTATTAGTATTAGAAACTTTAACTGACAGGATTAGATGGGACAGTCAGGTTGGCAAAACAGTCAACTTCAACTAACCATTACTTACCAAAAAAAACCTCTCAGCAAAAAACGATCAACATGACCTATAGGTAACTTTTAATGTACATTCATATTTTAAAAAGTCATTTTTTTGTGGCAGTATCACTTTAAGAGTTCCCAGCAAGACCCCTCATTAGCTTTAAAAGGAGTCCAAACATGACCAGGTTTACCAGATGGGAATATCTGGCTGGGGCAGGTCAAACATTATTGATGTGTAGTATCTAAGAAATCAGTGGGAGGAGCTATAGCTAATGAATATGAGTTCACTTCTCCACTATGTTCCTGTTAGGAGTTATGGTTATTATATTCTTGGTTCAGTTCCTACTCACAAGAGGTCATAAAAAAACTCAATCTGTGTCCTGCTAGGCCATGACCCCTTGAATTCCAGTGGCAGTGGGGGTTGTCTAGGTACCTGATGCCGCTGCAAACTGTAATACATAGTCAAATATTTTGGCTAAATATTGGATTTACTTGTTTCTCAAGTCCTGAGATTGGTGGCAGAAAGTTCTTTGTATGAGTTTGTGGGTGCTGGTTGGTGTTTGGGTGCATTTGTGTTAGTCTAACCTGTATGCAAGATGAGTGAGCCCTGCAACTGGAATTGCCATAACTGTGACACTATTGTACTTCAGTATGTTACCTGTCATTCAGAAATTTGTTAAAACCTAAAATAAATGTTGCCAAAATAGACTTTTGAAGGTATTGTGTATATCTACATATAAACGGAAGAAGAATATATTTGATATATCTGCATCTATAAATACCGTATATACTTGAGTATAAGCCGAGTTTTTCAGCATCCAAAATGTGCTGAAAAAGTCTACCTCGGCTTATACTCGGGTCAGCGGTACCCGACCCGAGTAGCGGAGTTGCAGTCACTTTTAATCATTCCTATACCAACAGTTCACTTGGGGAGAGACTGCAATATCCCACAATGCCCTCTGTTGGTTATATGAAAGAATAACAGTGCGCCCTCTGTTGGTTATATGAAAGAATAACAGTGACTGCAATATCACACAGCACCCTCTGTTGGTTATATGAAAGAATAACAGTGACTGCAATATCACACAGCACCCTCTGTTGGTTATATTAAAGAATAACAGTGACTGCAATATCACACAGCGCCCTCTGTTGGTTATATGAAGGATTAACAGTGATGGCAATATCACACAGCGCCCTCTGTTGGTTATATGAAGGATTAACAGTGATGGCAATATCACACAGTGCCCTCTGTTGTTTATATGAAAGAATAACAGTGATTGAAATATCACACAGCACCCTCTGTTGGTTATATGAAAGAATAACAGTGACGGCAATATCACACAGCACCCTCTGTTGGTTATATGAAGGATTAACAGTGATGGCAATATCACACAGCGCCCTCTGTTGGTTATACGAAAGATTAACAGTGATGGCAATATCACACAGCACCCTCTGCACATGGTAGTGGGACAGTGGGACAATGCACACAGTAATCCATTTGGCAATTCTCTGTCACCATCAACTTTGCAAAGAAGTCCGGTTGATCACTGGGGGGGTCGCTTTGGCAGAATGTGCGCTGCTGGGAGACAGGGCTGTAGTTGTGTCTAGGCTTATACTAGAGTCAATAAGTTTTCCCAGTTTTGTAGGTAAAATTAGGTACCTCGGCTTATACTTGGGTCGGCTTATACTCGAGTATATACGGTAAGTTTATTTGCTTGCGTGTGTTGCATCTGTGATATGTCTGCCTAATGTGACTCTAGTTTGTTCATAGTTAATTAACTAAGGATGAAATCCATTTAATCAGGTTGCTAACATTTTGGTAAATAATTTAAGATCAAGCATTTATGGCGGGGAGGGAGCATATTTGTGGAACATCACTGTATCATCACAATGTTAGCCTAGCCTTGGCCTAGTTTTTTTTTTTTACACTATATAGGTAAAGAGTAAAGCCACCTGGGCCTGTGCTAGTTAAAACATTATCTGTCTCACACTGTGTGCCAAAAATAATAAACATCTTGTTTTAAATAAACTGGTATTCTGAGTGTTCGTGTTATACATGGAAACAGGTATTTGTAACGTGGAAGTTTACATGTCTAATTCATTTATCAGCTTTTTCCAAAAGGAGGCCATATAATTTGTTTCTCACTTTTTCAAGGTTTTATACAAAATGTATGAGCATGTTCCATTTCTAGTTTATTAAATACATTGTTTATACAAGAGTTACATTGCCATTAGAGTTTTCTTTTCTGTGTTCCTATTTTAATTAGTTGGCCTTGGATTGTGGCAATGTGTGCCACCTAGATAGTACTCATTGACAGCTCCTTAACCAGGTTTTCTAGAGAAACATGTAGTGTGTTAATTGTTTTAGGGAATGAGAGTAATGAGTCATTATTGTGTCTACACTTTGGCTTGGTGTGAACAGCAGTAAACCTATTGATGTATATGGGGAAAAAACTGGAACTGAATTAGTAGAAAAGTTTTTCCTCCTCAAATTGAATCTTGCCAACTAGTTGATAAACCATAAAATAAAGTTTTGTCATTGATTTGAATCTTGCCCAATACCTCATAGGAGGCATGTACTTTGTTACTAAGTGTCCTTGGGGAACAGTAGGAGGCTGTACACTGGCGCCAAATAAATTCGTAAATCTCCTTTTTTTTGCAGCTGAAATTTCGCTAGCGTCAAAATTTTTTGAACGCGCGTCTGAAAAGTCGATTGCATCAAAATTAGAGCGCATCAACACTATTCAGACGCCTATTGACTTTAATGCCAGCGTCAGCTTGGACGCGGGCATCAATTTCCGATTTTCATCCATTTTTCGTGAAAATATACAATTTTCACTTTTTTTTCGTGAAAATGTCAGATTTTCACTTTTTTTCTGTGAAAACGGACAAATTTCACGTTTTTTCCGCCCAACATTCAGATTTCACAATTTTTTTGCGGATTTCGGAAAATGGGAGAAATTCGCCCTTCAATAATTTTTAGTTATCTTTCTTAGAGTTTGCTGTTTCCCAATGCAAAACATGTTTAGGAGTAGCTTTCGGTGAAGGTATAACGATGTGGGGGGCGCAATAGTTTAGAAAAAAATATTGCCTCTGCTGGATCTGTAAGAGAGTGCATTACTCTGTTCTGCATTACTGAGAGTTTAATTGAAACCTCGTATCAATATTTCCAGCTGGATTGCTGTAGATTCTGTGGAATAGCAGAGGTCATTCATTTCTATAGTGTTATGGGAGAGTTACCTGGAAAGCTTTTTAATTTAGAGAGTTATATGTGACACTCAGAAGTGTGGCAAGATTTAGACAGTTATTTATTATTAAGTCTGAATGCTAAAAACTCCTAAAATTCGAGTTCTTTTTTACTATAAAATTAAATTTTTAGTGGAAAAAAACCTCAAATTATTCGAGATGTATTATAACCTGAGGCTACATAAAGTCAGAATCTGAAAATCCGCCATCTCAGACCTGCCAAGGTTGTATATAAGTCAGTGGGAGTTGTCCCTATCCTATTTGGAAGTTTCTGTGGTCTGTGCTGGAATTAGCACGAAATTCCCACTATTTCAGGCTTTTCAGGCAAAAGTATGAAAAATTCTGACTATTCAAGAAAAAGCACGAACAAATCAGACTGTTCGGGAAAAACTTCCCCCCCCCCGAACCAATTAGTTTGTGCTTTTTTTTATTAATAAACAAGGTCAAAGGTTTCTAGTTTGGTGTGACTTTTTTTATGTAAAAAATGAATGAATTCAATCTATCGTCAGCAGATCTGTTTTGTACTAGAAGTTTGTTGAAAAGTTGTTACATTAGGCCTGGGAGATCATTTGTATTTCTGGTATATTTCCAAGGCAATATTATTTCATAATTTTTAGTTATTCAAGTCTTTTGCTTATTATAAGAGAATTGTTACTGCATGTTGCAATGATTTTGCTAACTGTTGTAAGACTGCATAGGCCCCAGCAAGTTCATCCTTCTGTTATTTTGTGATCATTAACGTGCATGTCCTGTGCTGAAAGCTCCTTGTTTATTTCAGTCATAGTTGCCTTCAATACTTCCAGAAAAGAGTCTCTCAGTTTCTGAACTACGACATCTAAGCTTGAATCAAAGTCAGTTTTTGTGATGAAAGTGTCATGCCTCAGCCCTCTTGAATTCTGCACAACGATTTTTGTGAAAGTAGGCTCCTACCACTTTCTACATGTTTTGCTGTGATCTTTCACCATAATGTTGTTTCCAGTTGTGTTGGGCCGAGTGAGCTTCTGTTCATAGTGCATTAGCTTAGCAATTAAGTACCAACTATGTCAAGGGAGGCAGAGACTGCAGGAAATCCACGTTACATGCATTTTAAATGATTACATATTGTCAACTCAAGTAAACAAAAGAACATGGCAAATTACTTTAATGAATCAATAATTATTAATTATTTTCTATTTTGCTTTCTGAATCAGTGTTTAATCTATAGTTAATTTTTTATGCATTCCATGCTTTTTGGAAACAACTAATTTTGCCTCTCTATAAAAAGAAAATATTCTGTAAAATGTAATTATTAATTTAAAGTCATCTGATTTAATATTTTTCAAACTGTGGTAGGGTGGCATTTAGTTGATTTGATAAAAATGTCAATTAGAAAGAATTATGTTGCCTCTGCAAAAGCCATACCATTCATTAACAATATAAAATCTCTGTGTGTAAGGGAGAAGAATAAAATTAATTTTGAAATGGGATTAGCTGACAAAGGTATATCAAAATGTAAAAAAAAATATTAATATCGTTTTAATGGTAGTCTGAGAAGAGCAAGTGTCAATCATATGCACTGTCTGCTTGTATATCTCTTGAGAAAGCACATATGCACGAAACACGTAGAGGATCAAGATATTGGTGAGAGATCTCTGAATGCCACCCCTGGTCACCAACTGTACCTGAAGCCTGTTTGGATATTGTGCAGTGGTGTGAATTGGGACTATTTGGCTGAAGAAAATCTCTGGTAGCATTTATTCCTGGAAAGTGAATTGGTTTTAGCAGTGTTTAGCCTTTGAATTTATTTCACTTATTTTATTGTTGCATCATAATGACCAAGAAACTCAGTACATACAGGATCTAAAGTGTTATAGCATCTTATTTGGTATACTGGCTAATGATGCGATTTCAGTATATATGAGCTGTAAACCTCATTATTACTAATGCCCTTATTATTGGTGATTACTTTTTAACATTCTATTAACTGGTAATTTCTTTCTACTTGTACTAGAGGCATCATATTTATTTTGTTTGTTTGTTACCAAACTAAATTTACCATCCATCCCCAATTCCCAGGGATAGGCCCAGTTTCCCACAGCAAATTTCCCAACTTTAAAAGTCCCTGTGTAATGCTAGCAACATCCCTATGTAAAAAGGAACCTCATTAGGCGCATAAAACATCATTCAAGTTAGTTTCTGCCTTCCCATTGGCTAAATTTTGGCACAAGGGAGAATGGGGCTGGACCTCTGGGAGATATATATACCGGTAGTTGTCCTGTACCCAAAAGTGCACAGTTGATGGACACCAGAGAGGAGGGTGGTATGTGTAGACTGAGATGCAGAAAGGTGGCCATGAGATTCCAACTGTAACTGCGTAGAACAGAGAAAAGCAGAGAGAAAAGCAGTGGTAACTAATTAAGAGCAGCAGCCGGGCTACTTAAATGAGCTCCAAAAATGTACATAAGGCAAATGTAAGAGGAACAGTTATTAAGAGCAGCCATGCAACTTAACTTTACTCTGACTCCGTACTGTAGGTAAGGCAGAGGAGCAGTAATTAATAACGGGGCTCTTTTCATACAGTATTTTTTTATACATTACTTAGTAAACTTGCTGCACATCTCAGGTTATTATGCCTGCTTGGGACCCACTGCTGTAGTTGGGGATGATGAGAGCTGCAGTTCACAAGCAGCTGCTGGAGGGCCACAAATTCTGTCTTGCTCTGATCGTAATAATGTCACTTGATTGGGACTTGGGTTGCAGCATAAGCACAGATAACTCCCCCGTCCCACTCTGCTGCAGGCACTACAATTGAGTGTGACTATCAGTCAAGTGGTCTGCTTTCCAATCTTGTTGAACCAATGCACTCTGGGAACTGTAGACTATTTCAAAACCTTATTAACCTGCCAGCCAACCAAGCAATCTGCATTATTTAGATTACTTCTATTAAATGATTAGAAAACAAGACATTTTTCTTTTCATGTGATTTGTACTATAGCTGTGGACTTCTTGATGGAAAAAAACTACAATGCCCAGTGTGCATTGGTAAAGGGCACAATGTGTATCACATGATTAATCAGAGACAATCCCTGTGGTACTGTTCCTGCATTAGATGGTGGAGGTTATCTATGCCTTGCTTCTTAATCAGAGTATCAGACATTATTAAGGTAGGAGCAAACTAGAGGTTATTAATACATATTATTTTAATAGAACCAGTGATCTACACCTGTGTGTGTATACATGGCTGCTGCACTGGAGTTGTAGGCACACGAGTAAATATAAAGGGTTAATTTGACTCTTTAAGGGGAAAGGGGACCAGGGGTGTCCTGGCTTAATTACCTATCTCTACACAATTGGATGTTTGATAAATCAGCATATTGTCATGCCAGAGCTGAATAAATGTCAGCATAACTAAACCTTCACACTTTATCATGTGCCCAGGCCCCAGAATGAATGTATTTTGTTGCTGCTCATCTCCAACCTGTTTGAGTGAGACAACACTGCTAAGTGTGTAAATGTAATATTTTATATGTATCAACTTTTAAATGTGACAGCAGTTGGGTTTGTGCTAGCTTGAATTTGGGCTATCTATAGGTGTATGGAGGAGGATTGTGTGTGCTCTTTTATTCACTTTTGGATGCTTTTGGACTACGTGCACATTAGAAGCCCAGCTAGCTAACTTGATTTTTCCAATATTCAGTTACTATTCCTTCCTTTCCATTGTGAAACTTATAGGCCACTCACAGGTGACAGGTAAGGCATTTTTAAAGTATTGACTCATGTAAGAAGCTGATGCCATGCACAAGGAAGTGGGGGAGTGGATTGTGGGTGTATGTCCCAAAACTGGACCTATTTTTTTTTACTGCCCCTTTAAGATGTGTCTTTCCACTTTGAAAATCTGGTCGCCTTATACCAAAACTTTGTTGAAATAAGTTTTATACAGTAGCACAATTTTAAAGTGATTTCAGGTTGTATATTCACCTAAAGTAACAGGATATATATTTTTAAACAACATATATTTTTTTAACTGATTGTTAACACAAGGGGACTCATTTATAAACAGTGGGCAGTAACCCATGGCTGCCAATCAGAAGAATGCTATCAGTGTTCAACCTGCAGCTGGATACAAAAAAGCTAATCACTGATTGGTTGCTATGGGTTACTGTCCAGGTGCAAATTTGCCCACTGATTATAAATGAGCCCCAGTGTGTCATCACAAGGACAAGAATCTGCAGTCTATCAACATCTCAAGGAAAAGGGACACTCCATTGAGGACAGCAATGTGCACATTTTGGATAGAGAGGACAGATGGTTTTAAAGTAGTGATGGGTGACTAAATTCGCCAGGTGCAAATTCGCTGCAAATCTCCACGTTTTGCTCCTGATGAATAAATTCACAAAAGTGTGGGGAAAATTCGCAAAAAAATTCGGGCACGCATCAAAATTATTCGGACTCCATTGACTTTAATGCATTTGGACACATTTTTACCCTGGCTGTTTCATTACAATACACAATACACTTCCAGTCATGTACACGAGAGCCGGGGCTCACCAAGTTTTTTCCCGGTGTCCTGCCAGCCCAGTCCGACTCTGAAAGAACCCAAGTGGTATGACTCCAAATTGTCTCAGAAGGCAGATGTGGATAGCACCTTTGCATAGCCTCTTTGCGGAAGTTTCTGATTAAGGGTCTCTTTGTGGACCCAAAACCTAATGCCTCCAGTATCAACCCTTTACAATGCCGGCACAATACTGCTCTAGCATGACAGTTGGCATTGTAGAAGCCGCCTCAGGCGGCTCCTACCTTAGACTCTTTGCTGCATTGTGTATGGATGCCTGCCAATCGCAACCAATTTCCATGTACTATATGTATCTATCCTTTCAGCGATCAGCCAGGTTTGAAAATATATTGCATTGTCAGATCAGCAAGTTAAGAGGAGCCACAGCTTCAATTTATGTTTTGCTCTTCTGAATGCTTGCACAAATGATAGGAACAACAGATAGGCAATTATACGGTACCCTGTACACTCCACTTGACCAATGAGAGTCACTTTCTTGTTCCAGTTCTTTAATTCTAACTCAACCTACCTATAATTAGGTGTTCTAAAATCCAAAAATGGTTTGTTTAAATACATGTTGACATCACTAATGTTGAGGAGATAATAAAACAAACAAAAGAATATGATTGTAGCTTCCTTTTGTCTTAACTTATCTTCACAGCCCGTAATACAACTATAACCAATCCAACAAATGCAAGTGTCACAAAAAAAAAATCACAGGTATTCTCCAATAAGAATACAATGCTTTCCAGACATATATGCCTTAATTGAAAATGTTTCAAGGGCTGATTTCCAAGCATCACTGGCCCATTAGAGCACCAATTAGCTAATTAATAAATATTACTGATGAACTGAATCCATGCCACTGTTAAATGTATTTAAACTATTTACATAAATCCCTCAGCTATAAAGGAAGCTACCATGCCACTTTCTCAAATATCTGACCAAGAACTGTTTACATTTTAGAACTGTTAATATCTGGGGTGTCTACATTATAATTTAATGGCAATACCTTTTCTAAAATGATTCTCATGGAACTGCACTCGAAGCTGCATCCACACGCACAAATCCCATCAGAAGCAAAATTTCTCCGTTTTTTCAGGCTACATTTATATAGCAGTATAAAATGTGCCACAGAAATACAATTTTCTGGGTTATGTTTTACACAGCCATGTAAAAGTCAGCAAAGTTAAAAAACGGAGAAACAGCTGTAAAGCTGCATGTAACAAATAGCTGGAAAACCTTTGAGTACAGTAGAAACGTTTGTACCTACAGCACATGATGATATGGTAGTATGCAGTATTTGATACAGATTTTTAAGTAAGAACCCAATACAATGTTTTTTTGCCCACACTCAATCATCTCCACATCCCAAAATACCTTTCTGTTATGATCCTTATGAATTGCCTTCACCGGAGGTGATTTTGCATGAGAGATAAAATTTTTTTTTTTAAATACATGTTCTGTATTTGCATTACCTTTCTATTACTGAAAAACTAAAGCCTAGCTGCCAAGAGCACACACATCACCAGAACCAATTCAGCCCTGCTACTTCTTCCTAAGAATCTTGAATAACTACGTACAGTTAAGAAAGTAAAATTAACATTTGCAATCCTTCAAGGTGCAACAGAAAGCTGTTGCTGTTTCAAAATATGCATAAATGCAGAATAAAGTGCTTTTTAAATTTTAGATAGTTTCATGTTCTTTTCAGGAAAAATACATTTTCCTCTCTCTAAATGAGATTCTTGAATGAGTGCCTTAACATGTATATTCAAATAGTCTCGCATTTGCACTGCAGCATGAAAAATAAGCAATTCCTCAAATAGAATCTTAGCTAGTATGAGATAAATGAAGAAAATTAAAGTATATATTTGATTTTGCTGCATCAATTTGCATTGCTTATAACGGGAGCAGACACACAAAAAAAGGTAAATCAATGCACCGCAAACGTTTTCAGATGGAAGTAAAAAACAAATGTTAGTCATTTTTCATAAATGGGTATCTTCTTCCACTTCCAATAAAATTAAGAAACAGGAATGATAAAGTGAATTTATATTTTTACTGGACACTTTCCTATAGTGTGAAAGACAGAATGATAAATATTAAAGCAGAAATGATTTTGCTACAGTGTGCTTGCAAAACCACAGAATGTATACAGAATTCAAAGCAAATGATATGAAAGTACTACAACCACATGGCATTCCATCCTGCAGAATACCAAAATTCCAAGATGGTTGTGGGAATACTTCAAGGTTAAAATAAAAGTGAAGTACAAACACAGAAAAAAAAACGATTCCCATTCTTTTTCCCTATGACCACATCATTTTGTAACTCATAAATAACATTTTCATCTCTCTTGAGGCCCCATCTACAACAAGGTCCCTCATTGGAATACCCCTTATACACCCCTGATGGAAGTTCTGCCTGATAGTACCATCTAGCTAGTGCTTCACCATGTTTTACTATAGACATTGCCTCCTCATTTTTGTGTGATTACACAGGATGCAGCATTTCCAATACTGACAGATGGATAGGTAGTTTATGGCACATTGTGTCTGTAGGAGAGGTAATTCCCCAAAGGCAAAAAAAACAGTGTCATTTCCCTAAAACTGCAGTTACATTTTTTACCGGGGGACTATGCAAAGGTGCTATCCCCACCTGCCTTCTGAGACAATTTGGAGTCACACCATTTTCGTTTGACCTTTTTTCTTACTTTCTATTCCTTGCTATTTTTTTTTTTGCTTGTCTTATCATCTCTGATTGACAGTATCTTGTTTATTTTCATCCTAACCCTAAATACTTCCCATCTTTTTCTAGCCTATCCCATCTCCTCTGTGTGTCATTTCTCCTCCTTCACCCTCTCCCTATTGGCCATACAATACTCTCCTATCTAAACTTGTGCCTATTTAATGTATGTCTCTTTATGATTCTCTCTCTTTATTTGGCATCTTCCCTTATCCTTACTCTTTTGTCATGTGCCATGCAAGTTCTGCCCAGTGTGACATTCTCACCCTTTTCTCTTCTTTATGTGCCATACTCCCATTCTTTCCCCCCTCTCTCCATGTACTCTCTCAATTAATTAATTATATTTTCCCTCTGAATGTGTGTAAAAATAATTACCCACTGTCGGGTTCAAACCAGTTACCCGATGCATTACAACATTCCCACCTTACCTCTACTCTACTCAGGCAGGCTAGATGTATAGTCTTTCCTGGTACTGAGGTTCCTGTGTCAGTCTGTAGCCTTAGTTCATACCCTGCTGCTCTGGAAATATGACTGCCGAGTCAGTAAGTCTTCTGATTTTATACAAGACATTCTGTCTTGTTTTGGTCACCCTGCCTTTGTTTAGTTAAACTGTTTTTGTATGCAGAGCATCCTTAGTGTCCATTTGCCAGTCTAATCCCTCCTCAGTCTCTACCTCAAACATCAGATCAGTGGCCCATGAGACTGATGTGGCCCCTTGTTGGTCATTCTGTGTTGGTTTTTGGCCACTGTGCTTGACAATGTGCTATCCCCTGACTTAATTTACCTTTTATATTTTAATCTGCTATCTTGGAAAAATATATACACCCTTTTCCCTTATGCTTGTCTTTATTATTCCTTCCCATTATGTGTTTTCCTTTTTTCCTTGGCTACCTGCCCACTATGGGGCAAATTTACTAAAGAGCAGAAAATGGCAATTCGTAGGGACATCGCCAATTTACTAAAAGGCGAAGAAGACAATTCGCTAGAGAAAAAGCTCAGGGCTAGAGCAGTTTCCCACCATTTTGCAGATGATGTTTTGCTCAGGCGAATAATTGTTAATCTCCAAAATGTATCAAAGTATGAACTTTCCAGTACGTTAACCTTTTCGCCAAAGTCTATTTTGCCAGGTTCTACCTTGCAATTGATTAGATGAAGCATTATTATGACATCATATCTTGTGTTTCAAAAAAGTGATAAAAAATATGAGTTTTTCATATTTCATGTGGGATTATGTTTACAAGTTATTTACACCATTTGAAGCTCATGCCACATTTGTTTTACGGTAGGCTTATATCTAGGACTATATAGGATCTATTTTGTCTTTATTTAGCTTCCTTGGACATTTTTAAGTAGCCACTTCCAGCAATTTCACCAGCATCACTAATAAATACATACATATGACCTGTATGTACTCGCCATATTTAAATTGACATACATGTAAGTTAACAAAGTTTCTCTAGTAAGAAAGTAATGGTAGAGAAAAATTGCTAATTTTGGCTCCCGAAAGTACGCCAGTGTTCATTTGCCAAGCTGAAGTTTACTTTTCGCTAGTAACATCTATTGCAGTTGCAGGTAAGTACATTTGCATCATGTGTCATGCTGCCATACTTTTCTGCCCCATGTTACAATGCTTCCTGAGTTTTCCTTTTCTGCTATTATCTTGCCAATCAATCATCATCAGCCAGGTACACGCTTAATCCTTACTTTATGCAGTTCCAGATTATGTTTCTCTTTTTCCCAGGAGATGTATACAGTTAGTAATTGTAATATTGAGACTCCTGCTCTGTTCACTAAGGCACAGCACTTTACTACTGGGTTTGTGGGTGTGATGGGTCTTAACTGCCCAGATAGTAGGGGAGAGAAGTACAGCAGCTAATTGCTTCCACACAAATGAAGGGGTTTTAGTTTCAAAGTTAATTATGCTTTACTACGGATGGTGCTGTGACCATAATAAAGCAAAGTGCATGTCACTTTAAGCTATAGAATGCTCAATTTGAAGTTAGTGTAAATAATAATGTACCACCTTATGTAAAATATATTGATATTATAAGTCACCAAGTATTTCCATAACCATATAAAGACACAAGGCTAAGGAACAAGTGTTTTAATACAGGTCATTCATTTATTTTTTTAAAACACACATGTGTGAGTGAGTCATGTGACATAAACTACACCACAAAGCACTGATTATAACTGATGACAACATTAAGCACCATATATAAGGATATAATTTACAGGATATTCACTGCTCTTGTGTGCTATAGCCCTATAATAAATTTGATTCTCAGGAATATCCTGTAAATATAATTATAAATTATTTCATCAGTTAAAATTGGTGGTTATGGATATCATTTGTCTCACATGACTCACAGAAACGTGTGTATTATCAAAAATAATTTATTAAACCTCAAATTGTTACCTCAAAGCTTCTAAAAATCTGAATTGATGCTTGATTTTGTTGCAACTTTTTTTGCAAGTAAAATTTTTGAAAAGTTAGTTAAATTTTGTGGACGGGTGTAAGGTTGACTTTATTTTAATTAAAAAAAAGATTAATTTGAGTTTTAGTTAATACCCCCTAAGTCAACCTTGTTTCATGACCTGTAGAAACGTACTTCTAATATCCTTATATTTTACAGTAGGGGTATTATTCCATATATTGTTTCCTGTAGGCATGCTAAAAAGGATCATTTGGACTATTTCTTTCTGATACTACCAGTTCCTTTAGAGTTAACTAAGAAAAGGGTAGAATATAGGTTTAATACATATTCCTGCTTGGCTGCTGGATTTGTGGCATGATGGTAAAAGGTAACTACTGTATATCGGCGACCATAGCTTTCATATAATAATCAGCTCTAAATACAAGCAGTTTCTTTCAGGCAACTTGATTTCTAGGTGACAAGTGCAATCTTGCTCAGTAAACTGTTACGGAACATCTGCGTCAAGACGCCTGCCAAGATACCAAAAGTTACTAGCTGGAAAACAGAATGCTTGCTTCCATAATGACATGTCATATTTTAGCATTATTTCATGCTTTACTGAACATTTTAACATTTTATTTTATTTAGTTTTCTCCTTCACCAAATCTGGATCACAAAATCAGACAAGGTTTGAACTTGTATGGAGCTGCTTCTGTTTTAAGGTATAATAACTGAAGTCAGTGTGTGGATGACTGAAGATAGTCTATTCTTTGTGTTATTTTCTGTATATTTAGTCAATAATGCCAAACAAAAAATCCATTCAGTGTTTCAAAAACAAACTAGTAAACAATTATTGACTTTCTTTGATATGTGCTGTAACAAGTTGCACTGGTGGAGTTTTGCAAAGAATTGACAGTGGTATTCTGAACATTCTAAATGATGCTCAAGATTAGGGGGCGAGTCATTATGTGGTATTAAAAATTGCCAAATAATTCAGCAGGAATCGACGTGTAAAAAATGTCGTACATTTTTTTACACAATTTTTCTTTGATCAACCTCTGCCAGAACTTACTTACAAAGCTCTGAAGCAGTGTAAAATAACGGTGGAACATCTTGCGTTCGCATGACGTAAAATATCACACACCTTGATAAGTTCATCATTTATTTTATACAGTTTTTTACACCGTTTCCCAGTTAATTTTGTTTTACCCAGCATAATATGTAGGCCTTTAGGAGTTTCAAGAAACAGCCAGGTTTCATATGTAACCTGCCTATCATGTAAAAAGCACTTTCAGGTGCAGAAAATGATGCATATAGACAAAGGTGCAACTATTTGAGCTCCATTATACAAGTGCAATAAATGCCTTAGGCTGGCCATTTCAAGTTAATGCAATTGGGCCAAGGTGCAAAATACAAAAAACAACATGTTTTCATCTGTATGTTTCACTTGCCCAAAATGTCCCAAATGCCCTAAATGAGCCTTCTAGATTCATTCTCAACTATGCCTCACAGGTTAATATGTCCAATTCTGCCGGAATGATCTTGTGACTTATTTAGTGTAGAAGATAAAAAAAAAACTCATTAATGAAGGCTATGCAATGCATGCACAAAGTGCAATTTTCAGATGAAAATCACAAGTTATTTACCCACATGCTTTGTTTTGTAGTGTGAAGCACTATAACAACTGTACCCTCTAGTAGTATGTGTTATTGGATAATCCCATATAGAGGCACTTGTGTGCAGGGGCGATTCTAACCATTATGCTGCCTGAGGCGGCCTTCTTTTGCAGCCCCCGCCCCTCCCCATGGCACTCACCTTTAGAGCGCCGGAGAGGGCAGGGGCGGTCCATGTCGCTTAGTGCAGAGAGCACAATTGCATTCTCTGCACTAGAAGAACCAAATTTCCGGGTTGAAAACCATATATTTGGCTCTTAGTTACCAGGAGCGGCATTTTTGCCGTCCCTGGCAACCAGGAGGTGCTGCGTAGGTCAACTTGCCTCATTGTTGGAGTGCCCCCCTATTATGATATAAATTATCTATTGGTTAAAAGAACAGTTCAGTGTAAGCCAAAGTAAGCCAAAAATGTAATCTATAAAGGCTTGAGTGCCTAGCATAACATAACAGAACCCAACTTCCTTTAAGGGGGGCCACATGGGACATAACTGTTCAGTAAGTTTGCAATTGATCCTTAGCATGCAGCTCAGATTCAAAAGCAAACAATTATGTGGCCCTCCCTCCCTGTCACTGATTGGTTACTGCCTGGTAACTAATCAGTGCAAGAGAGCAGCAAAGCAGGAAGTAGTGTTCTGGCTATTATGTTACACATCCAGTTACTTTATACATTACATTTTTGGCTACTAACTGTATTAGAAATATTTTTTATTTTTCACAGTCTATCCATTTACCCAGATTTTATGCTGGGCAATTCCTAGTATAAATTCTGATGGTATAATTTTTTTTTTGTAACACCATTTATGTGTGATTCATCTGGTGCAAGTGGGATCATCAATAGCCATAACATGCAATAAAGGCCTTGTAATGATGTCAAATACAGTGATCTCTTGCACCAGACCATACTTTGCCTTGAGCCCTATTTGCCAAGCAGTGCAACATGCATATCAGAGTTTATTAGTAGTAGAGGGTAGTGGAGCTCATTTGTATACAAGCACTGTTGTGAAAGGGGAATTTGAAAGGTACAAATCTGCTCCCATTTTTGCTCTTATCAGCCCCCCCCCCTTGCCTTCACAAAGTAGCACTTTCTATATGATACTTTAAAGGAATGGAAATGAGAACAACTTAGGCCATAAGATACTATACTAGAACAGAAGTGTGATTATATAGTTGTAAAACTAATGAAAGTCAAGCCATCTTCAAAACTTTTTAGTAGTAAATATTTCTAGAGAATATCCCAAACCATCTCCTGTTATTCACAAAATCTCTGCTGTTTTTAAGATAACAGAAGAGAGAGCTAGATTAAAATGTTATGAGGTATTAAATGTGAGTAATGCAAATACTGTAGCTATTTTGCATTCTTTTAATCTAAGACATATTATTAGCTTATAGGGTAATTCAGATCTAAAGTTTTAAAAAGAATGTATAGTAAATTAGTGACACTCTCGCAAGGTTTGTCTTTTTTAAAATATGAAGTGTTTAATTTGCATCAGAATTACTCAGTAGGGTACATTTGCTGACATACTTATTCAATTCTATATGTTCAGTTACCAGTTTTGGTCTACTACAAATAAAAATGAAAACATATGTCTGAATGTTTGGTAGAGTAAAAGTACTGGTGCACTTTAGCACATGTTAATAAATTAGCTTCAGTAGTGCTACCACTCCTTAAAAGGATACTTGTACAAGAAAGTTAAGCAAACAGTATATCATGAATTGTGCTGTCAGGCAACTCAATACAAGAACAGACCATCTTGCAGTAGCAACTAATAATGGTAAATGGGCAGTCAGGTTGTTGCTTTTATGACATGTTTCATCGGAACAAAACCTCAAAAGAGCTTTTTCTTGCATTTGGAAAGATAATAAGTGAGATAAAAGCCAAAGCTGATGGAGATTTACTGCTGAAACAAGACTTTTTAAACGTAGCATCCTATTATGCTGTAGTCCTCTTTTTTAGTGCTTTTTGAGGGCTCGCTGGCTTTTGCTTTCCTTGGGGATGTGAGATCAGTCAACACAGCAGTCTTAGAATTCGGCACTTACTATATATATATCTTTCATGAGTGCAAAAACCTGCAGAGGTATGACAGCAAGGATAATGTTTGTCCCAAAGAATGGGAATTTCAGTACTGACAGGCTCATCTTGTTTCATTTTATACTGTGCATGATGAATGAAGAGAGCGAACAAATGCAAATCTTGTGGAACAAGGTAAGGACAAGGCCTGTTGAAATTTAATTTAGAATAGAAAGGAAGAAAGAAATGGAAGCACTTTTCTAAATTTCTTCAGTAGTGAATGTTATCTTCATCTTTGGTTGTCCTTATTTCACTTTGGGATCTTGTTTGTCTGATGTTTAAACTATGCTAATACCATTTATAGCAGTCTAAAATACAGAGGGCATGGAAGTACAGTGATTTTAGCCATGAATTGAAGATAAGCAGAGGAGAAGTTCAACAAATAACAGAATTTGGCTTAAATAAACAATGTGAATGATTAATTTGAAGGAAGCTAACAATTGTCATGGGCTGACCTAAAGGTGGCCATAGACATAACAATTACGATTGTTCTTGGAAAAGATCTTTCTAAGAAAGATCGTTTGTTTCAATACACACGTGTAGAGCTGGATTGTCAGATATACAGGTAGATATACGGGAAGAAACAATAGAATTCTACCTGTATCTGACGATTCAGCATTCAGTGGCCGATATTTGGGTCCCTTCAAAGGCACCCGATCAAAACTTTCTGTCCATCCTGATAGATGAGCCAACCGATATCCAAGTCTTCTGCCGATATCGGTCGGCTCTTTTTCAACCATACATGCACCGGATATCGGACGAAAATTTGTTTCGAACAATATTATCTGTGCGTCTATGGCCACCTTAACTGAGAGCAATAGTAGATGACCCAGCCCATAAGGGTGATGACACAGGAAGTTATTCAGAGCATTTTGTTACTTGAGCAAATTCAATAGTCAATATGGCAATGCAATCACGTTTTGTTTTTTTTTTTGAAAAAAAAATGCTTTTCTGCTGTGTTCTGGCTTTTCGGCCAAGATAACGTTATTCTGAGAGCGAATAGATTTAGCTTTGTAGTAATTTTAAAAAAATACACTCAAAGGAGAATTCAACCCTTAACTAAAACAACACCTATCCTATGTAGACCCTGCTCCCTCCTCCCCCCCCAGCCTAGCTGCTAACCCGTGGAAATGCCCCTAACTTTTTAACTTACCCCTCAGTGCAGATTCAGGGATTGCAGTTCACGGCAGCCATCTTTCGGGTCTTCGAGGCTTCTTCCGGCACTTCAGCAATTTCCATATATTTTGGCGCATGTGCAGTTGTCACGAACCAGGCAATTGCTTTGCCAGTCTCTGATTATGAAGACCCGGAAGATGGCTTCCGTGAACTGCGATCTCTGAATCTGCACAGAGGGGTAAGTAAAATGTTTGGGGGGAGGTGGGTCTACATAGGATAGGGGGTAGGAGGTTTTTTTAGTTAAGAGTTCTCATTTAACTTCAGATGGCTAATAAGACAATTTACAACAGTAAAATGAAAGAATAATGGCAAATCTAGATGTAGAAATTACCAAAGAGTTTGTGATTTTCAGCTGATGTGAGTAAGGTTGTATATACTGTATATCTTCTATTTATTACTGGCTACAAACAAGTTTCACTGTTTCTTGCTTGGCAGGACTTAAGAATTGCCATTCAATTCTCCCAGTAGACAATAAAAAGAGTTAATATAAGACCATCTACCGATTATTAGCTGCACACACAAATGCACACATTTCTTTAATAAGTAAAATTTATACAAGACCCTGCAAACCAGGCTTTTAACAAACGTCTCTATCATAAATATAACATACATAATTACCCTGTCTCGCAATATCTTTGAACACTAAAACTTGTGAAAACCAGAAGATACTAATGAACTAGCAACATGTCAGAGGGCATTTCTACTATACAGGTATGGGATCCATTATCTGGAATGATTTACATTTTTCTCTGTGATAAAACAGTACCTTGTACTTGATCCAAACTAAGAAATAATTAATCCTTATGGGAAACAAAACCATCCTTTTAGGTTTATTTAATGTTTACATAATTTTCTAGTAGACTTAAGGTATGAAGATCCAAATTATGGAAAGATCTATTATCCATAAAACCCCAGTTCCCCAGCATTCTGGATAACAGGTCCCATACCTGTATATTTATTATTAACAGCTAAAACATATTATAGTCTAAATTCTTAGAAAATGGAACAAATTATGGATACTGGAATCAAGTTGTTTAAATAGATTAAAATGAGAAATGGTAAGCATTTGCTAATATATTTATGCCTCTGATGAGTTTGTGTCCCCCAGGGGGTAGCTAGTAGCCACAGAAGAACACTGTGAGAGTGGACAGGCTGAAGAGCATTGTCTTGATTATCAGGCAAAGCGCCCCATTTGCCAATTTGTAAAACAGAACAACCATATGGAGTTTTAGGAGGGAACTGTCCCTGCTGAACTTGTCCAGAATAAGCCAGTAAAAAGACTGTATAACCACAATA
This sequence comes from Xenopus petersii, assembly GCA_038501925.1. Taxonomy (NCBI): domain Eukaryota; kingdom Metazoa; phylum Chordata; class Amphibia; order Anura; family Pipidae; genus Xenopus; species Xenopus petersii. The sequence goes on from CM076680.1 coordinate 84,131,681, forward strand.
GAGCTATTCGCCACCCCTAAGTCTGATTTTGCTCACTATAGTAGGTAAATCCTAGTTGGGGAATAGCAGGCTAAAATGCACAATTATTACTACTTTATAAAAGGGTCATGTATTGTATGCAGTGGAAGTGAGGTGTATGTAAGTTATAGATACAATGCTTATTTTGCACCACTGTGGGTTGAGCAGTACTATGCAAATAATTCAGAGTATGAGGCAAGTGATTGAACTGCTATATCTTGCTGCTATATTAGCTACATCAAGCCTATACATTTAATCAGCAATAGCTATTCATGGTACACACACATATCCCGGATTCTGCTGCCACAAAAAGCTTTAAAAAGTCTTTCTACTCCCATGGTCCTAACCTATTATTGTGTTTATCCTGACATAGCCTGGAAAAAATATTATGCAATCACCAAACCAAGTTAAAACTGCTATACTGTAGGTAAGCCTGTGCTTAGTTATATGTCAGAGGGCATTTCTACTAGAGATGTCGCGAACTGTTCGCCGGCGAACTTGTTCGCGCGAACATCGGGTGTTCGCGCTCGCCGGAAGTTCGCGAACGTCGCGCGACGTTCGCCATTTTGGGTTCGCCATTGTTGGCGCTTTTTTTTGCCCTCTCACCCCAGACCAGCAGGTACATGGCAGCCAATCAGGAAGCTCTCCCTTGGACCACTCCCCTTCCCTATAAAAACCGAAGCCCTGCAGCTTTTTTTCACTCTGCCTGTGTGTGCTGAAGAGATAGTGTAGGGAGAGAGCTGCTGCCTGTTAGTGATTTCAGGGACAGTTGAAAGTTTGCTGGCTAGTAATCGTTTTGATACTGCTCTGTTATTGGAGGGACAGAAGTCTGCAGGGGTTTGAGGGACATTTAAGCTTAGGTAGCTTTGCTGGCTAGTAATCTACCTTCTACTGCAGTGCTCTGTATGTAGCTGCAGTGGGCAGCTGTCCTGCTTCTGATCTCATCTGCTGACTGCTGCAATAGCAATAGTCCTTGTAAGGACTGCTTTTATTTATTTTTTTGTTGTTTTACTACTACTACTACTACTACTACTACTACTACTACTACTACTACTATAAGAGCCCAGTGCTATTAGTCTAGCAGTGTTGGGGAGTGGGACTGGTGTGCTAATCTGCTGCTCCTAGTAGTTCAGCAGCACCAACTTTAATTTTTTTTTTTTAATATTCATTCTTTTTTTATTTAACTTTTTTTTTATTTTACTACCGCTGTAGTAGTGTATAAGTTGACCTTTTAGGCATTATTTGCCCTGTAGGCATTTTTTGCCCAGTGTGTTATTCAACCAACTGCTATCTAGCTGTGTGCCCGTGTTCACATTCTGTCTAAATATCCATAATATTACCGTCTCCAGAAAAAACACCGGAGTGACTTTTTTCAAGCAGCCATAATAAATTTTACGTAATCCGTATCCATCGCTGTAGTAGTGTATAAGTTGACCTTTTAGGCATTATTTGCCCTGTAGGCATTTTTTGCCCAGTGTGTTATTCAACCAACTGCTATCTAGCTGTGTGCCCGTGTTCACATTCTGTCTAAATATCCATAATATTACCGTCTCCAGAAAAAACACCGGAGTGACTTTTTTCAAGCAGCCATAATAAATTTTACGTAATCCGTATCCATCGCTGTAGTAGTGTATAAGTTGACCTTTTAGGCATTATTTGCCCTGTAGGCATTTTTTGCCCAGTGTGTTATTCAACCAACTGCTATCTAGCTGTGTGCCCGTGTTCACATTCTGTCTAAATATCCATAATATTACCGTCTCCAGAAAAAACACCGGAGTGACTTTTTTCAAGCAGCCATAATAAATTTTACGTAATCCGTATCCATCGCTGTAGTAGTGTATAAGTTGACCTTTTAGGCATTATTTGCCCTGTAGGCATTTTTTGCCCAGTGTGTTATTCAACCAACTGCTATCTAGCTGTGTGCCCGTGTTCACATTCTGTCTAAATATCCATAATATTACCGTCTCCAGAAAAAACACCGGAGTGACTTTTTTCAAGCAGCCATAATAAATTTTACGTAATCCGTATCCCTCGCTGTAGTAGTGTATAAGTTGACCTTGTAGGCATTATTTGCCCTGTAGGCATTTTTTGCCCAGTGTGTTATTCAACCAACTGCTATCTAGCTGTGTGCCCGTGTTCACATTCTGTCTAAATATCCATAATATTACCGTCTCCAGAAAAAACACCGGAGTGACTTTTTTTCAAGCAGCATTCTTATATTTTACGTAATCCGTATCCACCGCTGTGTATACGTTGACCTTGTAGGCATTATTTGCCCTGTAGGCATTTTTTGCCCAGTGTGTTATTCAACCAACTGCTATCTAGCTGTGTGCCCGTGTTCACATTCTGTCTAAATATCCATAATATTACCGTCTCCAGAAAAAACACCGGAGTGACTTTTTTTCAAGCAGCATTCTTATATTTTACGTAATCCGTATCCACCGCTGTGTATACGTTGACCTTGTAGGCATTATTTGCCCTGTAGGCATTTTTTGCCCAGTGTGTTATTCAACCAACTGCTATCTAGCTGTGTGACCGTGTTCACATTCTGTCTAAATATCCATAATATTACCGTCTCCAGAAAAAACACCGGAGTGACTTTTTTTCAAGCAGCATTCTTATATTTTACGTAATCCGTATCCACCGCTGTGTATACGTTGACCTTGTAGGCATTATTTGCACAGTGTTTTCTTCAAACCGCCATCTAGCTGTGTGAGCTTGTTCACATTTTGTCTAAATATTGATAATATTATCGTCTCTAGAAAAACCACTTGAGTTACTTTTTTTCAAGCAGCATTCATATATTTTACGTAATCCGTATCCACCGCTGTAGTAGTGTATACGTTGATCTTGTAGGCATTATTTGCACACTGTTTTCTTCAAACTGCCATCTAGCTGTGTGTATTATCGTTTCCAGAAAAACCAACTGAGTTTTTGTTGTTGTTGTTTTTTTAAAAATAATGCCAGGCAAAGGCAGGCCGCCACGCAGAGGCCGTGCTAGGGGCCGTGCTGCTATGCAATCCTGTGGCCCTAGCAAATTGCCCAGTTTTAAAAAGCCAATGACCCTGAACTCCCAAAATGCTGAAGAGGTAGTTGACTGGCTTACACAGCACACCCCATCCTCTACCGTTTCTAACTTTACCACAACATCCTCCTCATCCTCCACTGCTATGGCCACCCCACGTAACACTTCCTCCACCACCGGTGCCCCATCTTCACTGGAGTCAGAGGAGTTATTTTCCCATGAGTTTCTTGAACTGAGTAATGCGCAACCATTATTGGCAGAAGAAGATGAAGGAGATGAGGACGTTACACCAGATTTAATTCTGGCAGAGAACACGACAGAGATGGACATAATGATGAGTGATGAGGAGGAGGAGGAGGTCCCCGCTGCTGCTTCCTTCTGTGATGTGTCAGAAGAAATTGATGCATCTGAGGAGAATGATGATGAGGAGATTGATGTTTTGTGGGTGCCTAGTAGAAGAGAGCAAGAGGAGGGTAGTTCAGATGGAGAGACGGAGAGTCAGAGAGGCAGTAGGAGAATAAGACTTAGAAGAAGCAGGGAGGCCAGCCCGCAGGGATCAGTAGGGCAACAACATGTATCGGCACCTGTGTTCAGCCGGCCAACGCACCCGCCATTGCCGCCAATGCCGCCAACTTCTACTGTTACCGCCAGATCGCACACTTCCAAAAAGTCAGCAGTGTGGGATTTTTTTAATGTGTGTGCCTCTGACAAAAGCATTGTAATTTGCAATGAGTGCAGTCAGAAACTGAGCCTTGGTAAGCCCAACAGCCACATAGGTACAACTTCTATGCGAAGGCACATGAGCGGCAAGCACAAAGCACTTTGGGAGCAACACCTCAAAGGCAACAGGCAAACTAAAAGTCACACTCCTTCTGGTCCAGCATCTTACTGCTCTACCTCTGCTCTCCTTGACCCATCTGAACCACCCTCCACTCCGCCTTCCACCTTGACCACCTGTTCCCATTCCCAGTCATCTGCCACCAGCCAAGTTTCTGTGAAGGCCATGTTTGAGCGTAAGAAGCCAATGTCTGACTGTCACCCCCTTGCCCGGCGTCTGACAGCTGGCTTGTCTGCACTCTTAGCCCGCCAGCTTTTACCATACCAGCTGGTGGACTCTGAGGCCTTCCGCAAATTTGTAGCAATTGGGACACCGCAGTGGAAGGTACCCAGCCGCAATTTTTTTTCTAAAAAGGGAATACCACACCTGTACCAACATGTGCAGAGCCAAGTTACCGCATCTCTGTCACTTAGTGTTGGGCCAAAGGTCCATATGACTACTGACGCATGGTCCTCCAAGCATGGTCAGGGCAGGTATGTCACCTACACTGCCCACTGGGTGAACTTGGTAATGGCTGGGAATGGGAAGCAGGGAATGGGTAGCTCAACAACAACAACAACAGTGGAGTTGGTGTCACCGCCACGGATTGCACGCGGTTCTGCCACCACCTCTACTCCTCCATCGCTCTCTACCTCGTCTTCTTCCTCTTCTTCTTCTTACTCTGCTGCTGGGTCCTCCTTCTCCTCCTCCACACCTGTGCACCCCCAGCTCCCCCTAGGCTATTCGACGTGCCAGGTACGCCGTTGTCACGCTGTCTTGGGGATGACGTGCCTGGAAAGCAAAAACCATACCGGATCTGTACTCCTGTCATCTCTGCAGTCACAGGCCGATCGGTGGCTGACCCCACACCAACTGCAGATCGGAAAAGTGGTGTGTGACAATGGAAGCAATCTGTTGGCAGCGTTGAGACTGGGAAATTTAACACATGTGCCCTGCATGGCACATGTGTTAAATTTAATAGTCCAACGTTTTGTCTCCAAGTACCCAGGATTCCAGGACGTTCTCACCCAGTCCAGAAAGGTGTCGGCCCATTTCAGACGTTCCTACACAGCCATGGCACGCCTTGCTGACATTCAGCAGCGCTACAACATGCCAGTCAGGCGTTTGATTTCTGACAGCCAGACTCGCTGGAATTCAACGCTCCTTATGTTGGAACGTCTGCTGCAACAACAAAGGGCCGTCAACGAGTACCTTTTTGAACTGGGTGGTAGGACTGGATCTGCAGAGCTGGGGATTTTTTTCCCCCGTTACTGGGTGCTTATGCGCGATGCCTGCAGGCTCATGCGACCTTTTGAAGAGGTGACAAATATGGTCAGTCGCACCGAAGGCACCATCAGCGACCTAATACCCTTCGCTTTCTTCCTGGAGCGTGCCGTGCGACGAGTGACAGATGAGGCTGTAGACCAGCGTGACGAGGAGCTGGAAGCGCACGATTTATGGTCGCAATCACCAGAACGAACCCAGGCACCTGCTGCAACGCAGGGAGAGGTGCCAGAAGTGGAGTCAGAGGAGGAAGGTGGCTTTGTGGAGGAGGAGGAGGAGGACCAACAGGAGCAGGCTTCCCAGGGGGCTAGTGGTGACCTTTTGGGGACCCCTGGTCTTGTACGTGGCTGGGGGGAGGAGACCGTGGATGATGCAGTCCTTGATAATGAGGAAGCGGAGATGGATAGCTCTGCATCCAACCTTGTGAGAATGGGGTCTTTCATGCTGGCATGCCTGTTGAAGGACCCCCGTATCAAGAGGCTTAAGGAGAAGGACCTGTACTGGGTCGCAACGCTACTAGACCCTCGGTACAAGCATAAAGTGTCAGAAATGTTACCAACATACCACAAGTCCGAAAAGATGCGGCATTTACAAACCAGCCTGCAAAACATGTTGTACAATGCTTTTAAGGGTGATGTCACTTCAGGAACTCATCAACATTCCAGGGGCAGAGGTGCCAGTAATCCTGCCACGAGCACACCTGCAAGGACAAAGCCCTTTGGCCGGTCTGTAACGTCAGACATGCAAATGTTTTTCTGTCCAAGGCAGCGCCACAACCCTTCGGGATCCACCCTCAAAGAACGCCTCGACCGGCAGGTAGCGGACTACCTGGCATTAACTGCAGATATCGACACTCTGAGGAGCGATGAACCCCTGGACTACTGGGTGCGCAGGCTTGATCTGTGGCCAGAGCTGTCACAATTTGCCATGAACCTCTTGTCTTGCCCAGCCTCAAGTGTGCTCTCAGAAAGGACCTTCAGTGCAGCAGGAGGGATTGTAACTGAGAAGAGAACTCGCCTAGGTCACAAAAGTGTCGATTACCTGACCTTTATTAAAATGAATGAGGGGTGGATCTCGGAGGGTTACTGCACGCCGGAAGACTTGTTCTGACTTCTATGCAGCTGTCCTTCTCTTCAAGCCTCATGACTCCACACACAGCTGTCCTTTAGCGTCCTCCTCCCTCCGCCACCGTTACAAACTAGGGTGCAAACCCTACTGGTTTAATTTTTTCTGGCCTCTGTGCTTCAGTGGCTGCAACCAAAAAAACTGGGCAAACAATGTCTACAAGGTCAACGTATGGCGAAAAATGACTATTTTCAGCATTTATATGGCATATTTTTTCTGGCAACTGTGCTTCAGTGGCTGCGTCCAAAAAAATGCATATTTTCTGCATTTATATGGCATAATTTTTCTGGCCTCTGTGCTTCAGTGGCTGCAACCAAAAAAATGCATATTTTCTGCATTTATATGGCATAATTTTTCTGGCCTCTGTGCTTCAGTGGCTGCAACCAAAAAAATGCATATTTTCTGCATTTATATGGCATAATTTTTCTGGCCTCTGTGCTTCAGTGGCTGCAACCAAAAAAATTTATATTTTCAGCATTTATATGGCATAATTTTTCTGGCAACTGTGCTTCAGTGGCTGCGACCAAAAAAATGACTATTTTCAGCATTTCTATGGCATATTTTTTCTGGCCTCTGTGCTTGAGTGGCTGCGGCCAAAAAAACTGGGCAAACAATGCCTACAAGGTCAACGTCGTTGACCTTGTAGGCATTGTTTGCCCAGTTTTTTTGGCCGCAGCCACTCAAGCACAGAGGCCAGAAAAAATATGCCATAGAAATGCTGAAAATAGTCATTTTTTGCCATACCTTGACTCAACGTATATGGCAAAAAATGACTATTTTCAGCATTTATATGGCATATTTTTTCTGGCAACTGTGCTTCAGTGGCTGCGACCAAGAAAACTGGGCAAACAATGCCTACAAGGTCAACGTATGGCAAAAAATGACTATTTTCAGCATTTATATGGCATATTTTTTCTGGCCTCTGTGCTTCAGTGGCTGCAACCAAAAAAATTTATATTTTCAGCATTTATATGGCATAATTTTTCTGGCCTCTGTGCTTCAGTGGCTGCAACCAAAAAAATTTATATTTTCAGCATTTATATGGCATATTTTTTCTGGCAACTGTGCTTCAGTGGCTGCGTCCAAAAAAACTGGGCAAACAATGTCTACAAGGTCAACGTATGGCGAAAAATGACTATTTTCAGCATTTATATGGCATAATTTTTCTGGCCTCTGTGCTTCAGTGGCTGCAACCAAAAAAATTTATATTTTCAGCATTTATATGGCATATTTTTTCTGGCAACTGTGCTTCAGTGGCTGCGTCCAAAAAAACTGGGCAAACAATGTCTACAAGGTCAACGTATGGCGAAAAATGACTATTTTCAGCATTTATATGGCATATTTTTTCTGGCAACTGTGCTTCAGTGGCTGCGTCCAAAAAAACTGGGCAAACAATGCCTACAAGGTCAACGTATGGCAGTTGTTTAAAGAGAACAGTAGATTACTAGCCAGCAAAGCTACCTAAGCTAAAATGTCCCTCAAATCCCTGCAGACTTCTGTCCCTCCAATACAGAGCAGTATCACGCAGATTACTAGCCAGCAAACTTACTATCATCTGTCCCTGAAATCACTAACAGCTCTCGCCCTACACTATCTCTTCCAAGCACACACAGGCAGATTTTTCAGATACATTTTTGCCCTTGATCCCCCTCTGGCATGCCACTGTCCAGGTCGTTGCACCCTTTAAACAACTTTAAAATCATTTTTCTGGCCAGAAATGTCTTTTGTAGATGTTAAAGTTCGCCTTCCCATTGAAGTCTATGGGGTTCGCGAACCGTTCGCGAACCGCTCGCAATTTTGCGCAAGTTCGCGAATATGTTCGCGAACTTTTTTTCCGACGTTCGCTACATCCCTAATTTCTACTATACAGGTATGGGATCCATTATCTGGAATGATTTACATTTTTGTCTGTAATAAAACAGTACCTTGTACTTGATCCAAACTAAGAAATAATTAATCCTTATGGGAAACAAAACCATCCTTTTAGGTTTATTTAATGTTTACATATTTTTCTAGTAGACTTAAGGTATGAAGATCCAAATTATGGAAAGATCTATTATCCATAAAACCCCAGTTCCCCAGCATTCTGGATAACAGGTCCCATACCTGTATATTTATTATTAACAGCTAAAACATATTATAGTCTAAATTCTTAGAAAATGGAACAAATTATGGATACTGGAATCAAGTTGTTTAAATAGATTAAAATGAGAAATGGTAAGCATTTGCTAATATATTTATGCCTCTGATGAGTTTGTGTCCCCCAGGGGGTAGCTAGTAGCCACAGAAGAACACTGTGAGAGTGGACAGGCTGAAGAGCATTGTCTTGATTATCAGGCAAAGCGCCCCATTTGCCAATTTGTAAAACAGAACAACCATATGGAGTTTTAGGAGGGAACTGTCCCTGTTGAACTTGTCCAGAATAAGCCAGTAAAAAGACTGTATAACCACAATAGAGCTATTCGCCACCCCTAAGTCTGATTTTGCTAACTATAGTAGGTAAATCCTAGTTGGGGAATAGCAGGCTAAAATGCACAATTATTACTACTTTATAAAAGGGTCATGTATTGTATGCAGTGGAAGTGAGGTGTATGTAAGTTATAGATACAATGCTTATTTTGCACCACTGTGGGTTGAGCAGTACTATGCAAATAATTCAGAGTATGAGGCAAGTGATTGAACTGCTATATCTTGCTGCTATATTAGCTACATCAAGCCTATACATTTAATCAGCAATAGCTATTCATGGTACACACACATATCCCGGATTCTGCTGCCACAAAAAGCTTTAAAAAGTCTTTCTACTCCCATGGTCCTAACCTATTATTATGTTTATCCTGACATAGCCTGGAAAAAATATTATGCAATCACCAAACCAAGTTAAAACTGCTATACTGTAGGTAAGCCTGTGCTTAGTTATTTTTTATGGTCTGCATTACAGATGGAAATAACCTATTTGTAAGCAGACAAAACAATTCATTTTCTTTGTTCAACAAAAATTACATTCAAATTAAACAATGTTCAATGCTCACTAAAATTACAGAATCAATATGACTTGCTCAGTTATTCTGTACCTTCTATTAAAACAGAAATCATCATCCTACATCTAATAACATTTTATGAGTTGCAGCAGCAATATTGAGATCCTTATGAAGCTAGGCTATTATGAAAAGCTTTTCTTACGATGATTCTTCCCAGACAGCAAGCTGCGCTTATTTACTCCACATAATGCAGTGTTCTGAAAAGCTTTTCATAATTAAAGACATTACTTTGTTTTAACCTTAACTTCCACCTGAATTCTTCCACACCTATGTAAGCAACTTATGTTCTGCATGCTTAAAGAAGTATCTATATATCTATATATTTACAGTATAATATATAAATAGATATACACACACACACTAAACTGGTACCCTTGTGGACTTGTATTGGGGTCTCCCCTGTACTCACAATAATTCCTTTCTCTGTATCTCCCTCAGACAGACTCTCAGTCACTTAGTCCCAGCTCCCACTGCTCCTTACAGTTGCAGGCAGCACCCCCAGCCCCTATGGGAGTTCCTAACACAGACAGGTAACCTTACTGCTGTGCCCTGCTCTGAGAGACCTTCCTAACAATTTCACTACAATTAAACGCTTTTCCACAGGACAGCCTTCCTCTGTAAAGTGAGCTCCAATACCTGAGCTGGACTACTGGAAAACAGTACCTGGCTTGCCTGTTCCTTCCAGAATACTCCAGCTTCCAAGATCTGGCTACCAAAGTCTTTAAACAGAGAAAATTAAATCTATTCTTCATCAAAGCATTACGGACATTGTAGTGTATGCAGATGTCTGTAATGCTTTGAAGGAGTAAAGATTTCATTTTTGCAAACATGTGCCGTGAGTGTTTTCATTTTCTCTCTCTTATTATATTTTTGGTTAGCACCTGGCAATTCAAAAAGATGGGAGGTGAGTGCCAGTAATAGTATATTTTTATATATACAGGTAAGGGATCCATTATCTGGAAACCTGTTATCCAGAATACTCTGAATCACGGAAAGACAGTCTCCCATAGACTCCATTATAATCAAATAATGCAAAATGTTTTAAGTGATTTCCTTTTTCTCTCTAATAATAAAACAATTGATCCAAACTAAGATATAATTCAACCTTATTGGAAGCAAAACCAGCCAATTGGGTTTATTTAATGTTTACATGATTTTTTTTAATAGACTTAAGGTATAAAGATCCAAATTACGGAAGTCCCCTTATCCAGAAAGCTCCAGGTCGCTTTACCCAGTGGTGCCAGCACTAGGGATGGGCAAATTTGACCCATTTCATTACGCCAAAAATTCACTGCCGGCGAAATGTCACCGACGCCCATTAAAGTCTATGCCTAGTGTTTTTATATGGTCCTGGAACTCCAAGGTAACTTCTAATATCCTTATAATTTACAAGAGGTGTACTTTATTCACTATCTATCTATCTATCTATCTATCTATCTATCTATCTATCTATCTATCTATATATATATATATATATATACTGTATATATATATATATATATACAATCTATATTTAAATGCATTTCCAGTTATTAGGTAGGGGTAGCAGCTGCATGAAATTAAAGGGGTGGTTCACCTTACAGTTAAGTTTTAGTTTTTATAGAATGGCCAATTGTAAACATTTTCATCGTTTTTTTTTTTTACAGTTTTTGAATTACTTGCCTCCGTCTTCTGACTCTTTCCAGCTTTCAAATAGGGGTCTATCATCTAAAAACAAATGCTCTGTGAGGCTACAAATTTATTGTTAGTGCTATTTTTTCTGTTCTGGCCCTTTCCTATTCATATTTCAGACTCTTTTTGAAATCAATCAAGGTAATTTGGACCATAGTTGCTCAATGCAAACTGGAGAGCTGCTGAATGAAAAGCTAAATAACTCAAAAGCCACAAATAAGAAAAGGGTACAACCCCTTGAACATTACAGAAATTTAGAGAATTACATTTCTAAACCTAGAAAAACATTTTTATTTGCCTTAGAATTCTGCATATGTAAAGTCGTAGTTAAGACTAGCAGTATGACAACAACAAATCATTGTAATTACATTCAAGGCAAATCTTATTTAATGTATGGGACTGCATTTTACAAACAGAGATACTAGTGGGTCATAAATTGTAATCATAGTTCAGCAGAGCAAAGGTCACTAGGTCAGCATAGTCATAAGACTGAATTATTATTATTATTAGATAACAAAGCAAACAAGCCAGAAAAGGCATTGAGCAAAAATAAGATTGAGGCAGGCAGAACGAGGAGCCATATGATACTTGCAGTGTCACGACTCACCTCGAAACACAAGAGAAAGAGAATATGAATATAAATAAACAGAAGCAGCAACACTGCTCTTTTTAAAATGGATTTTCCACCTAATGACTGGCATGTTGACATCAGTTCCCCACCGATATCATTACATTTTGTCAGTATGCCAGCTACATCAATAACAGGTTTTGTGCCATCTTGTTTTACCCTTGTAACATTAATTTTATTTGCTTTCAAAAATGTGCTTGTGTACATTATTCCTGATTTTCCCTGTTTTAGGTTTTACACCGTGTCCTTAATGAATTTGTTAGCAGTATAATTAGAATTTGCTGGGTGGCAAAGAAACATTAGGCATTCAGCCAAATCAGCCTCTTCTACATTTTTTTCAGTAGACAAAAGTGGGTCATCCAGGCCACAATATTCTTTTGATAGCACTTAATCTGACAAACATGTTTATTATGCAGATAGAGGTTAACTATGAAGGCTTCACAGGCTATTTAGTTGCTTCTTTTAAGCAGCTCCATGTGTTAATATGCTTTTTGTATTGAAATAATACAAATGAAGGTCAGAGTATGTACAATGCTGTTATTACCATGAATATACAGATGAAGCCACTTGGATTTGTGAGTTAAATGCGTCATGACTCAGGGGTAATTGAAGAAACTGTGTTATCTTAAGTCATCTTAACTCATTTAATGCATTTAACCTTTTCATTAGCATACCAAAGCTCCATTGTTCACAATGGTGAATGCTTTAATTAGATGGGATGTTGTGACGCAGTTTTCTGTGTTAAATGAGATAAATGGGATATCTGTGTTTAGTTATTCTGTGTCAAACAGACAAACCAAAGTGGCTGCATCTGTATATATATATATATATATATATATATATATATATATATATATATATATATAGTCCACGAAGAAGCCAGCACTCTCGATAAATGGTTTAGATTGCCTGGGTGCAGTGTCCAAAATTTCAATGTACAAACAGCAAAAAAGGTCCGCACTCTCAGGTCTTAAAAATGTAGAAATTTTTTTTATTGTAAATGCCAGACTAACGTTTTGGCCTCCTCCGAGGCCTTTCTCAAAGTGTCTAAAGAATTACATGAATGCCTTAAATACAAGAGTTGGCGGGAACATAGACAAATTGGAACTGACGTATTGTTGCATCACTGAAACGTAATTACCATAAAGGTGCCTGCATATACTTGTGTTAAAAATACATAGTACATACACAGAAAACATTTATACATAATCTCAACTTTTTTAAGTAATAAAAACAAACTATTGCTAAAAGCACGAAATTAAGTAACCTTTGCTAGTATTCATTTCCTTATCTCAGAATAAAACAATGTTGCACAAGTGTTACAAAAAATATGACTGAAAATGAGTTAAGATAACAGGCCTGCTCTGAAGTTCTGTCCATCTGATATGCTGATTAATATATCCAATATATGTCAAGTATAAAAGCTACCTCTCAGTTAACGGTAAGTGGCAACCTGTAGATTATCATATATTCATCAAATTACACTGAGTATGCCCCTGCAATTATTCCTATCCTCGGGACATAAAATCAAGACCAGCCTCTATGGGAGGGACATCCAAAAATAATATCACCCACCTGTATAGCTCACCATAGTGTGTTTATTCATACCCCCGTCGTGAATCCGACATCTCCTCTGTGCTGACACAATCATTCAAAGTTATCTCTAGGTGTATGTGTCACTTGAACCCATAAATCTATAATATGTGTAAATATTAAAGATATCTAAACCGTGTGTATCAACCCATAAATAAATAAATAATTAAATAATAATAACACCTGCTGTCGATTGAATCGGGTGAATGTTTGAACATCAATGGGAGGTTGGGCCCACCTGAGCTGCGAGATGATTAATAACTGAAATGGGGTGTAATTCTGACTCTTTGAACACTATTGAAACTATATATTTTATATTGATTTAAGATTTCATTATTTATATTTTTTGAATATTTTTTTGGTTTTTGTATTTTTTGTTTTTTAACAACGTGGATTATATTGCACTTTTTGCTTGTTTAGTGGGGCCCATCTAAATTTATACACTTACTGATTATGGTTTTTTGGGGATATTTTTCATTAAGTACTTATATATGTGAGACACAGTGGTTTGGGAGACCGGGTGGCTAACACTGGGGCACTGTGGGTGTATTTATTTATTTAATTATTTAATTATTTATTTATTTATGGGTTGATACACACGGTTTAGATATCTTTAATATTTACACATATTATAGATTTATGGGTTCAAGTGACACATACACCTAGAGATAACTTTGAATGATTGTGTCAGCACAGAGGAGATGTCGGATTCACGACGGGGGTATGAATAAACACACTATGGTGAGCTATACAGGTGGGTGATATTATTTTTGGATGTCCCTCCCATAGAGGCTGGTCTTGATTTTATGTCCCGAGGATAGGAATAATTGCAGGGGCATACTCAGTGTAATTTGATGAATATATGATAATCTACAGGTTGCCACTTACCGTTAACTGAGAGGTAGCTTTTATACTTGACATATATTGGATATATTAATCAGCATATCAGATGGACAGAACTTCAGAGCAGGCCTGTTATCTTAACTCATTTTCAGTCATATTTTTTGTAACACTTGTGCAACATTGTTTTATTCTGAGATAAGGAAATGAATACTAGCAAAGGTTACTTAATTTCGTGCTTTTAGCAATAGTTTGTTTTTATTACTTAAAAAAGTTGAGATTATGTATAAATGTTTTCTGTGTATGTACTATGTATTTTTAACACAAGTATATGCAGGCACCTTTATGGTAATTACGTTTCAGTGATGCAACAATACGTCAGTTCCAATTTGTCTATGTTCCCGCCAACTCTTGTATTTAAGGCATTCATGTAATTCTTTAGACACTTTGAGAAAGGCCTTGGAGGAGGCCGAAACGTTAGTCTGGCATTTACAATAAAAAAATTTTCTACATTTTTAAGACCTGAGAGTGCGGACCTTTTTTGCTGTATATATATATATATATATATATATATATATATATATATATATATATATATCTCATCTTGATTACTGCATAGTTTATCAACGCGTTTCGGTCCACAGGGGATCATTGTCAGGATAGTGAAAGGATGTGAACACACATTCAAATACCCCTAACAACCAATCAGTGTACAGAATCAATTAATACTTCAAATACATAAGAGCAACCCATATTACCGTTTAACCTGCTTTTAAAGTGCCAAAATCCCTATGATTAAAACATTAGTGTATATTACAAACAGATTACTCATTTTAACAGATAATATAATGTACGGATTACGTTACTTGGCTAGATCCAGGGCAGTCCTAATCATGGATATTTTCGAACATATATGTTGGAAAATAAAATATTGAACCTCTCTAGACTCACAGAGCACCAATAAAATTGATTTATAAAACATTGCTATAAAGAAGTCCCTTGGATACGTGCAGGGGAAGAGAAGTATTTATTAAAAAAAACGATTAATCTTACCAACAAGACAGTAAAACCCTTAAAAATCAAAAACTCTGCAGAAATGTCTTTACAAAAGATTGGATGACACTGCCATTCATTTTAAGGAAGCAAAGAAAAAATAAATGAATATTTCTACTATAGAGATCTACTTTCTGATATGGGTAATATATTTCTATAGGAAATAATATACATTATGTTTTCATTAAAAATGCATGAAATGACACAGCTGAGACAATCAAACATGTTTGCTAATTCAGTTAAAGGAAAAACAAAACCTAAAATCAATATGGCTAGACATGCTGTATTTGAAATACTGAATTTACTGCATCCCCACAGGAAGGGGAAGTGAAGGGGAGGAGCAGTGTGGAGAGAGCAGCCAGGAATAAAGCTGACCTCTACCCTGCAGTCTGGCATCTCTGTGTGCATTCTTCCAGTTCCACAATAGCCAGCACTGGGATATCACACAGCCTAGAGTTTCAGCAGCCTTGTAACAGTAATAATCCGTGTCTTCAAAGTTGTTCATAGGAGCGTGCCATCTTGGATTTTGGTTAGACCTTGTTTTCATTGCCAATGCACATGCTCAGTGGGCTCTGGGCTGCTGCTGCTGAGGAGCTAAGCTTATGGATTGTCACTAATCAAGCCTGCCTACCAATGCTGATGTGCAGGGCTGATTAAAAAATTTAAATTTTACTTGTGATAAATTATACAGAGATCTGCAGCTGCAGCTATAAAAACAGTGCGGTCTGTGAAAACAGGACTGCCTTGTGCTCACCAGTGCTACACTCTGCACCAAATTTTTATCCAGTGCAATATGCAGACAGACCCCATACGGGACTGCTTTTTAAATGGGCACAAAGGGACATGCTTTTGGAACCCTTAGTGCTCTTGCTCTGGGGGTCTGTGCAAGTAACCCCTTTTGCAAGGCTTTACATGAACTCACAAAAGCATGTGTAGGGGGTAAAAATGCAGCATACTATAAAAATATCAAGTGAATTGAATCCTATTTACTGTAGGTATACAGTATGTACATACCTCCCAACTGTCCCTTTTTCAGAGGGACAGTCCATCTTTTGACAGCTCAACCTGCAGTCCCTCATTTGTACTGGAAAGTCCCTATTTTCTCTGCACTGAACAGCCAGAAAAAGAAACAAAGTTCTCACTTAATTGGCTTTTAGCAGAGAGCACAGAACAGCTACAGGTACAAATAAGATACTTTGTAACAATTTTGAGACACAAAAAAACAGTTTAGATAAGGAGAAATATTTTCAAACTTTCATAACCTGCCAAATTTTGCAAAATTAACATGGTAATTAGGGAGTGTGGCCACAGAAAGGGCGTGGTCATAAACATTTCGCTGTTCTACGTGCGAAAAAAAATTTTGTCCCTCTTTTTACTTCCCAAATGTTGGGAGGTATTATATGCCTTCATGGAATGCACACAGAAAGCCCTTCTGATTTAAATAAAAGAGGTCTCAAACTTTTTATCTTGTGATACCAAGTAAAAAAAAAATGGCATTAATAAGTTATCAAGAAAAAAAAGTACAATTGTGATTTTCCTGTATTTAGAAAAGTACAAATTCGATTTATACTAAAGCATTTTTCATTTTCAATGAAACATTTAGGGGCAAATATATCAAGGGTTGAATTGAAAAAACTTTGAAATTCAGAAAGACCAACTGAAATTAAGTCAAAGTTTTTTTTAGGTCCATTTTCTATCGAATAGGTCAGTGTTTGGCCAAATTCGAATTGTACGAAATGAAGGAATATCGCATTCGATCAAATTTGATTCAAAGTGTTTCCAAAAAAACCTTGGATTTTCCAAAGTCCAACAATTGACTCCAAAAAGTAGAATTTTTAAAGAGACCGTACATGATAAATTTCGAAATTTGGATTTTTTAATTGTTTTCAAATTTGAATTGAATTTGGACTATTCCCTAGTCGAAGTACACAAAAATTAACTCAAAATTTGATTTTTTTCATTCAAAAATTCACCTCGACCTTTGATAAATTTGCCCCTTAGAAACATGTTTTTAAAAGAACAGAATAGATATATGTTTTATATAAAAGTGTATTTCTATATTCATAATTGTTGATGTTTCTATAGTATATTGAATTAATCTCTTCAAATTTGCACTGTGAGCATTCTCACGTCTACCCCATGCAAAATTGATTACATACATATAAAAGAATCGCAAACATTACTTACAATCCAGTGAAACAAATTAAAAAGCCACATATACTGTATGTAAACAAACAAGAGTGCAGATATGTAAATATAGTTATTATAGAAATATCAGGAAAAGAATGCAGGCATAAAATGTAATTAGAATGAACAGACTGACTGAACACACAGTGCTGAAACTTTCTTGGGTGAGGTAAAGAACAAACCCAATTATTTACTGTTGTTATTTATAAGTTCTGTTTGTGCTGCAAAATATTAACTATTTTGTGCATGCAAAAGAAAATGCAAACAGGCACTGTAGCTAACGCGGTTATAAAGTTCTCTTTGTTCAACTAGAACTTGGAATTGTTGGCTGTACAGAATGTACTTGCTAATGCTCTTCAGCAGCACTGCACAACTGTTTGGCACATATATACTTGTGCCTACCTGCTTTTGCAAATCCTTGATATATTTTATATTATAAATATTGTTTATTTTTTAATGTTTGACTTTTGAGTCTTGAGTAACTGCTAATAAGGCAGTATCCCATAATGAATCCATGTTTTTTTAAGTTTTCCATTTCATTATCAACTAGATGCATAATTAAGAAAATATTAATTGGATAAGCAAGGAACGTCGTTGCAAAGCAAAACCTTTTTGGTTCAATAGAAGCATTGGTGTTGAGGTGGGTAAGAAAAGACGTGCTTTTAAGGTTCTCAAGTTAGCTGGGACAGCCAAAACATTTATAAGGTACAAGGAGGCCAATAAATCATGCAAAGAAGCTATAAGGCAAACTAAAATTGATATAGAAAAGGATATTGCAGCAAGCAGTAAAAAAAACCCCAAAATTATTTTTTAAATATGTTAATAGTAAAAAAATGAAGCAGGAAGGGGTGGGACCCTTACTATCAGAGGGGGGGGGGTCAGCTGGTTGATGAAAACAAAATAAAAGCGCAGATTCTGAACTCATATTTTTCATCTGTCTACACAAATGAGGAACCAGTAAGTGAAGGTTTCCTTCTTAACAGTCCCAATTCTAGTAATACAACTAATGATGCATGGTTCACACATGAAGAAATTCAAGAGAGACTAGAACATGTTAAGATTAACAAAGGTCCAGGGCCAGATGGTATTCATCCCAGGGTAATTAGCGAACTTACCGTATATACCCGAGTATAAGCCGAGTTTTTCAGCATACAAAATGTGCTGAAAAAGTCTACCTCAGCTTATACTCGGGTCAGCGGGCAGTAGCTGAGATTGCATTCACTTTTAATCATTCCTATACCAACAGTTCACTTGGGGAGAGACTGCAATATCCTGCAATGCCCTCTGTTGATTATATGAAAGAATAACAGTGTGCCCTCTGTTGGTTATATGAAAGAATAACAGTGACTGAAATATCACACAGCACCCTCTGTTGGTTATATGAATGAATAACAGTTCGCCTTCTGTTGGTTACTTCAAAGAATAACAGTGACTGCAATATCACACAGCGCCCTCTGTTGGTTATATCAAAGAATAACAGTGCACCCTTTGTTGGTTATATGAAAGAAAAACAGTGACTGCAATATCACACAGCGCCATCTGTTGGTTATATCAAAGAATAACAGTGGCTGCAATATCATACAGCACCCTCTGTTGGTTATATCAAAGAATAATAGTGCGCCCTCTGTTGGTTATATGAAAGAATAACAGTGACTGCAATATCACACAGCGCCATCTGTTGGTTATATGAAAGATTAACAGTGACTACAATATCACACAGCGCCCTTTGTTGGTTATATGAAAGAATAACAGTGACTGCAATATCACACAGTGCCCTCTGTTGGTTATATGAAAGAATAACAGTGCGCCCTCTGTTGGTTATATGAAGGATTAACAATGATGGCAATATCACACAGCGCCCTCTGTTGGTTATATGAAAGAATAACAGTGACTGCAATATCACACAGCACCCTCTGTTGGTTATACAAAAGATTAACAGTGATGGCAATATCACACAGCACCCTCTGCACATGGTAGTGGGACAGTGGGACAATGCACACAGTAATCCGTTTGGCAATTCTCTATCACCATCAACTTTGCAAAGAAGTCCGGTTGATCGCTGCGGGGGTCTCTTTGGCGGAATGTGCGCTGCTGGAGACAGGGCTGTAGTTGTGTCTAGGTTTATACTAGAGTCAATAAGTTTTCCCAGTTTTCGTAGGTAAAATTAGGTACCTCGGCTTATACTCGGATCGGCTTATACTCAAGTATATACGGTAGCTCTGTGATTGCCAAACCTCTTTACTTAATTTTTCAGAATTCATTGAGATCTGGCATAGTGCAGAGAGACTGGCGAATTGCTAATGTGGTGCCTCTTTTCAAAAAAGGATCCCGTTCTCAGCCTCAAACCTATAGGCCAGTTAGTCTGACGTCAGTGGTAGGAAAGCTTTTCGAAGGGTTAATATAGGATAAGATACTGGACTTCATAGCAAATCATAATACTATGAATTTGTGCCAGCATGGTTTTATGCGTAATAGATCTTGCCAGACTAACTTAATTTCTTTTTATGAGACTGTAAGTAGAGACCTCGATTCTGGGATGGCAGTGGATGTGATTTACTTAGACTTTGCTAAAGCATTTGATACAGTGCCACACATAAGGTTACTGGTTAAATTAAGGAATGTTGGCCTGGAACATAGTATTTGTACCTGGATAGAGAACTGGCTAAAAGATAGACTACAAAGAGTGGTGGTAAATGGAACATTTTCTAATTGGACCAGTGTTGTTAGTGAGAGTACCGCAGGGCTCTGTACTAGGTCCCTTGCTTTTCAACTTGTTTATTAATGACCTGGAGGTGGGCATTGAAAGTACTGTTTCTATTTTTGCAGATGATACTAAATTGTGCAGAACTATAGGTTCCATGCAGGATGCTGCCACTTTGCAGAGTGATTTGTCTAAACTGGAAAACTGGGCAGCAAACTGGAAAATGAGGTTCAATGTTGATAAATGCAAGGTTATGCACTTTGGCAAAAATAATATAAATGCAAGTTATACACTAAATGGCAGTGTGTTGGGAGTTTCCTTAAATGAGAAGGATTTATGGGTCTTTGTCGATAACAAGTTGTCTAATTCTGGGCAGTGTCATTCTGTGGCTACTAAAGCAAATACAGTTCTGTCTTGCATAAAAAGGGGATTAACTCAAGGGATGAAAACATAATTATGCCTCTTTATATGTCCCTGGTAAGGCCTCATCTGGAATATGCAGTGCAGTTTTGGACTCCAGTCCTTAAGAGGGATATAAATGAGCTGGAGAGAGTGCAGAGACGTGCAACTAAATTGGTTAGAGGGATGGAAGACTTCAATTATGAGGGTAGACTGTCAAGGTTGGGGTTGTTTTATCTGTAAAAAATGTGCTTGCGAGGGGACATGATTATACAAGTACATTAGAGGACATCATAGACAAATAGCAGGGGACCTTTTTACCCATAAAGTGGATCACCGTACCAGAGGCCACCCCTTTAGACTAGAAGAAAAGAACTTTAATTTGAAGCAACGTATAGGGTTCTTCACAGTCAGGACAGTGAGTTGTGGAATGCACTGTCGGGTGATGTTGTGATGGCTGATTCAGTTAATGCCTTTAAGAATGGCTTGGATGATTTTTTGGACAGACATAATATCAAAGGCTATTGTGATACTAAGCTCTATAGTTAGTATAGGTATGGGTATATAGAATTTAATTAAAAGTAGGGAGGGGTGTGTGTATGGATGCAGGGTTTTCATTTGGAGGGGTTGAACTTGATGGACTGTCTTTATTCAACCCAAGTTAACTATGTAACTATATACATCCAAAACCTGTTTTTTTCATACTGAATGAATTTTGATTAACAACCCTAGAAAAATATTTACTTCTGTGAAAGTCACTGGTTAGATGAGGTAGTGGACATACTGTAGGAAGGGCAAATGGGGAGCAGATATGGTTGGGGGTACTGTTAAAGACAAGAAAGATCACATGTTGTATTTACAAAATTCTCACTCTGGTTCCAGTATTAAATGCTTGTTTTCAAATGCAAGGAGTCTGACTGGTAAAATGGGAGAGTTGGAGGTGCTGGTGCAGGAGGGAAATTATGATGTGACTGGTGTTGCTGAAACATGGCTGAATGAGTTGCATGACTGGGCAGGTAACATCAGCAGCTATACTTTGTTTCAGAAGAACAGAGGCAATAGAAAAGGAGGATGGGGTGTGTCTGTTTCTTAGGCAGGATTTTAAAGCTAACAGAAAGGAGGAGGCAATGTTAGGTAACGAGGGAGCTGAAGCCTTATGGGTGGATCTTTTAACTGATTGTAAAGAGTCCAGCAAATTAGTTGTATGAGCATGCTATAGACCCCTAATATAAGTGAAGAGGAGAATGCTAAGCTCCTGAGTCAAATAGAAAATGCTGCTAGTTTAGTGAAAGTAGTGATAATGTGGGATTTT
Organism: Xenopus petersii; assembly: GCA_038501925.1. NCBI lineage: Eukaryota > Metazoa > Chordata > Amphibia > Anura > Pipidae > Xenopus > Xenopus petersii. The sequence continues at coordinate 84,153,375 of CM076680.1, forward strand.
ACTTACCCAGATATTGACTGGAGAAACAGTACTGCCAGGGCAGTTAATGGAAACAAGCTTATAAACTTGATGCATGGCAATTTTATGGCACAGGTTGTTAAGGAGCCAACCAGAAAACGTGCTATACTGGATCTAGTGATCTCTAATGACCCAGAAAGTATATCAAATGTGCAAGTATTTGAACACCCTGGGCAATAGTAACCATAATGTGATTTCATGTAATGTCTGCTGCAAAAAAAAAAAAAAAAATTATATATATATATATATATATATATATATATATATATATATATATATACACACACATACACACGCTGGGGTAACAAAAACCCTGAATTTTAGAAAAGCAAGTTTAACTCCTTAAAGGCTGCCCCTCAGAGCATAGAGCGGGGCATTGTGTTTTCTTCTAAAAACACAGAACAGCAATGGTTGTCATTCAAAATGATATTAAATTGTTACTGTTCTCAATTTATTCCCTTAATATATATATATATATATATATATATATATATATATATATATATATATATAGTAAAGTTCAGGGGGAGAGGGATCGCTCATGCACTACGGCCACAACACAATAATAGTATAAATGTCCTTTTATTTCGTAGTCAAACTTAAACAAGCTTTATCTTCAGCAGGTACAAATGGCAGTTTGAACACAGTTTTCAGCATAAATTAACATTGGCTTTCATGCTCAGCAAAACTGACAAATTAAACAGTTCATTTTCCCATTCAGGGATCAGGCTCACCTAGCCTTGCAAAATGTTGAACTCCTAGTAAGGAGAGCAGTTCCCAAACACACTCCTCTCGTGCAGACCTCACGTGTGTCTACCAACCCCCCTCCTGAACTCTCGGGGCTCTCTTAACTCCTGCACTGCTGCAGTAATTAGCCCTGCTGTGCACCCTCCAGGTACCTGAATAAAGGGGAAATATACCTGCTGTCCAGGACCCACCCCTGGAGTCCTGTACATATCCCCCCCCGCCTCAATCCGGAGGTAGAGGCAAACCAGGTCCCTAAACAATGTACCCGGGATAGTGCATCTGCATTTTGGTGCAACTTTCCAGGTCTGTGGTCTACATTAAAACTGAAATCCTGGAGGGCTAAGAACCAACGTGTCACCCTTGCATTGGCCTCTCTGTTCTTTCTCATCCAAGTCAAGGGTGCATGGTCTGAGACCAAACTAAATTTTCTTCCCAGAAGGTAATAGCGCAAGGAGTCCAGGGTCCACTTTATGGCTAGGCACTCCCTTTCGACTACTGCATAATTTTTCTCTGCAGGAGTCAACTTCCTACTGAGGAAAGCTATCGGGTGTTCTTCCCGATTGATATCCTGTGAAAGTACAGCCACAAGGCCAACATCGGAGGCATCTGTCTGTACTATAAACTCTCGACTAAAGTCAGGGGCTACCAAAATGGGGTGTTGGCACAATGCGGACTTAAGTTCTTTAAAAGCCTGTTCTGCATTGTCGTTCCACTTAATCATCACAGACTTCCTGCCCTGAGTCAAGTCTGTCAAAGGGGCAGCCAAGGTAGCAAAATTGGGCACAAACTGTCTGTAGTAGCCCACTATGCCCAAGAAGGCTCTTACTTGTCTCTTAGTCAGTGGCCGTGGCCAATTCAGAATTGCCTCTACTTTATTGAATTGGGGTTTTACTATTCCCCTGCCTACAATGTACCCTAAGTATCGGGCTTCCTCCATCCCTAGGGCACATTTCTCTGCATTTACTGTGAATCCACCTTTTTTTAAAGAGTCTAGCACTGCCTGGACTTTTGGCAGATGGGATTTCCAATCAGTGCTGAAAATTACAATGTCATCTAAGTAGACTGAGGTGTACTTAAAATGAGGGCGCAATAATTTGTCCATTGCCCTTTGAAAAGTAGCAGTCTGTAGCCCAAATGGCATCCTCTTGTACTGAAAATGCCCCTCTGGGGTAGAGAAGGCAGTTTTCTCCCTTGCCTCTCGGGTTAGAGGTTTTTGCCAATACCCTTTAGTAAGATCAAGGGTGGTGATATACCTGGCTGGTCCTAACCTCTCAATGAGTTTGTCAACCCGAGGCACAGGGTAGGCATCGAATTTGGATACCTCATTCAACTTCCTGTAATCATTACAAAACTGTATAGTCCCATTTGGCTTGGGGACTAGGACAATTGGACTTGACCACTCACTCTGTGACTCCTCTATGACACCAAGTTGTAACATTTTCATTACTTCCTCTGAAACTGCCTGTCTGCGAGCTTCAGGAATGCGATAAGGTTTTACACACACCTTCACATTGGGTTCAGTGATCATATCATGCTCTGACATTGGTAAGCCCAGGTAACTCAGAAAAAACATCTTTGTTCCTCTGCAAAAACTCCTTAACTTGTTGAGTCTGAAACTTTGACAGGGAAGAAGCTACTTTTATAGTATTTACCTTATTTTGTCTTTCAAAGCTCGCAGTAGCCCCAGCAGACACTGCTTCCCTATCTCTCCAGGGCTTTGGCAAATTAACATGGTAGATCTGGTAGAGGTTTCTTTTCCCTGGTTGGTGCACCCTGTAATCTACCTCCCCTACCTTTGCAACAACTTCAAAAGGTCCTTGCCACTTAGCTAGGAACTTACTCTCTACTGTAGGGATGAGTACAGCCACTCTGTCCCCTAACTGGAAATGTCTTATTTTGGCTGACCGATTATACACCCCACTTTGGGCCTTCTGGAGATGCTCTTTCACCATTGGCATTACATTAGCAATTCTCTCCCGCATTTGGGCAATGTGCTCTACAACACTTCTATATGGGGTGGTCTCACTCTCCCATGTTTCTTTTACCAAATCAAGTAACCCACGGGGTATACGCCCATACACCAATTCAAAGGGCGAGAATCCCGTAGAAGATTGGGGTACTTCTCGAATAGCAAAAAGCAAAGCTGGAAGCAGGCAATCCCAGTCCTTCCCATCCTTATGTACTACCCTCTTTAGCATTGTTTTCAGGGTTTTGTTAAACCTCTCAACCAGGCCATCTGTTTGTGGGTGATAGACAGAGGTCCTTAGCTGTTTAATTTGAAATAGCTTACATAAGCTATTCGGCCATGACCTTCGACATAAAGGGTGTGCCTTGCTCAGTAAGGACCTCTTTGGGAAAACCTGTCCTTGTAAACATATGAAATAGTTAGCGAGCAATGGTTTTGGATGAGGAATTCCGCAAAGGAATAGCCTCAGGGTACCGGGTAGCATAATCAAGTATAACCAAAATGTATTGGTGTCCTCGAGCGGACTTCACCAAAGAACCTACCAGGTCCATAGCAATTCACTCAAATGGCACTTCAATAATGGGGAGTCGTACTAAAGGACTTCGAAAGTGGAGGCCAAGGGCAGTCAACTGGCATGTGGGGCAGGAGGCGCAATATCTTTTTACCTCTGCCTTCAACCCAGGCCAGAAGAACCGATCAGCTATACGTGCCACTGTTTTCTCAGCACCCAAATGCCCTCCTAGTACATCATTATGGGCTAAGTCCAGTACCATCCTTCTGAATGGCTGGGGAACTAGTAACTGCTCAACAACCTCATTTCGGACCTGAGTGACATGGTACAGGAGGTCACCATTAACAGCAAAATGTGGAAATTGCTTATCAAGCTCAGGCTCTTGTGGGACCCCATTTATCACCACTACTTGTTCTCTGGCATGTACCAAAGTAGGATCTCGCATCTGGGCAGTACTAAATGCTCCCCTAGAAACATCTAGGTCTGGAAGTACAGGATGGGAGGATGTTTCCTCATCAACCTCTCCGAGCATGACCTGTAACGGGAAAAATTCCCCCCCCCTCAGAGGTTACCTTAGTCTCCAGACTTGAGTCCTCAGACCCAACCTTTCCCTCAGGAATACTTTTTTCAATTTCATGATTTACCACATTTTGTTCTGGCAGTTCCACACAATCCCCTTCTTTTAAGGGTTCTGTGGAAGTGTCGTTTTCACTCATAACCTGTATTGGTTCAGACACTTTAGTTTGTATATTACCCCACAGTTCCCAGAACAATGGAAAGTCTCGCCCAAGAATTACCTGGTGCAACAATTTTTTTACCACACCAACCTCATGAGTAATGGTGCCAGAAGCAGTGGCAATTGTCACTGACAGTAGTGGATAGGTCCGAGTGTCCCCATGTATGCAAACAACACTGAGAGTTTTTGCTTCCTGACGCATCTTCTTGGACACGTTCCCTTGTACAAGTGTAACCATACTCCCTGAATCAAGCAGGGCTTTACCAGAAACACCGTTCACACACACTTTACATTCAAAACATCCTTCTGGCAAATCAGGACCTGCAATGCAAACTGGCTGAGCATAAAAGGATACTCTCCGTAGGACATCACACTGCATGGGTTCCACCTGTAATGGACACTGAGCCTGCATGTGGCCCCATGCCTGGCACCACCAACACTGCACACCCCCAGACTTCTGGGGTGTTGGGGGGCCTGGCTGTACTGCAGGAGGGACAGTGGATAATATCTTGTCGCTGTCCTTTATGCTGGTTCCAGGGTTCCGTGAAGAACTCTTTCCCGCGGAGGTGAACTTTGCAGCCCGGGTTGGAGCGGGGTCTAGATGACTTGTCGGGGGTAGTAGCTCCTCCACTGTGGTGTATCTCTCCACCATCTCCACCAGCCGGTCCGCTGTTTTAGGGTCTCCATGACTGACCCAGTGCTGTAGTTCAACTGGCAGCGACCTCAGAAACCGGTCTAGCACGAAGCGCTCCACCATCTGTGGACCGGTGAGTATCTCAGGCTGCAGCCACTTTGTTGCCAGCTGTATTAAATCATACATTTGTGACCTCGGTGGAATATTTTTCCGATACTTCCAGCTGTACACCCTCTGTGCCCTGACTGCTGTGGTCACTCTCAGACAGGCAAGGATCTCTGCCTTGAGCTGGTCATAGTGGAGGGCGTCTGCATGGGTAAGGTCATATTATGCTTTCTGCGGATCCCCAGTCAGGAATGGGGCAAGGAGACCAGCCCATTTGTCTCGGGCCATCCTTCCCACTCTGCAGTCCTTTCAAAGGTCATCAGAAAGGCTTCCACATCATCTGTGGGCATCATCTTTTGCAGGAAATGGCTTGCCCTTATTATTGTCTGGCTGTTAGGGTTAACCACTGCTGATTCTCGCCCATGAGCTAGCTGTTGTACTGCCTCAGCCAGCATTTTGGACTGTGCCTCTGTAGAATCCTGCAGGGCAGTGCTTGAGCTGTAGTAGCTTCCCTGAGTGCAGCCAGTTGCACTTCTGTGGCTTTCTGCTGAGCTGGCATGCTTTGCTGCAACTGCACTATTGCCATGGCCACTTACCGTAGCAACTCCTCCATGATAAACAGGAGCCTGGCCCTTTAAATGTCACTTTTTAAACAGGAAATTTTCCTTTTTGGCCTTTTCTGTAGTGCAAATGCCCGCATCCGAGCACCAATTGTAAAGTTCAGGGGGAGAGGGATCGCCCATGCACTACGGCCACAACACAATAATAGTATAAATGTCCTTTTATTTCGTAGTCAAACTTAAACAAGCTGTATCTTCAGCAGGTACAAATGACAACTTAAACAGGCTGTATCTTCAGTAGGTAAAAATGGCAGTTTGAACACAGTTTTCAGCATAAATTAACATTGGCTTTCATGCTCAGCAAAACTGACAAATTAAACAGTTCATTTTCCCATTCAGGGATCAGGCTCACCTAGCCTTGAAAAATGTTGAACTCCCAGTCAGGAGAGCAGTTCCCAAACACACTCCTCTCGTGCAGACCTCACGTGTGTCTACCAACCCCCCTCCTGAACTCTCGGGGCTCTCTTAACTCCTGCACTGCTGCAGTAATTAGCCCTGCTGTGCACCCTCCAGGTACCTGAATAAAGGGGAAATATACCTGCTGTCCAGGACCCACCCCTGGAGTCCTGTACAATATATATATATATATATATATTATATATAGTCCCGCAGTACCAGCACTCTGATCATTAGACTGGTTCGTGGTGCACGATCAAATTCAGGATAAATACAAAAAGAAGGATCAGCACTCACTATATTCATGTGAAAAAAATTAGCTTTTTATTATTACATCATAATCCATTAAATTCGTTTCGCGAATTTCGCGGGAAATTCGCGAATTTCTCAATTTTCATCTGATTCATTAAAGTGGACCTGTCATCCAGACACAAAAATCTGTATAATAAAAGTTCTTTTCAAATTAAACATGAAATCCAATTTCTATTTTTTATTAAAGCATTCATAGCTGCTGTAAGCTCATTTAAAAATCTCAGCTGTCAATCAAATATTGTCTGCCCCTCCTCTATGCCAGTGGCATAGAGGTGCAGCAAACAATTACTTTCCATTCAGCACTTCCTAGATGTCACTGCTCTCCCCACATTCCCCTGTTTCTGAGATGATACAAGGCTTGTCTTAATAAAACTGTCCACAAAATGGCTGCTTCCTGCTTGCTATAATTATGAATTCCCAGACTGAAGGAAACAATCAAATAATTTATATAATGTAATTAAAGTTCATTTTGCTTGACTAATGTGATAAAATAGGAATTGGAATGTTTTTTTTTTGGGTGAAGGGTCCCCTTTAAGAATTTTATTGCTTCATTATACATTTTAGAAAGGGACTAAGTTTTACCTGCAACTAACTTTCTGTATTCAAAGTAAAAGTCCCAAACTTGGTTGCCCTTTTATTAGCATCAGTGGGATCACCTGACTATAGCTGGGAAGGGTTATTATTTGAAGACTTGTTATGAGAGCACATTCAAGATTTTGTCCTAGTGAACGCCATTATGAGCAGCATTGCCTTATGAAGGATAGGTCATGTCAGACACATTTGATTGCTTTTTTATAATGAGGTAAGTAAGATGCTGAATAACTGGGGAGCAGTAGATGGATTTTGCTAAACCATTTTATAGAGTGTCCCACGACTAAACTAAGATCTGCTGGGCTTAATGAATTAATTTGCACATGGATAGGAAACTGGCTAAGAAATTGGGTACAGAGGGTAGTTGTTAATGGTACATTCTCTACTTGGAGTAAGGTTCTTAGTGGGGTCCCTCAGGGCTCTGTATTGGGTTCACTTTTATTTAACTTGTTCATTAATGACTATTGGGAGGGTACTGTAAGTACTGTATCCATGTTTGCAGATATCACAAAACTATGCAGCCCAATTAATTACATACAGGATCTTGACAAATTATCAATCAGGGTGGCAAATGAGATTCAATATGGATAAATGTAAAGTCATGCACCTGGGATGTAAAAATATGCAAGCCACTTATAACCTTAATGGGACTGCACTAGGCAAATCCGTAATGGAAAAGGACCTTGAAGTCCTTGTAGATAATACATCAAAAGCATGGCAGTCAGCAGCTTTAAGAGCAAACAAGTTAAACCCATAGACTCTAATGTGCGTCAAAAAACTATTTTGTCACCCATAGACTTCAATGCATATTGGCAAATTTTTGGCAAAGTGAAATGGGTCAGATTCCCCATTGCTAGTTGAGCGGTATTGAAAGGGGCAAAGATTCGAGGGAGGAGGGGATTATTCTTCCATTGTACCGAGCGCTGGTAAGGCCCCATCTAGAATATGCCATGCAGTTTCGGTCACCAGTGCTCAGACAAGACGTTATTGAATTAGAGAGGGTCCAGAAAAGGGCAAAAAGGCTGGTAAAAGGTATGGAATATTTAAGCTATGAGGAAAACTGGTCAAGTTGGGGTTGTTCACACTGGAAAAGAGGCACTTAACCCTTTCGCTGCCAGCCATTTTGTCCTTAATGGAAACATCTATTGCCAAGCAGTTGTTAGACTTTTTGTACTCTTTCACTTTAAGGGCTTTTCCTGGGGGGTCTTTTAGTTTACCCAGGAAAACAATATACCCAGGACAACATGAGCTTTCAAAATATGCTAGAATTTTCTGTAAAAAGATATAGGCTTCAAGTGTCTAATAAAATGAAAAAAACATGTTTCACATAGTACAATCACATATATCAGAAACAAAATTTATTTTATGTACGAGAACAAGCCGATTTGGAAAGTTCTATTTCTCCTGAATGTGCCAATACCAAATATACATAGTTTTATGGAGATTTCTCACTTGTATAGATCAAAATCTACAAGCAGTACTCTTACTAAATTTCCAAAGCGCAGCTCCACATACTTCTGATTTCAAGGCCAAACACTCCATTTACATTATGTTTACCCTGGAAAACTATGTATTATAAGAAAGAGCAGATTCAGGCAAATCAAAAATGGGTAAATATATCTATGTACGCCAAACTACCAAGTTGCAATCTTTTTTATAGAAATTGGGGAATATTTCGAAAAATGACCTCAAAGCTTCCAATCTACAGCATCATATCTCCCCCCACACATTATTAGATACAAATGTAAAACACCAAAATATGATTGCCAGGAGTCCACTGAACAGTTTGATGCCAAATATGGCATATAGAGGACCCAAAATGTAGACACCCTATTCAAGCTATCAGTTCTGTAATTCCAGATGCTGCAAAATCATCTGCAAAGGTTTTCTACTCCAAAGCACCAAGCCGCAAACATTTCCTAAAATTGGCAAATTGTCAAAATTTCCACCCTAAAACATTGTATTTCCCACATACTTTTAGGTATCAAGACAAATCACCCCAAATATGAAAGCCTAATGCCTAATATGCATAGGTTTACCTAAGCATGTGGCATATAGGGACCCCAAAATGAAGACCCCCGCTATGGTCTGTCATTTCAGGTACTGCAAAATCAACACATCTGCATGGGTTTGAGGGGGGCAAAGGTAGAAAAAGTATGTTTACCCCAGAAAACCCATATATTTTTGGAAAGTACACATTGCCCCGAATCCAAATTGGGTATGCATGTCTTTCTACTCCAAAGCACCAAGCCGCAATCCTTTCCTAAATTTGGCAATTTTGGTGACATTTCCAAAAATCACCTCAAAACTTCCACCCTGCAGCATCATATTTCCCACATACTATTAGGTATCAAGATAAATCACTCCAAATATCAAAGCATTGGGTCCTCTTAACAGTTTTATGCCTAATATGTATAGCTTTACCTAAGCACATGGCATATAGGTGACCCAAAATAAAGACCCCCCATGTGGTCTGTCATTTCAGGTGCTGCAAAATCAACACATTTACTCCAAAGCACCAAGCCGCAAACCCTTCCTAAATAAAGGCAGCGTTTTTTACATTTCTGAAAATCGCCTAAAAATATTGCAGTTGGCCACATTTATCTCACCTAATTTCTTACATAAAATTGTAAAACACCCTAATATTGACGCCAAGGGTCTAATGAACAGTTTGATGCCCAATATGCATAGATATGCCAAGGCCGCTGGCATGTGTGGACCCCAAATAAAATTAGTTCATATGATTTTCTCAGCTGCTGATTTGTCTTCTGTGAACATAGACCCTTGGCTTCATATTATGTGCCTCAAGACCCTCCTAATAGCAAATACCCGCCAAAACCATATATTTTTGGAAAGTACACATTCTGATGAATGCAACAAAAATAAAGACGTCTTTCTACACCAAACTACCAAACTGCAAAGCTTTTCTAAATGTAGAGGTTTTTAAAACAATTTCTGAAAATCACCTAAAAATGTTGCAGTTTGGCGCATTTATCTCACACAATGTTTTGCGTACAAAGAAAAATCACCATAAATATTGCAATTTGTCACATTTATCTCACCCAATTTCTTACATACAAGTGGAAAACACCCTAAATATTGACAACAAAGGTCTACTGAATAGTTTGATGCCCGATATGCATACAGTAGATTTACTAAAGTATATGGTATGTACGGACTGCTGCTATATATATATATATATATATATATATATATATATATATATATATATATATATATAACAGGGAAAAAAACTTGCGCTCACAGATCTTAGCGATGAAAATATAGGTGTATAGCACCCAGGCATCTGTGACTACTACACAAGTTGTGACTCTTTGTGACTCTTTATATATATATATATATATATATATATATATATATATATATATATATATATATATATATATATATATGGATGTGAAAATCTTAGCCACCCTTACACATTACAGACAGGCACATCCCTAGTTATATGGACGCCTAAAAGGTCCTTATGTAACCCCTGTAGTTCTCACAGTGTACACCAGATGGCACTGTGCCAGAGTATAAAAGGTTTAGGAACCATGAGGTCTGGGTCCATTGCTTTAGCCCAACCAAGCAGGCTGGAAGGCTAGATAGTTGAGCAGCTCAAGGCTGCGCCGAGGAGATTAGAGGGATTAAGATCCCAGGGTATTACTGACCTAGAGTAAGGACTAAAGTGTTGAGATAGGGATGATAGGAATTCCCCTAGTCTGCCACTGGAAGATATCCTGAAAACTGGGCAATACCCCTCACACGCTGCCAACTTACTCTCTGCTGTGTATTCCCTAGCCTGTAGGGATTCAGCCTATACGTGCTGTGAGTATATGCTTCCTTTATGCTGCTGTGTATATTCTATGCTCCATTGTGGATCAATGTGCTGAATGATCTATGTGCTATTGTTTAATAAACACAGTTCTATGTTCAACCGTTAATGAACTACTGGCGCCCATCATTGTGCTATCGCATATAGTTAAAGTTACACTACACCCTGCCTCCACCCCGCTGCGAGGGCTTACCCCTGAGAAAGAGAGCTCATCTGTGGTATCAGCCCACAAAAGAAAGTAGCTATAACCGCTAGATACAAAGCAGTTTACTATAGCGCTACATATATATATTCGGTTCACTCAGACGGTTCTGAGTGAACCGAAACGCGTTGATGTGGGGTAGTTTGTAACACTCCAATAAAAGATATTTCTTTATCACAATACCCGTGAGTGCTCCTAACTGTACGTATATATATATATATTATATATATATATATATATATATTATATATATATATATATATATATATTCTTTTTTTTTTTTTAGTTGACAAATGCTGATTAGCCATATTAACTACTGTATATTACACATGACTTTTAAATGTCACATTTTTTAACAATCATCTGCCTCTAAAATGGTTGATGTACACAAAACTGGCACCGACAACTGTTTTTGTATTGAATGACATTTATATGAAGCATATGCAAGTGCAACATTACATACCTCTAGGCACAGATAATTCTAAGTAATCAAATGCATGCATTGAATAACACCTGTCGATAAATATTTATATTCACTTACATTTTAATGAGCAGGTGGCATCCTTTAGTATATTTTCTCTGACAGGTTGTTAAAAATCAGTAGGTAAATTGACAAATTGGTATTTAGATTCTTTTTATTTTTGTATCCGGCTTATTCGTCAGAGAATGTAGAACACTAAGTAAGAATGTAATCTAATATGCACTGTTAACATTATGCCAAAGGTATAAAAATTAAACTAATTAGAAGGGTTCTTTGCTGTGAACCCTTCCACTGCTAGCAGGCAGTCCTGCTGTGAGAAAATAAACTGACTAACTCTGAGATGTCAGGAAACATAAAAATCCAAGAAATTGAAGTGGATACAAAGGGGCAGTGGGAAACCTGCTAGTTCAGTATTTGTACTCCTAATAACAATACTCCTGTTACCTTAGTACCATAGACAACTGTGAGTAGTGATTGTAAATGCTAAGAAAAAAGAAAATACCCTGTGGGAGCAGTGAAATCAAGGATGCTTACTACATAGTCTAAACTGTTCATCTTGGGGGTTACCAAAATCTTTTGTTTTTATTTCTTGAGCTAAACTAGGCAAACATGGACGCTGAATCCCCCTAACAAAACTAAGTACTGAGAAAGGGGGGAACGGAGGACTTGTAAACTGGTAATCTAATTATCTACCTTGCAAGGACCAAACACAGGGTACCTTTAATTTCCCTGTTTGCTCTGTTTATCTCAACAAATAATAAAACCCATAGATTTGTTGTGATTAAAACACACCCTGTTTATTGCGCTCATGTTGAACACAGGGGTATACTCCCCTTTAATGTTTAGTAACTGTTTATAACATTTGTATAAATGTTTCCTTTATTGATTTTGCCATGGTCTGAGCTGCTGAACAAAGTTTAGCAATATTTTCATAAAATGAAATGTTAAAGCTCTTCATAAATAGAGCCAGTTAGGAAAATAAACACTAGTGTTGAAGTTGTAGAGAAATCAAGCAGTTACCTGTATGTTTAAGATTAATACGTATGCAGACTTGAAACAACTTGCAATATTTTCAAGCTCTGATCCTTTTTTCAACTTCATTGCTTTATTAAGCTTCTCAATGTTTTATTTCTGTGCCCCACTAGACATCATTTTATTATTGGTGTTACCAACTGTCTCATTGGACATATATATATGATAGGAAGTCCACCACATTTCTCAAAAGGAAAGTCTGCAATTCCCTATGACTTTAAACATTCCAACTGGAAACTGTGGTGGACTCATTTGGTCCAGTTGCCAAAGTATGGAAGAGCACTAGGGCCAGCAAAAAGTCTGATGACATGATTTTTAAAAATCATAATACTGACTTTTAATCTCATAATTGTGACTTTAAAAAGCTGAAATTCTGACTTTTAGGGGGCTATTTATCAAACTCCAGTTGGGCTTTTGGGGCAAAACTCAAATTTTTTGGGGTTTTTTTTTTTTTTTTTAATTTTCCAAGATTTTTTAAAACTTGATGCAGCAAACAGCCTGAATCTGCCTGAATTGAAAAATGGATCAATTCAAGTGATTTGAGTATTTTTTCCCCGAAAACTCGATCAATTTGAGTTTTCAGGTTGTTAACCATAAACTCGCTGATTTGAGTTTTTTCTTAAATTAGAAACAGTTCGAGTTGCAAGTTTATTCAAGTTCATTCGAGGTTTAAAAAGGCTCCCATAACTCTAAAATTCGACCTCTGATAAACAACCCCCTAAAAGAGATTAAGAGGGATACAAACTCCACCTTCGATAAATAACCCCCTAAAAATTAAAAAGTACAATATATTTTCTTTAAAAAAGAAGACTAATGTGTTTCATGTTTACACAGAACCTAATCATATGCACAAATATTGTACTCCCATGGAGACCCACCATGCAACAACTGCATGAACATACAGTCCTTAACTTGCCGGGTATGGGTCAGACAGTTCTTTCCAAAGGCCTTATACACAGATTGGTATGGAGCTTATATTGGTCAGTGTATGGCCAATTATAATCAAAAGCACATGATGGATGATCACTTATTGCTATCTTCATGATTCACAGATTTCTCCATTCTACTGCTTGCCAAGACACATCATCCTGGAGCCAAGGTGAATGGTATGCTTATAATTCTACCAGAAACTATGCATAATAGGAAAAGATACTCTAAAATATAGTGCAATGTTTAATTGGTGTTAACAATTATTAAGTTCAAATAATTAAAACCACATTTTGTAGGCAAGACCAACAAAATGTTATCAATTTTACATATGTGCAATCTTCTTCCTTCTAGCTTCCTGCTATGTCTTTACCAGAAAAGTAGAGATGGTCAGTGGTGCTTATCTAAACTGATAGCTATTATTACATTACACTATAGCTTGTCTGTAGTTTGGTGTATGGGATTTGTTTTGTGTTAGTTAGTCAAGGAATTCAGTATTTATAGATTATTGCTTTTGAGGTGTTACTGTATGTGGGCTTGTTTTTTCTAATTTAATTTAATTTTTTACCTTCCCCACTTCTTATGTTTAAATGAATCCTAAGGCTGCAGTGTTTGATGGAAGATCAATGACTTATGTAAAAGTAGTTTTTGCAATTTTGTCTTTTAGATTTTAATAGCTCCATGGATAGAGACAAAACTCTTGAAATTTCTCCCCAAACATTTTACCAGCAATCAACTGCAGGCAACTGTCATTCCTAAAACCTGACTGCCACATTTCTGAGTGGATACTGCCTGACATGAGAGAAGAGACACCATTGCAGGCAAATGCTTTTCAAATGAATGAGTTGGGACCCAGGGCATTTTGTTGCAAGTCCATAAACATTTTAATCAGCCAGGTGATAAAATGTCATGTGTGCCAGAATCCATACATGTGCAATTGAAATAACTCATAACTGTTCGCAAAGTAAGCAGAAATTGGATAAAGATTTTTTAAAATGAAAGTAAAATCAGACATTCCAACACTAATTTCATTCACTAAAATGTGCTTTTTCAGGCAAAGGGCCAGATTCAGTTCAACGAGGAACAACTTATCTCACAATTTTACTATGGTTTTCCATTGAGTTTTCATGAGATAATACATGAGATAAGTTTTCCCCATAGAACTGAATGTGGCCCAACACATTATATTGCCAATAGTGTTATTTAATGAACAAATGATACTCTTACCAAACAAATGAATCAAATGATCACAATACACAGAATGTTTTGGAAATGGAAATACACAGTGGTGCATACCTGCAAGTTTATATTGACTCTTATTTGTTCCTAAAAACTTGGTTTACAAATAGCAAAACTTGCTGACTACAAGTTTTGTAAGAATCCACATTATTTTAAATGTTCTCTGGAAAAACTATATTAATTTTGAAATAGAGAACTGCTGACACTGCTCTGTTTACCTCTGCGCGTAATATATAAATGACCTTTATGTGCATTTAAAGTTCAGTTATCTAATCAGAAAAAAGCTTCTAAAACCCAGCTTACTCAAAGTTCTATGGCATCTATGGAATAATATCAGCTGTCGATTGAATGACCAAAGTTGAGGACATGGACAAATCTTTATTGTGAGTTTGCGAATAAACAGAATGTGTTTAAACCTGCACTGGAATTATGGGAAAAATGCTGCATTAAAGGTAAAAATATGGTGAATGGTTCTGAAATTGCAATTTGCATATTGTGGTGTGGTAATTAACTGGCAAGTAGAGTTAGTTGACAGTCCCTGGTACATTCAGTTGTGAATTGTTTAATATACTTTAGCAAATAGATTTCAAATAAATATGCCATTTCCTTAAAACTTAGACAAAGAAGAAGTCAAGGAGGTCCAATGGCACAAAAATACATTATGGGGGAAATTAAGGAAAGAGTACTGGTCAGTTGACAAAGTGGTTTGGAAATCAATGCATTCCGTTTTTTATTTATATTTACACAATATCTCAGCTATTTTGGAAACAGGATTGTATTTGAGCTGGGTGAGTATTTGGAAGGGTCAAACTTGGTGAACTATTGTCTGTAACTTATGATATTCCAAAACCCAGAACAAACCCCAATGTGCTGTCTCGGCTGACGCTTCTGCCTATAACAACCACCTTTTGCTTTGGAAAGAGCCCTCAGTTACTCAGATGCTGCCAGGTCTTAAAGTGAGAGGACCAAGGGGGAGTTTTGGGCAGACAAGGGAACCATAATGTTACAGGAAGGATGGGGAACAGGGAGCGTCAAGCCGAGGTCGATACCAATCAGGCAGTGCAGTACAGTATTGGGAACCAGGAGCGTAGACAGGACCATGGTCAAACCAAACAGTAACATTACAAGGTCAGGATCCAAAAGAATGGTCAGGAACAGGCAAAGGTCGGTACAGGCAGCAAACAAGCAATAGTCAGGGACAGGCAGGGGTCAAAACATAGAAATCAGACTTAAATCACAACCAGGAAATAAACCTACATTGGAAAATGAATAATTGGCTGCGGCCCCTTTAAATAATTGAAGTTTGCGACAATGATGATGTCACCCACGGTGCTCCAAAAAAAAGAGGCCTTTCACGTCAAACCCGGAAGCGGCATGCATTGGCACGCAGAAGAGGTTGCAGCAGATGTGGGCATCTCTGCAGCGAGGGCTCTGCGGGATCCCCACCCCACTAGACCACCAGGTATTTTCACATTGTCTTTTTTTCTATCCAATGAACTATGTATTGTAACCACTGTACATTTTTTGACAATAGAAGAGGTCATTTCATTCATTTCATTCAGGACTCCATATTTTCTACCTACAATGCTACACTTTTTCCCCCAGAGTTCCAGCGTTGTTGCAGTCACAAGAGAACGTTGCATCTGATGCATTCAGTCAAAATTAAAGCAGTTTCGCTTGTACTTTGACTCCAGTAGAACCTAATTGTGTTGAAAATTTTCAGTGGCGATCATTTGAAACAGATGGCAGGATGAAAGTAGCAGCACTGGGCACTACTATTTGTAAGTACAAGGAGCACATGTTGACATAAGCACCTTTAATGAATGAGATTTTTTCTGCAACTAACTGCAGGAAATATGCAGCTCTGGAACTTTGTGGTGTTAAGTAAATGACCCCTAGTATCTCCATAAATAAAATTGCAAAATACTGTAGTTCTTTTCTAGACTCAAAACACAGTTCAGGTTTTCTAATGATAAAGTCAACGCGTTCAAGTGCATTTATATTGCACATCATACTGGTCAGTTTGATTATTTGTATGTGTTTTAACACAGTAAAAATCAATTCCTGCTGAGACAAATTTCTGTTCTAGCAATTTGGCTGTTTTGTAATAATAACTCTCTTGTGCAACACAGGGCTTTTTTAACTGCAGTTTTCGTAGGGCAACATGTCAAAGAATGTCTGGTGAGACTCTAAACCATCCACGCTGGTTGGTGCAGTGAGGAACAAAAGTATCCTTGAGACACTCAGAGGAAGCCTTCTGCTCAGCTGCATTGGCAATTATAAGCCATTTGCAATCTCCAGGTCTCTGCATGGAGAAGTAAATACATTCTCTGCATGGAAGAATATGTTTTACTATCAAAATCTTAAATGAATACTGGGAAGCAAAACGTGATAATAAATATAATTACACTGTATGCGCTTTCTTCTAATTCCTTAAGGTAAGATAACTTCAATTTCATAACTCTGTGGGAATTCTTTTTAAATCAGAACTAGGGTCTGTGCAGAATAAATAGTAATGATGCGTTTTTGCAGTTATCTGTAAATCTGTTTCAAACACTTATCTGTAGTCATCAGCATAATTGCTCCACCCTCCCGAGCCTGCATATTGATAATAGATTATTCAAGCTCTAATATGCCTAGATGCCTGTTTTCATATTGTGCTAAAATATATACATGAAGCTATTTTAATAAGTGGAAATAATAATTGAGTATGAAGGAAGGACCATTAATAACACAGGACAACAGTACTCTTTTATATAGGTTGCTTAAAGGAGAAGGAAAGTCTTTTAGCACTTGGCCATTTGTGACACTTAAATGTAAAATATACATAAGGACTAGCAAAAGGTAAAAATATATTTTAGCAATGTCCCATTAATTCGGATCATCAAAGCCATTTAGTTTAAGTAAGAGTTTTGGATCAACTGTTCAATATGCATACATGCTATGATAAATATGTGTTTGTTTTTTTTCTGTTTTAGTCAAAATTATCGTGTTCCTTGCTAAGATTTAAACATTAACATATTTCATTCGAATTTATAAATAAAATTATTTTTAGGTTATGTTAATTATCATTTTCTTTCAAAGATACAGAGGTAGTACTGTCCTTTTGGATGAGTATTACAAATGCTGGGGAAAAGTGATAAGATGTTCCATATTTTGTTATATATTGCATGGTGAAATTTGTTTTATAAGGTAAGAGTTTAATATGGAGAGTACAATTTGTTGCAGCGTTTGTGCCTTTTTTACATTTGCTATCAGTATCCTAAACTACCTTAAACTTTATTGCACAACAAGATACCGTATATGCATTGGATATGATAACAAGACACAAAGGGCCAGATTCAATTCAATCAGAAAAAGGTGAAAAGTCATGGACGAGATTCAATATGAGATGCAATTTAATTTAAAAAAACTTATCTCACGGTTTATCACTTGAAACTCTATTGAAGTCTGTGGGGAAAAAAACGGGACTAAATTTCTCCTCGAATTGAATCTCGTCTGTAAGTTTTCATGTGATAAACCATGAGATATCTTTTTCTCACTGAATTGAATCTGGCCCAAAGTTTCTTATAACATTACACAATATCAAAAATTTGAGTTTCATTTCTCCACTCCACTTGAAAAGAGTGACAAGTGGGGATAAGCTACAGGTACCTTTTTACCCAGTACAGTTCTGCAGTGAAAAACGTGATTTTCATAGCTGTGAAATTTTTCAGGAACCCGCTATGAGGTCTGTTGTGCTGGAAAAATAAGTCATTATTATACCCCCACCTTGCCTTTCTCCAACATCTATCTAAGGAGCTATCTGGATGCACCTTCAATGAATTGCATCTAATGTGTCAAAATACAGGCAGTTGGGATTGCATCATACATAGACATTATCACTGCTGTAGAGAGTTATTTAAAAACCTTACTTAGCTGACCATAAACCTGGACTGCCTGCCATTTTGTAAAGGTATATAACACAATAATGAATGTGGGAAGTTATAAAGAAACTTCTGACTGAGGTATTGGCAGTTTAATCAAGACTAAAACTGCAAGCTGAGTTATGAGTCATAGAAACTGGAGGGCAGGCGTGCAAAGAGAGAAAAACATTATGCATTTGGTTTATAATTTTCCCATGTACAGTTGTACATGGTTTAGCATACTCAGAATTAATCAAGGAATGACATATGCATCACAATACCTGGGGCACTGAAACTACTGCAATAATAAAGACATTACTTCAATGAAATGTAAAAGTCAAGAATACAATATGAAAAAATATAGTATGCTTGGCTCATTAAATCCAATTTTGAAATCTTGCAAGATAAACTATTGCACTAGCTTCGAAAGATAAATAATGTGAAACAGAGATAATTAAAAAGAATTCTTGAGTCAATAAAAGCTATAATGGAAGGGAGTTATGCTTTTCATTACAGGTCTTATCCAGTTTGGCGGCTCAAATGGAAAGCTGCATTTTGCTTTAATAACTCGAAATGGCTTTAGCCTGTAACTCCTAGGAAACCATTTATGCCATCAGCTATGAGCATAATATCTGGGCCATTTGACTTAAAGCAGCAGCACAGTAAAGTCAGTTTTTTTTTTCTTAAAATTTATGCTTTTTGCAAAGTGGCTCCATCATCAGTGAACTATAACCTAAGCATCTTCTTACATTAGGTACTGTATATTTTTTTTATAAAGTATAGACATCATTGTACATTTTAAAATAGGTCCATGCCCCCACACAACTTACACTGTGATATAAAGATAATAAGTGCACCTATTTACAATGTTTGGTAGGATTTGAGTTTGATTTTAAAGAGATTTAATGAGAATATGCAGTATACACGGAGATATAAGTGCTTCTATCCATCCACAAGAGCAGTGAGCAAAATGCAATTTTGAGCACAATCACCATTTTTTCCCCATAATGCACAATTTTTTCCCCTTAATCCCAGCATCAGCCCCAATGCTGCCCCCCTCTCACTCTGCGCTTTCAACTTTTTGGTCCAGGGGGGCCGAATCGCTGGTGCACTGAGCGCAATTGAGCTCCCTGCAATAGCAGAGTCGAATTTCCGTGTTAAAAAAGGAAATTTGGCAGCCCTTAGCAACTGGCCACTCCATGCCGCCTGAGGCAAGTTTCTCACCTTGCCTCATAGTGGGAGTGACCGTAGTAACAATATAACATGCTGCACCCACTTTTTAGAGGTGTCCCGTTTTGATGGGAGGATCAGTCGTTATGGTTGATGTAACAATGTACACATAGTATAGGGCTTTGCTATAGCTGTCAAGGGCACACAGAGTAGACAAAGTCTTACAGACACCAGGGATAGTTTTTTTGGGGCCAGTTTAAAGGCCTGGAGCATGTCCTGCACTTCTGTTAATTTTTTGTAGATAAATGTTGATTAAAGAAATACTCAATACAAATTAACAGATTTGTGGATATGTGAACAGCAGAAGAGGAAGTGATATCCCATAGATCAGACGTGCCATATCACTCACTGGCTATATAAATAACCTTTTCATAAAAAAACTATTTCATTTGCAGAATTATTATTTTGCATATTAAACTACAGAACATTCTATTTTTTCACCATGTTTTTTCAAATGTTGAAATTTTCAGAGGCCAAAACAAATATTTTGCTAAATTTAATTATCATTGGTTCATTCATCTCTAACAGCAGTTAATGAATTATTCAATACACACTCAATGCACGATTTTCTTTAGCAACTACATACTGTATACAGATTACAATGTAAAATTTATACATTATATGCACCATTGTAATGTAGTACAGTTTATGCTTTTAAGTAACATAAATATGGTCTGGGTAAAATAGAGCATTAACAGATCTTTTTTTTCTCTGTCAAAATAATCAATGCATTGTATTCTAGGCAGTTTTATATCAATGAAGCTCATTTTAACTTACTCCAAAGTCAGAATGCTCTTATTTTCTACTTAAGAGACAAGATATACTCTATAGAGCTTCAAAATTCAACAACCAAATCTTAAACTCTTGAGAATTAAACACTTGATCAGCCCTGGAGTTTCAATACAGAAACTGGTGTTAAAAGTTTATTCATTCAGTGCACTCTTTAGAGATGATTAACTGTCTTTATTATATTAAAGTAAACCCACAGCCATCTGCCAAAGGCGATTGTGTCCAAGCACTGAAACCATTTCATGCGAAAACTCATTTTCAGGCTCCTAATTATTTTTCATTATAGTGGCAGTGTGGAATAGATTGGAATTGGACAGTAATTGCCAGGTCTGAGCAGTGTGGACCATTGCAATGTATCAGTTTAGATGAAGTGTGACAAGGATACATCTAGCTTCTATATAACTTCCATTAAGCAACTTCCCTGTCCCTGATCATGTAACACTTCATAGTATGTGGTCAGTGCAAGGTCATAATAATGGCTTTCAGACTAAGTTGAAGTGTATCTTGCTACTACATGCTGTTAAACTGGCCTTACTGAAAAGCTTAATCGTTCAAATTGGTAGAAGATGTTGTTTTACTAGAAAGGTTGAAAAAAGAAAACCAAAGGTGTAAAGAAAATATTTTTTATCATACCACCATAGCTTGTAAACTAAAATATCCATAGAGAAAGGAGGAAATGTTATATAAAGACTGGTTAGGTCAAATTGCTATATAGTTTAATTCATAAAATAAATGAATTAAATTTTTGTGCCCCAAACCCCACAAAAAAATGTATAGTTCTTCCTCCAAGAATCAAAGGACTGGCATTGAATAAGATAAAAAAATTGTATAAGGTAGATGTTGTGTATCATATAAAAATTCATATAAATAATCCAGAGAAGTCCAAATTCACAGCAGTTCACCTTACAATGGGCAAATGTGCAAAAGTAGAATTCGGCAGAAGAAACTATTAAAGTATACAGTTTTGCATACATTTTCAAATGTCTATAGACTGGGAAGGAAGACTTTTATGCCACTAAAAATGTATTTAACGTGACACCTTTTTGATTGTTAGAATTTGAAGTTCATCATCTGTTTTTATATAAGATTCAGTTCATCTACAGTATGCATGTATATTTATTATACTGGCAAGTGAAAGCTCTCTTTTTAGCCTGCCTTTACACCCAAATATTTAGAGGGATATTTATATATGCACATGAGTAAACTGACCATGTTTTGTTAATGGCAAGGTCCTTTAGCTTATTGGGAAGAATTATGTCAGTTTTGTTAGGGAAAGATTATATGGGATTTCTCAAAGGTTGAATAGGATTTTTCTTGTAGCTTCCCAACTAGCAGCATTCCTGGAAATTTCAAGAAGCGGGTCTCCTAAAAAAAAACTTATGCTATGATCATGGAAGTAACTGGAGGCCCCCAGTTGGCAAGATTTTGCAAGGTTTAACTGATAGTTTTTTTTTCTTTTTGCTGTTACTTTACTTTTCTAACATTTTCATATAGCAATGTATCCTATCCTGAAATCAGAAAATAATGATTAAAAAAAAAAAATTGTTATTTCATATGCAACAGCAACTGTACCAGGATTGTTACTGCATCATCCATGATATTATTTTTGTTTCTGTAATTACATTTTAAACATATTTAACCTATTCAAACTTTTTTTAATATCTTACATTATGGGAACTATTTTTCTAGGTAAAAGGAAATTTAAATTACTTGGCACTGATGGATCATGTGTCAAAGCATATTGTTCTCTAATATCTAGAGAGAGATCTGATACTGCAACCCATCTAATTAATCTTGTAAATGAACCCATATATTCCCTATGCTGCCATGTCCATGTATAGATTTTATATTAGGGATGCACCCTATTTTATATAACTGCACCCTAAAAAAACTACTAATGATGTTACATGTATTGCATATCATATACATTTTAGTGCTTAAATACGCTGTATATATATTTTTTAAAAATAGATATACATTTTTAGGTAACTTTATTATTATTGTTAAATAATTTGTGTTCTTGCTTCACAGTAAACTGTCAAGTGCCACTACAAATGGTGTAAAAAAACTCACTTTATATTGTGTTATCTATACTGTAAATAGTACATAGTACCATATATTGTAAATGCTTTGCAGTTCTAGCGTTTATATAATTTTAAAGAATTAATTTAATGGTATCAGTAGAGTACAGTTGCAAATGAAAGTGCATGAATGAAAAGATATACAGGAGATGCTTTCAACAATGAAATACACGTAGTCAGCTCAGCTCAGTCAAACCTTGCTTGGATCATTTAACCTTTCTAATGCCTGAATATTTTCACACTTCATTTGGGGTGAGGCTTAGAATACCTAGGAAAATTGTTATGCCGTTATTTTAGTTTATTAATTTTTCACTTTAGGCTAAAATATGACTATAGTAATGTTTAACTATAGTATTTCTGTAAAAACTCTAAATATATAAACACTGTAAACTTCAAATTCGTTTTTAACTTTGTTTTTATCTATAATCCTGAAGGCAGGGAAATACCCCCACTCTTCTCAATGCAGACTTTAAATAGGTGAGCTCCCATCTTACCGAAACTTATCCATACAGATCAAGTAGAGTTTATAATGAGCCATTAAGCCAGGGACAGCACATACATTAGACCTCATAGAGATTAATAACAGGAGAAAGCTACAATCTTTGCTATTAAGCCTTGATGCAGAGAAGGCTTTTGATTGTTTGCAATGGCCTTATTTATTCACTCTACTAAAACACCTTAAAGGAAAACTTCAGTGTAAAAATAAAAACTGGGTAAATAGATATTATGTGCAAAATAAAAAAAAAATTTCTAATATAGTTAGTTATCTAAAAATGTAATCTATAAAGGCTAGAGTGAGTGGATGTCTAAGTGAGGTTTTATTTGCCGAAGTAGGGGGTCGAAGTATTTTTTAAAGAGACAGTACTTCGACTATCGAATGGTCGAATAGTCTAACTATTTTTAGTTTGAATCGTTTGATTCGAAGTCGAAGGTCGAAGTAGCCTATTCGATGGTCGAAGTAGCCATATTCAACCATTCGAAATTTGAAGTATTTTTACTTCTATTCCTTCACTCGAGCTAAGTAAATGGGCCCCTCAGTGGACATGGAAAATTAGGGCTGCACATAACTGTGCTTACCTTAGAAATATAAATATCACTGATGCAGTCCTGAAAGAAAAAGGTTGCAGTGACTTTATTCAGCAAAACTGTAAACAACCATGTATGAACTACCAGGAGTAAATATCTACTAACTTGTACTAACTTGTAACTTTAATCATATAACCCAACCAGTGGAAGATCTGGCCCACCTCTGTTGCTCCACAACAGGTGACCACTACTATGCAATGAGCTCTGCCCTAGAGGCCTAGGCTGAGAGCTTAATGGAAAAGCCTCCTCCAATGCACACTATCGCTGCAACTGCTTCTCCAAAAATGTATTTATTTATTTATTTTTTATAAACATATATGAGGTCAGTGGGTGAGTGAATGAATCTTCAGAAAAGGATCACCCATCATTTCTGCACCACATATCTGAGGTACTAAGGGGATATATGACAGGTTCCCTGCGTCTGCATCCGCTATTATTCAGCTGGTCAGTTGTTTCTGCCTGGTGATACTCACACCATTAGGCAACCAGACTTCCAATGCAGCATTAAAGGCTACGTACCTTACATCTGCCACTCTCACAAACATCACACTGTGTATTTTTTTTTCCTTTGTCAGTTGAGTTGTAATGTGTTCACAAAGTATTAACTATGTCCAAAAGACAAATATTTGTGAAAATTTAAATTTATTTGGATTGTTGTTTTTTTTTCCTGCAAATGCCATCTATTACATAGTGGAGGTAGGCATATTTTATGTGCTTCCCTAAGGGCTCTTACAGATGAGCGTTTTTACCTGCGCTCCCCTGCGTTCCGTTTTTTTGCGTTCAGCCGCAGGGGAGCGCAGGGATAGACGCATTACATTTTTTTTTACCAATGGGTAGCAGGTAAAAACGCTCGTCTGTAAGAGCCCTTAGGGCTGAACTTCATGACACGCTGTTGTCAGTCCATCACGCCATGTCAGATGTGCAGAAGATAATGCGTTATCTTCTTCACATCCAACAAATCGCATGCGTGTCATCGCATGACGACATGTTGGACATGTGGAGTTCAGATAGTGTCTGTATTAGACATACTGTAAGCCTAGCCCTAGAGCAATTAACATTCAGTAACCAAAAGCATTCAGTACTGCATTGTCAATGCAATTGATTCAGTTATAGATTTTGTGAGTGTTATTTTACACCCTAGAGATTCAGATACATAACTACCAAAGACATGTCAGGTGAATGTTAATTTGCATAAATAACTGTGAACAGGTGCTGACAGGCAGAGCAATTTTCTAAATTGAAAAACCTGAAAATACATTAATATATTAAATCAGTTTTCTTCCTAATGTTAGATGACTAAACCATTTTTCAAAATCACCTGTTCAAATTATCTTGATTTATTTTTGTCCTGGAATGGCAGTAATGCGACATTAAAGATTGGTCAGCTACATTTGCAGAAATCATATATCCCTAGATATCTCTGCAAATTGTACGTGTGTGATTATTTGGAATCAAATCATTATATAAAAATATTTTCATTATATTAATATTCAAATATCTCACTGTAATTATTTCTGTCCTTAACATTATTTATCCACTAAATTGCTCATACATTTTTGACATTTAATTTTATATGATACTCTATATAGTTAAAGGTAAGCTACACCCCCTGAATGAATACTTGACAAACAGATGAGGCACTTAATATGGTATAAC
Organism: Xenopus petersii; assembly: GCA_038501925.1. Classification (NCBI taxonomy): domain Eukaryota; kingdom Metazoa; phylum Chordata; class Amphibia; order Anura; family Pipidae; genus Xenopus; species Xenopus petersii. Next base: position 84,178,480 of record CM076680.1, read on the forward strand.
CTTTTAAAGAATATTACTAAACTAAAATGTATATACCAGTAATATTGCCCTTTTACATATTTTGCCTTGAGCCACGATTTTGACAGTGCGCTTCCTCAAACATCACCTGACCAGAAATAATGCAGCTCTAACTAACAGCAAGCAGTATGTGAGTAAAAGACAGAACACTGTCCAGCAATTGGCTCATGTGACCAAACATGTACGTGTGCCCTTGGTTTGTTTGTGAGCACCGTGAATCGTAGGATCGCAGGGGATGGCCATTAGTTCTTAAATTGCCATTTTAGGATTACCTAATGGCACATACTACATACTTAAAAAGTATATTTTTATAAAAATGGATTATTTAGATTAAGCATAAGATATTTTATGCAATCTGTTTTATCTACATTGTTCAGAGGTATAGTTTTCCTTTAAGGTATTTTCTCTGTATTTATCTTTATAATGCTGAAAAAAGCTTTGATAAAGAACAGGTCCCTGCACTACTGAAATCAATGTTCTGACTTCCTCTTAAGCAAATAACTTTTTATTATTCATCTGCCCGCTATATCTCTAGTGTGTCATACATTATTGACTGCCACTTCAGTTCCTCTTAGAGCCAGTGGCTGGTTGTACCCCTGCTGTTCTCGAGACAGAATTAGATTAAAGCAGGTAAACCCTTGTTCTGTCTATAGGGTTTAAGGGCTGAAACATGATAACCACCCCTTAGTAGAAAGAAGAGCAGATAACAGTGAAATAGAGGAGGGTAGAGGTGAGTAGACCTAGATTTGTTTCTGGAAAATAAGGACCTAAAAAAATACCTCCTGTTTTAGTGTGTCATTCTTTGCTCAGGTTCTGTTACAGTTTACATTATCCTCTGTATTAACATGATCCATATTGTTATGTTTTGGTAGCTGAGGATGTGTAGAGTATAACAGTGATATTAGCAGGCTCATGCAGCCATTACACAACAGTAAGCAACTCTAACACCACAAGCTGTATAGAATGTATGCACAGTATAAGTCTTAAGCAGAGTGACATCTACAAGCCATTTGTATAAACACCACACATATGTTTAAGTCATCAGTAGACATTAGTATGGCATTTCAATAGTTAATTATGAATTTCATAATTGTAAATATAGGTGTAGGGGACTGGTGATTTGGCTTACCCTTTACAAGAATAGTCACCTAAGATTTGGCTAGGTATGTAGGCCTCATTATATGTTTAGACATAGACGGTCAGTCCTTTTCCTGGGTCAAAGTATGACCTTTAAAGTTCTTTCGTTTGGCTCTATATAATCTGGAGCAGCCATATGCCCTGGGTCCATATTGTAGTAGCCATTACTTGAGTAGGCATGAAGGGTCTTATGGAATTTACGTAGGTTGCCTAGTTACTGGTAGGGTATACTCTTTAATAGGTCCTCTAGGAGTGACAGATTAGGGCTATGTAGCAAAGCAGCCTGAATCTACACATACAGATGAAGCCACTTAGATTTGTGAGTTAAATGCGTCGTGACTCAGGGTTAATTGAAGAAACTGTGCTATCTAAAGTCATCTTAACTCATTAAATGCATTTAACCTTTTCATTAGCATACCAAAGCACCATTGTTCACAATGGTGAATGCTTTAATTAGATGGGATGTTGTGATGCAGTTTTCTGTGTTAAATGAGATAAATGGGATATCTGTGTTTAGTTATTCTGTGTCAAACAGACAAACCAATGTGGCTGCATCTGTAGGAGTATTAGTGAGACTAGTTTCCAGGTGTACTACTGCCCAAAACTAAGTGTACAGATTAATGGAATAGGAAAGTATCTCTGGGTTCCACTAAAGCCAAATCCTGAAATCTGGGGGTGCCTATTGTTCTGTTCTCATTGATTACTCTGCGGGGATGTATGCTAACCAATATTGTATGCTGTGAGTATATATTTAACTACCACCCTGTTCTGCTATCCTACATTTCTGTGATATCTCATTACTTGTTGATTTTGTACAATAAATCTGTTCATGGTTAAGAACCACTTGCACCCATTATTGTTTGCATCTCAAGAGACATATAATCCTGACATTATTTGATACCACTTCAGGTCTCTCATAATCCATCAACGCCAAAAAGCGGCAAGTAAATTCCAACTGTGGTTACCAATTTTTTACACAGCTTGATATATAGGCCCCTTAAAGTATGAATGTTCAAAATATGGAAAGACTACTTATCTGGAAAACCCCAGGTCCCAAGCATTCTGGATAATAGATTCCATACCTATAATACATAATTGTAAATGATCATACTGACTTTGTGCAAAAGACACACTCGATTCAGAGAAACACTTTGAAATTCATAGATTACATTCTTAACTATTACTGACTATTTAAAATAGCAGTGACAGAAATCAGAAAGCTACTTAATTAACCTTTAAGCATCTCTACTGAGGTCTGTCTAGATGGCACCAGCCCGAGTGTATATGTTTGTTAAGAGGCAAATTCTATTCTGTATATAGAAAATGAGAGACAGCGTCTGCATCTGACTGCTAATAAAAATACATCACATATTGTAGTCATGAAGATCCAATAAACAAAAGTTATTTCACTGGAATACCTACATTCTAACACTGACTATTTGCAATGATACATTTCATCTTATATACTGTATGTATTTATAAGCGACATATTTATTAAATAATCACAGTTTTTGTATGCAAAAAATTGCAATGACTGGAGTTACATGGTTGACTGGCAAAAATTAGGTTTATTAGCAATTGGAACAGCTAGGCTCTAGGGGATGAGCGGCAGTCACAGACTAGGAGCACAACTTCTTTCTATGTAGAGCCTACTGTGTGGCTGTTTTTTCTTTAAACAGAGTTTAAATCAGAGTCTCGGTCATGCTGACACATTTAGCTGAGCTCATTATAGGACCTCAATTAATAATTAATACAATTGAAGGATTTAAAGGGGACCCATCACCCAAAAAGATTATTCAAAATCCTATTTTATCACATTAGTCAAAATGAACTTTAATTACACTGTATAAATTATTTGAATTTTGTTTCCTTCAGTCTGGGAATTCATAATTATAGCAAGCAGGCAGGAGCCATTTTATGGACACTGTTATTAAGGCAAGTCTTGTATCATCTCAGAATCTTGTTTGTGCACCAGAATGGGGGACCTGATGTCCATCCCCATGTCCTGGTTACACAATTAAATGGTGAAGAGAACGGGGGAATGTGGGGAGAGCAGTGACATGTAGGAAGTGCTGAATGGAAAGTGAAAGTAATTGTCTGCCCCTCCTCTATGCCCGTGGCAGACAATATTTTTTTAAATGCATTTACAACAGCTATGAATGTTTTAATAAAAAAAAGAAATTGGATTTCATGTTTAATTTGAAAAGGACTTTGTTATACAGTTTTTTGCGTCTGAGTGACGGTCCACTATAAGTATTAAACTATGTTAAGTTTCCCTTACAGAATGAAAATGTCCACATAGTAAAGGTTATATGGGTGAATTAAGAATCTAAAGGCTTGTTCTTTCATAGTTAAAGAGTAGGGAAGGAGAAGTATTGGCTGCTTCAAAACTTGCCATGCTTAAAATATACTAAATAGTAGGTATGTCAGAGCCTCTGGGGTAAATTCACTATGCGCTGAAACGCCTAACGCTAGCGGCAATTCGCTAGCGTTGGCCATTTTCGTTACTTCGCAAATTCACTAACGGACACTGGCGTAACTTCAGTAGCCTAACTTTGCACCCTTACGCCTGGCGAATTTGCGCAATGGACGTAACTACGCAAATTCACTAACGCGCACATTGTTCTGAACGCTACCTTTTACACTAGACTTCCTTCGCCACCTCAGACCAGGCGAAGCGCAATAGAGTAGATATGGACTTCTTCAAAAAAAGTTAAATTTTTTTCAAAGTCCCAAAAAACGCTGGCGTTTTTTCTATATTATGGGTGATAGGCTGAAAAAGATCAAAAACATTTTTGGGGCTCCCTTCCTTCCCCCCTACATTTCTTAACTCATGGCAACTTAACTATATAGTGGGCACATGTGTAGGGCAAAATAAAAATTTTATTTGATGTTTTGAAAGTTTCCCAGGCATTTGTAATGCTACATATTCCTCCATTGAAATTTGAATTTGGCGCCGTATGCAAATTAAGCATCGCTAGCGTAACTTCTCTTCGCTTAGTGAATCAACGCTAGCGCAACTTCGCAACCTTACACTACCCCTGAGTGCAACTTCGGATTTTAGTGAATTTGCGAAGCACTGGTGAAACTACGCCTGGCGAAGTGCGGCGAAGTTACGCCTGGCGCAACTACGAATCTTAGTAAATTTGCCCCTCTGTTTGAAGCTGATGACATTTGACAGACTCAATAGTCTGCATACAGTGGGACAGAGAACAGGTATAGGACCTATTATCCAGAATGCTTGGGACCTGGGGCTTTCCAGATCTTCATACTTTAAGTCTACTAGAAATTCATGAAAAGATTAAAGGGATCCTGTCATCGGAAAACATGTTTTTTTTCAATCTGACATGGGGCTAGACATTTTGTCAATTTCCCAGCTGGCCCTGGTCATGTGACTTGTGCCTGCACTTTAGGAGAGAAATGCTTTCTGGCAGGCTGCTGTTTTTCCTTCTCAATCTAACTGAATGTGTCTCAGTGAGACATGAGTTTTTACTATTGAGTGTTGTTCTTAGATCTACCAGGCAGCTGTTATTTTGTGTTAGGGAGCTGTTATCTGGTTACCTTCCCATTGTTCCAACTTGCAGTACAGCAGTAAAGAGTGATTGAAGTTTATCAGAGCACAAGTCATATAACTTGGGGCAACTGGGAAATTGACAATATGTCTAGCCCCATGTCAGATATCAACATTGAATATAAAAAAATCTGTTTGCTCTTTTGAGAAATGGATTTCAATGCAGAATTCTGCTGGAGCAGCACTATTAACTGATTCATTTTGAAAAAAATGTTTTTCCCCATGACAGTATCCCTTTAAATAAACCCAATAGGTTAGTTTTGCATCTTATTAGGATTAAGTTTGGATTAAGTACAAGGTACTGTTTTAATATTACAGAGAAAAGGGCAGCCATTTTTAAAAATTTGGATTATTTCGAGAAAACGGAATCTATGGGAGATGGATTTTGCCTAATTTGGAACTAGATAATGGGTTTTCGGAATAATGGATCCCATACCTGTACTTTAATTCCATAGGCCTATGATTAAGTGTTTAAGACACGAAACGCGTAAGGCTGTGGACACAAGAAACATTTTTTACTTTGAACTATTGTCTTGGTGGAAGTTTGCCTACATTGAGTGCCTGCTCTCAATTGGTTTTTGGTTTCCCCGCTCCCCGTGCTGAGGGCTCAGGGCAGTGCACCTGGGTCACTTCCCCTTATGTGATGAGTAACTACTTTACCTTTGGAGACCCTATACCACAGATGTATCATTGTTAAATCCCATAGTAAACAAGCTTTATGAAAATATTAGTCAGGATAAAAACAAGCAGATAGCAGGCAGGGACAGAATGGGAGAAATATCACAGATCACATAAAAATCCAGGCAAATACAAGCAAACCCAAAAGATGATTTACAATAAATGTAAAAATCCTCAACTCACAAACCCATACACTAAAAGCTAAATAAACAATAGTAATCGTGCATTAAAGGGATACTGTCATGGGAATTTTTTTTTTCAAAATGAATCAGTTAATAGAGCTGCTCCAGCAGAATGCTGCACTGAAATCCATTTCTCAAAAGAGCAAACAGATTTTTTTATATTCAATTTTGAAATCTGACATGGGGCTAGACATATTGTCAATTTCCCAGCTGCCCCAAGTCATGTGACTTGTGCTCTGATAAACTTCAATCACTCTTTACTGCTGTACTGCAAGTTGGAGTGATATCACTCCCCCCTCCCTTTTCCCCCAGCAGCCAAACAAAAGAACAATGGGATGGTAACCGGATAACAGCTCCCTAACACAAGATAACAGCTGCCTGGTAGATCTAAGAACAACATAATGTTAGCGAAAAAAGGGCCTGCACTCCAAATAAATAGATAAACCAAGTGGTATTTGAAAAGTCATATATTTATATATTTTAAAAGAAGTACATGCACAATACAGGGCAAAAAACATGCCAGAAGATATCACAGAAAATCAATTATACATACCACTTAAAATATGGTCAAACAGCAATATAAAAAAAGAAAGCGGATACACCAGCCCTGAGAGGAGAATCACCCCGACGTTTCGGCTTTTAGCCTTTCTCAAGGGGAATTCTTGAGAATTCCTTGAGAAAGGCTAAAAGCCGAAACGTCGGGGTGATTCTGCTTTTTGGATTTTAGCCTTTCTCAAGGGGAATTCTTGAGAATTCCTTGAGAAAGGCTAAAAGCCGAAACGTCGGGGTGATTCTCCTCTCAGGGCTGGTGTATCCGCTTTCTTTTTTCATTATCAACATTATTCTGTGTTTGGCCTTATATGGGGGCTTCTTTTGGGCTTTATTTGCACCCATAAGTTAATAATAATGCATATACTTTATATTAGAGTGCCCTCCATCTGAAAATATGATCTAAGGACAACACTCAATAGTAAAAACCTATGTCCCACAGAGACACATTCAGTTACATTGAGAAGGAAAAACAGCAGCCTGCCAGAAAGCATTTCTCTCCTAAAGTGCAGGCACAAGTCACATGACTGGGGGCAGCTGGGAAATTGACAAATTGTCTAGCCCCATGTCAGATTTCAAAATTGAATATAAAAAAATCTGTTTGCTCTTTTGAGAAATGGATTTCAGTGCAGAATTCTGCTGGAGAAGCACTATTAACTGATGTGTTTTGAAAAAAACAAGTTTTCCCATGACAGGATCCCTTTAAGTATTGTGGAAACTTAAGTTAATTTACATGGCACTCAAGCCAAAATGGGCAAAAATGAAGGGATTAGACAGGTTCACATTTGTGGAAAGGCCACAAATGCAAGGGCCACAACTCTCTGCCAAGGAGAAACTTCTATGTAATATTTCCCCAGTATATGTGCATACTTCTCCTCTATAGCCCCAGCACACTTCCAAGCTCAGCATTATTTTTTCAACATAGCAATTTTTTTGCTTAAACAGTTACTGTCACGGACGGCACCCAATACCAGAACAGGTGCCAGGTACCCTGGTCTTGGCTCGGCTTCACCAGTAGTGTGACCACCATTGGGCTTCGGGAGGAGCCCTCAGCTTACTTGGGTGCCACCTGGACTTAACGAGGGGTACAAGGCAAGATGTTCTGGCTAGCAGAGGGGCACGGCAGGTAGCAGAGTCCTTTGGGCCGAGGATCACGGTACAAAATGTGAAACAGAATCAGTTCAGGCCTGGTCGGGGCAGGCAGAAGTCAATCGTAATCAGGCAGGCCAAGGTCAAAACCGAGTAATCAAACAGACAGGAGGGTTCAGCAGAAGGATAGTCGATATTCAGGCAAGGGTCGGATATAGAAGTCAGGATAATCGTAAAGCCAGGCAGGGGTCAAAACCAGAATCAGAAATCTGAATCAGTATCAGAAAACAAACAAAGCACCAGGAACAAGATCCTATCACGAGCAAGGTCTCACAGCCCTAATGAGCCTTTTAAACTATTCAAATTTGGCGCCATTGCGCGCTGGCGTCATCATGCCAGCGCGCCTGCGCCTTTATATGACATAGAGGCGCGTGCACGTCCTTAAACTTCTAAGATGGCGCCGGACACGGAGCGGCGGGCGTCCCCGCCGCACCACTGGACCACCAGGGCAAGTAACATTTACTACAGTTACAAACTGCTTCTACACCACCATTACCCGAAAAGTGTGGAAGGAAACCAAACATGGACTGAATATACAGACAGTTCTTTGACTCTTCTTTTTTATATCAGTCCAGTCAATACCTAAAATAGAAGTTGATGAGGGAGTGTAAGATTCTAATGGGGTTTTTGTAATAAAAGGCACTAGGTTTACCCAAGAGCTGTAACCCATAGCTACCAATAAGCAAGTAGAATTTACTGTTACCTGTTTAAAAGCAAAAATCGTATTGGTTTCTATAGGTTACTGCTACCAGGCAAACTTAGTGCCTTTTATTACAAATGAGGGTAAGAGGGAAGGTTCAGAAGATGCAGAAAAGATTATGGGACATACTGTATGAAAGAACAATAGTGGGATGGAACCAATGAGAATTGTAGAGCTAAAAGAAAACAGAATATAATGGAAAGAGTTAGTTGTCACAGACCATCAATTTTTTTTTATGTACTGTGGGTTTCAAAGAAAGCTTTGATTTACAGGAAGGCCATCTCCCATAGAGTCAACTTTAATGAAATAATTCAATTTTTAAAATATGATTTCCTTTTTCTCTGTAATAATAAAACAGTACATTGTACTTAATCCCAGCTAAGATATAATTAATCCTTATAGAACAATTGTATTGGGTTTTAATGTTTAAATTATATTTTAATAGGCTTAGATCCCTTATCTGGAAAACCCCAGGTCTCAAGCATGCTGGATAACAGACCCCATAACTGCAGTTGTTTGTATTGCACAAAATGTTCCACCCACAATTTGGAGTGGTAGCAAAGAGACTTTGTCATGGGTTTTTTTCTTGGCCTTGGTCTTTCATGTTAGAGGATACATTGAAAGGCTGGACTTGATGGATAAACATCTGTGTACAATATTATTTTACTGCTTGTTTACTTGGACTGATACTCCTCAAACCAGAGGCAAGCAATATACAAAGATCCATACACAGGATCAACTATTAAGCACCCATCAAAAGCCTTTTAGAAATGATATATGTGACTTGCTTTGAGAATTTAAGTATTTATAGGTTCTTAATTACAGTATATGCTGACAACTTGCAGTCGAGGCAAATGGTGAAAGAAATGGTATTCAATAGCAGTTTTAAAACTCATCTGAGAGTAATTCATATCAAGTTTATTAAAGTTCAACAGGATACTTTTAATTTGGAAAGATAATTTTACCATGGTAATGGAATCCCTGAAGCTCCCAGATTTTTCTATAGTGTAAACATAGAGGGTGAATGAGCACATCAGTACATTCCAAACACATATGACAGAATCAAATAAAAACCATTGTGATTTAATTGAACAAGGAGTGTAGGAATAGGAAAGGTCAGAGGACATTAGCATTTTTTAATTAAATAGAAACAAACAAAAGAAACAAAATAACAATTTTGCTTAGAAAGCAATAGGAGGAGAGCAGGCCTGTTAATGTTTCCAGGAATGTACATATTGAACAGTTGATGTCAGGGTAAGAGGGAGAAGTCAGAGTAAAACAATTTGTTTCAAAAAGATAATTCACCATTGTATTGCCTAATGACATTTTTTTAAAGCTGTTCCAGATCAAAGTTATAGAAATGTAGGTTTATAGATGAGCAGTCTCTGTTTGCAGTAGATTATAGTAGTCAGTAACACTTACAGATGAAGCCACTTATATTTGTGAGTTAAATGCGTCATGACTCAGGGTTAATTGAAGAAACTGTGTTATCTAAAGTCATCTTAACTCATTTAATGCATTTAACCTTTGCATTAGCATACCAAAGCACCATTGTTCACAATGGTGAATGCTTTAATTAGATGGGATGTTGTGACGCAGTTTTCTGTGTTAAATGAGATAAATGGGATATCTGTGTTTAGTTATTCTGTGTCAAACAGACAAACCAATGTGGCTGCATCTGTATATCAGTTTGGGCTAAGGACTAATATTTTCCGAGGTGTGCAGTAAAAAGTCCCAGATAGAAATGTGTGCTTCAGATAAAGATATTTGGGTGCATGTACAATAATAGTACAGCTACAGATTACAACAACTTTTATAGACTAAAGAAAATACAGGGGTTTTTCCAGCAAGGGAGGGAGGTGTAGCTTAGAAAACTGGAATTGATGAACATTTGAAAACAGTTCTTCAGTTTATGTCCTTTTATGTCTCTTAAAAATATTCAGGTCTTCTGGAACTTCACTCTGCTGAGGCTGAGGTTAAACAAAATTAAACAGTGTGTGTAATGGTTCCACCGCATACCTGCTTTCTCAAGGACTGCACTAGTGGTGCTGGCTATATGTTGACCTGGCTAGGTCTCTTAGCAATTGCAAAATACACAGAGCTGAACACACTACACACTCAAAATAAGCAATTTGGGAGCTTACCCCATTTATTGCATCGCCAAAAGTATCAACATTTCGGGGGGGGGCACAGCCTCCCTTCGTTACAGGCAGAGTCTGTTAAACAGGCCTTTTGGGCAGGTAACAGGCAGATACACAAGATAATATCAAACTCATTTCTAGAGCAGGCAACCAGTAGCAAACAGTAGCAGAAGCAGGCCAAGTTCAGAACAGGGAAGAAGCATAAAAAATACAAGGACAGGAACAAGGTTTAGATCACAGCTAAACTAATTAATGACTAAGCAACAGAAGGTGGCTAGCCTTTTCCTACCTCTTGAACTGGAAGATTGCTTGAAACTAACCTTAAAGGAATTGTTCAGTATAAAAATAAAAACTGGGTAAAAAAATAGGCTGTGTAAAATAAAAAATGTTTCTAATATAATTAGTTAGCCAAAAATGTAAGCAATAACGGCTGGAGTGACTGGAACAGAACAGTACCTCCTGCTTTGCAGTTCTCTTGGTTTCCATTGATTGTTTACCAGGCAGTAACCGATCTGTAACTTGAGGGGGGGGGGGTACATGGGCCATTACTGTTAGCTTTTGAATCTGAGCAGAATGCTGAGGATCAATTGCAAACTCAGTGAATAGTTATGTCCCATGTGCCCCCCTTAATCTTGCTGACTAAAGGTGGCCATACACGGGCCGATAAAAGCTGCCGACAGACCGTGTCGGCAGCTTATTGGCCCGTGTATGGGGGCCCCCGACGTGAGAGCTAGGATCCGATCATTGGGCCCTAGGGCCCACGATCGGATCTGCCCGATATTGCCCACCTTCAAGGTGGGCATATCGGAGGGAGATCCGCTCGTTTGGCGACATCGCCAAACGAGCGGATCTATCCGTGTATGGCCACCTTAACTCAGAGTTAGAGAGCTGAAAAGCAGGTAGTGTTCTGGCTATTATGTTACACATAGTTACATAGTTACATAGTTAAATTGGGTTGAAAAAAGACAAAGTCCATCAAGTTCAACCCCTCCAAATGAAAACCCAGCATCCATACATACACCCCTCTCTACTTTTAAGTAAATTCTATATACCCATACTAACTATAGAGCTTAGTATCACAATAGCCTTTGATCTATCCAAAAAATCATCCAAGCCATTCTTAAAGGCATTAACTGAATCAGCCATCACAACATCACCCGGCAGTGCATTCCACAACCTCACTGTCCTGACTGTGAAGAACCCCCTACGTTGCTTCAAATGAAAGTTCTTTTCTTCTAGTCTAAAGGGGTGGCCTCTGGTACGGTGATCCACTTTATGGGTAAAAAGATCCCCTGCCATTTGTCTATACAAGCGCCTTTTTTCCAGAGAAAACATCCCCAACCTTGACAGTCTACCCTCATAATTTAAGTCTTCCGTCCCTCTAACCAATTTAGTTGCACGTCTCTGCACTCTCTCCAGCTCATTTATATCCCTCTTAAGTCCAAAACTGCACTGCATACTCCAGATGAGGCCTTACCAGGGACCTATAAAGAGGCATAATTATGTTTTCATCCCTTGAGTTAATGCCCTTTTTTATGCAAGACAGAACTTTATTTGCTTTAGTAGCCACAGAATGACACTGCCCAGAATTAGACAACGTGTTATCTACAAAGACCCCTAGATCCTTCTCATTTAAGGAAACTCCCAACACACTGCCATTTAGTGTATAACTTGCATTTATATTATTTTTGCCAAAGTGCATAACCTTGCATTTATCAACATTGAACCTCATTTTCCAGTTTTCTGCCCAGTTTTCCAGTTTAGACAAATCACTCTGCAAAGTGGCAGCATCCTGCATGGAACCTATAGTTCTGCACAATTTAGTATCATCTGCAAAAATAGAAACAGTACTTTCAATGCCCACCTCCAGGTCATTAATAAACAAGTTGAAAAGCAAGGGACCTAGTACAGAGCCCTGCGGTACTCCACTAACAACACTGGTCCAATTAGAAAATGTTCCATTTACCACCACTCTTTGTAGTCTATCTTTTAGCCAGTTCTCTATCCAGGTACAAATACTATGTTCCAGGCCAACATTCCTTAATTTAACTAGTAACCTTTTGTGTGGCACTGTATCAAATGCTTTAGCAAAATCTAAGTAAATCACATCCACTGCCATCCCAGAATCAAGGTGTCTTACTTACATTCTCATAAAAAGAAATTAAGTTAGTCTGGCAAGATCTATTAGGCATAAAACCATGCTGGCACAAACTCATAGTATTATGATTTGCTATGAAGTCCAGTATCTTATCCTTTATTAACCCTTCGAAAAGCTTTCCTACCACTGACGTCAGACTAACTGGCCTATAGTTTTGAGGCTGAGAACGGGATCCTTTTTTGAATAGAGGCACCACATTAGCAATTCACCAGTCTCGGCACTATGCCAGATCTCAATGAATCCTGAAAAATTAAGTAAAGAGGTTTGGCAATCACAGAGCTAAGCTCGCTAATTACCCTGGGATGAATACCATCTGGCCCTGGACCTTTGTTAATCTTAACATGTTCTAGTCTCTTTTGAATTTTATCATGTGTGAACCATGCATCATTAGTTGTATTACTAGAATTGGGACTGTTAAGAAGGAAACCTTCACTTACTGATTCCTCATTTGTGTAGACAGATGAAAAATATGAATTCAGAATCTGCGCTTTTAATTTGTTTTCATCAACCAGCTGACCCCCCTCTGATAGTAAGGGTCCCACCCCTTCCTGCTTCATTTTTTTACTATTAACATATTTAAAAAATAATTTTGGATTTTTTTTACTGCTTGCTGCAATATCCTTTTCTATAGCAATTTTAGCTTGCCTTATAGCTTCTTTGCATGATTTATTGGCCTCCTTGTACCTTATAAATGATTCGCCTGTACCAGCTAACTTGAAAGTTTTAAAAGCACGTCTTTTCTTACCCACCTCAACACCAACGCTTCTATTGAACCAAAAAGGTTTTGCTTTGCAATGACGTTCCTTGCTTACAAATGGAATATACTGACAAGTATATTTATTAAGCAGCATTTTAAAGACTTCCCATTTTTGTTCTGTGTTTAACCCTGAAAAAAGCATTTCCCACTTAATATGTTGCAGAGATGCCCTTATACTGTCAAAGTTTGCACGTCTGAAATTTAGTGTTTTAGTTACTCCCTTATAGAATTGCTTCTGCAACAGAATCTCAAAGGAGACCATGTTATGATCACTATTCCCTAAATGCTCACCCACACAAATGTTAGAGATGAGTTCAGTATTGTTAGTTATTACAAGGTCCAAAAGAGAGTTATTCCTAGTAGGTTCTTGAACGAGCTGGAATAAAAAGTTGTCATTCAGCATATTTACAAACCTACTAGCTTTTTCTGTCTTAGCAACCCCATTACCCCAGTCAATGTCTGGATAATTGAAGTCACCCATAGCAACAACTTGACCCAACTGTGAAGCCGCTTGTATCTGCAAGAGTAGCTGGGCTTCATACTCGACACTAATACGAGGTGGTTTATAGCATACACCAATGATAATTCTTTTTGTTACCTTTTGCCCAGTCAAAATCTCTACCCAGAGTGATTCTATACCCTCATCAGTGCCAGCTATTGTTATTTCTTTAGCGCATGGTTTTAATTCAGGCTTTACATACAAACACACTCCTCCACCCTTTTTAATCCCTCTGCCCCTCCTAAAAAGGGTGTAACCATTTAAATTCACAATCCAGTCACAGGTTTCATCCCACCAGGTCTCAGTGATACCAATTATATCATAATTTTTAGAGCATGCAATTAATTCCAGGTCTCCCATTTTACCTGACAAACTCCGTGCATTTGCCAGCATACAGCGGAGGTTACTACTTTTACTTTTGAAATTTGCATTACTTAGTGAAGAATTATACGTTAAGTTAGTATTATTCTGTTTTCCTTGTAAAAGAGGGACCTCCTTAGCTGGTAAAATGTATGCCCCCCTCACTCCTCCCCCATGACCCCTTACTAACCCCACTGCCCCGTCTTCCCTAGCTTCCCCATAATTCTTTATCTCACCCACCCCCCTCTTGCCTAGTTTAAACTCTCCTCCAGCCTCTTAGCCATTCTTTCCCCTAGCACCGCGGACCCCCTTCCATTGAGGTGCAAACCGTCACGACTGTATAGGTTGTACCCCAACGAAAAATCAGCCCAGTGCTCTAGGAACCCAAACCCTTCCTTCCTGCACCAAGACTTGAGCCACGCATTTAGCTCCCTAAACTCTCGCTGTTTTCCTAAACTTGCACGTGGCACAGGCAAAATTTCAGAAAAGATGACATTGGAAGACCTTTCCTTGATCCTAGATCCCTGAAATCATTCTTTAAGGTCTTCCATCTACCATTTATTTTGTCATTAGTACCGATACATCCAGTCACCCCAGCCTTTATACATCCCATTTTTGGCTAACTAACTATATTAGAAACATTGTTTATTTTGCACAGCCTATCTATTTACCTAGTTTTTATTTTTACACTGAACTGTTCCTTTAACAATGTTGGGGTAATGGATGCAGTGGAAAACTTATCAGTATTTTTTGCACAGCTGAGATGCATTGATCAGTAATAATAAGGGCACATGTTTTAGATAGGGAAAGGACTGAAAAAGAGTCAACAAGGTTGTCTCAAAGATCACTGTTCCATTAGATTTATTTGTTTTGTACCACCTCACTGGTTACCATAACTATTAGTCCTTGTTCATTTATTGGATTTTCAACTTCCTGAGTGCATAGGTGTGACATCTATACAAGTTCATACTGTATAATATAATGGGGAAAAAACATTAGAGAATAACCTTACTCCATTTTTTTACAAGACGTTGAGCTCATCGAGTGCTAGAAAGCATAAAAGTCATGGTAGGGGGCATCTCAGTCTTTTACAATTTACCAATGAGCAAAGAATGGCCTTTTTCAATATGTTTTAGATTCATACATTCTAAAACATGGCAGCTATATATAATTAGGGCATTTTGCAATTTTTTTTTCTCCTCCCAGGTAGTATTTGCAACATTTTGAATCAAATATATTCATGATCTTAAAAAAGATTTTATAAATGCCCGATCTTGTGGGAGAAAAACAGCTCATACTGTCAAAGTGTGAACAGAAGTTGCTCTGCAAATAGTATGGATGGCAAGGCTTAAAGACCAATTTTAATTCTGCCGCACAGCAAATTTTAAAAGCAACAATATTTTAATAAACATTTAAAAATATTTATATGCTAGCTCTCCATGATAGGGTACCCTTTCTGCCAGTCCCTATGTTTTTGCTGACAAGTATGCTTAAAGGAATTGTTCAGTGTAAAAATAAAAACTGGGTAAATAAATAGGCTGTGCAAAATAAAAAATGTTTCTAATATAGTTAGTTAGCCAAAAATGTAATGTATAAAGGATGGAGTGATTTGATGTATAACAAGTCAGTCAGAAACTACTTCCTGCTTTTCAGCTCTCTTGGCTTACACTGACTGGTTACCCTGGTTACCCGGCAGTAACCAATCAGAGACTTGAGGGGGGGCCACATGGGTCATATCTGTTGCTTTTGAATCTGAGCTGAATGCTGAGGATCAATTGCAAATTCACTGAACAGAAATGTACCATGTGGCCCTCCTTCAAGTCGCTGACTAACTCAGAGTTATAGAGCTGAAAAGCAGGAAGTTGGATTCTGGCTGTTTTATTTGACATCTGTTCACTCCAGCCTTTATAGATTACATTTTTGGCTAACTAAATATATTAGAAACATTTTTTATTTTGCACAGCCTATCTATTTACACAGTTTTTAGTTTCACACTGAACTGTTCCTTTAAAGGTATTCCCTTGTTGCAAATTATTTCAAAATATTTTTAATGTGCAAACATTATTCATTGTTTTTGTCATGTTTAAAGGAATTTTACTCTTAGACATATTGATTTATGATACTTTCCCCGATCTCCAGTGTCAGAATGATTTCTGTCTTAAACATCACATATGGAAATTTCTGAAACTAAATAATAATAAAATGCATCATAATATTAGCCTGATTAAACATTGATAAACCAGAGAGAGAGAGTATTTTTTCATACTAAGGAGCCAGGAATCACATAGGAACTGCAATTTTCTAGAATGCCTGCTGGACTTTATAATAGCTCCATAAGCTTCCAAATGTCATCATTGCCTATCCATCAACTCAAGTGAAGTTATGAAACTTAATTTCCTCAAGGCCTTGACATTACATTTTTCAATGTTTGTTTTGCTTATCAGCATTTTATGCTTCTAATAGACAAGTATGCATGTTTGAACCACTTCTTTTCAGTAATAATTTTTTTGCTTAGTTTGTCACTTGCAAAATCATATGTATGCTGCATATATACAGCACACACACACACATATATATAAAACATCTTTAAATGGTTCAGGGGACCTCTGCCACTGACTTCTACATGACCTCGACAGGTTTTAGCTGGAGTATTTTTGGATTTGAGCTTTTTCAGCTTTTGGGGCATAATAAAGCTTGAAAAATTAGAGTTTCTTTATCCCAAAACTACTACTGAAACTACCCTAAAAAAATCGAATATTTCAGGAAAAACACAAATCGACCTTTGATAAATAACCCCCTAAGTGTATATATTTGTTGGAAAATAATTTGAGGATACAAGAAGGCAAGGTTATCCACAGAGGCGAAAAATGTAACACATCATTAATTATGAAATCAGCCCAATATAATAATTAAAAAACTGGATACTTTACAATCCTCCTTTTTAATTACATGTAAAGTTTTAAGTAAGCAAGAGTGATGGGCGATTCTGTCTCAGGAAACGGTGAAAAAATGTGAAAAACTGTGAAAATTTTGTGAAACACATTGAAGTCAATGGGAGTCAAAATAATTTTGAAGCACACCAATTTTTATACACGCTACTCTTTTGTCCAAATGCATTAAAGGTGATAGATGGATAGTTTTGACGTGCAAAATTTTTTTTTGTCATGGTGAATTTTCAGCTGCAAATTTTCATCACAGTTTTGCGAAAGCATTCTCAGGCCGCAAAATGTGGAAATTTGCCGCAAATCCATGCCTGGCGAATAAACTCAACGCCAGTTGTTCTTTGCAAAACAAATTGCAGGAGGAATTGAAAGTATTCACCTTCCAGGTTCTCACTACTTCATGTGGTCCAGATCCCTACAATCGATGTGCAACAGGGATAGAACAATAACCTGTTTCTCTTGTCTGTACTGTGGTCCCTTCACTACAGACAAGCAGAGCCTGAGGGAGAGCTACTCCCGTTGTATCTTCCTTGGTGGAGCTTAAAGCTGCTCTTGCTAGCTAATGCTCACTGACTCACTCTCCTAGAGAGTGCATAAAAGTGGCTATCCTGCACACTAGTGTAGGGACCCATAGGGTTAATGTGCCCCTATGACTTTAAATCCCTACACTTACTGATCTCCCTAGTTGCTGGGCAAATGCCCATGTAGCTAGTTGTAATTTACATAGTTGTATTATTGGCCAGGAGGCACTGTGACCACATCCTGTCACATTTTGGTATAGTAAGTGAGAAGGGGTGGATATTTCTCTTTGGCTCCTGGTGTCCGACACATCCAGATGTTCCAGGGGGCCTGGGTATACCAAGGCCCAGTAAAGCCAGTTTGCCCCAGAGGAATCTGAACCTCTAGTGTGGAAGTCGGGGAGCAGGCACCCCGTGAATGAGGCTAGTGATTGGCAGAGTAAGACAGTGAGGGAATATAGAAATAGCAGCTTTGTGCTCCTTCAAGAAGGTGTAGCAGGGAGTAGCTTCCCAGGCTATAAGATTTGCCAACATTGAAGGGACACAGTGGATAGGGTGTAAGGCTTTAGGTTCTCCTCCCTGACCACTCCACTGGGTGAGATCCAGACCATGTGTGAGGTATTTTCTGCCTGGAGGTATGCTGTACTGCCTTGACTACATCCTCAGGGAATACACCTGCATCTACTTGTGATATACTGTTTAAGCTGTGTGCCTATATATTCTGCAAATATTCTGCAAATGCCTCTTTACTGATGTAAGTACCCTGTGGACCATTTGTCTCTGACAAATACAAGTTTTTTATTTTTGATTGCAAGGACCATTTCTTTATTGGTTAAAGCACAGTAGCCTGTGGGAGTTGTAGTGTAACTACACCATGTCTTTAATACTTCTCTTTTGTGAAGGCCCTGCCTTAAGTGATAGAGTTCAGTGTAACCCATGCTGTAGTATACTAGATGGCTGTTAACCCCGTTGGCTTTAATAGCCCAAAAATGTGTTACATCAGCTAACCTCACAGGTCCCTTTTCCCCAACTTTGCTAAGGGGTTGTTCCTTTAGGGGCTCAACACTTATGGGGCCATGTTCACTCTAGACTCAGTGGACATCCACCCAAATTAACTGCTGCAGACCAAACAGGAAGGACCTACCCCTGCAAAGCACTATGTTACAGTGATACAGGATATGGTCTACAACCTATGGCCAATGGGTATGTAAATAAGTACAAATGGTAACGTGTTTTAAACTAGCACCTGTCAGGGGGCCTATCAGTTCCCAGCAGGAGTAGTCCGGACCAAGGCGGAAGCCCAGGGGTCAAAGTCCAAAGTCGCTGTTCTCCCATGTGTTGGCAGTGGGCATCACCATCTTGGATGCATGCTGGAGAGGATGGAGGCACCGAATGGGATGGCCGTGCCGGGCGGTACTGACAGCAACAAGGAAATGAGGCACTGGTAGGGCATGAAGCCACAGGGGCCATTGTCCCATGGGTCCTTAAATATGCCTTACACCTTATTCCAATTTCTGTTGGGGGAAAGTGCAGTTATAAAAGTTGACAAAAAAACTTGTGTAAATGAATTAACAAATGTATTTTTAATGTAAAATGTTGCATATAACACATAATTACCATACTGTGTGTTTAAACCTAATGAAAAGTTGTAACTTTAATTTACAAAACCAAAAGTTGAATGTATTGTTAATGACCTCAAACACTATATTAAAAGACCCAATAGAGATTTAACATGCATCTGCTACTAGTCCGGGGATGCTGTTATAATTCCAAGAATTCCACTAATTATAACGCCTTATTACATTTCTTTCAAGCGATTATAATGTCCAGTTATAGTATGCCTTGCTATAACAATTTACAAAGCCCAAGGTCAAACCATGACAATCGTTTACATTGATTCAAGAGGGTAATGCTCCTCATACAGTAAATTGTGCGAGGCTGAATCACACAGAGTATACTGTATACTGACACTGCATGAAAAATGCATTCACAGATTGTTTATCCTGAATAAGAAAATATATTAAGGTACCCTTTCAACCTTTTGTCAGAAAACAATAGCAACATTTTTCAAATGCACTTCTCAGCACTAAATGTGTCATAAGTGTTCCGATGTAATAGGGAATGTTGGCGTCCATGTTAATGAATTGTTCTGGGTAGTGGGGTCATAGAATTGTATAACTTTTATAGAAAGCAATTTGTTTGCTGCTGTTTTGTTGTAAAAAATACCATCAGCATATTAGTTATTAACCCTTGCAGATCAGTGTTGTGCCACACTACTGTTGTTGGACAACAAATCACAGCATCCTTCAGTATATTATAAAGAGTTAATACATCGGATCTGTAAGCCACAAACAATAAACACTGAGTCTTAAAGCAACACAGCACATTTCCTCTAATGCCAGGAATCAAATGTGAAGAATTGAATGAAATAAACTCAAATTCGAAAATCAATAAAATGGATTCCACATTTACATAATATAGAAATGCTGGATAATGTTTTTAAGAGCCAAAATATATTTTTTTACATGTATAGAAGAGCAGTATGAGTGTAGTTTGTGGCACTTGTTTGTGATTTTTTTTGTCTTCGTTGGTCTTACTTCTTACCTCTACCTATCTTCTGAATCCATAGTTGCTCACTAAGTTTTGTGAAATGTTGATCGTGATGGATTAATTTCTCCTTTAGCCTAAAGAATTTACAGTGTTCAGGTAATTTAAAAACATATTTTGTGTTTATTAAAATCTATTGCTAAATATGATTTGATATTGAACTAGACAGGTATACTGTATATATATAGTGAATGAAGTACCCCTTTTGTAAAATATAAGGATATTATAAGTAACCAAGGAGTTTCATGACCATATAAAAACACGAGGCCGAAGGCCAAATGTTTTTATACAGGTCATGGAACTCCGAGGTAACTTCTAATATCCTCATATTTTACAACTGGGAGTACTTTATTTATTATAATACACACATTTCAGTGAGTCATGTGACAGAAATGACATTAGAACTCACCGTTTATAACTGATGACATCAGAACTCGCCATTTATATATATAATCAAATCGTTTATATATATAATCGAATAAAGGAAAAGTCCGCACTCATGGGTCTTGTATAGAAAAGTAAAAAATTACTTAGGGGCCGATTCACAAAATTCGGGTGAAGAATTCGAATGAAAAAAATTCGAATTTCGAAGTATTTTTTGGGTACTTCGACCATCGAATTGGTTAAATTCGTTCGAATTCGAACGAAATCCAACGATTCGAAGTAAAAATCGTTCGACTATTCGACCATTCGATAGTCAAAGTACTTGCCCTTTAAAAAAAACTTCGACCTCCTACTTCGGCAGATAAAACCTACCGAAGTCAATGTTAGCCTATGGGGAAGGTCCCCATAGGCTTGCTAAGCTTTTTTTGATCTAAGGATTTTCCTTCGATCGTTTGATTAAAATCGTTCGAATCGTTCGATTCGAACGATTTAATCGTTCGATCGAACGAAAAATCCTTCGATCGTTCGATCGAACGATTAGCGCTAAATCCTTCGACTTCGATATTCAAAGTCGAAGGATTTCAATTCGAGGGTCGAATTTCGAAGTAATTTTAACTTCGAAATTCGACCCTTAATGAATCTGCCCCTTGGTGTTTATTCAACGTTTCGGCTCTATACGCGAGCCGTCCTTTATTTATTTATTTGTCTTATCTGATATCTTTTCTGATCGTATGTGTCTTATCTGATATGGGATGATGTGGCTTAAAGAACTACATATGCTTGCAAGACCTAAATAAAGGTAAAATGTGTTTGTTTTAACTTATTGTTTTATTCAGCAGTGATATTTCATTTAGTTTATGTTCTTTTTCAATTAGGAGATCTGACTTTATGGGGCAGCTTTATCAAGGGTCGAATTTCAAAGTAGGAAAAACTTCGAATTCGAACATCGAATTTGAAGTTTTTTCACCGAATTTGGCAATCCTATGATCGAATAAAAATCGTTAGATCAACGATTAAACCGTTCGAATGGAATGATTTGAACGATTTTAGCGTACAATCAAAGGATTTTTATTTTGAAAAAGTAAAGACTTAGAAAAAGTTTATAGAAGGTCCCCATAGGCTAACATAGCACTTCGGCAGGTTTAAGTTGGCGAAGTATTGAAGTCGAAGTTTTTTTAAAGAGACAGTACTTCGATTATGGAATGGTCGAATATTTGAACGATTTTTACTTAGAATCGAAGTAAATTTGAAGTCCTAGTATCCTATGTGATGGTTGAATTATCCAAAAAATTACTTCGGATTTCGAATTTTTTTACTTCGAAAATTCCCTCGAATTCACTTTGACCCTTGATAAATCTGCATCTATATGTGTATTGTATTATAATTTTCTCTTTAGGAAAAACTACACAGCAAAACAAGGTTTGGAGCCAATGCCAGCAAGATCCAAGACAAACAGCCAGATAATACTCTTTCCACAAAAATTTGATTTAACTTCAGCCTTGCTTTTGGACTGTGTGTAATATGCAACCAATACTAATGTGGCTCGTTTAATTGTTTGCAAATACTTTCATGAATGCTATATTTGAGAATATTACCAGAAATTGGTGACATACGGTATTAAGCTAGGGATAATTCTGAAGACTACCCTAAATGGTAGGGAACATTTTCCCTTCTGTAGCAAACTTCAAAAGAGCCACAATGGGACATTCTGCGTTTATCTACATGAATGACCCTAAAGGGCACAGAGGAAAATTTTCAATTTCAAGGATTATTATATTATCAATGAAAATTTGATGAATGTATTTAAATAACCACCTAGACTTAGACAGTAGCAAAGTAATTTTACTTTGTCACAGCAGTCAGTGACAAAGTACTGTGCAGAAATGCTCAGCTGTCTTGATAAGTGTGACTTTTCTCATGGTGACTTTACTGAAAACAGAACCACTATTGTCTGTGACACATGTCACTCTAGTTTAGGCATTTCAAATTCAGGACCAGAAGGAGGATGAGAGATACAATTCCTGCAGGATCTGTCATAGTTAAAGGTAGTTTTGGTATCCTTGGTTAATGCTCCTTCCAAAGCAGAAAGAGGCAGTTTCAATGGTCAACATTTTTTTCCCCTAATTAGAGTCTATGGGTTTTAGGTTTAAGGTTTTTATTACTATTTATTTAATACATTTCACCATGCGAGTTTGATAATACACATCGAGAAACAAACAGGACAAATCTATTAACTGTGATTTAGCATTTGCAAGAGCTGGCAAAACGCCATGTTACATGTTTGGATAGAGTGCTAATAGCTGCCATAACTCCTTTATTACATGTTGGAAAGAGTCCGGATAGCTGACAGAGCCCCTATACGACATGTCTAGATATATCAGAACTCCGATATCCAAGCACATATTTTGTGATGAATCAGGTTTAACTGAAACATATGTAACAATGAGCCATAAACTTTCCCCACTGAACTCAATAGTGAGGGGAGTGAAACCTGGACAAGGAATCTACTTTCTGTATTTGTACCTTCCAATGATTAATGTTGTATGATCATGACTACAGGGACCCTAGAACAAGTTTGTCAGTTGTTATATATGAAAGAGCTTATCATTAACAGCCAATTGAATGAGACTCAGAATTATAGTATGAAATATGTTTGTAATTAGAAGTAGCTAGGCAGCCATATAATGATGATCCCCACACTCTGTATAGACACCTGTATAATATACTGTAAACCATTAGTTTAGATTAGAATAAAAAACATTCCTAATAATGTGTTTCGTAATTTTTCTTGAGTACAGAAGATTAGACCCTCCAGAATTACAAATGCCAATTGCACAGGTATGCACAAAATAGAACTAAAATAGGTTTTGTTTTATGTTATTCATTCCACACCAGTTTAATTCTATAAAAGTCTGCTGTTAAAGTAATGTATTGTTTGGGATGTTTTGTTCTTACATCTTAGATTTTCATTAAGTAGTCTTTGTGATTATTTGCGTATGAGATGCACCCTTTTAGCATCTACTCAAAAAAAAGATACGTTTGTCAGCTGCAAACTAGTTAAATCAGCACTTTATATGCAATACTTGACAAATACTTAACTAAGTGCATAAAAAGGGTTGCATTTAAGAAAGGTCAGCAAAATACTTGAATGGTAGCCCTAGGGCTGGAATTAAATGAATATTCAAAGAAGTAATTTGTCTTTCAAGAGCAATATTCATCTGATCTTTAAATGTATTTGCATTCTGAAAACACATGTAAGTGACTGACTGAATGAATTAAGACAATGAGTGGCTGTTTGGACTCAATTCTTAGATGTCAAATGCAGTGTAAAAAGAAATAACATGTTTGTTTTTACTTTTTTATGTCATGACACTGATTACAAAATGTTGCATTCAATTAAACATCTATGAGCTTTAATTTATTGCCATTTGTACTATAGTACATAGGAATCCTTGGGCAGCATAGGTTAGGACACATTTAGATTTTAAGAATGTAGTACTGAGTACAAGTGCAGTAAGAACTATGGATGTAGCGAACTGTTCGCCGGCGAACTAGTTCGCGCAAACTTCGACTGTTCGCGTCCGCCGCAAGTTCGCGAACGTCGCGCGATTCGCTACATCCCTAGTAAGAACTCATAAATAAAGTGCAGTGAGTTATAATAAAGTGCAGTAAGTTAATTTACAAGGTGTGATGAGTCCTAATGTCTGTTACTGTTCCTTTGATCTGGACTCATTTGCCATTTGCGCTCTTGGGATGAATCTGTTGAATAGTCTTTCACATCTAGTTTTTATGCTTTCAGGCCTTTTGTGACTGAGTGAATACTTCTGCCAGATGAAAAGTCCATTGCCTGGATGACTTGGGTCACTAGTAATGGCTTTAATTTTGTTCTTATGTCTGGTGGAGTCTAGGGGGCATATTTATCAAAGAGTGAAGTTAGAGATCACCACAGTCCACTAGAGTGAAATTCCGCCACTCTCCATTCATTTCTATGGGATTTTTAAAAGAGCATTTATCAATGGTTGAAAGTGAAAGTTCACCCTTTGGGTCGCCTTTAAAAAAAACCCATAGAAATGAATGGAAAGTAACGGAATTTCACTCTAGTGGACTGTGGTGATCTCTAACTTCACTCTTTGATAAATATACCCCTAGATCGGATAATGAATTAAGTTTAGTAGCGATGAAGTCATAAAGCAGTTCTTACCACTCTTTGTTTAGAGTAGGCTGCATTTATGGTGATTCAACATTTTAAAAGGAGGGGGGTGCACAAATCAACACAGCAAAAGAAACAGTGTGGCCCTTTAACTGTTTTGCCAGGTGGACGATGAACACAAACTGGGGCACTATTGTTATAAACGAAACAATGCTAGTAGTTTCAATATGCTGTGGGTGCTCATTTATAAACCTTGACCAAATTTGCCCATGGGCAGTAAACCACAGCAATCCGATCAGTGACTGGCTTTTTCTGCCAGTTGCAGGTTGAACAATGAAAGCAAATATTTGATTGGTTCATAAATAAATAAATAAATCCCCATTGAGGTCCCTGTCCTGAAGAGCCTACAGTCTAGAGTTCTGTGCAACACCCTGCTATGTCCCCTACTTAGATCAACTACCCACAGCAATAATTTTTCTTACTACACAACCCTGGGACCTGCAAAACCAGAAGTGAAGTCACAATAGCTCAGAATTGATATCACTACAGAGGCAGATGAAATAAGGTTAAGGGAAAAAAATTGCTTGATCACGGGGGGTAGGAGGGATGTGACCCACATTTAAGGCAAGATACACAACCAGGGTAACCGCGGACCACTCCGTTGATTATCTGGGAACTTTCTACCTGAAACCCCACTGCTTTGCAGGTATTCCTGAAGGTACCAGACATGCTCCAGGTTTCTACTATATTCTATGAGGCAAAGGAGACAAAAACAAAAGGGTAGAGGAACAAGTGCATACAAGCAGGTGTTATACATTATAGAGTAATGTGCAAGTGCATAATTAATTGTACAGATGTATTCCTGTACAGTGCAGCATATAGTAAATGATTCATTTGCAAATGTGCACTACAGGCAAAGTATAAAGTGTATAATGTTAAAACATTTTCTGCCATTAAGCACTCATCCACAGGGCATGAGATAAGAGAGAGACTTAACAGAATTTGTGTTATACAGAAATGCCACAGTCCTGGTACCACTCCACCTGATGGCCTTAAAATATCTATAATAAGTTGTACTCATTCATTATTCATGAGAATTGTTCATAAAATGAAAATCATCCTGATTAAGATGTACTCTAGAAAGTTTGTGGTGTACCTTTCGCCTGCAGTGTTTTTTTTTTTTTTCTTGTTATGATTTTTTGTTAGAAACAGAGTATCTCATTGTGAATGTGTTAAATCATTATTATATTAATAGTTTGAGACTTCCCTCAAGGGTCCCATTTTCCTAAATTCTCATAGCATTTCAATAACATTCATGGCTTAGTAAACTACATACTTTATTTGCCTCATTTATCATGTCTTCTGATGCTGGCGTTAAGAGAAACTGCAAAAAAATAGACTCTCTATTGAAGGATACAGGGGTGAAGCAAAAAAATGGATGATTGCAGAGGGTGATAAAGTAGCTTGCAATGAATTAGCTATGAGGACCAATTTTCTAAACTAGCGCTTAGGTCATACAAGTGCAGTTGCCAATTGTAACCAATCAGATCTTTGCTTTCAAATTCTAATATTCTAACGGATTGATCAAAACTAATTGCTGAATGGTTGCTATTGAAAACCCCACTTGAGCAGCTTTGAACATATGTTAGTAAATCAGCTCATATGCACTCTATACTTGTTTTTGCAGGTCACTGCTTACACCCTTCACACCTGAGACTAGCAGCTTAAAAATCAATGCTAAATGAAAAGTACAGTGAATAATATACTGTAGGTATGTTACAAGTATACTACAGGTATAGAATATTCTGTATTGTATGGAATGCAGTTGGGACCTGAAAAATTCTAGAAAAGGGATGTTTCTGTTATTTGGATCACCATGTCTGTTAAAAAAACTTAAACCGTATATAATGGGTTTATAATGGGATAAGGGATCCCATACCTGTAGTTACAGTATATTGTACAAGGTTTATAGGGCTCTGGCGTCTTTAAATAGAAACAAATGCATTTTCTCACATTTTTCAAAACACAAGCGCGGCTAAAAAGGTCACTGATTTAAATTAGATCCCTGATTATGTTCAATAGCATATCATTACACTTGTGAAAATAACCCTTAGCAGTTCTTATTATTTAACTGCAGAATGGTATATTACATATTATGGAAAAGCTGATGTAACATAACAGGTTGTGGAATGGAAGTATATACACCACACAGCTAAGGCTCCTGTTATATTTCTGGTTAACCCCACATTAAAGACAGGTTCTGGTTATAGGCCACTAATTAGTAAGCTGCACAGGATTCAGGACATTAAAGGGGGTAAAGTGTTTAACAGAAGCCTCATTGGCACGAACTGCATATTCAAAACTGTGGGTTATCAATGTTTATCCCCCAAATCAAGGGATTGACAAGGGTTTGTTTTAAGGTTTTATTATTCCGGTTTATTACTTACATGTAGAAGTGTTATAAATTAATTTAAGAAAAGATGAACCCCCAAAAACCACAAATATTTTACTGGGAGATACATATTTATATCATAAAGGGATTTTTCTAATGTTCATTTCAATGACATTTTTCTAAAAGGCTATTCGATATACAGTTGTGATTTTTTTTGTGTTTCAATTATTATCCATTTTGTCAAAAATGTAACAGATTTAATACTGTCAAAATATATCTGATTAAAAACTTAATAAGGCAAGAAATTGTAGTGTCACAAAGACACTGTTGCTTCCCCACGGATAAATACTTGTCTTATGTCATTGCGACAAATCACTATGGACAGGCAGAGCTTTGGCGAGCAAAGTATACTGTACAACACACATGTTTCATCTCAAACAGAGAATAATTCTCTCTACCACTTTGCTTCCGCAGCCACAGGGGACTGGGACGAATGATAGGCTGCAAACATCTTCTCTGACTAAAATGCCTTCAAATTATGCAGTCTGCAGGACACAGGCCCTTGAATGGGTTATAACTTGCGGAATCTGGATTTTGGTCTATCACACGAATTATACATTTTAACTATGTGTTTCCAATTCTAAAATGTTTGCTAAAAATAAATAAACAAGTTAACAACTTATAGTTATAAACCTCTGCACCAATCCACATTGCAGTGGTTTTCAGTGGTTTAATATTCAAGCCTCTCTTTGTGCTCTTTAAGTGGAGCAACTTAAAAGGCACTTTGATTTACATCTCTTAAGAGACAACTAAACCCTAAAAATGAATATGGCTAAAAAAGCCATATTTTATATACTGAACTTATTGCACCAGCCTAGTTTCAGCTTCTCAATAGCAGCAATGATCCAGGACTTCAAACTTGTCACAGGGGTCACCATTTTGGAAAGTGTCTGTGACACTCACATGCTCAGTGGACTCTGAGCGGCTGTTGAGAAGTTAAGCTTAGGGGACATCACAAATTATCAAGCAGAAAATGAGGTGTGTCTGTAATATAAGCTGATGCTACAAGGCTGATTATTAAATTCTGATGCTAATTGCACTGCTTTCGCTGCTGACATGTAGTAATTATCTGTATTAATTACTAAGCCTTATATTGTGATATTTATATTCTATCAGTGCTGTATATTTTAAGTCAGTCCCTAAGCTCAGTAAGTGACAGCAGCACAGAGCATGTGCAGTGAATCAGCAGAAGAGAACATGGGGGGCTACTGGGGCATCTTTGGAGACACAGATCTTTACTGCTAAAGAGCTGTGGTTGCCTTGGGCTGGTATAGAAGGTCAAAACATAATGTACAACATTAATATTTTTAGCCTACTTCTTTAGTTAAGCTTTAGTTCTCCTATAATGGGCGAATATACTGCCATTGTTAGAGGAGTTATGTGTGATTGTGTCTTATATAGTAGTTAAACCTTGCTATGCTTATTAGGTAGGAAGTGCAATGGGTAGATCATTTTGAAAAAGTATATTTTATGTGAATAGTTGTTATTGCATTTTCTGTCACTAGATGGCGATGTTTGGTAAGGAATACCCCTTTAGTAGATTCTAGAGCAGGTTCTCCTCTATGGCACTCAGGAGGGGATTTCCCTATGGAGGCTGTATAGGGGCAGAGCAGTGGGATAAAGTCATTTTGGTTGATGTAAAGAAGATTGGCACCAAGGAGCCTGAGGTATATCACTTTAAAGATGTACCATTCAGCTGCGTTTCTGTGCCCCCCGCTCCGCTCTTTCAACTTTTAGCATTGGAGCGGGTCAAGAGGAGGGACTGCATTGCTAGTGCAGTAAGCATTATTGCGCTCGCTGCACTAGCAGAGCTGAATTTCCACATTAAAATAAGGAGATTCGGCTCTTAAAGTTACCAGAGGCAGCTTTTTTTGCCAGCCTTGGTAACCGGCGACTCCATGCCTATTCCTTTTGTATATGACAAAAATTATGTCTGCTTTTACAGAAAAGAACATTGCAGAAATGATTTAACTGTTTGGCAGGTCCCAGAAGAAAACTTCAATAAGAATGATAAAAGGTATTAGAACTAGAAAGAAAACAACAGGAAGGAAATAAATAAAATATATTATATATAAATATATTATATACTTTTTTCCACCCACATTGTATGTACGTGCCAGTGACAGCACAGGACTTTAATGTATTAGGACAAAAAATAGCCATAAGAAAAAACGCCCATTGACTTTAATGCATTTGGAGAAAAAAGTCACCATAAGAAAAAACGCCCACTGACTTCAATGCGTTTCACGAAATTTTGCAATTTCACAAATTTTTCAGCAGTGTCGCAAATTTTCCAGCGAAACTTAACACTAGTGTTTATACAATTAGGGGCAGATTTATCAAGGGCCGAAGTGAATTAGAGGGAATTTTCAAAGTAAAAAAAATTCAAATTCAAAGTAATTTTTTGGATACTTCGACAATCGAAGTCGACTTCGAATTTACTTCGACTTCGATTCGAAGTAAAAATCGTTCGAATATTCTTTAAAAAAACTTTGACTTCAATACTTCGCCAAATTAGACCTGTCGAAGTGCTATGTTAGCCTATGGGGACCTTCTACAACATTTTTCTAAGTCCTTACATATCGAATAAAAATCGTTAGATCGTACACTAAAATCGTTCGAATCGTTCGATTCAAAATATTTAATCGTTCGATCGAACTATTTTTATTCGACCGCAGGATTGCCACATTTGTTGAAAAAACGTTGAATTCGATATTCGAATTCAAAGTTTTTTTATTCGATGGTCGATTTTCGAAGTTTTTTGTACTTTGAAATTCGACCCTTGATAAATCTGCCCCTTAGTGCTTTATAAAGAAAAGTTTACTTCCATATCCAAAAAGTGATGAGAAAAGGAAACCAGGCTCTGTTTAAATATAGATGGTGCTTGTAAATGATATCAGTAATAAATGTATTATCCTCTATAACTTACCTCCTACTGTGCACAACTTTGTAATTTTCTAGTTTATACGCACAAAGTCTGATCAGTTTTAGGTTAAGAGGTTTAATGTTTGAATAGCATAGAAAAGAAATACATAAAAGCACAAAGGCAATATTAATAACATTGGTACCAGTAAAAGGGCTTCTATTTGATTTTATTTAATAGCACCATTTAAAGTTCCTCCTCAGGAACACTACTTAAATGAACTGATGCTGACAGAAGTCCGGTGAATAGCTCAGTATCATATTAAAATGTGATTGTTACTATGAATTCAATTTAAAAGTTTGATCTAACATTTCTATAATAGTCTATTTCCCTTGAAGCTATGTTTTACAATATTCTTCTGTATCGCATTGTTCTGCAGTTTGCTGCAATCATTAGAATCCAATATAGTCAATTAATCTAAATGGTTTTCTGTATAACAGGCAGTAAGAATAACTGACAGGGATTTTCAGACACTGGAAAACATATTTGGGGTTGTTTAATTTTGAGTTTCTTAAAAAAAGTAATACTGTATGTCTTTTCTGTATATTTGAACAAGAACCTGTTTATTGAAGTGATGCAGTGAAACGTATTACAGTCCATACAATGCATGTGAAAATAGCTTTTTGTGACATACTCTAAAATATGCTTGTTAAAGCCACATGCCTCCATATGCTGTGGTTGATACTTTATGTTAAAAAAATATTATTTTGTGTTTCCAGCATTTTAATTTTTTTTCAAAATTGTATATTTTTAAGCAGGGGTCTATTTGTCCTCTGCCCCACTTTTTCAGTAAGCTGGGGTTAATGGGGATTAGGGAGGGGTGAAACTATAGAGGAAGCAGACCCTGCAACTGCAGGGGGGCCCAGGAGTTTAGAGAGACTGGTAAATCAGGCAATTTATTTTCAATTGCTTTTTTTTTTTTATTAACAATTTTAGATAGATGAATATCAAAGTAAGAAATATTAATTATTATTTCCATTAATTCATTCGAAGAACAATTTCAGTATATTTTGGTAGAATAGGTCAACTGACGTTTTCGGGCCCTAAATTGAATTTGCTGTGGGCCCAGTAACATCTGAGGGCAGATTTACTTAGGGTCGAATATCAAGGGTTAATTAACCCTCAATATTCGACTGCGAAATGTAAATCCTTCAACTTCGAATATCGAAGTCGAAGGATTTAGCGCTATTCCTACGATCGAACGATTGAAGGAATAATTGTTTGATTGAACAATTAAATCCTTTGAATCAAAGGATTTTCCTTCGATCAGAAAATTGTTAGGAAGCCTGTGGGGACCTTCCCCATAGACTAACATTGGCCTCGGTAGGTTTTAGGTGGCGAACTAGGGGGTCGAAGTATTTTTTAAAGAGACAGAACTTCGACTATCGAAGGGTCGAATAGTCTAACGATTTTTACTTCGAACCATTCAATTCGAAGTCGTAGTCGAAGGTCGAAGTAGCCTATTCGATGGTCGAAGTAGCCATCTTCAACCATTCGAAATTTGAAGTATTTTTTCATCTATTCCTTCCTTCGAGCTAAGTAAATGGGCCCCCTAGTTTTGCCAATGGGGTTTTGAGAACTCCAGTAGTAGAACTTTTGTATTAGGATGTTTGGTCAACAGGTACTGCTGTTCTTTTTCTACATTATCACCAAAATGCCTGAGGCCACAAATGGAAGTGACTATTAAGAGTGGATGTAGGTACCCATGCTTTCTTGTGAAACTTATTCATGTTTATTATAAGCCACAAGACAAGGTCCACCTAACTCCCATCCACGAATTTAACTCATCTATCAATAATTCTTTCAGAAAAAGTTGGAGCGAAAAAAAAAATCTGTGACAAATGTGTTCATCAATTCAAATCGTATGATTGGCGCTCAGAGAACTTGACTTTATAGAATTGTCTTCCCGAAAACTCAACTTTATTGGATTATCAGACGAAAACTCTAACTTTATCAGATTATCTAGCACAGATAATGATGTCAAGAAACAACTTCAGGGACATCTGCCATTGACTTCTACAGGACCTCGACAGGTTTGAGATGCAGCTTTGGGGTGTAATAAAGCTCTAAAATTTGAGGGGTTTTTTTACTCTAAAAACTTTAAAAACTCAACCAGAAAAATTTGAGGTTTCATAAATGGGCCACTAAGTGTTTTAAAGTATTATGCTTCAGAAAATATTTGGGTTTACCTATATTATAAAGAGGCAATTTCTATGCAATATGGGTATGGGATCTGATATCTGGAAACCTGTTATCCAGAAAGCTCCATGGAAAGGCCCATAGACTCCATTTTATCCAAATAATCCACATCTTTAAAAACTATTCCCATTTTCTCTGTAATATTACAACAGTACCTTGTACTTGACCCCAACTAAGATATAATTAATCCTTATTGGAAGTAAAATCATCCTATTGGGTTTATTTAATGTTTACATGATTTTCTAGGAGACCTAAGGTATGAAGATCCAAATTACGGAAAGATCTATTATCTGGAAAACCCCAGCCTGAGCATTCTGGATAACAGGTCCCATACCTGTATATGTATTTTCCATTTAACAAATATAATGCATGTAAAAAAAAAGAGTGGGACATGAAAGTAAAAGTGCTGAACCAAATGGAGCATTTGGCATAATAACTAAATAGTTCGGATTATCAAAATCATGTACATGATTTCATACACAATGGGTTGAGCCATGAACAGATATTGTTTTGTAGAGGTCATACTTTCATACATGGCCAATAAGCTACAGACTCAATCAGAAGTGACCAAGTCAACAGGCAATATACGTTTTTAGTGCAGACCTAAATCTTACCTAAGCTGTGCCCAAATAAGGTCCATATTTGTTGTCTTGCTTACACAACCTATAAGGTATGCAGCATTATAATGTTGTTTGGCAAACATCCTTTTATATGTAAGCCTCACTGTCATTTATAAAAAAAAAATGAAAGAAAAGTGTCTCTTTTCCATTTGCAATCCATAACCATACCCTCTCTCTTAATTAATTACAGATATATTTTTCTATTATCTAGAGTAGCATAAACCAATGATTGTCATTTGAGTACAGTATTATGTTCTGTGTGTTGTAAAGTATTTGCTTCTTGGAACACCGTTCTTGATCAATTACATATTGATTAGGCAGACATTTTGTTTGACAGTTTATATTGGGTAAGAGTAATTACTTATTGATCTGTGCAAGTGTTTATGAATAAGAAATGGCTAAGGCACATTTTTGTACAGCCAGTCCCAGATTGCTGACTGGCTAGCCATTTTGTCTCTTTCTCTACACATCCATGGCATCATGACCTGCAACCTGAAGCAACCCAGAAAGCAGTAATAATGCAGATTTGGATATTTTTAAAATAGCGATATTTGACATTTTGACAGTTCCCCCAGTGCAGAAGTACTTTCCCTATCCCTTTACCTTTGTGGGAAATTTGAATGAAATGGAAAATGGGCATTATGGGGCCGATTCACAAAGGGTTGAATATCGAGGGTTAATTAACCCTCAATATTCGACTGGGAATTAAAATCCTTCGACTTCGAATATCGAATAGTGCGATCGAACGATCAAAGGATTATTCCTTTGATCGAACGATAAAATCCTTCGAATCGAAGGATTTTAATCCAACGATCGAAGGAATATCTTTCGATCAAAAAAACTTAGGAAAGCCTATGGGGATCTTCCCCATAGGCTAACATTGAGTTCAGTAGCTTTTAGATGGCGAACTAGGGGGTCAAAGTTTTTTCTTAGAGACAGTACTTCGACTATCGAATGGTCGAATGGTCGAATGGTTGAACGATTTTTAGTTCGAATAGTTCGATTCGAAGTTGTAGTCGAAGGTCATAGCCCAAAAAACACTTCAAAATTCGAAGTTTTTTTACTTCGAATCCTTCACTCGAAGTTAGTGAATCGGCCCCTAAGTGTGTTGTAACCCACTCGCACACCCTGGCCTTCGGCAGTAATGGACATTAAGACCAGGCAGGAATTGGCAGCCAGTGTAAATTGAAGGATGACAATTTTGAATACAGAAGTTTATATAAACATGTAATAGATAAAGTGGGAGTTTAATCATGACATTGGTACCTAATGGAAAGGGCATGCTGTGAAACTGATGACTTAGTCCCGGAAGCTGATGGAGAGGATGTGTTAATGGACTAAACCTGAGTCCAGTGTTGTCCAATCAGATATAGCTAACTTTGGTTATGCATGCAGTATCCCACCCCCACTTTCTTTATCAAAGAAAAGGGTATAAAGTAATAAGGTGCAAAGTTTGCTGCTGGTCTAGTAATTCATAGTAACCAATCAGCAGCTAGTGGTTGCTGATTATAATAAGTTTGAAAACAAGAAGAGAAATAGTAGGTGAAAAGTACTATGTTTTTGCCCACCATGCTCCCTAGTATTTGCACACTCCACTGTCAGGCACAAATCTTTGAAGCCCTGGAATCAGCGGCAATGTTTTGATAGTAAACTTGTGTCTACCACATAATTAGAGGCACGTGTACACATACATAACCCCAATAACAGGCACAAGCAGGAGTGCCTGTGGGTAGTTTATTAGGACAGAGAAAAAATGCCCGCTAACTAATGCATTTGAAGTGAGAAAAAACTTGAGAGAAAATACACATTGACTAATACATTTGGAGAGGGAGAATACAGACTTGAGAAAAATGGGACAAATTCACTCTTCACTACACATGGGTGAAAAAGTGTATGAGTAGTCCTGTATTTAACACTTTAACTATTCAGTACATGGTGCACTTGCAAACTAGAGAGCTGCCTTTTGCCAGATGTGCTTTCATAGGTGCAACGGGTAAAAGAATGCAGAAGATGAAGTGGAGCATGTGTAATATAAAGACTGGAGCAAAATTACACCCATTAATACAGAAGGGCTTACATCTGCCCAATTGTGAATGAGACCCACAGGCAGATAAATAGGCCAGAACATTAGAGGCCTATTTACCATATAGGCATTTGTGGGCTTGTGCCCAGGGCTGCAGCTTTATGTCCCCCCCAGAATAAAAGTCTATTCTACTGCTACTGGATACTTTCCTATGAAATCCCGCAGCCAAAAGGTGGGGGGCTAGGGGGAAGCTTATTATGACATGTGCATGGAATTGACGTCTCACACAGGTGCATTGTGCCA
Source organism: Xenopus petersii (assembly GCA_038501925.1). Taxonomy (NCBI): domain Eukaryota; kingdom Metazoa; phylum Chordata; class Amphibia; order Anura; family Pipidae; genus Xenopus; species Xenopus petersii. The sequence goes on from CM076680.1 coordinate 84,213,500, forward strand.
TTATATCATTGCACATGTGCCAATGGGCGGAATGGTGCCTAGTGCTGCACTGGACCAAAATACAACCCCGCAAAGTTACACCTGTAACAGAACAGAAATATTGAAGTTAGACAGAAGAAAGACTAGGTGCAAGTACTTTCTGTATAGCCCTCAGTGGCTCTGGAGACTCTGAGATACACTGTACAGCTTAAAAGGTTTAGTGCTGCATAAAAGCTTCATTATTGGTTGCTTAGCACTTGGCACTGACCTATTGATGCCTGTGTATGCTGAGTTTGCTCAAAATGTATCTTTTTACTGGTTCTAACCTGCCTACAATATAATTTTTCTGATTTAGATTTCCTTTGTACTTATAGTACAAGTGTTTCTCAGCATAGGCCCCTAAATTAATTTAATTAATTAATCTATGACTTTGAACCCAACTTTGAATCCTCATGCTGTTTAAAATGGGGCCCTCTGATTCCGGAAAATATTCCTTCTGCAACACACAATAGTGTTTATAGTAAAAAACCTTCATCAGAAGAAGTCCTAGATTTAAGCATGGACCTATTCAAAAAAGGTTGAAAGACTTTTTTCTAAATGAACTTCTCAATCGTGTTTTATATATTTTATTGTTTCCTAAACGTGTATATCTTTTAAGGAGGATGTTTGTCCTCTGCTACTAGATTTTCTATTTACAGACTGGCAAGGTCTGCCCTTTGTATTTGTTACTAACCCAACTGTCTGCATGTAATAAATTAGATAGAATCATAATTGGAGCTATTAGTTCTGGGGACAAATAGTTGCTCTTAGATGATGGATTTTACAGACCTATAGCCTAATATGTAATTAATTAGATATACCACCAGCATAACCAGCCCTTAAAAATCCAGACTTCTTTAAATAATATTTTGAGCATTTAAAGAAAGAAATGAATATCAATAAATATTGCACTTGAAATAATTCCAATGTTTATTTAAATGCCACCACTGTTGAATTTTGCATTTTCTTCTTGAATAACAGTGTGTATTTAATGCTTTTGTTTCATACAGGTTTACCCACAGTTATGCACACGGTTATTTAGTTAAGATTCACATAACTTTCAAGCCTTCTAACAAGATGCCTGGGGCATACAGGCACAAACATTAGATTCTGATTTTACGACACTAAACTGTATAATTTTCAGCTTCAGAAATTTTCTGGTTTCAAAAAAATGTGCAACTGTTTAGAGGCCCATTTAAATGTTTACAGACAAACAACAATGTCAGTGTTTAGCCACAGGAGAATTCAGCTGAAGATGCACCTTCCATCAGTTTTCGCATCAAGCTAGTAAAATAAAATTGCTCATCTGAAACCAACCTATTAATGCTTTTTGACTGAATGACAAGTAGTTTTATTTTACATAATTCAAAATAATATGTATTGTAATCACATGGAGAGTTAAGAGCGATTTTCCATAGAGTAATATTTCTAATATAACTACTGAATGCACACATTTCAAATAAGGTCTGTAATATTGCTATTTTAAGCAATTTTTATCAGTGATAAAACAAGAAGTAACCCATGGGACAATATTTATCTCCAGCTGAAAAATTTAAAATATGATGACCTGACCCAAAAACATTTATACTGAACTTTTGCATCACTAGAACTCCTACACTTCTGGGCCTCCCAACACCTTCTGCATTTACATTCATCTATTCATTTAAAAAACCCAGTAAGGCTGGACCCAACTCAACAGATACAGGTTAGTATTTTAGGTCATTTCACCCTTATGGGTGCATGCCTGGCTACCCAGTGGGGTTATTTTCAAAAGTCAACAGAGCTCGCAGGGGACCTACTTTTGTTTCTTGTAAGAATAAAGAAAATATTTATAGTGACATTTGCATTCATTTATTTTTTCAGTGGTTTTACAGGTTTGGATTATTTTATTACTTATTTTTGTGCCTCCAATTTAGTAGATAAAATTATGACTGCAGCTATGAGGAAAGGTTGGCCAAGTTGAGCTTGTTCACCCTGGAGAAGAGGGGCTTGAGGGGTGATATGATAACTATGTATAAATATATAAGGGAATCATATAATAATCTCTCTATTGCTATAATTTCCAGTAGTTTCTTCCAGCTGACACGTGGGTACCCATTCTGATTAGAAGAAAGGACAAGGAGGTTTTGTTTACAGTGAGAGCTGTGAAGATGTGGAATTCTCTCCCTGAATCAGTTGTACTGGCTGATTCATTAGATAGCTTTAAGAAGGGGTTGGCTTTTTAGCAAGTGAGGGAATACAGGGTCAAGAAAGATAGTTTGTTCATAGAACGAGGCAAATTTGAGAGGCTTCAAATGTTTTTTTGCCTTCCTCTGGATCAACTAGCAGTTGGGCAGTTTACTTTTAGGCTTAAAAGGTTGAACTTGATGGAAGTGTTTTTTTTTTCAATCTAACTTACGATGTTGCTATGACTAAGAGGGGTCATCTAGATTTGCTGGTGATATACTGAAGTTATCAGATTTCTATTCACTAACACATTTTAGTGAATAGAAAAAGATATCCTGCACTGCCTAAAAGTAAAAAGGTGCTGTCCATGTAAAACTTCAAGCCCAGGTGTACAAACCCCAATATATGGCATTAGTCATTCAGCCATCAGTTCAGCTCAAAATCAGCATAGAGAAGGAAAAATAATTTGCTGTCTTTTGTTCATGGCCCGGGTGCATTGCCCTAAGTCCATAGCAATTAAATCATGAAGAAACGAGCACTCCTGAAGGTAACACCATCTTCTAAAAGTAAAAGATCGCTGTCCATGTAAAACTTCAAGCCCAGGTGTCAAACCCCAGGATATTGCATTAGTCATTCAGCCATCAGTTCAGCTCAAAATCAGCATTCAGAAGGAGAAATAATTTGCTGGCTTTTGTCCATAGCCCATGTGCATTGCCCCAAGTCCATAGCAATTAAATCATGAAGAAGAGAGCACTCCTGAAGTTAACACCATCTTTGATTTTAATGTCAAATAAATGTCGGTTTTTATTTCCAATCATGTCCCTTCAGGGTTTAAGATTTTACCAATTTTAACAAAGAGACATCCACTTGAATGCAGGTTTTATTTAGTTATCTAAAGGCTGTTATATAAATCTATCTGACCAAAAGTTGGTTTATCGAAATAAAAGGGAAAGTTGTGCTCAAACACTAATAATGTTCAGGAGTGCAATGAGGCTGTGAACACATAATTCATATTTTATTAGCTTAATGCACAAGATGTCTCAATGTCCTTAATACAGGTATGGAACCTGTTATCTAGAATACTTGGGACCTGGGGTATTCTGAATTATGGATCTTTCCGTAATTTATTCATACCTTAAGTCTACTAGAAAATCTTGTAAACATTAAATAACCTAATAGGCTGGTTTTGCTTCCAATAAGAATTAATTATATCAGTTTGGATCGAGAAGAAGAAAAAGAAAATCATTTTTAAAAATTTGGATTATTTTGATAAAATGGAGTGTATGGAAGACAGCTTTTCTGGATAACAGGTTTCCAGATAACAAATCCCATACCTGTATATTGAACGTGGGTTGAGTGCAGAGGGTTTCTTGTATTTTTCTGTAATCACGGTCAATGACTTTGCAAAATACCAACCAAAATACCAAGTCTTAGTGCACTGACTGCAATGGCAATACAATGGCAGTCGTCTGAGAGAGCCCATCTTTGTGCAAATATCCACCTAAACGCCCTGTCTGATAGTCCCCTTAGAATCTGTTTTAAACCCACTTGTATACAGGCAACAATTTGTAGTTACAACAGTAATTCTGGATAATGGCTAATTCTGCTAGAAAAGAAAAAAGAAGAGAAAAAAAGAAACTCATTATTTTGGCTCTCTATCTCAAATTTTGTCAAATAGTGTTATTTCATAGTTCTTTAAAATAAAAATGTGTTTGTGATGTCTACCTGCATAATAAGAGTATGGTGACAATAAAAAATATATATATATATATATATATATATATATATATATAAAAATAAAAAAGACCAGCAACACCAGGATTTTTGCAAGTAGAAAAAAGTGTTATTGCATGTATAACCGACGTTACGTTTCGGTCCCCATTGGGACCTTTCTCAAGGTAAAACGATTCACAGAATAAATACCCTCCCCTCCCAAGTTCAAACAGGAAGTGACCCTTCAGTAATTAGCATATAAAAATAAACAATGATCCATGTGCTAAAGTGCTTGTGCATCCATAATAAGCAGCTGACCTCAACATCACCTGATTGATGTGAAGTGACAATAAAGTGCTTAAATTCATATAAAAATTTCCTAAAAACATGAAGGAATGTCCATATAAAAGCTACTGCTATACCGTATGAATATTCTTAAACTACACACATTTTTTCAACATGTATCCCCAAAGGGATCCCTACCAGCATTTATGTAGTAATTTTAAAGTACTCTTCGAAATACAATCACAATTATAGTATTCAATATTATCTTAATGATAGGAAGCTGTTGAATTGAAGGTAGGTATTTAATCCTCTAGCTGCCACACTGTCAAGTTCGTAGGTCCAAAAGGCCTCTCTCTGGAGCAATAAACGATCAACATCTCCTCCCCGTGGGGGCGTAGGGATGAAATCTATCGGCATACATTTGAAAGCTGCAATAGAATGTTGCTCGTTGTCTCTCCTGCCCCTCACTCGTAATTCTTACGGCTCGCAGAATTTGTGACTTTGGGAGAGATCTTAAGAGGTGTTTGGGATGACTGCTGTTAAAGTGCAGCAGTGTGTTTCTATCTGTGGGTTTCCTAAATATTTTAGTATGTAATTGGCCACATTATTTATATACAGTCACATCCAAAAAATCGATTTTCTCAAAATTATGATGCAAGGTGAAGCGTACAGTACTGCTTTGTGAGTTGAGCTCCCCAAAAAATTCTAGCAATTCCTTTTCCGATCGAAACCATAAGAAAAACAGATAGTCTATATATCGTCTGTAATATCCACCGAATCTGCGAAATATGGGATTACGTAAAATATATTGCAGTTCATAAGCATTATCCAAATCTAGGTAAGCAGTGGGAGCACTCACCGATCACTGGCTCAGCTTGTGCTGCACATCCAACCGTGGTCCCATCGGTAAGAATACAACGTCCAATTCATGCATAGATGGAGCACCAAGATGGCCAAAAATCGATTAAAAACTTTGATTTTTATTTCATCATGTTAAAACAATCAACAGACAGCATGCCCTTGTAATCCCCTGGGCCATGTGCTCAACGCGTTTCGTGACAACCCGTCACTTCCTCAGGAGCTCCTGAGGAAGTGACGGGTTGTCACGAAACGCGTTGAGCACATGGCCCAGGGGATTACAAGGGCATGCTGTCTGTTGATTGTTTTAACATGATGAAATAAAAATCAAAGTTTTTAATCGATTTTTGGCCATCTTGGTGCTCCATCTATGCATGAATTGGGAGTTCATAAGCATGCATGAAGGCATTTGCATACGTAGGGGCCACATTGGACCCATAGCTGTCCCAGATGTTTGCAGAAAATATTCTGTCTCTAATTTAAAATAGTTCCTATGCAGGAAGAAATGCAATAATGATAGAATAAATTCCGTAGGCGGGCCGTCATATTTATCAGCATTTACCATTAGTTCCCTGACTGCATTGAGACCTTCCTCATGTGGTATTATAATGTAGAGACTATAAACATCCATAGTCACAAAGAAAAAAATCATTACCATACCGAGTGGGATCTATGCTATTAATGATTTTTAAAAAGTCATTAGTGTCCTGCAAATATGTGCTTGTTGCTCGTATCAGTGGTTGTAGTAATGAATCCACATATTTGGCCACTTGTTCAGTTAAAGACCCCCTAGCCGATATAATTGGCCTGCCTGGTGGATGTACCAAATTCTTATGTACCTTGGGTAAGGTGTACAATACAGGTCTTACCGGATCCTTGACGTATAGAAAATTTCTCAGATCCTCAGTAATCCAGCCTTGTATGACAGCTTCATCCAGCATTTTGCCCAGTTGCCCCTGGAATTTTAAAGTGGGATCAAAAGTCAATTTTTGATAACAGGAACCATCAGCTAGTTGGGAACAAATCTCAAATTTATAATATGCATAGTCCGATATCACCACGGCTCCACCCTTGTCCACCGGTTTAGTGATAATAGAGGGGTTGTTCTTTAACTGCTGGAGGGCCTCCCGCTCTTTCTCATTCAAATTTCCCCTATTATGTATCTGGGCAGGTGTATCCCTGATTGCCCCATTGACCATCCTTGCAAAGGTCTTAAGGGAAGTGTTGTGAGTGGTAGGATCAAAATTATTGCGTAGTTTGTGACCGGAGGGTGTACTGTCCTGAGCCTGCCCCTTTAAACTACAGCCATAGTGTTCCCTCAGGCGCAGGGAGTGAGTGAACTTATAATTATCTACAGCCATATTAAAGTCATGTGTTCGTGTGGTAGGAACAAAAGTCAAACCTTTCGCTAACACAGCCGCCTCCATTTCCTTCAGCTGATAGCTCGATAGATTTATTATTGTCTGTTCCTGGTTCCCTGTCCGCCATAGCGTGGAGGTCTGCCCCGACCTTTTCCTCTGGCTGTGCTTGCATCCTCCCCGGCGATGCCTTTTTCTAGTGCGGTATTTGCCAGTGTCTCCATAGATAGAAAAGCATCCGCTGCAGCCTGTGTGGACGCATCAGCGTCCTCCTCTGAATCACCGCTGCTTGAGACATAGCCGGGAGGTTTACGTGCCCTGGGCAGGGGCGATCCGCCAATGAGGCGAGCTGAGGCGCTCGCCTCAGGCGGCATCGCCAGCTAGGTTTCCAGGGGCGGCAAAAAGGTTTTTGAACCAGAAATTCGGCTTTACTAGGGCGAAAGAGCGCAATTGCGCTCTCAGCACTAGCGTTGCTGCTTCCCACCTGGAAATCGAATCGGGCTGGGGGGGCGGCATTACTGGAGCCACCTCAGGCGGCAATGCATACAGAAACGGCGCTGGCCCTGGGTATTGGTAGTCTTCGCCTGTACGTGCCTTGCCTTCCTCCATGATGCCACCGATAGACAGCGTTGTCCTTGTAGTCCTGTGTAACCCGCATAAACTTTGATCTCTTGAAGGCAAGTATTTCAGACTTATACTGTGTCACCTGATCCTGTAAGCGTTTAAGCCAATCGTTATCATTATCGATATTATAGGGAGATATATATATATATATATATATATATATATATATATTATATAACTGGCACTTGAGTTGATGCAATGTGCATGAAAATGAAAATATTGCCTCCAATCAAAACTGCAGTAGGTTGTATGTTTTTGGTACTAAAGCTGTATTGATCCATACTGTACATAGACAGAAGATAGATAGATAGATAGATAGATAGATAGATAGATAGATAGATAGATAGATAGATAGATAGATAGATAGATAGATAGATAGATGACAACCACTTCACTGGTGATACATTTCTACCTGTTGGAAATGTATATGAGTATGTTGTAGCTATCCTATGGCAAGAAAAATTCACAGTAGAAGTACATTTTCATCTGCCTTGCAGTCTGCAAGGACATAAGATTGATGGAACCAATTAAAAGTGTCTTTTACCCATGTCTTAAATGCCACTGCAGATACATTTATCAAAGCGGGGCAAAACAGATATAAAAAGTGACAAAAAGGCATCTGTGGCACAGCTTTATAATATTACTATTTTAATTAGAGACTTTTTAATAAGCAATACCTTAGCTAGTATACGGTACTTTTCCTGATATTTTCTGTGCAGCAACTTTTCCAGTCCTCAGTAGGAGCCACTTATGATTCACTTCAATGGTATTTGAGAACTGGAGATTCTACAGATATCAAAAAGGTCAGAATAATGAAGTACAGATGACTCCATCAGAATTCGTGGTGGGCCCCATAAAACATAATAGCCAGGTTTCTGCTTCAAATGAATTGTGGGCACACCTAGGCTCTTGCATTTATGGGAATCAAGTGGACACAAGTATATGATTTTTTTCAGTGCACAAGAAATTCAGCTTTAGCTTAAAATTACATTTTTACAATTACACAGGAGCATTATTAATATATTAAGCGGTTGATTTATCAAATATCAAGTCTGTATTTTTTTCTCAATGCAAGAAGAACACGGTGAAAGAACATTGTGAAAAAACACGGACAAAAAAATGTTGCAAGTATTTTCTGAAACCTTGAATAGTCTGAAGAAAGAAAAAAAGGTGAAAAGTTACGGGAAAAAACTTGAAACACAGAAGCTGGTGAGTTTGTATAAAAGTCAGTGGGAATATTCTCTAACAACTTTATAATTTATTTATTTTTCTGCCTCATTGAAAATGTACAAACGATGTGATTCCCACTGGAATGCAATTTGTTCTTTAGAAGAAATGCTTGTGAGAAAATGTTGTTGCATTGTTTTCTTAAATAAGCTAGTATTTGAGAAAAAAAAGTTTTGTCAGCTACTCCCCCCACTAACTTTTGAAAAATCTGCCCCTAATTCGTCTTTTTTATAGGAAACTTATAGATACACTATATATTGATGTATTGTTTTTGGAATATGATCTATAATACATGTGCGCTCGTGCTGATGCATACCCAGGCTCCCTGATACACATTGGGCCAGATTCAATTCATTGAAAAAAAGTTAAACTCGTAGTTTATCATGTCATTGACAAAATTCAATTTGAGGAGAAAACAGTTTTCTTTAAATTCAGTTCAAGTTTTTACATCATAAATTGAGATACCTTTCTCTGAATTGAATTGCATCTCATACTGAATTTTGTCCATGAATTTTCACCTAATAAACCATGAATCGTATCTGGCCCTTTATCTGATATTCTTATACAGTCTGACAGACATGTAGTTTGATAAACATTTTTTCTGTTGGAGCCCTGCCTAAGAGTACAAATGTATGCTCCTTATGACTACTCTGTTTTGACATAAACATACTGTTTACTGACAAATACAATCTGTGAAATACACATACTCTGACAAAAGTAGACACTCATTGTATAGGCAAAACTAAGCCAACATAATGACACATACTCACTGCATAATGTACAGTTTTATGCTGACACACAGACAAGCACAAACTGTCTAGCACACACACTCAACAGGTAACAAACAGCAGAACACAGCAGTTGCACCTACAAGTTTCAAGCTACAAATTCTGCCAGCAGTTGCGGTGTTCCCCTCTGATCCTGTTTTCCCTTACCCATTCTCAGCTTCATAAGGAAATTCAGCTCAAACAGGCTGGAATAGTTCCAGAAATTGGAGCAGTCACTAATCCAGGACAAGTGTCATAACAATGGAATCTCTCTTCTTTAGCACTAGCCAAGAAAATGGTTCTCATAACCAGCCAAGCAGCATGTGACCCACGGACTGTTATTTTCACTCAACAAATGAGTACCTTTGTCCACCAACATTATAACTTTCAGGCTCCTACACAGCCAAAAAAACACAAATGAGGCTTATCCTTATGTCCAATGAAAACATTTTCACACTGTAGCTTAGCAGTTTACTGCTTTTAACCATTCATTGTTCTACTTTTACTTTAGAAAGAAGCTGCACCCCAATAAGGTGTCCAACCAACCAAACTAATCAGAGAACAGTTTCCTTCTATACCAATGCAAGGGAGGCTAATGCCCAAGGAAGGCAAAAACATTGGTGTTTCCAACCCATAGCTCAAGCTGCCACCTACAGCAGTACCCTCTGTATTGCACTGATGGTGACAATAGGAACAACAAGTTAGCAGATTCGTATGATAAGTCTTATAAAGGTATGGTATAAAGTTGAATCTATGAAATGTACTCTAATTTGTGTTAGAAGCCAAGTTGTTCTACAGTATTGATTCAGACTATTTTGTGATTGCCTCCATTTACTATTATTTGTCGTATTAAACTAGCCCATAACTACTGTACAGCCTGCATTACTCGGGGATTACACAAAGCAGATATTAGTGTCTAGTTTTTCTTATTCATATTTTGTTCCCTTCGTGAACAAGTAAAAAATAGCATTGTTTTTCATATAATCTATCTTACTTCTGGTTATATTCCTCTGCAAGAATTAATGCGGTTTCAAATACAAAATAAAAAATCCAGCTATCATATTGTATGAGTGAATAGTCAGTGGTCAAGTTCTGCACAGTGACTCAGGGAAAGATTTATTGCTTATGCCTGCTAATAATCATCCAGACACAGTTTCACCCTGTCTGTCTCAAAAAGCTACTGAGAAAAAAAAATTCCTTTTTTTATTGCTCTACTTAAACAGCCATTGTAGATTTAACACCATTGGAGGTAATGGGATTACATTGTAAGTGTGGGTAATCCATTATGCCTGAATGTCTTTTTTAGTCCAGAAATCTATTCATCCTGTTTAATAAAGAACACTTGTGCCTTACTTTCTAAACAATGTCGTACATAAATATTTCAGTTTTATTTTCTTTCACTGCACTGCATAGAGTCATTGCACAGTGTTCATGCTTACAATGGATTTCCTTTATAGACAGGAACTGGACTGCATCTTAATCCTTGGAACAATGCATTTCATACAACTTTTCTGGGTAACTTTTTTTGCATTTAATTTCTGTAACTGTTAAACACAACAAGGTACCAATATAGTATTAACAGAAAAATCTATTTTAGGAAAAGTGGAGTTAATAAAGTCCCTTTTAGGTAGAAAACAATCACATACACATGATGTGGTTATTTTCTCCTTGTAAGGGGCCCGAAGGCTCAGCCAGAAGTAGTGGACCAAGGAGGAAGCACAGTCCAACCAGATTGAGGTATCCAAGGGGTTAAGAGAAAAGCGAAGTCAGGTCCAGGCAGCAAAGGTTCAATACATGGTTAAACAGGCAAGGTCAAGATCAGGATCAATAGCACAAAAGAATATAGCGCACCCAGGAACTCACTATGTGGAACCTATTGTAGGGCAAAGTCAGCAGTGCTCCAGCGTCTTTTATACGCCTCCTTTGGAGCCAAAAACGGACACAGTGACGTCATGACGCTGGCATCCTCACGCTGGCGCTTCGACAATGGTGTCCAATCCGACGCTGCCCGGTTTAGGGCTCGGGTAAAATGGAGCAGGAACTAATCTTGGCAGTTGGGGCAGAGTCAGTCCCCTGGAGGGGGGGTTAATATTAAGGTGGGTTAAAAAAGGTTTGTTATACAAATGGTTTGTTACAAGCTGTAAATGTTATACATGTTAATTACTTTGATAAATAAACTGTGGACATCTCTTTCTAAACCAGGTGTTTGTGTATCATTGGGGCAGGAGGTACTGGGTTGGGTCAGAGGGGAGGGGTGCATTCTCGACGCTGCACCTATCAAACTTTTCTGCACAATTTCTATTTTCTACACCCATCCAACACGTGTCCTAGCATTATTCTCCACAGCTCCTCTTTCCCAAACATTCAACATGACCTAAAATTCCTGTTATGAGTTTTCGACAGTCCCATCTGCCAACGAATTCAGACTGCCCTGGGGGCCATAGCACTCAAAGGCAAATACCCCTAATGAAGCGGCCAGTGTATTCCTTTGTTGATAAGCACAATCAGTTCTCTGTTCATTATCCTTTAGAGCTTTAAATATTGGTGCTCATACCATAATATACTTCAGGATATTACAAAGTAACATAGTAACATAGTAAGTAAGGCTGAAAAAAGACACATGTCCATCGAGTTCAACCTTTTTTTTTTTTTTTTTTTTTTTCTATTCACTACCTATCTGCCAGTTGATCCAGAGGAAGGCAAAAAACCCATCTGAAGCCTCTCCAATTTGCCTTAGAGGGGGAAAAATTCCTTCCTGACTCCAAAATGGCAATCGGACTAGTCCCTGGATCAACTTGGACTATGAGCTATTTTCCCATAACCCTGTATTTGCAGGAATGAAAGCTTAGTTGGAGCTGTAGTCCAGAAATGCCAGATATGGATTCAGGAATACTGTCAGATTGAATATTTCCCAAATTATCTAAAGATAGACAGCCAGTTAATGCAAGAAAATTTCAAGTAAGAACCTTGCCTGGTCTGTATACAGTTGTCTCACTTTTCTTTTTTCTTTTTTTGAAGAATTCTAGCTAAGGCATTACACCAATTTTTAATGCACTGAAAAGCAGTATGTTTGTAAGGCAGTCTAACAGCCAACAGCAAGTATTTGCTCAAAGCTATTGCATTACCCATCTGAATCCCTGTGTCTGTCTATTTGTCCATTAGCATTAAAAACTTTAACTGACATGCTGAGATGGGACAGTCAGGTTGGCAACACAGTCAGGTCTAGGAACATCAACTAAAAATTATTTACAAAAACAGACCTCTCAAAAACTATCAACATGACATATAGGTAACTTTTAATGTACATTCATATTTTAAAAAGTAGTTTTTTAGCGTCAGTATCACTTTAAAGTAAACCCTGCATGAGTTTGCTATTCGTGGCTAAAAAAAATCTCTGAAATCTTTGTTATTTTACATGAATGCGCCAGCAATCTTAAATTTAATCCTTAGATTAAGAACTCAATGAAACAAAAGAAAAGACTGAAGTAAATATAATGTACCCCAGCATTCTGTAGCACCTCACTGATGCCCCATTTCACCTTTTAGTCTCCAGGACCTCAACACATAAACTAGCTAGGAGTGTTCTTAGCACATTTTACTGGGCAAAAACTCTTGGGTGCTGGTTTGTGATGAGTAAAACTTGCACATTTTGAAAAATTTATAGAAATCGTACATATGCACTAAAGTGAATTTTTTTTTCTCATGCCAAATGCATTGGAGTCAGTGGGATCTTTCCTTGTATCAAATACATTGAAGCCAATGGACTTTACTTTTCCTGCTTGAAAAAACATATGTTCCCTGTGAAACAAAATGCATGATGAAATTCTATTGCAGATTTGTGAAAAAATTCACAACTCATGAAAATGTGAATTTTGCCACAAATCTGTGCAGGTGATAAAATTCTTGTGCTGGTGACCACTGGGTATTATTTATCGAAAGCCCTGGGAAGCACTGAAGCATTTCAGGTGTTTCTTTCTCTACTTGAATTTTTGGGACCCGGGCTTTTCCAAAGAAGGGATCTTTTCTCAATTTGGGTCTCCATACCTTAAGTCTATTGAAAAAAAATTTAAACATTAAGGGAGTTATTAATCAAAAGTTTGGGCTATTTATCAAAAGTTTTTTTTTCTACCTTTAATGAACTCACAACTCAAATCATCAATCAAATCTTAATTGGGATCAAATACAAGGTACTGTTTTATTATGACAGATTTGGAATTATTTGATTAAAATGGAGCCTATAGGACCCTGCATGTTTAATGAAGCATGGTGCATCATGATTCATTAAACACACAGGGGTTTTCACACATGTATATGCTCTAGTGTGCCGGAGACTATTTCTATAGGAAATTACCGTCCTTCTATGCAGAGCAAAGAGCATATTTTTTTTGGCATGATGGGTGTGCTGGTAAATGTAATATACAGTTGATGGAAGAGGGCCTTCCTGTAATTCAGAGCTTTCTGGATAACTGATTCTATACCTGTATCAGCTGTGGTCCTAACTGGCAGGGTTCACACTGCATACTAATCCTCATGGCTCCTTCTTGACACACCAAACTGCCCTTTTTCACAGACTTTTCTTTTACTCACTGCTACTGGGAACTATTAAATACACTTCACTTGCACTTGCTATTCCTAATGGGATATGTTCTCATCCTTTATACTGTATTTCTGTATTACAACTGACATAAACATTCTTCAAGAAGCACTGAAAAGTTTTCCATGGATGGTGGTCCAACGTATGCTTGATTACACACATCTACTTAATATATTCAAATATTACCAGAAAGAGAACGAAATATTCTGGTTGTAAAATGTTCAAAAGTAAATTATTCATTGCAAAAATGTCAGCTCTTCAAAGTGTTTCCTTCTTTAAAACATAGCTTAATTTGTAATTCAATAACAAATACTGTGCTTTGTAGCACATATGGCTGCACAAAGCTAAACAATTGCTTCAAACTAATCGGCATCCATCAGGTTTATATACCTCTTACCCTGCCATATTCATTTAATTTCTAAAAACGTGATTGGATAAGCACTAACTTTCTTCATTAGCATTCTGTTACAATCATTCTTTGTTCTAATGTTTGTAATCTCAGTAAGCATTTTAGTTGGCTCAGGAGGGAGGACTAAGATGCTGGGGTACTCAGACAATACAACATTTCATAATGTAATATTCACCAGCGAATGGTTTTGCATTTGCAAAAATATTATTTTAAACATTGCTTGCAATTTTAATTGCATTTTTGCCATTATATTTTATATATCTAGCTACCAACCACTATTTCAGTCTATTTTACTTGTCTCCACCATCTCCCTATAAACCACTTGACCTAGGTAGCCCTTTTCCCCTTATTACTCAGCAGTATATAACAGAGAAAAATGGGGCACAGTGACCATATTGTAGAACATAGTTACATAGTTACATAGTTAAATTGGGTTGAAAAAAGACAAAGTCCATCAAGTTCAACCCCTCCAAATGAAAACCCAGCATCCATACACACACCCCTCCCTACTTTTAATTAAATTCTATATAACCATACTAACTATAGAGCTTAGTATCACAATAGCCTTTGATATTATGTCTGTCGAAAAAATCATCCAAGCCATTCTTAAAGGCATTAAGTACATATTGCAAGGTACTTCATTTTTTTTTGGGCTTATTGCAATTTTATACATTTCATGGCTCAATGTAAAGATTTATGCACAAGATTATCGGCTGAAACTAATTAAAAAATTACTGAATGCTTTGCATGTGTTTTTTCTTACAAATACGTATCACTTTAGAAATAAATATGTGGAGAAACCAATAAGGCAGATTTCTTTCAGTGGTTCAGATGTAAATAATTTTCTGGAACAGAGCAAAAAGAACAGATGTAGCGAGTCTGATCACACTTTATAGTCAGAATAGGGAAACCTGATTTTTGTTACTGTTACAGTATTTTAACAGGATTTAACAGGATACAAATTTAAATAGATTTTATTGATGCATTGTATTACTATATTAGATATACTGTATGTTCTACATGCTCTGTTCTGTATAAACAATGTTTATACAATGTCACAATGAAGAAAAAGGTTTGTATGGTTTCAATTATAAATAAAACAGAACTTGTATACAGATCAGAAAATAGATAAGAAATAAAAAGGCACATTGCAAGAACGCTAAAGTTATGAAGGGTCACTTCTTTTAACTCACATGTGTCTCACTAAAATTGACACAAATACTGCGCACATTGACATTATATTTATGTACAGTACATTTCTTCTTTTCTGCTTCTTTGCATGAATAATGAGCAGTGCTCCTACAGATGCTGGGGAACACTAAAATGCAGGAGTTTACTGCCAGCAACATATACTGCCATTGCCCTGCCAGCGACATGTGTTTCTTCCCTTACCTCTGGACACTGCAGGAGTTAGAAAGGAATAAAATGAACAGAATCATTAGATAACAATTTGGGGTTTCAAGGAACCTGTACCATTAGGGAGTTATTTATTAAAGCTTGAGTTGTGTTTTTTCTGTAAAAAGTCTAGTTTTTGAGGGTAGATTTTCAGTAGAAACTTTAATTTCTGGGTAAAAAAACCCCTCAGATTTCTCAGGTTTGTAAAAAAACATATGCCTGCGAAGCTGGACATAGCTCAAATCTGAAAATACTCCAGCTAAGACCTGTCAAGGTCATGTAGATGTCAATGGCAGAGGTCATTCAGTCAATGGCAGAGGTAGCCTTCATGATATTCAGGTATTTTTTCAATGGTTTGTGTTCGAAAACTCAATAAATTTGAGTAATTTGCGTTTTTTTATCGCCAAAAAATTGGTAAATTAGAGTATTTGGGGTTTTCCCCACAAATGCAAGTTTTTTCATAAATAAAAAAAAATTTAAGTTTATATGTGTCAACTAGGGATGTAGCGAACTGCTGATTTGGTGTTCGCGAACGCCGTTTGCGAACACCGGCAAAAAATGCGAACGTTCGCGGACAGTTTGCGAACTTCGAACCCTCGCTAAAATCGTTCGATTCGAACAAACGAAGGATTTTAATCGTTTGATCGAAGGATTTTCATTCGAATCAAACGATCGAACGTTTTAAAATCGTTCGATTGAATGAAAATCATTCGATCGAATGCTTACAATCGTTCGAACGAATGGAAATCGTTTGATTTTTAGTGGTCGAAGGAATTCGAATGGTCGAATGGTCGAACGATTTTTATTCGAATCGAATGCGAACTCAAAATGCGAACGTTCCCAAACGTTCGCGAACATTCGGCGGACGCGAACGGTCGAAGTTCGCGTGAACTAGTTCGCCAGCGAACAGTTCGCTACATCCCTAGTTTCAACATGTAAAATGGATCCATGGATATTTTACTCTGAAATTGGTGCTTGTAGGTGGTTTTATTAGAATGAAGAAATTATATTAGGAATATTATTATTTCAGACAGCATAACAGGTTTTCAGCAAAATAAAGCCATTATATGGCTATTAGTAGTATAGAACAGTTCAGTCTCAAAAAAAGAAAGAGAGCTACATGAAGAGACAGTTTTATAGAATTACATTAGTATCAGATATACAGTTTGATAGCAGGGAAATTAGAGAAAATGAAGAGAAGGAACAAAGCAAAAACAGACATAACAAAAAATGGAATTAAGAGGTGACAGGGAGCAAGTGGATGAAAGCGTAACTTCTGCTTCAATAAGCATAAACTGCAGAGTTGCTGAGAAGTGAGAAAATTGTAAAGAAACACTACAGCAATCAAGACTGGAATCTGAGAGGCTACTGTTTACATATGTGAAGACTAGAAGGCTAAAGGTCAAGTGCATTCCTGGATACACTGTGGAATAGAGGTTGAAAAATCTTTGTCTGATTGATGCTAAAGTTAAAGATCTAAGGATGCACCAAATCCACTCCACTATTTGGGATTCAGGCAAATCCCTGAATCCATTGTGAAAGATTCGTCCGAATACCGAACCGAATCTTGAACTGAGTCCTGATTTGCATATGCATATTAGGGGCGGGAAAGGAAAAAGTGGAAAAACATTTTTTACTTCCTTGTTTTGTGACGAAAAGTCAAGTCATTTCCCTTCCATCCCCTAACTTACATATGCAAATTAGGATTTGGATTAGGTTCAGCCAGGCACAAGGATTTGGCCACATCAAAATCTTGCTGAAAAAGGCAGAATCCTGGCCTAATTCCAAAGTCCTGGAATCCTGGATCCCTAAAAATATCATTAGGTTAGTATGGGCTTTATGAAAGGAATTACTGTATCTGTCTATACTAATTAAGAGCAGTAACATCTTTATTATTAATACTTCTGTGTCATATTTGCATGCAACAAGCACAAGATGATATGCATTGCTCCCATAACTAGATGTCTTTAATTACTTTCATTAAATTACACTGTAATAAGGCATGGGGATAAAGGATATACTTTCTCAGTGTTAGATAAACTGGGCATGAAGAAGAACTAAACCCCCCCAAATAAAAAAAACACCATCCACTAACCTAACCCACCATCCAGCACCCTCCCTGCATCCCTGAATATCATCATCATCATCATCATCATCATTTATTTATATATCATGCTCACATATCCATGCAGAGTAGCACAGCGGAACTCATGGGCACCATCTTCCGCATCTTCGGACTTCTTCTGTAAGGGATTGCAGCCACTGAGCTATTTGGCACATGTGCAGTTGGAGCCAGACCACTATTCGTGCAAACTGTGCATGTGCTGAAAAGTTGCAGAAATTGCCAAAGGGAAGGAATATGATTCGAAGATGACTGAAGATGCGAAAGATGGTGCCCACTACGCTACTCGGAAATTAGCTACTTTAATGCATTTGTTGATGTACAAAAATTCTTCAGAAAATGTTTGCAGAAAAGTATAATAGAAGTAGTGCAGTTTATTCTAATGAATTAAAGGAACAGTAACGTCAAAAAACAAAAGTGTTTTAAAGTAACGAAAATGTAATGCAGTGTTGCCCTGCACTGGTAAAACTGCTGTGTTTCCTTAAGAAACACTACTATTGTTTACATAAATAAGCTGCTGTGTAGCAATGGGGGCAGCTATTCAAAGGAGAAAAAGCTCAAGTTACACAGCAGATAGCAGATAAGCTCTGTCTGTCTTATGGTGTTATCTGTTATCCATTAGTCAACCTGTGCCATATAGTCGTTTTTCAATTTCTGCCATTGCTACACAAAAGCTTGTTTAAATGAACTATAGTAGCGTTTCTAAAGCAAAAGGATCAGTTTTACCAGTGCAGGGAAACCCGTACATGATATTTTCATTACTTTAAAACACATTTTTTGGTGTTAGAAAATGTATCCTTTGAATGTGAAATTGTTGAACTTATGGAACAATGTGCAATAGAAAATGGTTTAAGTAATAATATTGTAACAACAGACAATGAGACCAGTGATAGGGAAGGAGGTTTGATTAATCATAGTGATTTGAAGCAGAATTAGGTTTTTTAACCATCTATACCACCAGGTAATAGTATTTTAATTTACAGGAAGGTTATTGAGCTGTATTTGGCTAAAAAAAAAATCTGAAAGTGATAAATAATGTGAATATAAGGGTAATAGCAATAAGCAAAAAAAAGGCACTGATTACATTACAAAAGAATGATCAGATATTTATAAAAAGAGCTGATAAAGGTGGCAAAGTGGTAATTTTAGATAAAAAAACATTACATCAGTATGGTGGAAGAAAGTCTAAAAGATAAAGGCACATATGAGTGTTTAAATAAAAATCCTCTGGAAGTTTACAAAAGAGAAATGAAGGATATGTAACATAGTAACATAGAAACATAGTAAGTAAGGTTGAAAAAAGACACATGTCCATCGAGTTCAACTTTTCTTTTTTATATATATATTAACTACCTATCTGCCAGTTGATCCAGAGGAAGGCAAAAAAAAAAACATCTGAAGCCTCTCCAATTTGCCTTAGAGGGGGAAAAATTCCTTTCTGACTCCAAAATGGAAATCGGACTAGTCCCTGGATCAACTTGGACTATGAGCTATTTCCCATAACCCTGTATTCCCTTACTTGCTAAAAAGCCATCCAACCCCTTCTTAAAGCTATCTAATGTATCAGCCTGTACAACTGATTCAGGGAGAGAATTCCACATCTTCACAGCTCTCACTGTAAAAAACCCCTTCCGAATATTTAGGAGGAACCTCTTTTCTTCTAATCGGAATGGGTGACCTTGTGTCAGCTGGAAAGACCTACTGGTAAATAAAGCATTAGAGAGATTATTATATGATCCCCTTATATATTTATACATAGTCATCATATCACCTCTTAAGCGCCTCTTCTCCAGCGTGAACATCCCCAATTTGGCCAGTCTTTCCTCATAACTAAGATTTTCAATACCTTTTACCATCTTAGTTGCCCTTCTCTGCACCCTCTCTAATACACTAATGTCCTGTTTGAGTGATGGAGACCAAAACTGTACGGCATATTCTAGATGGGGCCTTACAAGTGCTCTATACAGTGGAAGAATGACCCCCTCCTCCTTGAACCTATGCCCCTTTTAATACAGCTCAAGACCTTATTTGCCCTTGATGCTGCCGAATGGCATTGCTTGCTACAGCCAAGTTTATCATCTACAAGGACTCCAAGGTCCTTTTCCATAATGGATTTGCCTAGTGCAGTCCCATTAAGGGTATAAGTGACTTGGATATTTTTACATCCCAGGTGCATGACTTTACATTTATCAACATTGAATCTCATTTGCCACTTAGCTGCCCAGATTGCCAGTTTGTCATAATCCTGTTACAAGGATGCCACATCCTGGATGGAATTAATTGGGCTGGATAATTTTGTGTCATCTGCAAACACTGATACATTACTTACAACACCCTCCCCTAAGTCATTAATGAACAAGTTTAATAAAAGTGGACCCAATACAGAGCCCTGGAGGACCCCACTAAGAACCTTACTCCAAGTAGAGAATGTCCCATTAACAACCACCCTCTGTACCCAATCCTGTAGCCAGTTCCCAATCCATGTGCAAACGACTTTATTAAGCCCAACACACCTTAGTTTAGAAAGCAGTCGTTTGTGGGGCACAGTATCAAACGCTTTGGCAAAATCCAAATAGATCACATCTACTGCCCCCCCCCACTGTCCAGAATCTTACTTACCACATCATAAAATGCAATCAAATTCGTCTGACATGACCTATCCTTCATAAAGCCATGCTGATTGTTGCTCATAATGCCATTCATTAGGACAACATTTTGAATGTGATCCCTTAACAAGCCTTCAAATAATTTGCCCACCACAGATGTCAGATGAACTGGCCTATAATTGCCAGGCTGAGATCATAATCCCTTTTTAAATATTGGAATAACATCAGCTTTTCTCCAATCCATAGGCACCATACCAGATGACAGTGAATCTGAGAAAATCAGAAATAAGGGCTGGTCTAAAACTGGACTAAGCTCTCTTAGAACCCGGGGGTGTATGCCATCAGGCCTTGGAGCCTTGTTTACATTAATTTGTATTAAAGCTTTTTGAATCATATCCTGAGTCAGCCACTGACTAGATCTAAACCATTTGTGTAGTTATAAAGTGAGCTTGTGAACCCAGACTCCTCTATTGTATACACTGAAGAAAAGAACTGATTTAACACATTTGCCTTTTCTGTATCTGTTACAACCATACTGGTACCATTATTTAAGGGAGCAACACTCTCAACCTGCATCTTTTTACTATTAATATATTTAAAAAACTTTTTAGGGTTAGTTTTCAACTCCACCGCAAAAAAACTCTTCATTTCTTTTCTTAGCCTTCCGGATTGCTGATTTACAACATTTATTACAGTGTTTATATTCATTAAATGCAGCTTCTGTCCCTACAGATTATGTTGTAGTATGCAAGAGAATGTGGGGTATTGGATGAAAGAGAATTTAAGTTTATATGGCAACCACACCCTATTATGGCCCATATACAGTATATGCATTACCCAAGGTACATAAGGATGACCTTAAGGGGGTTATTTACTAAACTCCGAATGCAAAAATCATGAAAAATTTGTGACTTTTTTTTTATTAAATGGGACTTTTAAAAAATCACCAATTTTTTAGAATTTATTAAACCCAGAGGATGGAAAAGTCAGAATCTGAAAATCCGGCATCTCAGATCTTTCAAGGTTGCATATAAGTCAAATCCGAAAAGTCCCAATGATTTTTTGATGTGCGCTGGGTTTCGGGCAATACACCGAAGTTATCTGAGTTTTCAGGTGAAAATCACAAAAAAAAATTGTGAAAATCGGATGAAAAATTCGTGAAAATCTGATTTTTCCCACAAAGCAAATGTTCAAGAAAATGTAATCATAAATAAGCGTTAAAAAACTGAGCGGATTTGATCGGAGTTTGTAGCAGAAAATATTGAGATAAATTTGGACTTTGATAAATAACGTCCATAGTATCCGGTACAGGTAGTATAAGTGAAGGCTTAAGTGAATGTGTGGACTATTTTTTAAAAGAAATGGATGTGTCTATGTCAGCTTATTTGAGGAATAGTTAGGATGCATTATATTATATCAGTAATATAGAGTGGCAAATACATTTCATCTGGGCAACCTTGGATGTGCAGTCTTTACATTCTAGAATATATCATGTAGATGGTCTTAAAGCAGTCAATATGTATTTACAAAATGTATTGCCATCTAAATCACAAATTGAATTTTTGTTGGAAGCAGTTGAGTTTATATTGTCCCATAACGTCATGTCCTTTAACGGTCAAATGTATTGCCAAATTACAGGCACGCTATGGAGGGGAAATTTGTGCCCTCATTTGCTGGACTGTTTATGTGAGAGGAATAACACATCTATGGAGCTGATAACCATGATGTGGTGATCATATCGTCAAGTAGTTTTGCTACATTGACGATGTCATCATGATATAGTGTGGCCCCAGAGAAGATTTGATCAGGTTTTTGAACTATGTAAATGATAACCCTTATGAAATTACATTTCCTATGCAATCATGCGGAACATATTGATTTCCTTGATTTCACCTTTAATGTCCAGGATAAAATGGTCTAAATTATATAGAAAAGAAATAGCAGGAAATACTATTCTAAGAAAGAATTCTTTTCATCCTTCCAATACACTGAAATCCTTTCCAATCAAAAACCCAAATCGTACAATTTTTTTCAGACTTCTTTTCTGAATCACTTGATTTTTTGGGTGTTTTTGCTCGAAAACCCTGAATTTTTTTAGCCAGATTATCTGGCTAAACCCAGCGCAAACCACGATATCTTCAAATTGGGATAGGAACATCTCCCATCAATTAAATTTTTTCCCACAAAAAGCCAGACCAGAAAAATTTGAGTTTTAGTAAGTAACTCCCCAAAATGTCAACATCGAACAGATTTGGTGGAAATTAATTTTCTTACATTTTTTGGAATGTAATAAATTCCAGTGGGTGATGTATTGTTAACCACAAGTAGTGGCTCTAAAGTGTCCCTGTATGAAGTCATATGACATTCAAGGACTAGATCTTGTGTCAAAGTAATGATTGTTAATCAGGTGGAGAATATTATTACAGGGCTAGTGATGCTGAAAATTACATATGGCCATTAAAATTACTTTTTTTGTTAATCAGCATACACCATAAACAGGAGACTGTTATAAAATCTTTCAAAAATCTGTTGTTACTTTAGTAAAAGCTGGATGTTTTAGGTACATTTTTGGTTTCCTGTTACTAAACAATAATTTAAATTATACTGTTGTTGTATTTTTGAGTCCAAAAATATTCAATACAGCTAAAACCTGTCAAGGTCATGTAGAAGTCAATGGCAGAGGTCCCTTGAACCATTTGAAGATATTTGTAGCCTTCATGATGTTCGGTGTTTTTTCAGTGGTTTTGAGTCGAAAACTCGATTCATTCAAGCAAGTCAAGTTTTTTTTTCGCTGAAAACTTTGAGTATTTGAGTTTTTCACCCAAAATTCACTGATTTGAGTTTTTTCCCATTTGAGTTTTTCATAAATCAGAAAACATTTTCAGTTGTGAGTTTATTTGAAGTATAAAAAACCTCACAAACCTCTTAAACTCAACCCCATTAATAAAATAGTGCTAAATTTGAATAGTAACCTCTGTATGTAATAAAAGGCATTACGTTTGCCCAGGAGCAGTAACCTATTACTTTCGTAAAAATAATGCTAGGCTCTGCAAAATTCAATATTGGAACCAATTCAAAAATTACATTTTTTTTTATCATTTTAACACAGTACAAGTCCATGTTGCAGAAATTGCAGAAGTTTACTTACAGTATGGACAGTAGTGTGTGTCCCTTTTTCCCCCCACAAGCAGATTTTTCACAAAAATTTAAAACTCGGCAACTAAAACCTGGCAAATTTTTAATCAGTTCAAAACCCATTTGGGGGGAAAAAAATCTATTTAAAAAAAATGTCATTTAGCAGCAAGCCACAGCAATCACTGAAAAACAGAGTGTGACTTTTTTGTGGCAAATATCAATCACGCCTATTCTGCCTGAGGTGTTTTTTAAATATGCTAGTATTTGAGAATTAAAACCATGGTTACAAAAAAAAAAATTGAGTTTTGTTGCAGTTTTTTTCATCCCTTCAAACTTTAAAACTGATAAATTTGCCCTGCCATCCCAGCCTTTGTTTAGTGTCTTATTCTGTCTACTTGCCAATAGATTTAACACTCTGGAGGCTTTCCTGGCTATTACCATGTCTAGATAATAAATCTGCCTTCAGGTTGTGTTAATTTAGATATTTGATTAGAGTTAAGATTAGAGTCAAGGTTTATTTATTGTATGCACCAATGATTTTGGAGAGTATAACCACATTTTTCTTTCCTTTTGTTTCACCTTATCACCATCCTACTATACCTGTACTCATTCAAAATGCTCTAGTATATATCTGGCCTTATCATTTTCATTGGTTTTGAATCTATTGGCATTATAGCCTTAATTAGAAGACACTGGTTATATAGTTCTTCCTAATGATTAAAATAGTATTGCCAATTGTCCTCAGCAAAAACAGAACTAGCAGCACTGTTATGTTGCTGCTTGTGTAATTTAAATAACATTACTGAAAAATTGCTGAATTACTGAAAACCCATACCAACTGAATTACAAATATTTTAACTGCAATATTATTTCCATAAAAAATCTCCCTTAAATGTCAGACCTTCTTGTTAAAAGGGTATGTAAGATACATGTTCTGAAGACATTTTAAATACAGATAAAAATACATATTTATGTATAGTCTCAAAAATGGAGCCTCATTAAGGACACCATATTGCTATCTAGCTAGTAAGTTTATAAGTGCCTTGTAGATAACAAAATACCTACAATGACTGACATTCATTTGGGGAGAAATGCACAGGCAAGGTTGACTAGTAGGACCTAAATTTAGAAGATTACTTATGGAAATTATTGTTGATGAAACTGTAAAGTAAAGTTTAATACTTTGGAAGGAGAGGAGCCAACTTGAAATTTTTCAATATAACATTCTGATGTAATGATGTAATTCCAATATTTAAAAAAAAAGTCTCAACCTGGCAATTTTAGACATGCAAGTTAATCGAAATGTAATAAAAGGATCACATTCATGATTATGTTCTCACGAGTTCTGCATTATAATTAGTAAGCAGCTTGGTTTTATGGTTTACAGATTGTGTCAAACAGATAGATTTACTTGGATTTTGGCAAAACTTTTGAAACAGTGTTATATAACTGATTGTTTTTGGTTGTTTATACACGAATAGAAAAATGACTAAAGAACAACTATGTTAAGGTGGCCATACACGCGCCGATAAAAGCTGCCGGCAGACCGAGTGTATTGGGCCCCCGACGGGGGATTTCAATTGAGAGCTGTAAAATTTTGGAATTCTTGGAAGAGGTTGTACTGGCAGATACATTAGATAGTTTCAAGAAAGTGTTAGATGGATTTTTTAGAAACGGCTGAAATACATATTACTGAAATTAACTTTTTTTCCCCCCTTGGGGTCAAGAAGCAATTTTTTCCCCTTGGAGACAAATTGGAGAGGCTTCAGATGTGCAACCAGCAGTTTAATTTTTCAAACTGATTTCTTAAAATGTTATAGTATTGCAGATTAAATAATTAAAGCTATTTTATTTGAAGTGAGAAAATGTATAAATAGAAAAAAACTTTCAGTGTTAGTTTTTAAACTTTGTTGCATAAGCAATCCAAATGATACATCTTGGTAACAACAGCATTCCTTCTCAACCATATGAAAACTATGCTCACATGAAATGACTGATAAATTACAGTCAGCTGTCACTTTAAGGGGGTTATTTGCTAAAATTTGAATTTATCTCATTGCTACAATAAAAAAAGCTCGACCAAAAAAACCAAAAAACAGGATCCTCAAAATTTCCTGAAAAGCTAAATTTTTTTGAGTTTTTACTCGACAATCCTAAAAAGGTTGTATTTTCAGGTTAAACCTGGTGCAGACCACTATAACTTCAATTTGGTATAGGTGCCTCTCACAATGACTTATACAGGACCTTGACAGGTCTGAGATGGCAGATTTTCAGATTGGGGAATTATGATTAAGTTTTTTTTTCCATGAAAAATTTGATGTTTTGCTCCAAAAAGTCCCATCAGAAAAATTTGAGGTTTAATAAATAACTTCAACTTCATTTCAAGTTTTTACATTTTATTTGAAACTAATTTGAACTTTATTTGAAACTCACAAATGCTAGATTTTTGAGTTTTTTTTCCACGGTTTTATTCAATCGAGTTTTTATATTCTAATTTTTTTAAATAAATAAGAAAACATTCAAGTTTTTTTAAAATGTGGGTTTATTTCAAGTAGAAAAAAGACTCTAAAGTTACACAAATTCAAATTTGAATATATAGGTAGTAACTAAAATAGTTTCTGAATAAATTACTGTAATTTATCCATATACATTTAAACATAAATAACAATTTATGCATGACCAGTGGGGCATTTTGACTTATAATACATAAATATTGGTCATTAAATACTTGAATATTGCAGTTCTTATATTCTTCAGGAACCTGCATAGGGAAAAAAGTGAAAACATACATTAATAACATTCTTTGTAGTCCATCTTTTAATTATATTATTAATGAAGATGGCTTGTAGAATTGTTACTGTTTCGTAAAGTCTTGTCTTTGTTAGGCAATGATAACATCATTCTGTGAAAGGTCTAATAAAAGTCTTTTCATTTTTTGCAGAGTTCCCTTGAACTTGGTATATCCTTTTAATATCATTGGGAATGCCTTTGCTATAAGTCCCACCGGCCATTCATTCTTATGATGTTGCCCTTCTGTCAGAAGATCAGGATATTTTGTTTGAAATTTTGTACATGTCCCGGACATCTGATTTGTCAACGAAAAGTCTAAACTGATTCTTTGCAAGCCAGACTGTTGAAACGCTTTACTTATTTTAAGTTTGCTTGGTTGATTGTAAAGGTATTAGAGTCCTATTTCACCAGCATTTAAAATGGAACTAAACCCAGTCAAACAAAAACTGTCCCACTAGTTTTCTACAGAAGATGATGAAAAAATTTATCACACCTGGAAAAAAATCTACTGACAAAATGTAGCTATATGAAAAGAATACAACATAAAATACATATAATCTTAAAAACACCACTCTAATGTCATTGTGTGGTTGTATGTAATATTATGTTATTTTCTGTTACATCACCTGTTCCTTGTTTCTTGCATTTTTTCTTCTTCTGTGTAAGTTTTATGTCCTCATGATGACCAGATTTTGAATTGAGCTGTGATCAGCAGTTATATTCTCCAGTAGTTATCTCTCTAGTGCATCAACTACTTCAGTCCCACAAGTAGCAGTGCTCCTGCAATGAAAACCTGGCACTGAGAACTATACCTCATGTGGCATTGCCCTGCAGTTTACCAGTGGTAGCAAAAAGCTAAATTATTCTAATGCATAGAGCAAATTGGGAAAAAGTGGGGGGCAGAATTATTACTGCCCATGTACTGTATGTCCATTACTGTACTTCCCAGAATTATGTTGAATTAGAAAGCATCCCTTAGACTTCACTGTATCCTCTGTTTACCATCTTTCCATTTATCCCAAAATGGTGAACCCATTTTCTTGGGAAATGATCAAAACTGTTTCTTATGCATTTTCATCAAATTGATGTTCAATGATTAATGCATGGAAGCTCTCTAAAAATGTTGGCACAGTTAAAAGCACTTTAAAACATCAAAATGATCAGTTTAATTAACAAAAGGCATGCAGAGAACAGTTTTCTTCCATACATCAAGCTTTCCTAAATAATTTTTTTTTAGCCTCTTGCTCAGACTTCTTGACAAGTCTTGATTTTATGTTTTGGTACAACAAAATTGTGTTGCATTGTCTAAAGATAAAGTATTATGGTAATCATTTTGATCTCAATATGGTGTTGGGTGATTAGCCTTTCCTGCTGAATCCTAAACCAAATCCTAGAATCAGTTCATATGTACCTTTAAATAAAAAAAAATAATGCAAAACGTATCAATATTATGCAGGAATGACTTGGCTGTCATCAGTAATGCATTGATTTACATATAAACAAGTATTACTAAAGGAATTTATCATAAGCTGACTTTATACTCTACTCTAATGTAGTTTCAAAAAATTTTTTTGAATATAAGGCTATAAATGTGAATTATTTCTATAAATTCTTATTGTTCTTATTGGCGTAGGCCCCTTGGGTGGTGGATACTGGCAATAATGAAAAGTGGAAAAAAGTTAATTAATGTTTTGTAGTCCACTGTTCCAAACATTGGAACTTGCATTTTTCTG
The DNA here is from genome assembly GCA_038501925.1 of Xenopus petersii. Lineage (NCBI taxonomy): Eukaryota > Metazoa > Chordata > Amphibia > Anura > Pipidae > Xenopus > Xenopus petersii. The sequence continues at coordinate 84,241,300 of CM076680.1, forward strand.
AGCCTCCCATTTTTATGTGACCCCTGACTTAGTTACAACTGCTTTTATAAATCATAAACTCTTTACAGTGACAACATAAACACCAGATCAGGGTGGTACACTAATAAAATAATGCATTTTACTTGCATAAAAATTCATAAAATCACAGTATACAATAATCACATAAGCATTATAAAACAAAATGTATGCGGTTATTGTTTACTAGTATATTCTAGTAAATTTTATATTCCAAAAAATAAGCAGCTCAGGGCTCAGCAGGGAACTGATTCTTGTAGGTCTTAGGTAAATATGGGATACATTTATTTCAATATAATTGTATTTATGATATATTTATTTTACTCTTTGTATGTTATATATATTATGTATTGTATTAAATTGGTGGTAATAAATGTGATGTGACTATGAATGTGCAGCTACATCTTAGTGCAATGTCAGATGTAATGAGATCACCTCTCCTGCTGGAGAAAAGTGTCAGAAAGCATGTTTTAACCCATAGGAATGGGGATAGCTACATGTAAAACACTTTACATGCAGTTATCCCCATTATTCTGGATTTCAAGGTATTTTTGAAGGCTTTGGTGATCTCCTGTGAAAGACAAAGCGATAGGTCTGACATTGCCCTTACAAAGTTACTCTTGAAACAGCCTACAGGCTCTGAAAAGGGCGAGCCATTGCAAGAAATGATGATATTTAAAGGGGACCTGTCATCTGAAAAAATTACTCCAAATCCTATTTTACCACGTTAGTTAAAGGGATTCTGACATGATTTTTATGATGTGTTTTTTTATTCTAAATTACATTGTTTACACTGCAAATAATTCAACCTTTAATATAAAATGTCATTCCTGAACCAACAAGTGTATATTATTTAATTGCAATATTGAAAGCAGGCAGCCATCTTAGGTCATGTTGCCTGGTCATGTGCTTTCAGAAAGAGCCAGCACTTTAGGATGCAACTGCTTTCTGGACGTTTCACCCACTCAACGTAACTGAATGTGACACAGTGGGACGACCTGGCTTTTTCTATTACCAGGCAGCTGTTATCTTGTGTTAGGGAGCTGCTATCTGATTACCTTGCCATTGTTCTGTTGTAATGCTGCTGGGGGGGAAGGGAGGAGGTGATATCATTCCAACTTGCAGTACAGCAATAAAGAGAAGATGTTTATCAGACCACAAGTCACATGACTCGGGGTAGCTGGGAAACTGACAATATGTCTAGTCCCATGTTAGATTTCGAAATTAAATATAAAAAAATCTGTTTGCTCTTTTGAGTAACGGACTTCAGTGCAGAATTCTGCTGGAGCAGCACTATTAACTGATGTATTTTGAAAGAAACATTTTTTCTCATGACAGCATCCCTTTAAGCTATATAAATTATTTGAATCTTGTTTCCTTCAGTCTGGGAATGTACAGTATAATTATAGAAAGCAGGCAGGTGCCACTTTGTCGACACTGTTATTAAGGCAAGCCTTGCATCATCTCAAAGTCTTGTTTGTGCACCAGAATGAGGACCTGATGTCCATCCCCATGCATTGGGGACCTGATGTCCATCCCCATGCTCTGGCTACACAATTAAATGGTAAACACAGAAGGGGAATGTGCAGTGACATCTATTAAGTGCTGAATGGAAAGTGAAAGTAATTGCCTGCTCCTCCTTTATGCCTAAGTTAGGAGGACAATACTATTTAGCATTTACAACAAATATATGCAGAAAATAGTTTTTAATACAATATGTATTACCGGAACATTTTATATAATATCAGAAGGTCTTGTATTTTAGATATTGTATCCCCTAATACACCTGAATTGAATTTTAATGTGGCAATGCAGTATATGGATAGAGAAAACACTTTTAGTCCATTGTGCAAACTAGGAGTAATTTCCTTCCATTGGGGTATATAACAATTACAAATTGTCTAGCTGCAGCTAGTTATTAAGTACAGTATGTTAATTAGATTTGTGCAGCTGACTTCAAACCCAAGGAAGAGAAAGGCCATGAACTCAATTCACTGAAGCCCTTAGGAAAAATTCATCATAGTACACTGCAGTGTCAATCTTCAAAGAGAAATCCACTCTGCTTTGTTCTATGTATCTGAACTTTGTAGACTCGTCAATATGCAGCTATTATAGAACCAGCAGAAAAATACTCCTCGCTCTACTTACTTACAGCTTCCTTTTATATTTTATTATTATGAATATTTATGTTAATAAATAAGTCTAATACGTCTTAAAAAGAAAACTAATAACAGAGAGATCAGTATTCAAAAAAACATTAAGCTGTGGAGCTATGAATTTAGTTTTTATGTATTGATTTTCTTTAAAATTCTAAACAGATTGTTAAGCATTCATATTTAATACTATGGAGGTATTACAAGTGTAGACATTAATAATTAATATTAATCAGTAAACACATTAGGACTTGGGCTAATTTTTTTTTTAAATTTCTTTAAAACTCTAAAAATTCAAGATTGTTTTAGAGTAAAAAAAAAAAAACACGAAAAGCTGCTGGTTGAATAGTGCAAGTAGTCATCTGTGCACAGTGTTTATAAATGAGCCCCAATGAGAGCTGTGCTGATCCTATTGGACCCTTTTTTTAACCATGCAGACTTTTAAAGGTTTTCGGATTTTTTCACTAGTAATGGTCAAAAAAACTTTCATATTTTTTTTGGATCGTTCAGCACTTTATTCGTAATTTTTATATTCGGATCTTTAAATAACTTTCATAGCATTCATGGTTAGGGATGTAGCGAACTAGTTCGCGCGAACTTCGACTGTTCGCGTCCGCCGAATGTTCGCGAACGTCGCGCGACGTTCGCCAATACGAGTTCGCGTTCGATTCGAACAAAAATCGTTCGACCATTCGATTCCTTCGACCGCTAAAATCGAAGGATTTTCGTTCGAATCGAACGATCTAAGCCATTGGATCGAATGAAATCATTCGATCGAATGGCTTCGGTCGTTCGAGTCGAACGAAAATCCTTCGATCGAACGATTAAAATCCTTCGATCGTTCGAATCGAACGATTTTCGGATGTTCGAAGTTCGCGAACTGTCCGCATTTTTTGCCGGTGTTCGCGAATGGCGTTCGCGAACACATCGGCGGCGGTTCGCTACATCCCTATTCATGGTTCTAGAGAAATAGATTTACTACTAAATTCAAAAATGTAATACTTAGGCCTCTAAATTTGCCTAGGAGAAGTAACCCATTGCAAATAATATGATGTTTGCTTTTAAGCAGGTGACCAGTAAATGCTTCCTGCTAATTGATTGCTATGGGTAAGTACACCTGGGTATACATAGTAGGGGGTTATTTATCAAAGATCAAATGTTAGAGTTTTTCATACCACAAATGAACTTGAATGAGTGTACAACTCAAATCGTATCTTATATAAGAAAAAACATAGATTTTGCGAGTTCCAGTTGCAAAAGCCGAAAACTTGAATTCATCAAGTTTTCCACAGTAGAAAACTCGAATTGCTCAAATATTCAAGTTTTTGGGCAGAACCCCGAGAAAAGGGAGCTCTGCCATAGATTTCTACAAGACCTCGACATGTTTTAAATGGTGTAATTTCGAATTCGAGCAATTTCAAGGGTCAGGGTATAATAAATCTTGAAAAATTCAAGTTTGTTTTTAAATAGAAATAAAAAAAACCAAATATGTGAATTTTGACCAAAAAAATTAACTCAAAAACTTGAATTTTGTGGAAAATATAACTTGAACCATAATAAATAACCCCTTAAATTTGTTATTTTATATATCGATTAAAGGGAAACTAAAGGGACCTTGTGGGCAAAAGAACTAAATCCCATGCTTCCAGACATGCCCACAGTAGGTTTTTTTTTGCCAAAACACAGCACATGCTTAGTTTGTTCTTGGATGGTGTCAGGTACCTAAGCTTAGGTGCAACATTGCTCTTACCTCTGCCTGCTTGCTCTTAATAATGCATATAAATTAACCAAACACAATCACTGTCTGTCTGCTTAAAGGAATAGTTCTGTGTGAAAATAAAATCTGGGTAAATAGATAAGCTGTGCAAAATAAAAAAATGTTTCTAATATAGTTAGCCAAAAATGCAATATATAAAGGCTGGAGTGAACAGATGTCTAATAAAACAGCCAGAATCCAACTGGCTGCTTTTCAGCTCTATAACTCTGAGCTAGTCAGTGACTTGAAGGGGGGTCACATTGTACATTTCTGTTCAGTGAGTTTGCAATTGATCTACACCATTCAGCTCAGATTCAAAAGCAACAAATATGACCCATGTGCCCCCCCCCTCAAGTCTCTGATTGGTTACTGCCTGGTAGCCTGGGTAACCAGTTAGTGTAAACCAAGAGAGCCTTTATACATTACATTTTTTGCTAACTAACTATATTAGCAACACTTTTTATTTTGCACAGCCTATCTATTTACCCAGTTTTTATTTTTACACTGAACAATTCTGGCTCACTGCTGTCATCTGTTGCATGTGGGATGTGCCAATACATAGAATTTGAATCCAGCCAAATACCACCTCATTTATAGTGATGGGCAAAAATTCGCGAAACGGCAAAAAAATCGCGAAATGGCTCCAGCGTCCAGCCCGTTTTTGACGCCGGCAAATTTTTTCAGCTGCATTTTCGCGGCCGTTTTGCGAATTTGTTTGCTGGGGGCGAATCGCGAAAAATCGCGCCTGGCGAATACATTCGCCCATCGCTCCTCATTTACAACAGATTCAGCTGAATTAAATTCCTAAAACTCCATTCTATTACTCAACCGGAGTCGGATTGCAGAATTATTTTGCGTATCAATGCAGCGGTGGGACCAGGAGAGCAGGGATATGTATTTATATATATATAAATCTCGGATTCAAAAATTCTCTAAAATTCTAATTCTAATTTGCCATTTGAATCTGCCCCATAATATTTGGAATATCATATTCCAGAAAATACAGTCAATTTACCAAGAAGAATTGCTTAATATATAGTTTGAATGGTATTGTGTTAGATATGGTTTGTCAATATATCTGAACTGAGTCAGACCAAATTTGTAGCATGCTGTGGATGTTGGTTAGGTTGTAAAATCACACCATCAGAAATTGCCTACAAAAAATTAGTCTTTTGATGCAGTTTTAAAAAAAAAAACTTATGGAAGCAGTTGAATATGATTTCCCACATAATCGGAGTGCGGTTGAACAAAAATTGCCAGTATGAAAAAATCCCTTAGACTAGGACCAAACGGTGAAGAAATCCACAGGCTAATTTCAGCCCCAGCCCCGGATTTGTGGCGAGGTCTAATGTTTCTTCGCTGAAATCTACCAACACAAAGCTTCCAGAAACGAGCAGACAATATTCGGCTAGCGTTCAGGGGCTGAAATCAGCCTGCTGATTTCGCCAGTCTGATTTCTGCCCTGACTGGCCCTAGCCTAAAAGAGTGATATTTCCCCATGTTCAGCACAAATTAAATGAACATAATTTCTGCCTAATATTTTAATAAATAAATATGTGTGTTTTTTGTATTTTGTGCATTAAACAGAGCAAAAACTGAAATTGAAAGCATTTTCATTTTCTCGCATTCTAAAGTTTTTCTGAGCAAGAGAATGGAAACTACCAGTCCACATCAGTTAGAATAACATTTTGTTTTCTAAGAGGTATTGAAAGGACAATACGTTTACGTCACATGATTTAGTGGTATCACTACAATAACACTGACATGTCTAATCTCTTCATATAAAACATTAATAGACACAAAAGAGTGCTCAGTTCAGCCAGGTGATGGAAATGTCATTATAGTAAATAGAGGCAGACTTTTTATTAGCTGCAATGAAACATTTCTTGTTTCATAGAATTTATATATATATATATATATATATATATATATATATTTGGCAATGGAATTTTCTAGCATTAGGCAAGAAAATGAATTTATTTCTAGTAGAAAATTCTGCAAACTTTAAACATCCCAGTAACTTTTATTTATTAAGTAGTATTATTTTACTTTACTTGACATAACACGTTGTCCTGCAGTGATAGTGCAAACAAATTAATTTTATTATAGAAAATGCCTAAAACTATTGAAGTTACAGTAGGTTTCTTCCAAAATAGGCTTCCAGTTCAACTCTGGATGATATTGATATAGAAATTAATTGACTGAGCAGAGCTAGCCAGTATTGTTTATGAGCAGTCACAGTCATAAGACACAGAAGAGCAGCAGTGGCTATGAGAATTGTATAAGCAATCCAGCTATCCTTTAAATTATTTTAAAGCTGCAATAATGCTTCATATGACTGCCCCCTAGGAAGCACTCGATATTACAAGAAATATATTTTATTTCAATGCTTTGTAGTTTCCTCTTTAATCCTATTCACTTGAAATAATTCCTTTTAGATTGTATTTCACCCAAAGAGGTCTGATAAAGAATTGTAGAAGCTCTGAGTACAGGCTATTGAATGATTTGAACTTCTGCATACCATAACAGCTTCCATTTAAGCTACCTAACTGTGTGTGTGTGTGGGCCAAAGGAGAGAAACTGGATTTTCCTAACTTATATATGTCTTTTCATTAAACTTGAACATGATATAGTAAATGATTCCAATACTTTTGTGTGAGTAGCAACCAATCAGAATGTTCCATTGACTGTCTAATCAGCCAAAGAAGCAAATTTAATTACTACATCACAAACTGAAAATTGAAAAGCTAATGAATTCTAAACCATGAGATTTGTCTTCTTTCTCGGCAGTCAATGAGTGCAGTCGGGTGGTTGCTAATGTGTAATGGGCACAGATCAGTAATAGTTACCATATTTTATTTGTTTCACTTGTCTGGATTTATCAAATTTATCCACATTTCTGCCGCTGTTAGGGAAGAAAAGCAACATGTTTATGTTGCTCTTAACATTAAGAAGCTTCTTGATCTTTAATCTCATCTGGAATCAGAAGCTTAATCCAGCCGGCAAAGTAACATATACTGTATCTGGAGGACATAATAAAAAGATTATGCAGCGGACAAATCTGCAGTAAGAGGAATAATAATGGATAATCAGCAGAGTGATACAGCTCTACAAACACTGAGAGGCAAATAAATACAGAAAAATCAATAGACTCAAATCATTTAGTGCTTTACTCCACTTCTAATGATATGATAGAGGAAAGGTACATTTATGGTGTTTTCTGTAAATTGTGTTAAGATATTGATTTGTTATAATGAAAAGTCCTTCACACCAAGTCTAATTTGTGCAATTAAAACAAATTGTTTAGTGATCGTAGGCTTGTTGTTTATACAATATTCTTAGTTTTGCTGAAGTTATTGTTAAACTCATAATATTTTTAATTATGTTTCAGATAGAAGTACCATCCTTACAAGCAGACTATTTTGTATTTTTGCTCCAGAGAAAATTCTTTACAAACTTTGTGCAAACATATTTTATTGGCTGTACTGTCGACTGCACTTTACTTAGATGTTGCTGGACTACAAATTCCAGCATTGATCAACATAAAATCAAGGTTACAGCATCAGGGTTGTATTGTTATACTGTCATGGGAAAAAAAATCTAAATGAATCAGTTAATAGTGCTGCTCCAGCAGAATTCTGCACTGAAATCCATTTCTCAAAAGAGCAAACTGATTTTTTATATTCAATTTTGAAATCTGACATGGGGTTAGACATATTGTCAATTTCCCAGCTGCCCCAAGTCATGTGACTTGTGCTCTGATAAACTCTTTACTGCTGCACTGCAAGTTGGAGTGATATCACCCCCCCTTTCCCCCCCAGCAGCCAAACAAAAAAACAATGGGAAGGTAACCAGATAACAGCTCCCTAACACAAGATAACAGCTGCCTGGTAGATCTAAGAACAGCACTCAATAGTAAAAACCCATGTCTCACTGAGACACATTCAGTTACAATGAGAAGGAAAAACAGCAGCCTGACAGAAAGCATTTCCTTCCTAAAGTGCAGGCACAAGTCACATGACCAGGGGCAGCCAGGAAATTGACAAAATGTCTAGCCCCATGTCAGATTTCAAAATTGAATATAAAAAAATCTGTTTGCTCTTTTGAGAAATGGATTTCAGTGCAGAATTCTGCTGGAGTAGCACTATTAACTGATGTGTTTTGAAAAAAAACATGTTTTCCGATGACAGGATCCCTTTAAAGGAATTGTTCAGTATAAAAATAAAAACTGTGTACATAGATAGGCTGTGCAAATTAAAAAATGTTTCTAATATAGTTAGTTAGCCAAAAATGTATTGTATAAAGGCTGGAGTTATTTGATGTATAACATGTCAGTCAGGACTCTACTTCTTGCTTTTCAGCTCTCTTGGTTTACACTGACTGGTTACCGTGGTTACCAGGCAGTAACCAATCAGAGACTTGAGGGGGGGCCACATGGGTCATATCTGTTGCTTTTGAATCTGAGCTGAATGCTGAGGATCAATTACAAACTCACTGAACAGAAATGTACCATGTGGCCCCCCTTCAAGTCGCTGACTAACTCAGAGTTATAGAGCTGAAAAGCAGGAAGTTGGATTCTGGCTGTTTTATTAGACATCTGTTCACTCCAGCCTTTATACATTACATTTTTGGCTAACTAACTATATTAGAAACATTTTTTATTTTGCACAGTCTATCTATTTACCCAGTTTTTATTTTCACACTGAACTATTCCTTTAAAGCAATATTGCAGAAAAAAATAATTTTTAACTTTTTTGTTTTGTGACAAAAAGTCACATGATTTTTTTGGATTCAGATTTGGTTCGGCCAGGTACTTGAATTTGTCTGAATCCTGCTGAAAAAGGCTGAACCTAGGCAGAATCCTGGACGGAATCCTGAATTTGGTGCAGATGTCAGATGGCCCCTTAACCATTTGAAGATGTTTTAACCCTCACAAAACTGGTTATTCTGCAAAAACTTGAATTTTTCGTGGTTTTCGGGCATCAAATGCAAAGAATTCAGTTTTTTTGTGTGATAATCCAAAAAAGTCAGTTTTTCCTGATGTTTTTCAAGTTTTTTAATTGATAAATAAATAAATAATGGCAAATCATGGATTCTAGTTTGGTCTGACTTTTTTATTAATAATATCTTAAAAATTCAGATTTTTTAAAGCCAGGACACATATCAAATTTCTTGGAATTCAATTGCCAAAATCCCACCACGACATATACAAAATGAACATTAGACACACCATTGACCATGTAGAACAAGAAACTAGGAAGTGGATAAACACTAATTTATCATTCATGGGCAGAATTTATTTAATAAAAATGGTAATTTTTCCCAAACTTCTTTACAAAATCCAAATGTTACCTTACCGTATACCACCAACGGATATAAAACGAATACAACACATTTTCAGGACTTTCATATGGAATAAAAGACGGCCTAGAATCAACATTTTTAAACTCCAGCAACAAAAACATGACGGGGGACTTAACCTCCCAAACGTTGTAGAATATAATGAGGCAGCTCTCTTACGATTCGTGGGAGACTGGATTCACCATAGGAATGTCTATACCACGATATCCATTGATGAAATACTGGCAGAAGGCTCCTCTCTTAATTCTCTTTTACATACACCATTAAAAGACATTCCCAAAAACATGCAAGATAACCCACTTTTCATCCACACCTATAGAACTTGGCATACTATCCGCAAAAAAACGAATATATCTTCTTTTAACTCAATGCACCTCACTTGGATCAGAAATAAAACTTTCACTCCAGGTCTAAATTCTACCATATTTAATTTATGGCAAACGCAGGGCTTGCAGAATATCAAAGATTTAATTACAGACAAGTTCACCTTACAGCCAATGGCGGATTTAATACAGAAGTACCCGTTTTTACAGCTCCACCAATTTCAGTTACTACAGTTGACTCATTTTACTTCCCAATACTTGTCCAAACTTACTGACAAAGATAAAAACAACCCGATAGTTTTCGTATGGCTTAGAAGGGACACCATAAAATCAACATCCCAAATCCACAGACAAATCAGATCTACGTTAGACATACACAAGTCCAATCTCCAGAAATGGGCCGCAATAATCCCGGAAGCAGATAATGCAGACATTCTTCAACTTCATACACGAGTTATGAAGAAGTTACCAGCCAGCACTTACCAGGAGATGACTCTACAAACATTACATCAGACCTATCTAACCCCCCTAAAAAGATATCATATTGGCACAACAATTTCAGATAAGTGCCTAAAATGTGGTGATGCCAGAGCAGACTTAATTCATTGTTTATGGTCATGCCCACGTATTCAAGAATTCTGGGGGGAGGTCGCCAACTATTGGAACAATGTCTCTGGGAAAATAATGTTACCTACAGCAACATGGGCTATATTCAGTAAATCTCCTTCTGATACCAACATTTCCAAACCAGAAAAAGCTTTGGCTGACCGCTTAGCAACGGCTGCTAGAAAAGCGATACTCCACAAATGGCTATCGCAATCCGCTCCACCTATATCTTTGGTGTTACAAAAATTACAACACATCTTTCATATGGACTGGGTGGAGACTTTGACAGACAAAGAAAAACGTACAACAAAGTTCATTGACACTTGGTCCACCTATATTAACACATTACCGCACGCCACCAGACAATTAACCATACAAATATTTCAGTACACTACATGGTATGAATCGGAATTACTACGTGGAGCTGTACCTGTCCAGGAGGCGGACCAATTGCTGTTGAACACCACAATCTCACAGACCACTATGGAGGCCCCCAGGAGTCACTACCTTAATAGATTGCTACTGCATCAAGGTGCCTGTGAATGAAAATTAATAATTTAATACCATTACCTACAGAGTTTTAGTTGATGCAGGTTGTTCATAAAGCTCAATTCTGGAGATGGAGATATTTTGTGATTCTGTAATGGTCACTTTGACAAGGTGCAGATATGTTAATTACTATCTTGAGTTCATATTCACTTGACTTGTTCTGACAATTATTTGTTATTTGTTATTTTATTTATTTATTTATTTATTTATTTTTTTTTTTGCTATATGTATAACCTGTGTACATAATCGTCAAGTACAACAGAAATAAAAACATTATTGAAAAAAAAAAAAAAAAATTCAGATTTTGATAAATATATATAAATGTATATATATTCGAAAGCGTGTTGCACATCTTAGTGGCAAGTTAAAGGTTTAGGGGCATGTTTACTAACATTGGAGATAAATATCTGGAGAGATTTCTGGAGATGTTGCCCATGGCAACCAATCAGCAATTAGATTTAAACAGCCACAGCCAAGTTAGAAAACAAAAGCAAAGATCTGATTGGTTGCTATGGGCAACATCTCCAGAAATCTCTCCAGATATTTATCTCCAATGTTAGTAAACATGCCCCTTAGTGCTTAAAGGAAGCAAATGTTTAAATGTTTCAGCATTTCAGATCTGCAAACAGCAAGTTTCCACGTGATTTTTATCCCTGATGTTGCCATGTTGGACACAGAAAAAATGTGTTTCATTACTGAGAATTGTGTAAGACAGACACAAGAAGTAATGAAAAGAGATTAAGAAGGATATTGCTTTTGTTTGTGTTGGCCAGTAGAGTTAGAAAGGAAAGGAAAGAAAGCGAGTGCTGTCCCCCACAGAGATCTCAGAAAATAATATTTAAGCAACATGACTCTGTCACAAGGACCAAGTTAAGAATCAGGGTTCTTTTTCTTAATATGCTTATAAAGTATCTAAAAAAGAAATGGTACAACAGCTACATGCATCTTATTCTATACTGTTTTGTTAAAAATTATTTGATCATGGCCCATTGAGGGCAAATTTTTGCTGTTTGTGTGAAAAAAATAAATAAAACATTTATTTAAAAAAAAATCATTTGAAGCATTTTAAAATAAAAGATCTAGTTTAGCTGACAAAACAAACATACCTGTGCCCCCTAACATCTTCCTCTGGAATTTACATTGATATTAATAATCGCTAGTATGTTATAGGTGTGCCCTATCTTGATTCATTGGGGGGGTTTTCCCGGTGTCCCGCCGGCCAGTCCGACATTGTACTTGTTTTAAACCTGCATTTTAACACAAAGGGCCTCATTTACAGGGAAGAGACACAGTGCTTGGTATAAAAATGGGTGCTTTTTTACATCATTAAAACACCATTACAATGTCTTGCATTAATATTGCTGCACCTAAGGGAAAGTTGTGCTCACCATTAATTTTTAAAAACATTAACCGGGGGTGCAATGAGGTTGTGACCACAAAATTCACATAGACAAATACAAGAGATCCTCTGCACTCAAACCATTATCAATATAGAGGTATGGGACCTGTAATCCAGAATGCTGGGGACCTGGGATTTTTCTGGATAAGGGATCTTTCTGTAATTTGGATCTTTATACCTTAAGTCTACAAGAAAATCATGTAAACATTAAATAAACCCAATAGGCTAGTTTTGCTTCCAATAAGGATTAATTATATCTTAGTTTGAATCAGCTATTGTTTTATTATTACAGAGAAAAAGTAAAATCATTTTGAAAAATTTGGATTATTTGATTATAATGGAGTCTATAGCAGACAGCCTTTCCGTGATTTGGAGCTTTCTGGATATTGGATATCTGGATAATGGATCCAATACTCGTATTAAGGACATTGAAACATGTTGTGCCTTAAGCTACTAAAAAAATTAAACAAAACAGGGATTGTTTGTTCATAGATTGCAATATATTTAAACTGGGGGTGACTTTGATGTAGTTGGCCAGCTTAAATACATTGCAATATATGGACAAACAATCCCTGTCTTGTTTAAAGGGTAAGGTATTCTTTAGTAGCTTAAGGCACAAAGGGGCAAATTCACTAAGATGCAAAGTTGCGCCAGGTGCAACTTCGCCGCACTTCGCCAGGCGTAGTTTCACCAGTGCTCCACAAATTCACTAAAATCCGAAGTTGCGCACAGGGGTAGCGTAAGGTTGCGAAGTTGTGCTAGCGTTGATTCGCTATGTAAAGTGAAGTTACGCTAGCGAAGGCTAATTTGCATTCCAATTTCAATGGAGGAACACGTATTAGCACTACAAATGCCTAGAAAACCTTCAAATCAGCAAATAAAAATTTTATTTTGCCTTACACATGTGCCCACTGTCTAGGTAAGTTGCCATGAGTCAGGAAATGTAGGGGGGAAGGAGGGGAGCCCCATAAAAATTTTCGATCTTTTTCAGCCTATCACCCATCATGTAGAAAACACGCCAGCGTTTTTGGGGACTTAGAAAAAAAATTGACTTTTTTGGAAACAATCCCTATCTACTCTATTGCGCTTTGCCAGGTCTGAGGTGGCGAAGGAAGTCTAGCGTAAAAGGTAGCGTTCAGAACACTGCGCAAGTTAGTGAATTTGCGTAGTTACGTCGCTAGCGAAAATTCGCCTGGCGTAAGGATGCGAAGTAACACTAGCGAAACTACGCCAGTGTTGGTTAGTGAATTTGCGCAGTAACGAAAATGCCAAACGCTAGCGAATTAACGCTAGCGTTCGGTGCTTCGGCGCTTAGTGAATTTGCGCCAAAGTGTTTCAATGTCCTTAATATATTGATAATGTGTAGCTTCTAAAATTTAAAGCACAAGTAGCACTTTGCTTACAAATAACATATTTAGAAAGTGCCCATGTAATAAAACCAACATATACCATTTTTACTTGGAGTCACTTTTCCTGTCCAATTTATATGTTGCTCCACAAAAAGAATCTGCCACAAACATCTCTCTTTCCTGTCGGATAGGTTTTATTGGTTAGCCTGAAAATTCATCCCTTTATTGCCAGTTTAAAATTCATTTGGCTCAGAAAACTGTTGCCTTCCACAGTTGATCAGCTGTATCTTATTCCTATCTTAATTCTTTAGGTGTTTTTTTCTGTTACTATGGCTAACATAGTACTCTTGCTACAGATAAAAAAAAAAAATACTAAATGTTATGCTGTTATATTTCCAAATGTACAGCTAATATTCAAAATGAAACTCAATTTTCTACGACAACTTCATGTTGTCATAGAAACCAAACTTAGAATTAAAAACAAAATGGCAAACCGTGTCTGAAAAAACGGTTATATCAGCATGCATATAGTCCTAACAAAAAACATTTACAAAATGGAATAGAGGAAAAAGAAACGTACAATATCTAGTGGAAACCAAAACACCTGCATACTCAAATACTGTAGCTGAGAATTGGGCAAATAATGCATAAACACTGCAGTTACTATAGCAACATGTACAGGTAGAAGCATGCAACATTTAAGGATATTCATAAATATGGATTAAGATAGAAAATAATATTTGAACAGAAAAAGACTACATAGAACACAGACTCAGTTAACTTGACATCAAATTCTGAATCACTTAAAGGAAAACTATACCCTTAAAATGAATACTTGAGCAACAGATAGTTTATATCAAATTAAGTGGCATATTAAAGAATATTACCAAACTGGAATATATATTTAAGTAAATCTTAACCTTTTACATCTCTTGCCTTGAGCCACCATTTTGTGATGATCTGTGTAGTGCCTCAGAGATCACCTGACCAGAAATACTACGGGCCCATTCATTAAAGGAAAACTATACCCCCAAAATGAATACTTAAGCAACAGATAGTTTATATCAAATTGAATGACATATTAAAGAATTTTACCAAACTGGAATATATATTTACATAAATATTGCCCTTTTACATCTCTTGCCTTGAACCACCATTTCGTGACTCTATCTGTGCTGCCTCAGAGATCAGCTGACCAGAAATACTACAACACTAACTGTAACAGGAAGAAGTGAGGAAGCAAAAGGCAGAACTCTGTCTGTTAATTGGCTCATGTGACCTTACATGTGGTTTGTATGTGTACACAGTGAATCTTACGTTCTCAGGGGGCGGCCCTTATTTTTTAAAATGGCAATTTTCTTTTTATGATTACCCAATGGCACATACTACTAAAAAAGTATATTATTATGATAATGGTTCATTTACATGAAGCAGGATTTTACACATGAGCTGTTTTACTCAGTATCTTTTAATAGAGACCTACATTGTTTGGGGGGTATAGTTTTCCTTTAAGGTCGAGTGAAGGAATAGAAGAAAAAATACTTCGAATTTTGAAGTGTTTTTTTGGCTACTTCGACCATCGAACGGGCTACTTCGACCTTCGACTTCAAATTGAACGATTCAAACTAAAAATCATTCGATTATTCGATAGTCAAAGTACTGTCTCTTTAAGAAAAAACTTTGACCCCCTAGTTCGCAACCTAAAAGCTACCAAAGTCAATGTTAGCCTATGGGGAAGGTCCACATAGGCTTGGCTAACTTTTTTTGGTCGAAGGATAATCCTTCGATCGATGGATTAAAATCCTTCGAATCGTTCGATTTGAAGGATTTAATTGTTCGATTATTCCTTCAATCTAACTATTTGCGCAAAATCCTTCGACTTAGTTATTCGAAGTCAAAGGATTTTAATACCCCAGTTGAATATCGAGGGTTAATTAACTTTTGATATTTGACACATTTGCCCCTACAACTCTAACTGTAACAGGAAGAAATGTTGAAGCAAAAGACAGAACTCTGTCTGTTCATTGGCTCATGTGACCAAACATGTGTAGATTGGGTTGTTTGTGTGCACAGTGAATCCTACGATCCCAGGAGGCGGCCATTATTTTTTAAAATTGCAATTTTCTATTTATGATTATCCAATGGCACATACTACTAAAAGAGTATATTATGAAAATGGTAAATTTACATGAATCAGGGTTTTACATATGAGCTGTTTTATGCATTATATTTTTAGAGACCTACTGTACATTGTTTGAGGGGTATAGCTTTCCTTTAAGTCTACCGGACACCCTACTCTCACACATCATCATCATCACTGGCATTTTTATATAGCTTTAGCAAGTTATGCATCACGTTAAAGAGGTTGTTCACCTTAGAGTTAACTTTAAGTATGATGCAGAGAGTGATATTCTGAGAGTTTGCAATTGGTTTTCATTTTTTTATTATTTGTGGTTATTTATTATTTAGCTTTTTATCAAGCAGTTCACCAGTTTGCAATTTAAGCAATTTGGTTGCTAAGGGTCCATATTACCATAGCAACCATGCATTGATTTTCATAAGCGATTGGAATATGAATAGGAAAGGCTAGAATAGAAAGATGGGTAACAAAAAGTAGCAATAACAATAAATTTGTAGCCTTACAGATTACTTGTTTTTAGATGGGGGTCAGTGAACCCCACTTGAAAGCTAGAAAGAGTCAGAAGTAGTAGAAAAATAATTCAAAAACTATACAAAAAAATAAATAATGAACGCCAATTGGAAAGTTGCTTAGAATTGACTATAACATAATAAAAGTTAACTTAAAAGGTGAAAACCCCTTTAAAATAGTTAATCATCAACTGCTTTACTTTTTCAAACTCAAGCAAGTAGGATGACATATAAGATGCACGTTAAGATTTGAACTGTTGAATGATAATTATATATTTTCAGCTTTGGGAACTTTTCATTGTTTCTATTTATTGTGTATTGCTCTAATAAAGGTGGTTTGTCTTTAAGGTAACTTTAGCATATGTGACAAGCTGGCGGCTTGAACACGTAACTTTTAGGGGGATTAGTCAATGGTGAGCAGGCAGCATAGGAGAAAGGAGCAGAAAGACAGGGACACACAGCTTCTTCAAGGAAAACATAGGTTTATTTTATCACTTTGCACAAACAGTCAATAATGCACAGACACAGGGGTGACCATTTTCCGGGTAAAAAACAAATCATAAAATAAAAACCTAGCCCACTGGGCACTACCCTCACATGTTGAAGCAGTCCCTGACTAGACTGGGCCCCTTGTGGACGACCAGCACAACAAATAGTTTGGTTGGCTCACCCCTGTATCCACAGGACTTTCCTCCAGGTAATGTTCAGCCTCCTCGCTTCCTCACTCTCTTCACAATACTCTTTGTGAGAGTCACAGGCTCCCTCTGCTTCTTGCAGTAACAGGCAGCACTCCCAGCTCCTCTGGGAGTTCCTCACACAGCCAGGGCTCCTACCTGCTGTGCCCTGTTGAGAGACACACTCTCCCATTCTAATTAACTTTAAATAGCCTTTCCATAGGACAGCTTTCCTGTGGAAGGTGAACTCCAATCTCTGGACTGGATTTGTGGAATGGAGTCCCTGGCTACTAAAGTCTTGAAACAGAGCGCTGATTCTGTGTTTAATAACTCCCTTCCTGGAGCCTATCTCAGTACCTGGGGAGAAATTACAGGCTAGAGTGACCTTTTTCCTCCTTTTCCTAGTCACTCTACCACACATGTTATAGAATAGCTAATTCTAAGCAACTTTTCAATTGGCCTTCCTTTTTTCTTTCTGTCTTTCTAATTCTAAGCAACTTTTCAATTGGCCTTCCTTTTTTCTTTCTGTCTTCTTCTGACTTTCCAGATTTAAATTTGGGGTCACTTTGTAAGGCTAAAATGTATAGTCATTTCTACTTTTTATTACTGCTACCTTTTATTAAGATACTTCCAGTATCTTATTCAAATCAATGTCTGATTTCTAGGGTAATTTGGACCCTAGCAACCAGGTTGCTGAAAACACTGCGGAATAAAATGCTAACTACTCAAAACCCCCACATAATAAAAATGAAAACAAATTGCAAATTGTCTCAGAATATCACTCATAATAAAAGTTAAAAACTCCTTTAGATGAATGGATAATTATTTTCCTGTAGCTTTTTTACCTTAGTTCTAGGTAAAATTTATGTTAATATATATCGTTCTGCTACAAACTCCGATCAAATCTGCTCAGGTTTTATACACCTATTTATTATTACAGGTTCCCGAAAATTTGCTTTGTGAGAAAAATTGGATTTTCAAGATTTTTTTGGAATTTTTATCAGATTTTCATGATTTTTTTCAGATTTTTCACCCGAAAATGCAGATTTTTGCTGAAAACTCTGAACAACCCCTTTAGGTGAATGGATAATTATTTTCCTGTAGCTTTTCTACCTTAGTTCTAGGGGGTTATCTATCAAAATCTGAATGTATCTTAATATTTTCTGCTACAAACTCTGATCAAATTTGCTCAGGTTTTTTACACTTATTTATTATTACAGTTTCACGAAAATTTGGTTTGAGGGAAAAATGGATTTTCAAGATTTTTTGAATTTTTTATATGATTTTCCCGATTTTTTTGAATTTTTCACCTGAAAACTCAGATTTTTGCCCTAAAATGTTGGGGTATTGCACGAAAAACCCAGTGCACATCAAAAAATCATTGGGACTTCTTCCATTGACTTATATCCAACCTCGACAGGTCTGAGATGCCAGATTTTCTGGGTTTAATAGATTTAGAAAAAATCATGATTTTTTAAAAGTAAGGTTTTTTGTGATTTTTGCATTCGCAGTTTAGTAAATAACCCCTTGGTGTCACTGGATTCATAATGTAGTTAGTCAAGCATGGCCTACATTTTTGTTGTAGTGTTACAGAAAAAGACACTGTAAACTCCATTACTTACATCATAAAATGTTTATATTCCTTTTAAAGTTGTCTAATGGAAATATCAGGAGGTGAAAAATAATTCATCCCACCCTTGCATTTTGTGGCATACAACTGTAGCCATAAATGAATTGCAATTCATTTACATTTATTGTCAGCATTGCAATTTCATGGCAATGTTTTAGGGTTAAGGGGTCCTTTATTGGGTCTAACATTGAATTTAATCTGTACTGTAATTTTAAAAAAAATTGCTGGTAGGCAACACAAACAATAATAAAAAAAAACACTGATATTTTTTTTTTCAAGATTATTTGCCAGTAACTTAGCTGACAAAAAATAACATTAAAGTTTTGCCACAGCTATTCCTGTGTGAGCACAATATCACAATAACATGAGGTATAGGGGTCATTGTAAAGGAAAATCTTCATTGAATGACAAGATTTTTCACAAATTGGACAGATGGCTGCTGCTCTCTAAAAAAAAAGTTACCAATATATTTACAATTACCAAAGAGCTTTTCTGGACAGTTAAATCCCACATTAACTTTCTAATGGCCCATAGCACAGAGTTCAACTGTTCAAAATAGTCATTCAACACACATTCACAAATGGACATATTGATCAGGAACACATTGATTGAAGCAATAAATGCTTTGATAAACATGTCAATCCATTAAACACACTTTTGATGGTTAGGATAACTTCCTTGGTAATCAGGTTTACATTTCTATTCAAGGCAGCCAAATTTAGGGCATTCTATGTATAGAATATTGCATATACTTATAGGGTCATAAAGAGTTTTGCAAATGAAAGCAGTATTTTTTTTTTTCAGAACGTTTGTAGAGCTTTTGTGATTTCATACAAAGGGAAGTGTGTATTCAAAAGAATTCCATTGCTCCCATTCTGTCTATTACAGGTACTTTGAAGATTTGAACAGGTTTTATAACAGTTTCTGGTTTTGTGTGGCCTAATCTGCGTGCATAATTGTTTCAACAGATCTGCTAAAGGTAACCATAAAGCAAATTACAGACATTCCTCACTGTAAAATGTTACAACTTCTGTTATAAGTACCTCTGTTATATCCTAAAATAGTAATGTAACTTTTCATCGATTATATTTAAGCTGGCTCATCTTCATATCCTGAAAAATAAATGTTTTGCTCATCAGCGGCTTCTTATCAGGGCTCCATTTTTGTGTGATATTTTTGTGTCAATATATGCGTCTTGGTCTTGCGGATGTCCAACTTTCATTTGCTTGTTGTTCCTACACACTCAATATACTTGTGTCCACTGAATCATGTGTACTGCCTTTACTTGTGCCACACTAAAGGTTGTAGCAAACCAGGAAATTGGAAAGTAAAATAGGTTTCAGCATATATTAACATACAGCATATATAACATCATAAATATACATGATCATATGTATATCACAGTATAACATCATAACAATGCCCATGCATACTTAAGCATACAACAATTATATTGTTTTACAGATCTTTTTCTTTAGCTGTGCTAATTCGACACAGATGCCTACATATGGTAATGTCTAAGTGTCTAAGGGGCACATTTACTATGGGTCGAATATCGAGGGTTAATTAACCCTCGATATTCGACCATGGAAGTTAAATCCTTTGACTTCGAATATCGAAGTCGAAGGATT
Source organism: Xenopus petersii (assembly GCA_038501925.1). Taxonomy (NCBI): domain Eukaryota; kingdom Metazoa; phylum Chordata; class Amphibia; order Anura; family Pipidae; genus Xenopus; species Xenopus petersii. The sequence continues at coordinate 84,261,395 of CM076680.1, forward strand.
TACCGCAATTCGTACGATCAAAGGAAAAATCATTCGATCGAACGATTCGAAGGATTTTAATCCATCGATCAAACGATTTTCCTTCAATCACAAATTGCTAGGAAAGCCTATGGGGACCTTCCCCATTGGCTAACATTGGTGCTCGGTAGGTTTTAGGTGGTCGAAGTAGGGGGTCGAAGTTTTTTTTAAAGAGACAGTACTTCGACTATCAAATGGTCGCATAGTCGAATGATTTTTAGTTTGAATCGTTCGATTCGAAGTCGTAGTCGAAGGTCGAAGTAGCCAATTCGATGGTCGAAGTAGCCAAAAAAACCACTTTGAAATTCAAAGTATTTTTCCTTCTAATCCTTCACTCGAGCTAAGTAAATGTGCCCCTAAGTGTCACGCACGTAATCCCAAAAGCCAGAATAAATGCCAAGATTCAGGTCTGAGCTCACTTTTCCACCTATTACAGCCACCTTTTGCTTCAGGAAGTGCCCTCCACTACTCGGATTCTGCCAAGGGAGAGCATCAAGACACGAGTTCTGTTCATGCAAGGGAATGAAAGCATGTTACAGACAGGATGGGCCCTTGGCTCTTGTGGGCCCAACCGGCCCAGATACGCACCCAGATACTTTAATTTACTAGTTCCTTCCAGCCTTGACTGCACAAAAAACATGCTTGGCGGTGCAGCAGACTTAAAACCATAGTGCGCTCCTGCACACAAGGGCAGGGAGGTGTCACGGCCCGGGGGGTCCAGAGGGGGGCCCTCGATAGCAGCCCCAGTGGGCACCGGAACCCCCCAGTCTGACCCTGATTACAGAAGTAACAGTGTAAGAGCAGTGCATAGTCAACAGGCCGAGGTCAAAACCATACAGACAGTGAGGTACAAAATCAGTATCCAGGAGCGTAGTCAATAAAAAGGGCAGCAAAACAGCAAAGGTCAAGGGATAGGCAGAGATCAGGAACACAGGAACAACTATGGAACGCACCCAAGGATTTAGATAAACAGACCTATAATGGGCTGTGAAAATAGGTTGTGGCACCTTTAAATAATTACATTACGTTCATTGCATGATGATGTTATGGTACCACAATGTCATCACAGTGTGCCAGACTGAACAAAAAAGTGCACTGGACTTTCGAAAAGGCATCCTCACGGCAGCAAAAAACAGTAACTGACTTTTAAAATAATTCTTAACATCCCTTAAATATGTTTATATTACTAACCAGAATATTTCTAATATAAAAGACTCCTGAAATGAACAGTTTATAATTAGAGTTTCTAAACCAGCATGAACACTATAACAGATTTAGAAAGAGGCAGAATTACAGGAATGCTAGTCACAAAATGAATGTATGTGTCAAAGAGAACAGTGTCCAGTGCAATGAGATCATATGGCAAACAAGGGAAAAACTCTATCAGTAAAAATGAAATGGGATCACAAGATAGATGGACTATGAATAATAGCTGAGAATCAAAACACAGCAGCCACAAATATCACACGTTGGCCTTCAATGCAATGCTATATGGTACATTTCATGTGATAAGTGCAACTTTTCGTGTGTATGCTATGGATCCCCCATAGGCTAAAACAGCAATTCAGCAGGTTTTAGATGGCGAATGGTCGAAGTCGAATTTTTAAAGAGACGGTAAATGATACATTTCGATGTTCGAATTATGATTTTTTTTTCAAATTCAAATCGAATTTGGACTATTCCCTAGTCGAAGTACATAAAAAATTGCAAAAAATTATTTTTTTTCATTCCAAATTCACCTCGACCTTTGGTAAATCTGCCCCTAATTGTCTAAGGGGCTGATTCACTATGGGTTGAATATCGAGGGTTAATTAACCCTCGATATTAGACTAGGAATTGAAATCCTTCGACTTTGAATATCGAAGGATTTATCCTTCGATCAAAAAAACTTAGGCAAGCCTATGGGGACCTTCCCCATAGGCTAACATTGACTTCGGTAGCTTTTATCTGCCGAACTAGGGGGTCGAAGTTTTTTTTAAAGAGACAGTACTTCGACTATCGAATGGCCGAATAGTTGAACGATTTTTAGTTCGAATCCTTTGATTCGAAGTCGTAGTCGTATTCGAAGGTCGAAGTAGCCCATTCGATGGTCGAAGTAGCCCAAAAAAACCTTCGAAATTCGAAGTTTTTTTACTTCGAATTCTTCACTCGAATTTAGTGAATCAGCCCCTAAGTGTCACTCTTGGAATCCCAAAAGCCAGAACAAATGCCAAGATTCAGGTCTGAGCTCACTTTTCCGTTTATAACAGCCACCTTTTGCTTCGAGAATTGCCCCCCACTACTCGGATGCTGCCAGGGGAGAGAATCAAGACGAGTTCTGATCAGGCAAGAGAATGAAAGCATGTTACAGACATAATCACATTGGCTGCACAGAGAAAATGCAATGTAATTGAAGCTCAAAACAAACATAGCATGGTGATAATGCTTATCTTAATTTTTTTGCTAATTGCCCATATTTTTGTGTTGCATCATAGCTTTTGCTGTTTATGTAGTTGTTACAGACAGTATGTGACTCTAGCAAGCACCCTGGGTTTGTAATGGCAGACTAGAATAGAATTAGAATTGGACACATATATGAACTATCTATTTATAAACCTAAAAAATACAACCTGGCACCACAAAAATGTGTGATGGTAGTGTGAATTAGCAATTGTGTAACCATTACATTATGTTGAAATAATCATTGCATATTGTTTATTAAACAGGGTGATGTACATTCTGAATGCACATTCCAACGCTAAGGAGACAGCGGGAGCGTAGGGAGATTAATGTGTGGCTGAAAGATTGGTGTAGGGAGGAGGGTTTTGGTTTTTGGAGAACTGGGCTGATTTTTCAGTCGGCTACAGGCTCTTTTCTAGGGATGGGCTGCACCTCAATGATGATGGTGCAGCTGTTTTGGGAGAAAAGATGGCTAGAGGGTTGGAGGAGATTTTAAACTAGGTGTGGGGGGAGGGTTCAGTAAAAGATTCAGTGGAAGACAGGTTAGATGAGTGGGCAAAGAAAGGGAAAATGGGGAGGAGATTTGGCTGGGGATACTGTTAAGGATAGGGAGGACCACATGTCATATGTTCAATATGGTACCAGTATTAAATGTATGTTTACAAATGCAAGAAGTCTGACTGGTAAAATGGGAGAGCTGGAGCTGCTGGTGTTGGAAGGAAAATATAATGTGATTGGTGTGGCCGAAACATGGCTGAATGAGTCGCATGACTGGGCAGTAAATATCAGTGGCTATACTTTGTTTCGGAGGGACAGAGGCAATAGAAAAGGAGGAGGGGTATGTCTGTATGTTAGGCAGGATTTAAAAGCTCATATAAAGGAGGAGGTTATGTTAGAAAATGAGGGGGCAGAAGTTGTATGGGTGGAGTTCTTCACCAATTGTAAAGAATCCAGCAAATTAATTGTAGGAGTATGCTATAGACCCCCTAATGTAAGTGAGGAGGAAGAGACAAAGCTCCTAATGCAAATAGAAAAGGCTGCTAGTTTAGGTAAAGTAATGATAATGGGGGATTTTAATTACCCAGATTTTGACTGGAGCAAACTTATTGCACGACAAATTTTTAGCACAGGTTGTTGAGGAGCCTACCAGAAAAAATGCTATTCTTGATTTAGTGATCTCAAATGACCCAGAACTTATAGCAAATGTGCAAGTCATTGAACCCCTGGGTAATAGTGACCATAATGTTATATCTTTTAATGTCTGGTGCAAAAAACAAAAATATACTGGGGCAACAAAAACCATGAATTTTTGAAAAGCTAATTTTAGTGCCTTGAGGGCTGCCCTACAGAGCATTGATTGGGGTATTAGGTTTTCAGCTAAAAACACAGAACAGAAATGGTTTCCTTTAAAATGATATTAAATCATTACTGTTCTCAATTTATTCCCTTAAGGACTAAACGTAGAAGCTCTAAGAGTCATCCTGTGTGGCTTAATACAGAAGTAAAGAAGTTAATGGGAAAGAAGAGAAAGGCATTTAAAAACTACAAATCTGTAGGGACAGAAGCTGCATTTAATGAATATAAACACTGTAATAAATGTTGTAAATCAGCAATCTGGAAGAAAATGAAGAGTTAATTGCGGTGGAGGTGAAAACTAACCCTAAAAAGTTTTTTAAATATATTAATAGTAAAACGGTGCAGGTTGAGAGTGTTGCTCCATTAAATAATGGTACCAGTATGGTTGTAACAGATACAGATAAGGCAAATGTGTTAAATCAGTTCTTTTCTTCAGTGTATACAATAGAGGAGTCTGGGTTCACAAGCTCACTTAATAACTGCACGAATGGTTCAGCTCAATCTAGTCAGTGGCTGACTCAGTATATGATTCAAAAAGCTTTAATACAAATTAATGTAAACAAGGCTCCAGGGCCTGATGGCATACATCCCTGGGTTTTAAGAGAGCTTAGTTCAGTTTTAGACCAGCCCTTATTTCTGATTTTCTCAGATTCACTGTCATCTGGTATGGTGCCTATGGATTGGAGAAAAGCTGATGTTATTCCAATATTTAAAAAGGGATTACGATCTCAGCCTGGCAATTATAGGCCAGTAAGCTTGAAATCTGTGGTAGGCAAATTATTTGAAGGCTCGTTAATGGCATTATGAGCAACAATCAGCATGGCTTTATGAAGGATAGGTCATGTCAGATGAATTTGATTGCATTTTATGATGTGGTAAGTAAGATCCTGGACAGTGGGGGGGGGGCAGTAGATGTGATCTATTTGGATTTCGCCAAAGCGTTTGATACTGTGCCCCACAAACGACTGCTTTCTAAACTAAGGTCTGTTGGGCTTAATGAAGTCGTTTGCACGTGGATAGGAAACTGTCTACAGGATCGGGTACAGAGGGTGGTTGTTAATGGGACATTCTCTACTTGGAGTAAGGTTCTTAGTGGCGTCCCCCAGGGCTCAGTATTGGGTCCACTTTTATTTAACTTGTTCATTAATGACTTAGGGGAGGGTGTTGTAAGTAATGTATCAGTGTTTGCAGATGACACAAAATTATCCAGCCCAATTAATTCCATCCATGATGTGGCATCCTTGCAACATGATCTTGACAAACTGGCAATCTGGGCAGCTAAGTGGCAAATGAGATTCAATGTTGATAAATGTAAAGTCATGCACCTGGGATGTAAAAATATCCAAGCCACTTATACCCTTAATGGGACTGCACTAGGCAAATCCATTATGGAAAAGGACCTTGGAGTCCTTGTAGATGATAAACTTGGCTGTAGCAAGCAATGTCAGTCGGCAGCATCAAGGGCAAATAAGGTCTTGAGCTGTATTAAAAGGGGCATAGAGTCAAGGGAGGAGGGGGTTATTCTTCCACTGTATAGAGCACTTGTAAGGCCCCATCTAGAATATGCCGTACAGTTTTGTTCTCCATCACTCAAACAGGACATTATTGTATTAGAGAGGGTGCAGAGAAGGGCAACTAAGCTGGTAAAAGGTATTGAAAATCTTAGCTATGAGGAAAGACTGGCCAAATTGGGGATGTTCACGCTGGAGAAGAGGCCCGTAGGGGTGATATGATGACTATGTATAAATATATAAGGGGATCATATAATAATCTCTCTAATGCTTAAAGGAGAAGGAAAGCTATGGAGGCATTTTAGTGCCAATAGATTAGCTGCAATAATGAAAGCTAGAATGCTATATTTATTCTGTAGAATAGTTTACCATGCCTGAGTAAAAAGCTCTAGAAGCTCTCTGTTTGTTAAGGATAGCAGCTGCAGTATTTGCTTGGTGTGACATCACTACCTGCCTGAGTCTCTCCCTGCTCTGGGCTCAGATTACAGCAGAGAAGGGAGGGGAGCAACTGAGCATGCTCACGCCCGGGGCAGGGAGGTTTAAGCTGACGGCAGGAAGTCTGATACAGAAGCCCATGTGTACACAATAGAAAGAAAGAAATGCAGTGTTTCTTTTGACAGAGACTCAGAGCAGCACTACTTTGAGGGTTTACTAGTATATTTAGGTGGACCTTTCTGATAAGGCTTACTTAGTTTTAACCTTTCCTTCTCCTTTAATTACCAGTAGGTCTTTCCAGCTGACACAAGGTCACCCATTCCGATTAGAAGAAAAGAGGTTCCGCCTAAATATTCGGAAGGGGTTTTTTACAGTGAAAGCTGTGAAGATGTGGAATTCTCTCCCTGAATCAGTTGTACAGGCTGATACATTAGATAGCTTTAAGAAGGGGTTGGATAGCTTTTTAGCAAGTAAGGGAATACAGAGTTATGGGAAATAGCTCATAGTCCAAGTTGATCCAGGGACTAGTCCGATTGCCATTTTGCAGTCAGGAAGGAATTTTTCCCCCTCTAAGGCAAATTGGAGAGGCTTCAGATGGGTTTTTTGCCTTCCTCTGGATCAACTGGCAGATAGGTAGTTAATAAAAAAAAAAAAAAAGGTTGAACTCGATGGACATGTGTCTTTTTTCAACCTTACTTACTATGTTACTATGTTACATTCTAAGGAATCTGAATTATATTTAGTCTTCAAATAAGGGAAAAACATTAAACATGGCCAGTTAATTGTAAGTAAGTATAGGTTTGTTTGTATTGTTGTAGATAATGGATGTTGCACATATATTTGTTTAGATGTGGGTTATTTTGGCACTCAAACCTTAAGAGGCCCATTTATCAAAGGTCGAATTTCGAATTCATGTGAATTTTTTAATTTAGAATATACTCACAATTCGACTGGGAGGTTATTGAAGAAAAAATTTGACTGTCTGGAAGGCTATTAATATCTCCAAATGGCTCACGGACCTCTGCCATTTACTTATAAATGAACTCGGCAGGTTTATATGGCGAACATTGGAATTAGGACTGTTTCCATGTGAAAAATCTCACATTCAAATTTACATTTGAATAAGGGGATTAAAATGAGAATGTGTGAATTTGGACAATTGAAAATTCTAATTAGAATTTACTATTTGACCCTTGATAATGGAGCACAGTCACACAAAAAATAATATATGATCTCCCTGGAAGGCTGGAGAAGGTCCTTTTCAGCTGGTATGGGGTACATTATAAGATGATATTGAGGATATGGTTATGTTAAGTGGAAAAATGTAAAAGTGTAAAAAAAGAAATGAGTGAAGTTGAGGTTGTTTTTGTAGACATTTAAGTTATGGTTGTCTTGTGGGTTGTTAGAATGCATATGGGTATATGTTTTGCAAGGCCAAGCCTACATGGATAGTGAACTTGGAGCACACAAGCACCTGCAGCATGAAGGGCAAAGGCAGTTCCATGAATCTCCCAGAACAGCAACTCCTTTTTATAGTGTTGTTATGTCTGGGTGTGGTGGTGAAGTAATAACCTTTGATTGGTTGTGATGAGCCCGTAGAAGATGTTCCTAAAAATATTAGGCAGTCTTGACCTTTAGAGGTTAACCAGTAGATATTTCCTGCACCAAAAAATGAAAATGTAGAAATTACCAAAGTAGATGGAACAATCGCACACCCTTCTCCAGATCAGCCCGGTGCACAATCCCAAAGGATCTGGCAGCCTCACATATACTCTAGAACAGAAGAGTATCGGCACACAGGCATTCAAGTTGCAGTGTTAACTGCTTGTTTATTGTGCGGACTGCAGCGTTTCAGGGTCACGCCCCTTCAGCGTGACCCCGAAACGTTGCAGTCCGCACACTAAACAAGCAGTTAATACTGCAACTTGAATGCCTGTGTGCCGATCCTCTTCTGTTCTAAAGTAAAGAACTTGACATATGTTGTATTACTGCCATTCTAGATGGAGGTAAATTTCTGCTTAACAACCGTTTCCACCCATAACGGGAGTCAAAATCAGAAACCACGATAACGCAATACTGCTAAATTTCTACATTCGCTACATCAAATATCAATATGAATTGAATTAGGCACAATAACGAATTATTTATCACAGGTAAACACAGCTTGAATTGAATTGCGCCCATTGTATATACTAAATATTCTTAATCTCTCTTTCTATTACACGCCCATAGAATGGAAAAGTCATTGATATGTTTACTGAAAGGGATACTGTCATGCATGACTTGCATATGTTATATTAGTTCAATTTTTTAAAATGTTATTTTTAAGCTAACTAATGTTTTTGTTTAATATTAATAATGACGTGTGGCCAGCCATCTGTTTATTATACATGTGTTTGCAGAAACAGCCAGCTCAGATTCAAGTCCTGCTACTGTTGGTTGCTATTCTGTCATCTGCCACCAGGTGGCGAATAGATGCATATTGAGCAGTGCTGAAGATCACTGAGATAATTTTGACCTGTAGGATGCTAAAACACCCCATTCTCCAGTTCACTTGCTTTTTGGAAGGGTAAGGAGGTGTCTGGTGTGCCAGGATGCTTTGTGCCTCATTTTATATAATGTATTTGGGCCTAAAGTTCTCACTTCCTACAACTGTATTCAATGTGTTCGGGATGTTGTGGTATCAATACCCTCTGCCTCTCACTGTATAATGTATTTAGGACAGTGTTTAGAATGCATATGTTAGCTTGCAAAGAAGCACCTAAAACCATGCATTACTGACATAAAATGAAACCACCTGACACAGCAAGTACAAGCACTTGTAAATTAAAAATAATGGGTATAGTTTATTATAATAGAGTATTATAATATTACCAGTACAGGTGTGGGACCTTTTATGCAGAATGCTTGGGACTTGGGGCATTCGGGATAAGGGATCCATCCTTTAATTTGAATCTCCATACCTTAAATCTACTAAAACGAATTAAAATGTTAATTCAACCCATTAGGATTGTTATTATTTCATTAAAATGGAGTCTATGGGAGATGACCTTCCTGTAATTTTCTGGATAATGGATGTTTTGTCTGCCAGTGGTCTGAGGCAGTTAAAATGCCCTGATAATAGTAAATGAAACCACTCTGAATGAAGCACTGGACATGTAACAAGATAACAGCTCATCATGACACCTCTCCTTGCCTCCTATTCACTTTAAGGTCTACATTTGGGGTTTGACTTCCAGCAGCAGCTTTGAGCTAATGTGCCACAACAACTACAAAAATAAGGAACAGATACATAATTTTAAAAATTAATGGTTTTATATCTACTAGGGATGCACCGAATCCACTATTTTGGATTTGCCAGAACCCTGAATCCTTTGTGCAAGATTCCGACGAATACCGAACCAAATCCGAATCCTAATTTGCATATGCAAATTTACATATGCAAAATTAGGGGTGGGAAGGGGAAAACACTTTTTACTTCCTTGTTTTGTGACAAAAAGTCACAAAGTTTCCCTCCCCATCCCTAATTTGCATATGCAAATTAGGATTCTGATTCGGTTCGCTGGGCAGAAGGATTCCGCCGAATCCGAATCCTGCTGAAAAAAGACGAATCCTGGCCGAATCCTGAATCGAATCCTGGATTCGGTGCATCCCTAATATCTACAGCATGTCATTTTTGTTTTTTGCATAATAATAATAATAATAGTCATGATATTTTATTTGATAATTTTCCAGAAATTGAGAACACATTTTTATGCACAATTTAATATTATTCTGGTAATTATTGATCTTTATTTATTGATCTTAACAGTGAATAGTCACACTTGTTTTTTTAAAGCACCACCAATGATACAACACTCAACCCTGACAAGTTAATACAGTGACCTCTACTGCAATGGTGTGCAGAATGCTACATTATCCTTCACAATGCTATTGCTGTGTATTGAATTATGCATAGTGCACTTGAAACCTTGTTAAGTTAGTCACATTAACAGAATAGATAACAAGTACAATTTTATTGGAAACATCAATTTATGTCCAAAAACCCTAGTAGCCAGCACTTTTTATCAAGCAGAAATAAACTGTATCGCTCTTTTATGTTATTGTTAAACATTATTATACTTGCAGAGATACTGTTGTCAGAATACAATATGTTTACCTTTACCTGAAAACAATCTAAAATATTGTGTAAGGTTGGAGTGTTTTACTTAACTGTTTAAGTTATTGGCCCTTTATTTTCCCACATGGGAGAAGCTATTTCCGGGTACTCATTTGACTATTTTGTTTTTTTTTACAGTCAACTAAAGCCCATAGTGCTTTATGGCAGATATTTTAGCTATACATTCATGATTACAGCCACTATCCCACAAAGCATAATGTATATAATCAAATATCCTTTCTCTAAATGGCTTATAAACATTTACAACACTACCGCTGGAATGGCTAGTTAGTTTAACAACAAGAGTGAAGAAGATAAAGAGGCTTAATTAAGGCATGTAAATCCATGCTGGTTCATTACTTATCTAATGCTTGTCATACATCATAAGATCCACTCATATGCCCATACATGTCCATGGCCCAAGTCTGATTCCTCTGTAGGGGCCCACAAATGACCCATGATGCACACAAAATAGCGGGTCACCTGTAGTTTTAAATGCACCACTGGTTACCACACAATTTTGGGAAAGGGGACCAGGGAAAAATGTTATGTGGGTGGGAGGGGGGGACTGGGCCCCCATAGTTACATCACTGATTTACATGTTTCTTGGTCATGTTCAAATAACATACTAGATTAGTGCTTCAAACAAAATCTCTTCATAAGATTGGCAAACTGGTCTGAGAAATGGGACCTACTGAGGGGCAGATTTATTAAGGGGCTGATTCACTAAGGGTCGAATATCGAGGGTTAATTAACCCTCGATATTCGACTGGGAATTGAAATCCTTCGAATATCGAAGTCGAAGGATTTAGCGCTGATAGTACGATTGAACGATCAAAGGATAATTCCTTCGATCGAACGATTAAATCCTTCGAATTTTTCGATTCGAAGGATTTAAATCCAACGATCGAAGGAATATCCTTCGATCAAAAAAGGTTAGACAAGCCTATGGGGACCTTCCCCATAGGCTAACATTGACTTCGGTAGCTTTTAGATGGTGAACTAGGGGGTCGAAGTTTTTTTTAAAGAAACAGTACTTCGACTATCGAATGGTCGAATAGTCGAACGATTTTTAGTTTGAATCCTTCGTTTCAAAGTCGTAGTCGAAGGTCAAAGTAGCCCATTCGATGGTCGAAGTGGCACAAAAAAACCTTCGAAATTCGAAGTTTTTTTACTTCGAATCCTTCACTCGAAGTTAGTGAATCGCCCCCTAAATGTCGAATTGAAAATTTAAATTTTCAAATAATTTTTGTATGGTCAAAACTGTCAAATTTGACAGGGAATCATCCAAACGCCATTCGAGTTTTTTTTAAAAAAATTTGAATTCAATTTTCGAGATGTATCATTCTCTGGCTCTTTGAGAATTCAAATTAGACTATTTGCCACCTAAAACCTGCCAAATTAATGTATAAGTCAATGGAAGAGGTGCAGTGACCAATATGGAGTTGTTTGTAGCCTTCCTGACATTCAAGTTTTTTCTGGAGAAAAACAAATCGAGTTTGGTCGATTTCTATTCAAATTCGATTTGACTTTTTGAGTCAGTAAAATTAGTCAGAGTTTTACATATTCGATTATATTAATAAATAGTCAACTATTCAAATTTTCGAGTAAAATCAAATTTATGTGAGTTAAGAAAACGAAATTTGACCCTTGATAAATGTGCCTCTGCGTGTCATGTTTTGAAATCTTTCTTTTTTTCTATATTACAATGGTGGAAACCACTTTTAGTTTTAGTAACTACACTTGTTCTTCTTAAGCAAAATTATTCATGTATTGTTAGCATAACTGCAACATGTGAAAAACATCACTATATCAAATTAAGGCAATTAAATCCACTTTTTTTTCTTATGCTGTACATTTTAAAATCTGACACATTTACACATTTCTATTTTATATCAATATTTAATGTTTGCTAGATAAGGTTAGAATTTTTCATAATAGAATATGACTATAAACTGTTTTTGATTCAGAACTTGTATGTGTGTGTTAGAAATTACAGTAGGAAATGCAGTTGCCGTTAGAGCTCAGTGCTGTTTGTTTTCTCTGGGATAAGTTGACTATTGCAATACGGGAGCACTCTGGTCCCAAAAATATCGCCTGCGTGCTTTAATGTGAACTCCTTCCCTGGAAGGCATTAGCATACAGTAGAATATAGTGCCTTTGTGAAAGTGGCTGATGGTTATGAAACGCATAAAGTGTGTGGTTCTGATATATGAGAATAGTTCTATGATTTGTTGGATAAATAAAGGATGTATTTTTAAATTTAGCTACATGCTCTGTGGTGCTCCATGATAATTACTTTCCTATTAAAATACTCAGTGAAACCTGCAATATCATTCCTCAGCTACACATAATGGACCAACTGTATTTTATTTGTTTTTTTTTAACTAAATATTCCATTTTCCAGGTAACATAGATATATTCTCTAGGGATTCACCGAATCTAGGATTCGGTTCGGGATTCGGCCGGGATTCGGCCTTTTTCAGCAAGATTCGGATTCGGATTCTGCCCAGTCGAACCGAATCCGAATCCTAATTTGCATATGCAAATTAGGGGCGGGGAGGGAAATTGCGTGACTTTTTGTCAGAAAACAAGGAAGTAAAAAATGTTCAGTTCGGTATTCGCCGAATCCAAAAAAGTGGATTTGGTGCATCCCTAATATTCTCTCTCTAGAACATAAAACTGAAAGTGGCAACCCATCTTTAGCATGCAACATTATACTGCCACCAAATTCAAGCCCCTCATCAATGTGGAAACAGTGTGATGGGTAATTGGTGTTAATGTAAACAGACATTTTTCATTTTACTGATGATAACGTATTGATATATTACATCAATTCTTGTCTCATTCCTTTCTCTTCCATCATGTCATTCAACTTCTCAATGTTCATTTCTTTACTCTTATTTATATTACTCGTGTTCTTCAAAACCTCATACCTTTTCACATTTCTCGTTTTTACAGTAACCTATCGACCATGCCTAATTTTTAAGTGTTCTTCTGGACTCCATGAAGGCCATTTCAACCTCTTGACCAAGCACAATACAATTAAGCAACAGTATTTAATGAAAAAATACTAAAAATAAGCAGATCCATTCTATTAGCGTGATGAGACCAACAGGGATAACACTTACATGCATATATACAGTATATCCTTAATCATACATTTAAAGGGCATTCCATATTTTGCATTCAGGACTCTATTTTACAGAGTAATATATAAGTATGGAATAGATATTAAAATGTGGAAAATGCGCACTAGCAACTTATTAACTGCACTTAGAACAGATGAAATGTTAGCCTAAATGTGGAAGAGCTCATTCATTATGCTATTTAAAGAAACACTGAGATAATGTTAATATAGTTTCCAGGCACACATACATTAAAATCTGAGAGATTTGTACATTTTAATTATTTATTGAAATGCTGAAAATTTCTAAACTCTTAGCTTCAATAAGATTAATAAAACTGTTAATTCTCAATTTAAGTACTCATTTTATTAATTTTGTTAGCATAGGGCTTGCCGAATTTCTCATAATTATGTTCAGCACATGGAACAATAGTCCCTTGATTCCTGACTTAATTATCATAAGCCAGTGGTGGCATTTGCAATTTAATATAAGATTTATTTCTCCCCTTAACATTTTTAAGGCTACTATATGACCTTCACATTCTTTGTAACTTAACATTAGAAGCCAAGGACCTAAATTCATCAACAGCAAGGTTTACCAAATTAACAAATGCATTAATTTAGCTGAGAATCTCTCTTAAGAGCTCTCAAAAACTCTGCATGGAAACTAATTTCAAATAGGGTAATTGATACTTTTTCTGTTGCATCTGATTTGTGCAGCATAAGCGGGTGGCAAACATGTCACATACCTACATTTAACACTTATAACAAAATAAGATGCTGTTCAACAGTTCTAAAAAAATTCTGAAGAATAATAAGAACAAATATAAGTGTGGCCCAAAGATTGGGAAGTTATTTCCTTGGGAATGCAAAATCAATCAAGTAGTCCATGTTAAAATCCACTGAAACCACAGGCCATCATTTTTTTTTTGGTATAATCAAAAATCACTACAATGGTGTTTATCACTGAAGTCATTGGTAGCTTCATGTTCTTTTATCTGCACTACTTTTTCCTGTAGCAATAGTGGTTGCAAAATGTATGCAAAATTGATGTTGCTGATTAATCAGTGATGGGTAAATTGCTGATCAATTTATATTTAACAATTTATTTTCTGTGATGCAATGACAAACAATTGTCTGCGCTGATAACCCTTTTAAAGGAAAACTATACCCCCCAAACAATGTAGGTCTCTATAAAAAGATATTGCATAAAACAGCTCATATGTAAAATCCTGCTTCATGTAAATAAACCATTTTCATAATAATATACTTTTCTAGTATTATGCGCCATTGGGTAATCATAAATAGAAAATTGCCACTTTAAAAAATAAGGGATCGTAGGATTCACTGTACTCACAACCACACCAACAAACCATACATGTTAGGTCACATGAGCCAATTAACAGACAGAGTTGTGTCTTATGCTTCCACACTTCTTCCTGTTACAGTTAGAGTTGAAGTATTTCTGGTCAGGTGATCTCTGAGGCAGCACAGAGACCATCACGAAATGGTGGCTCAAGGCAAGAGATGTAAAAGGGCAATATTTACTTAAATATATATTCCAGTTTGGTAAGATTCTTTAATATGCCACTTAATATGATATGAACTATCTGTTGTTTAAGTGTTCATTTTGGGGGTATAGTTTTCCTTTAACAAAATGTTGTTCAACTGCTTAAAGCATTCAAACACATTCCGATGGACTGACACAGGCATCAGCTTTAATAAATGTGTCAATTAGTTAAAAACATTCCTGAATTCTGAGTTCTGTTGTATGACTGTGAATAATTATGCTGCTAAATCTGATCCTTGCAGACCTTGGAAAATGACTATACAGTAAATACTTTGGGCCTGACTAAGAATTCTTCAACACAGTAAAGGGCAAAATTTTCAAAAATAGAGTTTGTGCTTTTTTTCATGGTTTGAGAAATAACACTTTGAAAAAATGTGAACGTAAATATACTTGAGAATATTATTCAGGACCTCAAATTATCTGTACTCATTAAAGAAAAAATTAGAAATTAGAAAAAAATTAGAAAAAAACTCGACAATTAAAAGCTCCAGAAAGTTCAATGTGAATAATCTTTTTACAACTTTATTTATTTTCTCAGATCATGAAAACATGTGAGATTCTTAGCCTCACTAAAATGAATGGAACAATGTGCTTCTCAGTGGCGTCCAACTTCTTTTTCAAGCAAAAAGTTGTGTTTAGTCGCTTTTTTTTGGCACTGGCATTTTTTTTTCAACCTTAAAAATCTGTAAATAGGCCCCTATGTGTCACTGTATGCTTGAAAATTTTTGCAAAAAATAGCAGTACTATAAAATTGTATAAGGAAAACAGAGTCAAAAGTAATTGTTGTTTATGTCTTCTTTAATTTTCCATTCATTCATTTTGCTTGAAGGAAACTGTCTAGGTGTCTAGGTGTAACTGCTTGCTTTTTTTTTATAAACATTCTCTCAAAAAGGTGCACACTTTAGACTTAAAACATGACTTGAAAAAAACGGAATATTTTCTTTCATTTCTGCATTTATAAATGTTTTTCCCAGTTTCTTCGTAAAATCAGGTTTGGTTGCAGATGAATATTTTGTGGTGTAACCGGTATTCAGCCCAATTCTAAAATTGGGAATTTGGTACATTACAAATTTGTATATTATGTATCATTTTGGGTGCATCTCACCCATGTGTAAGTATATTTCAAAATGGCTGCACAGGGTATTTATTTTTGAATCAAATAAATACGTTTATTAAACCAAGTTTTGCTGTGTTTGGTAGTAAAAACTCAATCACAACTTTTTTTCTCCTATTCGTTCTTTTTCAAAAGATAATCATAAAAAAAAGAAAACCAATCTGAGCTAAAAAAAAACCAAATATTCATGATCACGTTTTTCATGTCTGAAAAGTTAGTAAGTTAATCAGTGTAGTAGTGCCCACTGCAACTGTAATGTACCTGTTACCTGTTTCAAGATTTTGATGCTCCATGCACATAACTTCAATTATGTAGCATTTTCATATTTTGAAAGTTGAAAGTTTCATATTTTGAAAGTTAATCTGTATGTAGATTCTCCACTCCCCAGAACAGTACTTTTTCCATTTCACAGTATTTGTGTGACCGGGTTCTATAACCTCAGTATATTAAGGTTTTGTTTATTAATGCAAAGCTAGGGGGATGCATCTTTCCTGGAAGGCCTGCAGTCTCCTACATGTGGATGTAATTCTATTGATCCAAGACAAATTACGTTTGCAGATCCAATATTCATGAAAACTGAGTTTTTCATTAAAAAGGGTCAATACAGACTTCATATGTATGCAAAAACAAACAGGCAAGGCACAAGTCTGATTAAGATGTTGCACATTCTAAGCATTTTGAAGAGACTCTTCTATTGATTGACTGCTTGCGTCAGATCGGATTTTTTCACCTTTATAGAGGTGTATTGATATTTTTTCCATTTGAATTTCACAAACACAAAAAACTGCTATAGTACTAAACAACTACTTTTAACCTACAATTTTCTTGTACATACTGTATGAGAGAATAGAACTGTGCTGCCCATGGAACAAAGCATCCAGTAGACATAACAAACTGCCCTCTGCTTGAGATGCCAGAAAATGGAGGCACATTTCATTCAACACAAATATGCAGGAATGAATATTCTGATTTCATAATATACAAACTGCATACTTTAGGGTGAAGAATGCACATGGAGCTACTAATAGGGTGCAACGCAAATTTGGTTCAAAACATTTACTTATAAGAACTTATAAGAGTATGCCAGGAATATTAAATATTTTCTTTCAACTGGAATCATTCAAAGTGTAGCCCAATAGACTGCTTTGCTGTTGCATTAAATTGTGACTCCTATTATATTGAATTTATGGTATTTTTTGAAGATGTATACTGCAAGTAGAATGAGTTTTTAGGGCTTTCATTTGAATGCATTGTGCTGCACTAAGTACTAAGGACGAAAATGATGTGCAGACTGAAGGTACTGTAAATAGTCCAATTCGCATTATACAAAGGATTAAGCAAATCCAGGTCAATATCCAGGCAGGGGCAGGTAGAGATCAGCATAGTCAGGAGTCAAAGCAGGAAGGTCAGGAACCAGAAATTAACCAAACAGAAATAGCACACCCAGCACACCAATTATCAGATATAACAACCTATAGTCAGACATTGAACCCGGGTCTTTTACGTCTTTTTATTTTGATTTTGGCTGCCATGCTGCCTTTGAAGGTTGCAAATATATACAGTAGGTTGGTTGGGATTTCTTTAATTTTTGATTTTATTATTACTGCTGGTAATTCAATTACACCTAAAGCTAGTGCACACATTGCTTTATTTCCCAGGAAAATATTCCCCTTTAAGCTTGTAGCTTCCACTCTGTATTTTATAAAAAGCTGAGTTCATGATCTGTTTACCAAGATGCAATCAATAGCAATGCCAAGCATCGTCATGCTTTTTTTACATGATGATGATAATCTAGACAGAACAACAATGCGAGCTGGATGCAAAGCCATGAAATCACATGGTTACAGGTGATGTTACTACTTTTTGAATGGAGCATATAGCATACTTGCCACTAGAGTTATTTTTTTAAGAAAACACTGGAGTTATCTTCATTCCAGTTGGAATAGTTGGCATGTTTGGTGATGTCTGAGTTCCCAGGGCATTTTGGGTAGGGTCTCTCTCAAAATGTAAGGTTTTCATTGTTGCAAAGCTCATGCATGCGGAAGAACGAACAAACTCTTTCTCTATAGTGTCCACGATCTTAGTGCTTTTTCACAAGCACAGCTCTTAAAAATGCAAACTTCAGTGCGTTTTCCAACTAATGCAATTGCAGAATTCGAATATATCACTTAAACTAGCTGATTTTCCACCAAAATATCTGCTTGTTACTATGTATGTTATGCTGACTCTTAGTATTACTTTTCAGAGTCAATGTCTTCCTTCTTCTTTTCTTCCTGGAAAAGATCTGCCTCACTCTCATACCTTCAGAGAGGTCATAAGGTTAGACGTATTGACCAGGCTGTGGCTGATAGCTGTCTCACTGTAGTACAAGCAGCAGTCATGTCATTGGTTGTCCTAGATTTAAAGTCAAGGGGTTATCCATTTAGGGAAAATCCCTTCTGATCCAACAAGGTTACGAGCAAAATGCAATGTGTTATAAACAGTTATAACATCCACTTCTCTCACCTGAGATCTATCAAGTCACAATGGTTACTGCAAGAGAAATTAAATTAGTAGTATGTATATGCAGCATACAGCATATCATAGAAGATAATGTACTCATGATTTGGTGCATTTCTTTTAGCAAATGTTGAATATCAGTGAGACAAGGCACATTATACCACATGCGTTAAGTTGGCCTTTGATCATAAGAATCTCCTTTTCATACGATTTTCGGGGTGTGGAGTGTCCTGACATTTTTCGTGCCATGCCGGTCGTTCATACAATCGGACAGGTAAGAAAATTTCTGTCGGCTATCAATAATATCTCTGCATGTATTGCTGATCTGACAAAATCAGTGGGAGACTGTCACAAGCTTTTGTCGGACATAACTTTCGAAAGGTTGCTGTAGGGGCAGAACATCGTCTGATCTGTTCTTTTACTACATTATTTGAATTGAATGTATAGTGGCAAATCGGGAGATGGCAAGAACGTTCGTTAGTCCGATATGAAGGTAAATCTGCATGTCTATGGCCAGCTTTAGGAGTGGATTCAGTGAGATAAGTTATTTTCACCTGGAATTTTCATTACTTTCTCCTTGATTTTATCTGACTACTAAGAATTACTTTATGCTTGAGGGACAGTTATTTACAGACAACTGGTACCTTCATGGGAACCAATGATGTTCCCAGCTATGCCAGTCTTTTAATGTTTGAATATGAAAACAGATAGATGAACAGGAATGACATTTAGTTCCATCAGCAGTACATAGAGGATCTGTTCTTGATTTGTCTTAGTGGTATAACATGCTTAATGACAAAGGGCAATTCCTTTCCCCATTTACATACAGGCAAGAGACTACATCCACAATTGTGTCAAGTTCACTAACTCATTTGTCATTTATTAAATTATATGTCCCTGAGAGCTACACAGCATTGGCAAGACAATGAATTTATTTAGAGACAGGAGGGACACCATAGAAGGTCAGTCTGGGAGGGTTTTGGTAAACAAAAATTTGACGGACCCATTGGCAGACTTTTTTTTGCAATATTGGCCACTCTGATATCTGTGATTATTGATCACTGCCCATCTCTATTGAGGGGAGGACACAGAGCAAAAATCCTGTTACAAAAGGAAAGTAGATGGATTTTAAGGCTAGTGGTGGACATGTAGTGCAGATAAACTCCATTGTGACGGTCTGGGTGCAGATATACAAAGAAGATTTTAGAGCCAAAATGCATACTTGAGTATCTCTGCACCTGCCCCTGGGCCAACACAATGACTCTGGGTGCACATCAAAAAGATTTTAGGAGTGTAGGAGCGAATTCTCATCTGTGTTTTTCCTCAGGGCGAGAATCCACTATGTGGCACTAGCCTTGGGCTGAACACATCAGTCCCAAGAGGGCTCAATGAGATAAATAGCCTTCGATGTTTCTGATGACATGTAGCGGATTATTTATAAGGAAAACAGTTATGTATTTGTACATTGCTACTTTTTGTTTAGTATCAATATGCAATCTGTTATAATTGTTACATTATCTCTTATAATGTCCTAAATATATTGATAATTGGTTTAGTGGAGAAGACCTCTTGTACTTGTCTATATGTATTTTATGGTCACAGCCTCATTGCACCCCGCCTAATGGTTTTAAAAATGAGTGATGAGCACAACTTTCCCTTGTCTATTATACATTATCTCTCACAGCCAAACCAGATTATGTTTCTATGTCTAGTTCTAGCAGAATTGTTAAACTTTTATTTTCTCTATCTTGTCTTATTTTTATATATTTATTCTTTTCCTCCTCTTTGCTCATATATTTTACTGCAACCCATATATTAGGATCTAGATGAGGTTAGGCTTTGACTGGCACCTGCACACAAACACCTCTTTTGATTTGGTATCCTATGACATATGCTTTAATATTAATTATTATATCTTATGTGTCTTGCTTTAGCTCCCTAATAACTGGGTATGGCTTTATAATATAATGTATGCTGAACCTGACTTGTCAATGCCATTGGATACATGTGCCTGAGTTTAAAATTTGTCAGTGCCTTTGGATTCTTAGGGGCCTATTTTTAATGCTGTGTAAATGGAATCTCGTCAAAAAAACTGTGTAAAAATCTGTGCAAATTTTTTTATCACGGTTTGTATGCAGTATGCAATGTGACAAAACTACTGTATTACAGTATAGCTATTTCTTCTCTTAGTTTATTTCATTTTTTGAGGGTCACAAAGCCCACATTGAGAACATCACTTTGAAGGTTTTCGATGCCAATTGGTCTACACTGGGACATATGTTTCAGTGTTTGGTTTGGAGGTTGTATGTCTTGATAAAGGTCCTCTAGTGGGACCGAAGCTTCGACTTATACCGTACTTAAATAATTTTGCTATAATCAATTATTCAATAAGTGTGTCAGTCCATTATTGATATACTGTATATAGATATACACACACACATAAAGTAATTGTATTCTAAAACATTTGCCTACTGTATACATATGGTATTTTTGCTATCATTATATGGTATGCTTGAATTTTTGTAAAACCTCCCAGTCTGCATTAAGAAAAAAAGGTGAAGCGATAAGAAGTGTTAAAAAATAATTAGTATAAATGTTTTATAATGTAAGCTTATCGCTCCCCCTGTTTTCAGCTTTAAATACCACACATGGACGCACCATAAAATATAATTGGCTTGGTTTATGTAGAAGTAAATGTGGTTAACTAGAGACATGAGACATAGCGCAGACATGATTCATGGTGCTTGAGATAAGCTTACCAGAAACTGCAGTTATTTTCCATCATTCCTGTAAACTGTTGCAGACAAAAAGCTGGGAACTGCCTGAAGCGTATTTCATGCATTAAGAAGATGTAACTGATGCATGGAAAATCATTAATAACTGATTGAACTTTACAATGGATTCTCATCTTGTTTTATTTCATTCCTAGAAAATATCTTGAACGTCTCTTGTTACAGTATTTATCCATTAGTGTATATTATGTTCTGTTGCACACTTACATCTATGTATCTCAGGTAGCTGAAACCAAACACAATCGACAGGAAATATTTTCAAATTATAGTCTCCCTGACAATTATTTCTGTAATGACATAACAGGATTTAAGAGACAGAAATCACAAAGCCCTTTAACAAAGGAATCATTAATCTTGAGATGGGTGATTAGGTTAGCTGGCTCACTTGTGCTGCCAAGGCCAGAAACATTGTTTGGAATCCTCTTTCCAGAACTTCCATTCCGATATGACAGGAGTAACATGCTCAATTACACTGCAGGTTTTGCATGATACCATGATGCCAGAGCACTAAGGGGTGTAAAAAAGTGTCCTTATATAAAAAGCCCTTGTGCAGTAGTGAATGCTACAATCTGCAAAATTCAGCAGCCCTCTTCACAGAACCCCCATTAAGACCTGCTTTTTTGCCTCTCCCTACTTTGCGTGTCTGAATGATATGCAAGTTAGAAAACGGGTTAGGGGCAGAGGAAAGGGAGGGGAAGGCTAGCTCCTTCCAACTCCCTTCACTCACCAATACATTGCTGACAAACACAGTCACTATTGTATTCAAGGGGATAGATGTAGGTATATACTCTCCAAAAAGGGAGCATGGGGGCCTGCAGTTCAGACCTGAAGGCAGTGTGCAAAATGCAAAAAATGGAGGCCAATTGCAGTCTTTAACAATCTTTGTACATTTCTGTAAATGATCCTTAGTATTTCTCCTAGATTATTATTGGGTCTAAAAAATACAAACTTTTGAAGTTTTAAGGCAAAAAAGTAATGCCTTAAGGGGCCTATTTATCATACTTTGTAAAACAATGTCACAAAAACTGTGTAAAAATCTGTGTATTATTATTATCAATATTTTTAGAGCACCAACATATTGGTGACATTATCAAGGTATGTGTTTTACTTTATGCTGCCCAAATGCCAGATTTGTTGCCGATGTTTTAAACCATTTCAGTCTCCGCATTATCCAAAAAAGTCCATGGCAATAATTCAAGGAGCCAATGTTCTGGCAGCAAAATAGTGGGAAAAAACCCCAGAGAAAAACACCATGGGGGAAGATTCACTAAATGGTGAATTGTCGCCATCGACTGCTTCGCCATACCTTTCACAACCTTTCACAACAAGATGCACTACGAACATGCCGATTCACTAAAATGAAAAGTTTCGCTCCGGCCGTCAAGTGATGGCTACTTTTCATAGCGTTATTTCGGTTGTGCGAGCATTTCATGGTGAAGATGCACTAGCGTTCATTTGTGCATAGTGAAAATTCCCTAGTGATCTTGCGCTTAGGTCAATTTGCATACATCGGGTAATTTGTATGGAGGTCTTTATTATAAATGTTGGTGCAAATGCTTGAAGTTATCACTTTTGCAAATACATGTCCAGGGAACCTTAATAAAGACAAGAGAGTTAATCTAATGCCCTACACATGAGCCCACTGTGAAATGAATATTCCATATGTTATGAAGTGTCTGGAGATTACCATTTACCCAAAAAAAGTTTAAACCTCAGCCTTAAAGTCAACCAAAAAAAAAAGTTTAAGTCAGGACTTTTGCAGGCAATTCCACTTCAAAAAGTAAAAGTTACCAGCGTTTTTGGAACTTTAATGCATTTTCAGCTCACAGGATATGATGTAAGGGACAGAAGATTGAGGAAGATCTAGCTTCTTTTTAGCACTTCACTTGGCCTGAGGTGGCGAAGTCACTTTAGTGAATTTGCGGAGTAACGATCATTCACCATAGGGAAAAGTCGCCTGACAATAGAGTGTGAATAAACGCTAGCGATGATCCCATTCGCCAGCAAATTGGCATCTTCACCTGTTATTGAATTGACCATGTCCCTGCGGGTGGCAACGCTGGCGAAAAGTCACTAGTGTTAGCCACTTCGCCCTTTAATTAATCTGCCCCCATGGATGAACTTCTCTATAGCATTTAGAAACAGCTGCATCTTTTTGCACTGGATTTTTACACAGAGGTACATGATTGTTGAAAATCAATAAACAACTTGATAAATATGCAGGTTTTTACACAGTGATGCCTGGTGATATCAGATGTATATTGCCACTTTTTTTTTTTTTTACACATCATGAGAAACAGGCTGCTAAGTGTCCAATATCAATTAGCAACTATATAATAATTACATCTGGAATGGTTGCTATGGTACATTTAGCGGTACGTGGCCACATCCCATATGCTGCTGCACGCCACTTCTAGAACATAGCTGCATGTTTAGGTAATTCACCTCCGTGGAAGCCAATTGGTTTTTGTTCCCTTGCACACACGTAACTTGCATTGCATATCATTTGTGAGTGAACAATATGGTGAAAGATGCAACAGCAGCAGTTTAAAAAACTATTGTTTTTTTTTAGTAATTGTTTGGCAAAAATACAAAGAGGTTTGTAAGAGCAATACAAGCCTAATCACAATGAAGTATAATGGAAGTGCTAATGATCTAATAACGAAATAGCTAGAAACATACACAGAAAGAACTGATCAATTAACATTCCCAGGCCCTGTATTTTACTAGTAAATATATTTTTTAAAACCAATATTTATGTCAAATGTTTATGACTTTAAAATTGCCATACCACATCAAGGTCGTCATTTTTTTAACAGGCTGGGAATTCCCTAGTTACATTAGCTTGGCAATAAAGTAGGATTGAGTTGGTCTCACCAATGATCCTCTACCACTGTATTTTTTTTTTTGGCTCCCCAAAGCCAACATCTATACTCACATTTTGATAATTCTGCCCCTTTAAGTGTGGTTTAATTAACAAGAAGCAGTGATGGCAACTGTTGCAACATCCATTTTCACTAGACGACAGCAATCCTCCCCAACTGTCTGCAAGCAGGTAAGCTGCCAATTTTAAACCTACCAGAAGGGGGCCCTCTGTACCTCATTTTTAAAAAGCTAAACTATTTTTTGCATGGGAGGTTTCCAACTTTTCTTACTTGCAAGCTCCAAATCATGTATATATTAATTTGATGAATGCATATATTATAATAGGTTATTTATGAAAAAAGAACACAAAGACTATGTAGAATAATACAGACGTTTCTCCCACGTTCAGGTAACATCTGTGTATTAAAAAATGCCTGCCTGGGAAGATAAAGATGAAATCTTTCCAAAAAGCACTGAACAAAATCTGAAATTATGCTAAGGAAAGAAAATAAGAATGTGGTTTTCTTCAAGGAAACAATGACTCAAAGAGTATTTCCTTTGCCAGGCCACAGACATGCTCTTCATTCCCATAGACTTATCTGGAAAATGTTTTCTGCTGCTAAATCATAGCAAGCATAAAAACAGTTATCATCATGTTGTTATGTTTATGGGCGAATTCTTAATATGTTATAGAGTTTCTGGTAAAATGTTGCTGTAACGATGATTTGCAGTAGAGGGGTAGAGCAATCACACATATATATATAGACAAATACAAGAGTCCTCTGCACTCAACCCATTATCAATATATATATAGGGGCATTTTTATCAAGAGTCGGATTTCGAATTGAAAAAACGTTGTAATTTGAATTCAAAAAGACCAACCGAAATTGAGTCCAGGTTTTTTTTTGGCTGCATAGGTCCATTTTTGATCGAGTAGGTCCGTATTCGGCCCAATTCGAATCATACGAATCGAAGCAATAGCTCATTCGATCAAATTCGATTCAAAGTTTTGCCCAAAAAAAACTTAGATTTTTCAAAGTCCACCAATTGACTCCAAATAGGTCATAGGAGTCAATTGGTGGACTTTGTCCCTCATAGGCTAAAACAGCAACTCGGCAGGTTTTAGATGTCTTAAAGAGACAGTACATGATAAATTTCAATATTCAATTTTTTTAATTTTTTTCAAATCGAATTTGGACTATTCCCTAGTCGAAGTACACAAAAAATAGCTCTAAATTCGATTTTTTTTTTCATTCGAAAATTCACCTCGACCTTTAATATATCTGCCCCATAGTGTCTGTATAATATATATATATTCATCATGATATCTACTCAAGGCATTCATACTAACAATATATGGCAGCTCTTACTGCCTGACTGCAAACACTGCAGGGATACTCCTAATACTGACTATTGTTGCCACAATCAGCGAAACACCTTTGTCAGACGCAGGTAGAAGCCCAGTCACTTTCTGTGCACGTGGCAGGATTTTCTGGTGAGCATTAGCAGTACATCACAAGCACTGACATGCCAGCTCACAAGCAAATGCACTCCATTGCCCTAAAATGTTACGTTATCAAAGACTAAATGGTTTATTTAATTACTGCACTGCAATTATGGGTCTTGCAGTCAGTTGCCATTCATTAAAGGTAACAACATGCACTCCTTGCACTATGACACCATTCCCTCCTTATGTCTCCTGTTCCAAATCAAGTGCTGTTGTGTCTATTGATGTAGAGCAATGCTGTCCAAGTTCTGTGGTACCGAGGGCCAACATTTTACTGGCCTATGTGGTGGAGGGCCGATAATGGAAGTCAGTGTTGGCCACTCCCCTTTTAAACCACACCCACTGTAAACCACATATTATCACAAGAACTTTTAAGATCATATCCACATTAACGGTGGTAGAAAACCAAAAAACCAAATGGTTGGTGCTCACTGCAGGGAAATCACTCATATGTGAAAATTGAAGTCATGTTAAAAACACACCCTTAAATCCATATGCCTCATCCTCCCCTGTGGATAAAACAACAACCCCCCAACACATGATTAAACACCTTAGGGGCCCTTAACAACAATTTCCAAATGCTACCAAACCCCTAACAGGCTTACATCCCACAGGTAGGGTAGGGCAAGCAGCACTGGGCAAGCAGAGAATGGCACACACAGGGAGGCAAGGCCAGGCCAAGGTATATTTACACCCTAGGCAAAGGCTTCAATCAGTGCCCCCCACCCGGTCCTGCATTACCATTTCCCACCTTACCAGTTATATAGCCCCCTGTACCTGTGCCAGCACCTATTATATTGCCTCCATTTGTACCTATACCAATGGCAGTCAATCCCTCAGATTGCCCCCAGGCCCTAATCTGTACCTGTGCCACCATAAGACAAAACATCCATCATATTTTTACCCCCAATCTGTACCTATGCCAGCGGCAACCAAAAGAATCCATCATATTGCCCAAATTTGCATCTGTTCCAGCAGTAGCCAAAAATCCATCATATTGCCCTCAACATCTGTGTACCTGTGCCAGCAGCCACCATATTGCCCCATGTACCTGAGCCAGCAGCAGCCAATCCCTTATATTGCCCCCAATCTGTACCTGTGCCAGCATCAGCCAAAAAATACACACTATTGCCTCCATATATGTACTTGTGCCAGCAGCAGCCAATCCCTTATATTGCTCCCAATCTGTACCTGTGCCAGCAGCAGCCAAAAAATCCACACTATTGCCTCCATATATGTACTTGTGCCAGCAACAGCCAAATATCCATCATATCATCTGTTTACCTGTGCAAGTAGCAGCCAAGATATTGCCCACAAATATGTAACTGTGCCAGCAGCTGCCAAAAGGGAGCTGGAGAGCGATTCTGTCTGGAACAGGGGGTTTATAAAGTTGAAAAACTATTAAAGGCCAAGCAAATCAGGGTTTAAAAAAGAAAGAAATGAAATTCCCCTTAAAAGTGTGCGCCTACTCTGCCTGCCCCTAGTTCCAGCCCTGCAGGGAGGGAAGGCAGAACAGAGCAGGAGAAGCGGGCCGCCATTTGGACAGCCCTGATGTAGAGGAAACCTGGAGCTACCACCTCCTCTGAACCAGACGATAGCTCCAATGTCTCCACAGCGGCCTGCATAAATATCCACAGCACATATGTGGCAAAAGTATTGTGCACTCGTCACTCTTGTGCCAATTCGAAGAATTGACATCAAAATCCACGTTGAAGTGCAAGCACAACTGCATCGATTTTGACATATTGGATTCCATCAAGTGCAACGCTGGAATTTGGGGAAAATTTAATTCCCATTCCATTGTGGGTAAAAAGTATTAATTGTGTTCAAAAGTGCAACTTCATGCTTTCTCTATGGTAATTAATAGACTCCTAAATGATTTTATGATGTAAGAAAATCATAGTAAACACTGCTATTCAGCATATAATGTTTTTTATGTCCATGGTCTAACAGTGATTAAGAGTTAGGGCAGGGATCAGTGAATTGCGAGCAACATGTTGTTCTCCATTCCATTGATATTGTTCCCAGTGCCCATTTTGACATTCCTATTTGTAATAAATAAGAGTACATGTTATTATGAAATCACTTTTATGAGTTGCTTTTTTTCTGAGAGAACAGCTTGCATACCCATTACATTTATGTTTATAAAATAATCTTAAACAATATTTAATTAATCAATTTGTTATACATGTCATTTATCTTATGCAAAGCGCCCTTGAACAAGCTCCTCTAATATGCAAGAATATTGACATATTAGATAAAATATAATAAAATCACCAGCTAAGACGTATAATTTGGATCATGCTCAAAACAACTGTACTACTTACTGTAAGAAAGATTTAATGCACTCGGTTTTGCCTCTAATATTAGAAAACAAGATAATGTTTATCAGTGCATGATGTGCTAGAAACAGAACTTGGGCTGCACCAAGGAAATGTCAGCAACACCCACTTACTTAAAATTGTTTGACCAAGAAATTCTCTTACTATGATTTCAGCATTTGTGCCAATCTCAATTGTCTTTCATCTTCAAGTCAAAATAGAGGAAATCCCTTTCACCAACGCCTTTTCCTTAAGAGGCTGTAAATGATAATGCACTGATATCTCTATTTGCAATCTGTGTTATTCATGGACTTAAAATTGTTTAAAAATAAATCCAGAGTCAGTGACATGCTAGCATGGACTTGTTATTGTGTGTATGACAGACTGATGTAGAGTATTTTGTCTTGGGCAACTTAATTAGGGGCACTTTTAAAAAAATGAAATATGAAAAAGAAAATTCAATCTGAAATTTGCTTTAAATCAAGTTTTCTATGATTGAGTTTTTGAGATTAATCTCAAAACACTGTTTTAAAATGAGTTTTTAAACTATTTCATTCTTCTGTGTTTTTTTTTAATTTGTAAGAATTAGCTATGGGCGAATAAATGTGCCAGGCGCAAATTCGAATTCCGGCATCAAAAAATGTTGGACGCGTATCGGAAGTCGCTCGCGTCGAAACCGTTGCCCGTCAACATTATTTGAGCACCCATTGACTTTAACGGCAGCGCCATTTCACGAATTTTCCATATTTCGAGTTTCGTGAATTGTTCGCCATTACGCAAATTTCGCTAGGAATTTGCAGATTTTTCAGCAAAACGGGACAAATTCACCCATCACTAGTAAGAATGAATGGAACAGTGCAATTGTCACTGCAAGCAAATTTTCTTTTAAAAAAAAAAACTATTTAAAAAGACTATTTAAAAGTTACATTTGACAAGGTTATGCACTTAATATATAACAAAAAAAAATATTTTCCCCTTTGTTGCAGTTGCTAAAAATTCTGCAAGATTGTCTTTAGCTAAACGTTTGGTTTTAAATAAAAAACAGAAACACCATTGTTTCAGCAGAATGCATCAACCTTACACGAGGAAACATACAATATGCCTAATTGCTCTTTTCGAGAGCTGCAAACATTGCCACCTGGTGGCTTCCTGAAACACTGCAGAGGCAAATAAAGATAACATTCATAGAATCACATGCCTTTACTTGGTGGCTATACAATGTAAGTTCTGCTGTTCAGAATGTGATCGATTGCAGTGACCCAATATCTTGGTCTAAACTTTTTCTTAGAAACAAAATCTATTTTTATAGATTTCCAATCTATAGTTTACTGAGGTGCATTGACTATTTAGCTAGATATAAGCAGCAGTAAACTTTATAAAGATGAAATGCAACTAGGAACACAGAGCACTGCTAATCTAACAGTAATCAGTTGCACTCATAGATCTGTGATCCATTGTTGCAAGAACTGTTCTGTTGAGGTTCTGTTGCCTTTTACAACTACATCCTTTATCAGGAATGGACTGCTTAGGCAGACATCTCACTAATAAAATTGCAGCATATGGATATTTCTGCCATCCATAAAAAGAGCAGTTAATGTAACAGATAGGCAAATGTTGGAGCCAGATCGCTAGAATAAAGTGTTTCTTTTTGCCCAAGAATTATGCATTGTATTTAACGAGAATACCATTAAACAATGAATAAAACTACATTGAGATGAAAAATATTTACTTTAATTTTGAAATAGGGGTAGCCTCTTGTCTGTCTGCAGCTTTCCATAGTAAATAGGGACCCGCCTCAGTCAGAAGTATGAATTTCCTTGATTACCTTCTCTAATATAACAACACATAATCATATTAATCATATTTAACAGAAAACAGAGGCATATGATTTGTTATTTGATTAGTGATTAAGATAAAGAGGCACGAATCATACCTGTATGGACTTCCAGGATCCTATTGATCTATCTATCTATCTATCTATCTATCTATCTATCTATCTATCTATCTATCTATCTATCTATCTATCTATCTATCATCCATCTATTATCTATCTATCTATCTATCATCTATCTATCTATCTATCTATCTATCTATCTATCTATCTATCTATCTATCTGTCTGTCTGTCTGTCTGTCTGTCTGTCTGTCTGTCTGTCTATCTATCTATCTATCTATCTATCTATCTATCTATCTATCTATCTATCTATCTATCTAGCTATCTAGCTATCTAGCTATCTAGCTATCTAGCTATCTATCATCATCTATGTCTATCTATCTAGTATCTAGTACTCAGGACTAACATCCCTATGAATTACTGGTGCTAGTGAGCAAGCTACTGTTCCATAGGAGCCAAGAGCAGTCACAGACAATTTAGCAAGCCAATGTACCATTCACATATGTGTGCTGAGCAAACAAGCCTGTCTGATTTACTTCAGATTGTCTCATTTTCTGGGGTTCTAAGTAAATCTTTTATATAGAGCAGTATTTACTTAAGGACCTACTGATCCACAATGTATTGTAGCATATCTACTGTTGTTGTTCTGTTAGAGATTTTTCCCAGTTACACAATGATTGTTGTATTGTATTATAAGTACAATATATTTGATAATGTCTTTACCATTGGGTAACCTTTCAAATGTTTCAGTATAATCACATAATGTACAGGTATATGTTTATTTACAGCAAATAGAAATTATATTTCTTGACATATCAAC
This sequence comes from Xenopus petersii, assembly GCA_038501925.1. Taxonomy (NCBI): domain Eukaryota; kingdom Metazoa; phylum Chordata; class Amphibia; order Anura; family Pipidae; genus Xenopus; species Xenopus petersii. The sequence continues at coordinate 84,291,821 of CM076680.1, forward strand.
GATTTTACATACTGTTCATTGGTCTGTAGCAAATAAAGTGTTTGCCTTTGCTACTTCTAGATATACTTGTAGAGTTACTTGTATTCCTTTTCCTTAGCACTGGACTAGATACTGTTAATCCTCTACACAGCAACAGTAGTGTAGTGCTCAGTGTTTAATGATTGATTGACAAATCAGGACTATTCAGCTCTATATATGTCACCAACACACTTTACAAGAATACTTTGTGTCTGGCTTTGATTTGTCACTCAAGCTATGAAAGTCGTCCACAATCTCTGCCATGCAAAAGATAAATGGAATGCTCAACTGTTTTAATGCAGTCTCAGGAACCCGGGAAGAGATGTGAACCTTGTAAGTTATCTGGAGCAGTGGCAGATATGCAAAGACAGGAGGGAATTAGTGTAGTGATTATAAGACTAACCGAAGAGAGATAGAAAGATGTATGAGAGGTATTGGAATAAGAGAAACCTAAAATGTTAATGTTTTGCATACAATAGACTTAGAATGCATCCTAAACTTCCAGAGGCAAGAGGATTTTTCAATACAACATCATTGCAATTAGTCCTCCATCTTCTTGTTGAGATTTCTATTTTCTTTCAAATAACTAATTTTAAAGTAACTAACATACCCTCTAGGTCTAGGCTTTAGAGTCTACAGATCTCCTTTCAATTAAAAAGTGAAGGACCAAACACAAGGAAATACTAAATATGGCAGATCTTGAAGGTCAGAGAAATCCATTTGAAAGCTACAAAACCGCTGGCTTTCACAAAGAAATATGCCAGGGGATAAAGGGGAACAGCTTAAAGGGCTTATTCACCTTTAAATTAACTTTTAGTATGATGTAAAGAGTGATATTCTAAAACAATTTGCAATCTGGTTGCTAGGGTCTGAATTACCTTAGACACATTGCATTAATATAAATAAGAGACTGAAATATGAAAAGGAGTGGTCCTGAATAGAGAGATGAGTAATAAAGTACCAATAAAAATAAATGTGTAGCCTTGCAGAGCATTTGTTTTAGATGGGGTCAGTGACCCCCATCTGAAAGCTGGAAAGAGTCAGAAGAAAAAAGGCACATAATTCTGTAAAAAGGCACATAATTCTGTAAAAAGAAAAAATGAAGGCCAATGGAAAAAACATACGAAAAGTTAACTTAAAGGTTAAAGAACAACCCCTTAAGCAGGAACAGGATATCAGAACCAACCAGGACACCTTCCAACTAACATTGTACCTGAACTGGTCACATGTGAATTAGACTAGAGGAAGAAGTAATGCAATTTGAAAAAAAAAGAAATGAAACAAAGTTTTTATTGCAAAAAGGCAATTGCATAATTAATTGAAGATTTTGATTATCATAGAACAGAACTATGGGGAGTAGAAGTCTTGTCTACAAAAAAATTGTATAACTCCCACCCAGTTGGCTTTTAATCATAATGTATTTTTCAGAAAACAAATTGAATAAATAGAGATATTTACTTTTTATATCAAGCTCAATTTATTAATCAGTAATTAACTGAACATATAAAAATGTGACATCTGAATATCCTGCTCATGAATTTTATTCTAAAAGTATAATTGTAAAGGACAACTACCATGCTGAATTATAGGAGTAGTCTCTCATTGGGCTGAAGATGCCATGAGAGGAATGTCAGATTTAGGATTCTAAATAAGTTGTCCCTGTACCTTTTTCCCTAATGTCCGCTTCACTTGTTTGTCTGGCTCCGTTCAGACAATGTGTGTATCTGCATACATGAGTACTAGTGCAAACAGAAGGAAATTATAACTATAACGATGGTGCAGTGCCGTGGGGCAGATCTACTGTATATTCATATATCTTAGTTTATAATCATGTTTATTAAATGAGCCCTCATTGCTTTTTCTGTGTCATTTCAAATATCCAAAATATAGTTTGCATTTGTTTATTCATACCATTTTATGAGCATTTCTTTTGGCAAGATCTTGAAAAGAAAGTACCGGCTTCATATTGAGAGCAGTATATCTGAATAATAGTATGTTAAAAAGAAAGCTAATTTAATAGAGAAATAGAAGTATTTTCTGGTTACTGAAATATAAGGGATCCTCACAAGCAAGTTTAGCAGCACCGCATTAAATTAGAAAAGAAAAAAAAATCTGTAGCCTCGGGCAAGTCTTATTGGAATTTTTTGATCCATTGCAGCTATTGAATTCTAATAGAGACTGTAAAAAAATCCGCTGCAATAATTTAATGATGCATCTACAGGGTACAAGATGCACCTACATGAACCGTAATTAGGAACAACATTATTGCATCATTTTAATTCTTGACATCTGCTATAATATGGATTTTTATGGCACTCTATTATGTCAAAAACACAATCAGCTCTGCATTCAAACGCCAAACTCAATGTAATATTTACAGCAATAGAATCTACATTTTGGGGAATTACTCCATGGAGGCCCGGGCCAATTACAAAAGCATAACAACCTTTGGTCATTGCCTTCAGCATTTGCAATAGAGAGAGAGCCTGTGGTGACAATTGCTTTTTAGAATTGTTTTTGTTTTATTAGACCAATATAGAATTGACTTAATGTACACTGTAGGCCATCCATCTCTACCATCCGGTGTTTGTTGGTACAAATTTTCTGCACAATGTTGTCAGCAGTCTTTGGAAAAGTCATTCCTCTGTATTAGATCTTTTAGCTGACCCCTCTGTACATGCTGCAAAAATTATAATAATAGCTGTGTAAGATATAACATAGTGTGCGAATTAAACATTATACTGAGACACGTACTGTATATTACTTTGGTAAGAGTTAGCAAAATGACAGCCAAATATTACATTACTATAATTACAATTATACGTGTACATAATATATACTGACTGATATAGATCTGCATTTTACTGCAAGCTTTAGAGCCACACTAATTGTACATATTCATTTTTAAAACTCTATTGCTGTCGTTATCCCTTTTATAGGGAACACGTTAGAATTGTTCCCTGTAGGTCAGGAATGTTTTGACTATATCACTGCAACACTTTTTTTTTAGCAGTTTACCCAGTTTAAATAAATGATATGCTCATCTTATTAAAAATTTTTTTTTTTTTTTTTTTTTAACTTAGAGTATACAGATTATCCCCTGGGCACCTATTTAAAAAGCAGACAAAATCATGTTAGAAAGAAAATAAAAATATTGGTGCTGCAGTTGCAAACTCATTAGAGATCATTGCAGTCATACAATAGCCAGTCATACAGCAACAGGTCCCCCTTTTTGAAAAGTTGACTATATTTAAAAAATAGTAATACATGCTGGGTGTCCAATTTGAAGGGGTTCCTCTTGTAGTCCTATTCAAGTAGAATAAAAATATAATAATTAAATGTAATTAGACCAGATGAGCCCTGTGTAGGGATGGAGAAATAGACACTTAAGATAGACAGTAGGGCTCATTTACAAACACAAGTGGTGTGTCCAAAGTGCAACGTTGGGTGCAATTCATCATATCTTTTACTGGGAATGCAGTGTTTTTCCCCACAACTCGAGAGGGAATTGAGCAAGACACAATTGTGACCAGTGCCTGAAAACTCATGCAATTGAGTCAGGACTGCATCCTTTGATCCAGATTCTGTCTGCATCTGATTCTTTAGGTACAAGTCTGCTGTGCATATTGATGCAACCTTCAGTGAGAACCCTGAAACTACCAAATTCATCAGGACTGACAGTGCAAATACTTGCAGGTACAGGAAAAGTGTTCAGATGAAATTACCTTGAATGAATGCCGTAAATTTTTGTAACTATAGCAGCAGTTGTAAACAAACCCTGGAATCAAGAACAATCATATGTCCTAAAATTTGCAGCTCTTTGATGTGACTCATATTGGCATGTAAGGTGTCAAAAGCCCATGGGTTTCTTAAGTCTATTAGACTTGGACAACCATACAACACAGTAATGTGTCAAGACATTACATCTAGACTTGTGTTGTCATCTTTCCTTCATCTGTCTACACTTTGGGGTAGATTTAATAAGGGTCGAATTTCGAAGTTAAAAAACTTCTAAATTCGACCATTGAATTTGAGTACTTCGATAATCGATATTTTTCCAGCGAAAACGTCCATTTCCAATCGAAGTAAAATCATATGATTGAATGATGTAATCCTTCGATCGAAGGAATATCGCCGTCAATTCAAAGGTTTTGGTCGTAGCCTATAGTTGAAGAGAATTAAAGTGAATCTTGCCCCACTTGTATTCGAATGGATCGATTCGAAGTTTTATGCCCCACTTCCTTTCTGCCATTTTTTTCACACAGGAAGCCCTCCAGTGGCCATTTTAGGTGCATTTTTGGCCTGATTGTGCACTTGCTATTTAGACTTCACAGGTGGAGGAGGTGTCGGAAGGTAGGCTTGGAAATTTTACAAAAAAATGTCTTCAAGGAGGAGGATTGAGGAGGAGGAGGGGGAACGTCTCCGAGGAGGTCCCATAGATGGGAGGAGTATAGGGCAGGGGGTCCCATAGAGGGGAGGAGAGTAGGGCAGGGGGGCAGGAGCGTAGTGTAGGGAGGGTGTCCCCCAGCCCATGTAGGGAGTCCCCCAGGGCACGCTGCGTGTCTTGCTCACCATCTGGGGCATGCAGCGTGTCACGCACCCCACCCAGGGCTCGGAGAGGCTCCCACAGGAGGAGGCCACAGAGGCTGCCCAGCAGCGAGGAGAGGAGGAGATGGAGGCACGGCCAGCTTCCTGAGAGGAAAGAGGAGGAGGATGACGAAGGAGAGGAGGGCCCCACCACCAAAATGGCCAGAAGATTTACCAGTGACGAGAATGGAGCACCGGTGGAGGAGGTGGTAGCGCAATGGATTGTGCTGTTTAGAAAATGGTCCCATCGCATCAGTGCTGCCAGACGCCAACAACTCTGGCAGCAGCTATGGACAAAGTGAACAATGTAGGCGCTTTACACAGGGATCACCCCACTGTGTACATGCGCATCAGTGAACTGAAGCGTTGGCTAAGGGCAAAGCTGGTTGCCAGGAGAGCTAAAGCCCAGAATACCGGCGGAGGGCATGTCCCTCCACTCAGACTGCGACCCTATGAGCGCTGGCTTCTGGACATTATGGGCAAAGTTGGCTGTGAAGGACTGGACACAGACTGGAGAAGTAAGTAGACTTTTATAGAAACAAATATCTGACTCCTTTTTTCCACATTCCCATCATTTAGATAAATGTCTAATTTCCCCTTTAGCATTTCACTTCTTTGGTGAAATATTGCTCCTGTTTTGCATTAGAGGAGTTACTTGTGCTTTTCTTTACAGCTTTGCTGTTTGTTTATTACTAGTTATTAAGTGCAGCTGTAACATGGACAAAATGGCAACCTTTTTTTTTATTAACCATTTCCCCACTATAGCACAAATGTTTAGAAACTGCATTAAAGGGGTGGTTCACCTTTAAGTTAACTTTTAAGTATGTTATAGAATGGCCAAGTGTAAGCAACTTTATTTAGTATATTTTTAAAATTAAATGACTCTTTCCAGCTATAAAATGTGGGTCTAGAAAGAAAAGCTCTGTAAGACTACACAGGTGATGTTATTGTGAGTTTTTATTACTAATCAGACCATCCCCTAATTATATTCCACTATTTTATTCAGATGAATGCATGGTTGCTATGCTAATTTGGACCCTAGCAACCAGATTGCTGAGATTGCAAAGTGTAGATCTGCTGAATAAAAAGCTAAATAACTCAAAAACCACAAGTATTGTCATATATTACATTCTTTCCTGCTCGCATCATTGCAAATGTATTTAAGTTTAAACCATTCTATCTCGCTTGCTTTGCCATCATAGGTTCAAGTTTAACCATTTCATCTCCTTTGCTGTTACATTATGGATTGAAGTTTAACCATTTCATCTCCCTTGCTGTACCATTCCATTGGAGTTAGTATTTGGAATGAGAAATAAAATAGATTTGTAGCATGTGGGAGGTCTCTACACCAGGCTACTAGCCATGTACACTTGCAATTCTATATGATTTTGTCTTTTAATACCTTTTTGCTTTCTTTATTCACATTTGCAGGACCGCTGCAAACATCGTGGCCTGACTCGGACAGTGACCAGGGCCAGGATGACACCGCTCAGCAACCCCAGGAAGAGGGTGAGGCTGAAGAGCCAGATAGAGCCCCGGAAGCTCAAGGTACAGACATGTTAAATGTTGTGACCAATGTAGTTGCTCCCTCAACTTGTTTAGAGCATTACTAATGTCCTATTTCACATTACAGAACACTGAGCTGAAAGTCGCGCCCAGTCACCAGCCGTGATTCCTGTGGTACCCCCCAGACGTAAGATCAATGTTTATAACTAATAACACCTTCGTTTATTTGTCTGTGTGTCACCAAAGATGCACTGTAATGGTTAAGCTGAGCTCTGGAGAGGTGGTTGGGAGAACAAAATAGGATCAGACAGCTAGAGCAGAGTTTCTATGGGAACTAGTAATGATATCTCCTCAGTGGCTGTTAGACTGGAGGGTGTGTTTAGTAATCTGAGCTGGGAAGAACTGAGAATGCTCATGAGCCAACAGCCAAAGCAAATTCCTGAGGGAGGGGCAGCGTGAGTTAGAAGAGGACAAGTAATTCTAACTGATTAAGGGGATACTCTGCAGCCTTTACTGTTAACCTTTTAAAAACCAGTGGCAGGTGTCTGAAGCTTTAAAAGAGGCCGTTCACTGATTACATTTTTGTGGGGAGGGTTTACATTTCCTTTAAAAAATTTTTGTCTAAAAAACAAAAAACATTTTCTAAGCTACAGACTGGTGTGAAATTTCCACTCTAATGTTATGTTTATGCCACCCCCCCCCAAATGAAAACACCACCCCATTCTAACTTGGAACCTTTTCTAACCTTTTGTTTGTTGTGGGTTATGCACATGTCCAATATATATATTTATATTTGATTTTTCTTGTAGGTCGTGCTGCTGCCACTGCTGTAGCATCCTGGACCGATAGTAGCATCCTGGACACTTCCAGGAAACACAGATTGTTGTAATGGGAGTGCTTACAATGTTAGTGTTCCTGTTGCTGGGGAGGTTGTGTGTGATCAATAGATGAATACAATCAATGAGTCATAAGTAATTATGGAATTGTCCAATTTAGAAAAAGTCCTGCTTCGATGTTCTCCACTCTGCCTGGGTTGAGGGTAACAAAATGAGCCCAGGTGATGGCCTCTTTTAAAGTAAAATAGCATCAGGTGTAGGTTTTTATTGCTAATCCAATGTTTTTCCAGCATTCTATGGACCCATTAACCATTTACTGAAGCCTAAGGATAGATAGGCTCAACCGAATACTCAAATTAAAAAAACTTCGAATATTTGATTATCAAAGTGGGAGATGGAGCTCAGCAGGTCAAAGTTGGGGAATAAATATTTTTTTAAAAAAACTTTGAGTGAAGATAAATTTCGATCCTTCAATATTCGAATTAGATGGTCGAAGTTGAATAGAAGGATCGTATAGTCGAAGGAAAAACCATTTTGACCTTCGAAATTTCCTACTTCGAATCAAAGTTGGACTATTCCCTAGTCAAAGTACACAAAATAGCTTGAAATTCTAACTTCACTTCGACCTTTGATAAATCTGCCCCTTTGTATCGAAGTTCTGCAGTTGCCTTTTGCTTTCCAGGCTTGCCACAGATCTCACAAGAAGCATTGATTTTTCCATAATTGCCAGTTTATTAGTAACTGCAGTAATTATACTCAAATCTTGAAAGTTTTATGAAGCAGCACAAAATAATAGTGTGTATTGCAATGCATGAGAAGAGTAATTGAAAATATGCTATCAAGAACCAACAGCTGAAGGTAAACAGGCTGGTGTCCAAGTGCTGGATAATGGCAAAAGACAGTACAATAGATATTCTGCTGATAAGAAAAGGTGTAATACCTACTCATGACTGAGTATATGCAGGGACTAGTCCTATAACTGGCCATGGTCTGGCCAGGCAGTTGACAAGCAGAAAGTACTAGGGGCTGGGCAGGAAAGGCCGTAACCAGAAATCATTTGAAATCTGGAAAGAGTCAGAAGACGAAGGCAAATAATTCAAACACTATAGAAAAGAAATAATGAAGGCCAATGGGAAAGTTGTTTTGAATGTGCCATTCTATAACACAGTAAAAGTTCACTCAAAGATGAACCACCCCTTTAACAATACTAGAGGGCTCATTTGTGAACCTAAGCACAGAGTGAAAAGGGGTTAAGAATGGCCACATTCTCTCACAGGGCTTTCTGCATAAATATGCAAATTTGTGAAAAATTTGTGGTTATAATGTTCAGTTTTATGTACTGTGAAATATTACTTTGATATGGTATTTCAAGTAAATGATTTCTGGTGGTCTGCAATGATTCAATAAACAATCATTTGTTTTCCTTAACTGCTGTCAGGGGCCTTACGGCTCCAGTAGTGGAGAAGTCCGGACCAAGAAGGAAGCATCAGCCAGGAAATACAATTTGCAGTAACCAAAGGGGTTGAGAATAATCGTGGTCAGGTTCAGGCAAGACTTCAAAGGCATGCAGCACAGGATCAAAGTCGGAGTCAAAGCAAGGGTCAGAAACTCCAGAGATCAATGAAACATGAATTTAGGAACACCCAGGAACCTATACTAGGGCTTTGAACTGGTGTCCTGGGCGTCCTTTTATTTTCAAATTATTTTCCAATTCAAAATCAAATGAGTCTACATGCCGACGTCAGCACACCAACACCGCAACCCACGTGGCAGTCAATGGTGCTGCCATCTTGGATGCGGCGCAGACACGGATGGGAGCGCTGCTGGGCGCTACTGACAACTCTATTAACTAATTTATACTGTTATTCACAGGAGTCATTTTTAGCAGGGTCATTCAAGGTTACCAACCTGGATCTTTCAGTATTCTATAGATTATTACAGCATATTTTCTCAGACTTCCTATTAGAAGAATAAACAACTTCATAGTTCTACAGTATAATAAGTTAGTAAAACAAATGAAATAAAGATCTTCATGCAGAATGGGCTGAATAAGTATTTAATACAGTTTAATATTGTTAAGATATGTATGAATGGGTGTGCTCTCATAGAGATCCCATACTGATCTGATACTGATACAATGTCATGTGACATGATCTTTGTCTGCTAATGTAGAAGTGTTAATAAAGTTATGTCTTCTTGAAGCAAGAGAAGCATGGTGTGCAGTTTCTCCTCTGTCTGAGAGAAAGCTGCAGGCTCATGGCGCATGTGAGATTAAGCTACCAGTTATCCCATCTCTTAAGCAGAATCACAACAAATATACTCATATTAAGCAAAGGTTTACATAGGTGCTTTTAATTTGTATTATTCTCTCATATTTTACATACACAAAAAATATTTTAAATAAAATCTGAATTTGAATACTGTTTTCCAGGGATGGGCGAATTTGACCCGTTTCGCTTCGCCAAAAATTTGCCGCTGGCGAAATGTCGCAGACGCCCATTAAAGTCCATGGGCGTCAAAAAAAAATTGTCGTGCGGCAAAACTGTTTTGACGCGCGGCTTTTTTTTTTGACGCACGCTGCCATACAAGTCTATGGGCGTCATTTTTTCGGCGAAACGAGGCGAAAACATTCGCCCATCCCGACTGTTTTCCAAAATGCGAAAATCTTTAGATTTCTGCTATATACAGATTATTAGTACAAATGTTTATCAAACAATGGGGCTATTGACTCCTGTAAGTCAAACTTTTAGATCTGATGAGAGGTAAATAGATTTGTCTTTTTCAGAACAGACTAAGTCTAAAAACATTTTCCTTTTTACTTTAAAACAATTTTTTGCATATCAGTAGTTCTGGTTTCCGCTTCTTACATGCAGACAAAGTAAAACATGTTTATATAGAAGTAATGTATGTCAGCAGCTGTAACTTTAATGTTAATTTTAATTGAACTGGATAAGGCATTGGTGATGACTAAGATAGCTATGTAAGGCCTTTGGTTAAAGAAAAGACTGAAATGCACTGATTAGACGGATTTGTATTTAAAAAATAATTGTAATTATTTTACATTTTTGTTTCTTATGCCATTCATCCACACTTGATTTGGTTCACTTACTGTTGTATCATGCAGATGTTCAAGTGTAGTATGAAAAAATAAAAAATAAAAAAAAAATCACCAGCAGCACCTTAATAACTGTTTAAAAGCTGCATGTGAGCCCAACCCTTCTCCTTATGTATATTTGACCCTTTTCAATCATGTTCATTATTTAATAAGGTCTTTTACTCCACGCACTGGTTGTAACATGGGAAGAAAAATGTATCCACTTTTGCGCTTGCGGAAAAAATGTGTCCGCGTAAAAACGAGTGATAAAATCCATAACTTTTCCAGCACACGTGAAAAACTACTACAGAATGGTTGAGGTCATGTGTTTCATGGAAGAAAACTTGCACACAAGCAAAAATAGCATTGTTCCATTCAATGTGAAAATCTCAAATGTTTTAAAAAAAAAAATAAACATTGTTGAAAGAGACAATTCCCATTGGCTTCTATAGAACTTCACCCGCTTTTACTTGGTACATTTTTAGGTTTTCTTTTCTTTAATGCATTTTGTGAACATTCCAGGTTTCAAAAATGAATCTTACATATAGTTGCTTATTTCCACAAGTTTTTTTCACAAATTGAGAATAAACACAAACTTGAGATCCGAATTTTGCAATTTCGATAAATCGACCCCATAACAAATGAATTGAAAGTATGTGTCTGAGATTCTCTCTCTCTCTCATTTAAGCAATGAATGATTACATTTCTACTTCTCATTTCTCTAGGTGCACATGCCCTGGGTCTTTCCATACATTAAGTGGACTGGATGTCAAGCCTGTTGCTCTACTGGCAGACTTTGACAGTCTCTGGTTCTCATCAAGTTTTGATGTGTCTGGCATGGAGTGAAACAGTAATGAATGGGTGTCTGGATAGAAAGTTATGTAGAGTTTGCTTTAATAGAATGTCCTAATGAAAGCATTTTTCGTATCAGCTAACCTCTATGGTCTCTGAAAGAGGCATTTAAAATGCCTTCAATCCTTCCTGTGAATGTTGGTATCATGAGAAAAATTTATATTAATAGTAACGGTTACATAGGTTGGAGGCAGATTTATTAGTTTTCAATACAAGTTTTTATTACATTCATTTATGCAAAAAAATCTGATTAAACTTTATTAAGCCATTGTCAAAAACCCAGATAAATTGGATAAAAAAGCAAAGTTGGCTGTTTAAACAGCTCAAAAAAGAAAATAGTTGTTAAATATAACCTCCAACTGACTTACAAAGAAGCTTCCAGGTGTTGCCAAATGTTTTATTAGAATTTTTTTTCAATTGATAAATGTGATGTGATTTCCAATGTGCAATATATGTATGTGTGTATATTTTTGAAACAGTCAATATTACCATAATAAATTTTATAACATCACAATTTATGTACCACTGTTTGCTTTTCACATCCTACTGTGTTTTTGGTGTAAATATTTTTTAAAAAAATAGTTAATGGCCTATAAGTGCTTAAACTGTGTGTAAGTGTGTTTTCTCTGTTTCACATGCAGTAAAACTCAGTGGTGCAGAATAGGATTATGTCAAAGTGGATAAAACAATGAACTCAACCTTGTAAATAAACAGTTCTGAATCTGAAGGTCACCACATGGCACAGAGAAAGGCATTTTGTGACATGAACAAATAATCTTGAAATATGGATATATTTTGCAAAATGTTTTTTATCATTTTGCTTAATTAACCAATAGATTCAAAGCACAACCACCTAGTTTGCATGGCAGTTCCAAAAATACTAAAACCAGAGGTATCATACATAGGTCTTATTAATATGAATACAATCTGAACAATCCTAAATAAAATCCGCAAAACACAGGTTCAGATTTATCATAGTCTGATATGTTTCACCCAGTGGTAATGATTGTTGATCAATAAAAAATATTGGCCATGTCGAATTTAAAAACATACTATACATGCTGGAATTATTGGTTGCAGAAAAAAATGTTAGAATCCATAATCCCTGCTTGCAGTTTGTAGAGGGTATTAATGATTCACAGGGTTATTAAAGCCCAGAGCTGTACTGAGCTCTAATACCCCAGCTCAACATTTGATAAATCTGCCCCATCAGGACTGGACTGAGATTCAAAATAGGCCCAAACAGCCTTCCACCAGCCCAATATATAGTGACTATTTATAGCAACTTACAGCAGCCCCTCTGGCATTTGCCAGAATCCACAGATTGCCAGTCCGACCTGTGCCTCATGCCAGAGTCCTGCAATGGGTACCTGTGGAATAGGAGGGACTTGGTCGGAATATGTTTCAAGTCTAGATCATGCAAGTGGCTCGTGGGCACCCTGTAGACATCGATGGGTAAATTGTAAGTGGCGATTTGTAAACAAAAATTAAAATGTTCTTTGCTCCACCTGGCGAAAATGTTGTGTGACATCACTTCTGGGTTCCTGACTGCGCAGGCAGCTGTGGGCACCCTTTAGACATAGATGGTTAAATTGTAAGTGGTCATTTGGAAACATAAAGTAAAATGTTCTTTGCTCCACCCAGCAAAAATGCTTTGTCGTGTGACATCACTTCCAGGTTCAATAACAGCACTTCCGGGTTCTGTGCCACTTATGTAGGTTGGTTTTAACTTGGTGGGGGAAAGAATGCGATTAAGTCCATTACTGGCTATAGGTCAGAGATGAAGTTTGGCCAGACTGAGCATTAACACAATGCTGGGCTACAGTGTAGTTGATGCCAGCTGTGGGACCCTGGGAGTTTGCCTATCATTATGTCTCTTGCTGCCACCTGAATACAGCATGACAAGGGGACTCCTCCTTCGCCTTCAGCTATCCCATTGAACCCCATTGTTACATACCGTAATGGGACACCAGGAGTCAGAAATGGTGAAAATGGCCACAGCATTTATTCACATTTTATCATATAAATAGGACCTTGCCAGCATCACCCCAAGGCAATATTCAAAGCCAGAATTCCATAAGAGATCGCTACTATGCTCTGCTGCTTCTCGATTGAGATCAGCACTATGTCATTATATCCAACACTGAGTATTAGGCTGCCTCTACCTACAGAGAGTATGGCCCCAAACTCTGCTACGAGCAGGAGCTGCATCTCCTACCATGAGAGAGGTTCAGCAGCGCTGCTGTCGGTCTGGAATCTGCAGTGTGTCGATGATAGGAAATCCAAGCAGGCTGTCACCTAGCACAAGCAATAATAGCGTCAGTATCAATCAACCCACTGTGCAGTCACAGGAGAGAACCTCCTTTTTCCCTCTTCTAAATTTATCTGTGCAGTACTCTGGCAAGGTCCTACCGCCACAACGAGCCCAACTGGAAACCTTCAGTTGGGTTCGTCCCCACCATAACTTTATAATTATTGGTTATTGGTTAATAAAACATAGAAAAAAAATGAATATTAAATATTCACATAATATCTAAGCATTTCCTTTGTATCACACATTCTGTACCCCAGGATGGAATAAAATTAGACATTAACCTTATGGGATATATATATTTAAATATTGTAGGTATGCCAAACATAAGTAAATACATTCCTTCATTGAAATACCTTTAACTAATCTTTGACCATGTCCAATTGCCGGCATAGCCAGCTACCCCCTTGTGGATGTATAATTATTGGACAGGTTATAGCAAGGTGGGTTTCCTACTAGGTTGCTTCACATATCAGCCCAAATAGTTCACTGCTAAGAACTGGATCAGCACAAAATCCAAAACCACTAAAAACATTCCCTCGGCCAGGAGACTTGGCCTAGAAAATCATGGCATTATTTTGCTACAAATTACAATTTACTCTGCCCACGTGGTGGACTATGATGCTAACATGGTAGGCAATTTGATTCCATCCCAAATACCAACTTACCCTTCTTTTAATAACAATGGAGTGCAAGTCAGCCTGCCCATCAGCTCTGGGGGCCCACAGCTGTCCCTGCCCACCTCTAAGTGTAAGGTCAACAACCACTTACCAAGCTTCTTTCCATAGCAGCACATCCGCTCTGTAAAAGACCCCCCCCCTCCAGCCGTTTTTGCCTTGCTCAGAGGGTAAGGTCAAGCAACCACTTAACATGCTGGTCCCATAGCTGCCAATCCACGATGTGGAGATCCGCTTGGACTGCCCAACTATGCTGTGGAGACCCGCTCCGGCAGCCCAAACTCACTGTGGAGAACCGGTGCTCCAACAGCCCAAACAGGTTGTGGAGACCTGTGCTCTGACAGCCCACACGCTGTGGAGCCCTTCCACGCTGTGGAGATCCCAGCTCCGACTGCTCTTCCACACTATGGAGTCCTTGCTCCGACAGCCCTTCCATGATGTTGAGACCTGTGCTCTGACATCCCACACACACTGTGGAGCCCCTCCATGCTGTGGAGTCCTGAGCTCCGACTGCTCTTCTGCGATATGGAGCCCGCGCTCCAACAGCCCTTCTGCGCTGTGGACCCAGCGCTCCAACAGCCCTTCCACTCTGTGGAGCTCCGCACTCCCACAGCCCTTCCACGCTGTGGATCTCCGCACCCAGCGCTCCAACATCCCACACACACTGTGAACCCCCTCCACGCTGTGGAGATCCGAGCTCTGACTGCCCTTCCACACTGTGGAGCCCGTGCTCTGACAGCCCATCAACGCTGTTGAGACCTGTGCTCGGACAGCCCACACACGCTGTAGAGTCCCTCCACACTGTGGAGAACTGAGCTCCGACTGCCCTTCCACACTGTGAAGCCCACGCTCCGACAGCCCTTCCACGCTGTTGAGACCTGTGCTTTGACATCCCACACACACTGTGGAGCCCCTCCATGCTATGGAGTCCTGAGCTCCGACTGCCCTTCTGCGATATGGAGCCCGCGCTCCAACAGCCCTTCTGCGCTGTGGACCCAGCGCTCCAACAGCCCTTCCAGTCTGTGGAGCTCCGCACTCACCAGAAATTCAGTTCTTAAAGGTGCAGGAGCGGCTTTTTGCCGCCCCTGTTAACCTCTCCGGCGTTGCCGCCTCAGACGAGCGTCTCAGCTCGCCTCATTGGCAGCGCGCCCCTGGCTAGCAGTATAATGAGGAGTGAATGTGTATACACTGCAGCTAATAATCTTATGTAAAAGAGAGAGCTCTGTCACATGTTCCATGATAAACTCACAGGGGGAACTGTCTTCACACAATAGAACTAATTCTGCCCTATGCACAGCCTGAATGACAGTGTGCAGCCTCTATAGGGCATGATGACAGGGCAGCTGGAATGTTGTAACGCAATGAAGCCCAGTAAAATTAGTGGTGACACTCTGAAGACCGGCTGCTGAATTAAGTAACAATATCTACAGAAATACTGCCCACTAATGAGTTGCAGTAGCAGAAGCTCAGTGTCACAGGCTGGATTTCTACATAATACAGAGGGTGCTTGTTGGGCCCAGGCTGACTTCCATGCTGTCTCAGTGACTACAGTGAGATTAACTCATCAAGAAACTAACAAGCAGCTGCACAAATAGTTCTACCCCCAAAGCCAGTAGTTTACTGTGGAGTTAAAGGGGCCGATTCACGAAGGGTCGAATATCGAGGGTTAATTAACCCTCGATATTCGACTGGGAACTAAAATCGTTCGACTTTGAATATCGAAGTCGAACGATTTTGAGCAAATCCTGCGATCGTACGATCGAAGGATTTTTCGTTCGATCGAACGATTAAATCCTTCGAATCGAACGATTCGAAGGATTTTAATCAAACGATCGAAGGAAAATCCTTCGATCAAAAAATCACAGGCAAGCCTATGGGGACCTTCCCCATAGGCTAACATTGACTTCGGTAGCTTTTAGCTGCCGAAGTAGGGGGTCGAAGTTTTTCTTAAAGGGACAGTATTTCGATTATCGAATGGTCGAATAGTCGAACGATTTTTAGTTCGAATCGTTCGATTCGAAGTCGACGGTCGTAGTCGAAGGTCGAAGTAGCCCATTCAATGGTCGAAGTAGCCCAAAAAAACTTCGAAATTCGATTTTTTTTATTCGAACCCTTCACCCGAATTTCGTGAATCGGCCCCAAAGTGTATATACTGCAGCTAATAACATTATATTACAGAGAGAGCTCTGCCTCATGTTTCTTCCTGCTCAGAAGGTAAGGAAGTGAACTGCTTCTTCCCCTGACATCACATCCCTGCCTTTCTCCTCCCCCAGCTTGGCTTTTCCCTGCCTTAACGCATTCCTTCTCACCCAATCACAGCTGCATCTGATTCTGCCAATCTTTAAATATAAACCAGTGTAATCTGGCTGCTGGTCATTCAGATCCCTTGTCATACAGTCCCTGCATTTATAGCTCCAGGCTTTCCTTTCAGTCTACTTTATGCAGAATAAGCTATACCTAAGCAGCAAATGCACCAGTGTAACCACATGGGAAGAAGTGTAAAGTGAAACTTCCAATTGAACCGTTCAATACTAATAATAATATGCCTGTGGTTACCATGCCAATATTACTACTGAAAACAGCATTTGTTTTTACAATCAAGTAAAACTACAGTCCCCATTTTAGCAAGAAAATCTTGTTTGTCAGATTTCCCCTTTGCTCAGAGTCCCAAACTCAATTAAAACAGTGTACAGACACAGACAAAATGTCAGAGTAATGATTTTCAAGGATCTCCACTGTGCCAAAATAAATGAATGCGGTGACATTTGGAAACTTTTCTTTTCCATCCACTTTGCAAGCATAAAAAGAATAAAATATATATATAGAGACACAACTTAATTCATTGAAAGCATGTGGATTAAGCCGCCAGCTTAGATACTGTATATTTGTTTCTCTTGCCCAGGTTTTATATGCAGAACCCAGCAATGACTGCCAATTATTTAAAAACTTGTAGAACATTAATGAGTCCTGCTTACTGAAAGCGAAATGTGATTGCAGCTTGCCACGTTAATTTGTGTCTTCTTATTGAAACTAATCAGTTTATGAATTAAAGGAAAAGTTGCGGAAACTTTTACGCTTTTGCTTTCATTATAAACATCAATTGTCCCTAGTGGCAAAACCATTTGCAAGATAATAGATCGGTCTGTGAAATTAATCTAATCTTTTCATCTGCCTGAGTATGGAGAGGCTTTGACAATTTGAGCGAACAGTGTTTTTTCCTGCAGTCTTTGATGTTGATGAGTACTGAAAGTCAGAAATATGCAACAAGACAGAATTATAAAACATTTGTCTTTCTAATACAATGTGCTAATAAGTGTAATTTATAGAGTGGCAGATGATTAGCTCTGCATATAGCACATATTCTGATTAAATATGGAGCTCTGTATTCCACATTTCCTTCTGTAGGAAAGAATGAATGACTTATTTTTCATGATAATATTTATTTATGCATTTTGTATCTTACAGATTTTCACAGCTTCTTAAGCAGAGATGAGTTAGACAAACTGGCTGTTTAGAGGTTCTCTAATGAGTTTGGTGATTAATTGCCAGAAAAACATTTAGCAAAATTCCAGGCAGGGCACTATCTAAAAGGAGTTAGCATTTACTTCCCATGTTTGCAAGAGTTTTCCCCCACAGTTAGGTTGATTGACTCCTACTGAAAATGCCTATAATACATGTGATAGGGACCTTAGATTGTAAGCTCACTGGGGTAGGGATAGATGTGAATGATGTATAATTACTATGTACGAGATGCAAGAGTTTTCCCCCACAGTTAGGTTGATTGACTCCTACTGCAAATGCCTATAATACATGTAATAGGGACCTTAGATTGTAAGCTCACTGGGGTAGGGGCAGATGTGAATGATGTATAATTACTATGTACAAGTTGTATGGAGCATGTATGAGAGCCAAGTACCTTAGTGCAGTTTTGTATCAATCTTACGGCTTTGCCCTTGAGTTTACATTAGTGCACAAGACTTAAAGCTGATTCCCTATTTGAGTATCTCAGCTGCCATTGATCTCTATCCCATAGAAAAACCATTGCATTTTGGCACAGTTTAACCAATTCTGATAAATTTGTTTAAACACATCATGACAGTTTTGCTAAATACCACTGGGAAACCTACAGGAATTTATTTTAATAAATCTACCCCATCATTTTCACAATATTCATATTTGAAGGATTCCCAAGCAAAATATACTTGAGAAAGGTATTTCCAAATTGCCTACAGGAAAAGAAGGGGAGATGAGCATTGTGAAAATATTCTAGAAATGTATACAGAAATTATTTATATTCGGACAAACCACATGATATTGGCTTATCCTATCTCCTAATGATATAGTCATGTTACTTTATGGCTTCTCATGTCCAACAGTGACATTATTCTGTTCATTAGTGATGGGTTAATTTATTCGCCAGGCGCGAATTCGCGGCAAATAAATTCGGGAAATGACCACGAAAATTCACTGGCGTAAAAAAAAAGGACGCCGGCATCCGCCTTTTGGACACCGGCCCATTTTCGCTTGCGAATGTCCGCAGGCATAAAAAAAAACAGACGCTAGAGTCAAAAAATGGACACAGGCGTCGCAAACAGTCGCCGGCGTCTCGTTTCGTGAAATTTTCGCCAAAACATCGCAAATTCGCCCATCACTACTGTTCATTGCAAGTACTCAGTAATAACTTAAATTATGTTTATGAAAACATAAACAAAAAGAAACCTATTTTCTAATATGAGACTTAGTCTTGCTATACATATATTTATAAAACACAGTAGATAATTCTCTATATAATATACACTGTTTCTCTTTAGTTTCACCTTGGTTGAATAGCGTTTTGGGTAAGTTAGTAATATGAGATGCAAAGAAATGCATATAAATTTCACAGGGAAGATGGGTTATCATATTCCATTAGTAAGGACTTGGAATGCAACTACAAGAGGACTAACAGCCATAATATTGCACCCCCTAGTGTTCCTGCAATGTGCACTTGTGTCCAGGACAATTGCTGCACTCTGCCCTTTGTGCCAAATATAGAAGTGAAATTTAAAGGGCATGGCAATCTCCAAAAAAAGAATTAGCCTAATAAAATAAAACATCATTCTAAGCAACGTTCCAATATGCATTCGTTTTAAAAAGTTATAATGAGAAAAGAATGATAAAGAATTATAATGAGAGTATAATATAGGTATAATTAAACATATTTGAAACTTTTTGGCCAACGTCTTTTGATTGAAACAATAAATTACAAAAACGTATCATGCACAAAGCCAAAAAAAATAAGTACTACCAAAATAAATAATTTACAAAAGTTGAAAAAAAGAAAAGTTAATATGGGCAGGAGGACATACTCACAGTTCACCCCAGTCCCAGGATGCATGCATACAGTATAATGATAAATATGAGTTCCTTCTATTTTCTTGGAGGAACTCACATTTATTGTTATGTTGCAAAGTCTTTTGATCCCTTTACCTTAACTGGAAGATAAGATTGGGCTAAATATATATATATTTTTTTTTCAATAATAAATAAAAACTTCCTGTTGAGTGTGGTACTATGTCACTTATAAATATATATATAATATTTTAATACAGGTGTGGGATTAGTTATCTGGAAACCTGTTATCCAGAAAGCTCCGAATTAGGAGGTGACAATCGCCCATAGACTCTATTCTAACAAATTCACATTTTTAAAAATTATTTTCTTTATATAAATAATAATACAACAGTACTTCTACGTGATTCCCAACTAACATATAATTAATGCTTATTGGAGGCAAAATAATCCTATTGGTTATGATTAATGCTTAAATGATTTTGTAGTAGACTTAAGGTATGGAGATCCAAATTACAGAAAGACAACTTATCTGAAAATCCCTAGGTCCTCAGCATTTTGGAAAACAGGCCCCATACCTGTATAAATTCTGGTAGAACATGAATAGTTTAGATGGATTCATAGATTAATTGAAGCATCAGAAGTTATTCAAACCATCCTGGTTTTAATAGAGGATGGAAATGACTGTGCTGAATGTATTGTTTTGGGAGCAGTAAGCTGAAGAAAAAAGTAATCCTTTCTGGAAATAGTTCATAATGAAATTGCTTCCACATAACAAAAATGAATATTTTACGTCAGTTTTAAAGGAACAGTTCAGTGTAAAAACAAAAACCGATACATAGATAGGCTGTGCAAAATAAAAAATGTTTCTAACATACTTAGTTAGACAAAAATGTAATGTATAAAGGCTGGAGTGACTGGATGTCTAACAGAACAGAACAGAACACTACTTCCTGCTTTTCAGCTTTCTAACTCTGAGCTAGTCAGCGACTTGAAGGGGGCCCACATGTGACATAACTGTTCAGTGAGTTTGCAATTGATCTATTTACCCAGTTTTTATTTTTACACTGAACAATTCCTTTGAAGTAAAGAAACAGAAGTATGTCTCTACCATTTGACCCCCCCTAACTGCATGAATCCTGCCTGTCTTACACATTAAGCTGCATTGATATTTATGGACAGAGAACTGACTATAAACACAGCTATCTGAAGCAAGAAGCTAAATATTACCAATAATCTCTAAATATTACATCAATAACAAATCAGAACACTTGAGTCAAGCGCACTTTCAGACAGCCTAGCCAGACTTCATTTGAATATGGTTCATACTGCAAATGCTGGTCTTCCATTTATAATTGTGATTTTAATGTGGTAAATGGATGTATGCCGATACATGCATCAGATACAAGATCGACTTTCTCTTATTTTTGCTTCAGGAAATAGGATTATTGATGCAGTGCTATTCTGGTTAGCATTGTAAGTATAGGTCCTGCTTCTACTGAACATGAATTTAAGCCAACTGCAATATGTACTTCTCCAAGAATTAGAGACAAATAGGTCATGTGGCAGATGTTTATAAGAGTTAACACTATTATATTGTCTAGGCAAAGAAGATTTATACAAATAAAAAAATCTTTGCCCTTGGAAAAATACAATCATTATAAAGAACAAAAAAATTGTTTCTTGAAAATATTTTTTTCCCAAAGTGTTATATCCAGGTTTGCTATGTAACAAGGCTTTTGCTTAAAATGACTGTATAAATGAGCTACAGTGTTATTCACATCTCAATATTTCTAATAACTTTCAATAACCTTTCCAGTATGTTCTAATGGCTTATTAAAAGATAGCTTGAGGCATGGTCAAGGGGCATGGGCAAACATAAAAACTAAAAATACTATACTCCATATTACAGGTATGGGACTTGTTAATCGGAATGCTTCATAACGGATCTTTCCGTAATTTGGATCTTCATACCTTAAAGGGAATCTGTCGTCATTTAAAAAAAATTTTTTTTTTGCATTTTTATAAAAAACACACATCCATAAACACTGTCTGGCAAATAAAATGTTAATCCACAAATCCTTGCATAAGTTATTTTAGTTTGTATTTTGTCATGGGGGCTTCCATTTCTGCTCTGCTCATTACACATTCATCCTGTGCTGCTCTAACAGCAGGCACAGCATTGCCTGTGTGCTTGGAGGCAGCCACTCTGTAATGAAAAGCCAGGTCGCACTACGACATGAAAATCTAGCTGTACACTCCCTCTCCCCTCTCTGCCCATGCGTGTGATGTTTGGCAGAGAGAGGTCACATGGTTTGCAGGGAAGCAATTACTTTCACTTTCCTACTTCCTGCTCTACAGCTGCACTAGCAGCCCCTCCTCCCACAGACACTATCAAAACTCCTGCCGTTCTGTAAGTTTGTTCTTTGCATTCCTTTGGAGGGGGGAACTTTCTCTCCTTGCTGCCTTCCTAGTTTGTTTTACTGGTTACTAGATGAGGTAAAGGAGCTGTGAGTTCCCTCTGCTATCCACCTCACACAGACCTTGCTCCTTTCCTGCCTGCAATACTTCTTTTTACATTAACTACTTACTGCCTCCTTTCTCCTGAGCTATTTTAACCCTTCCTAGACTTCCTCCTAAGTTTTCCTGGTTTTCATTTTTGTGTAAACAAATATAATAAACTATCTATATAAAATATTTTTTCCAGTGCCCAAAATGAATTGTGTATGTATATATATGTATATATTTTTGAAACATAAGTGGGGGCAGTGATCACAGGACTATCTTATTTCAGTCCTTCTGAAGTGGTGTCAGTGGGAGCTTATCTTGATTCCTGCCTATTGTTCAATTGACAGGCTCAGCAGACAAGGCTCTATTTACATTACAGCAGCTTGTAGGAGGGAGGGGTAATGACATCACTCCAACTTGCAGTGCAGCAGTAAAGTGTGACTGAAGTTTATCAGAGCACAAGTCACATGACCTGAGGGCAGCTGGGAAATATCAAAATCTCTAGCCCCATAGCAAATTTTAAAATTAGATATAAAAAAAATTTTGGCAGAAAATCTGAAAAATTTGTATGATTAAAATTTTCTTACGATTTTCACAAAGTTTTTTGAGTTTTTTCCCGAACTTAATTTTTTTTATGAAAATGTATTGATAAATAAGGGGAAATAACATGTGTGCAGGTCCGGACTGAGAATTAAAATAGGCCCTGGCATTTCAGGTACACATAGGCCCAAACAGTCCCCACCAGCCCACTAAATACTGACTTTTTATGGCTCCTTATAGCAGCCCCTTTGGCATTTGCCAGAACCCACAGATTGCCAGTCCGGGCCAGCCTCTGCGGATTTGATTGGAGTATATGTCAGAAAATAATGAGATAAATTCAGATTTTGATAAATAATCCCCTCTGTGTTATCTACATTTGATAGGCATGTCAGCATACATAATATTATTTCTGTATGTCTAAGCACATTTTTACTTTAGTATAAGGGCTTCTTTTGAAGGCTAAAAATATGTTTCAAATTGTTAGAAGTGAAACAGTAGTCCTTTTTGTATAGAGCTGGCATTTATGTAGTAGATATTATGATGTTATTCAAGACGGCAAGAGCACCACCTGAAAATAGCATCCCGGAAGAAATGCCTGCTGCTGCTTCTATTGCTTCCAGTGCTTCTCAATCAACCTCTCGCTGTGTTCTGGGAATGGGCTTGATGGTTAGCAGCAATAGAACATCTCAAGACTAAAAGCATCACTGTCAGGTTTCACAAAGCAATCCATTTGTTCATGATTAAGAGCTAAATACTGGCACGAGCATTTTGTTTTGGGCTGCGTTTTTCATTTCCATTAAAACAAAATGTAATTTGTGTGTGTGCGTTTCAGCAGAAAGATACAACACTCCAACATCTCTGTTCCGTGCTCATATCAAATTAACCCAGCACTTCTCCAGTTACACTAAGTCATTGCAAAACTGTAATGCAATCTTTCCATTTTTCACATTAAAATTATAATGAATACCATTTACTATACTATAATCAAGCGTGTGTACTAATTGTTTATTCAAGGGGCATGCTGTGCCCAACAATGCTGCACTGGAATGCGTAATTGTTGGCATTATTGGAATATTCCATAATATAAAGCAGAGAATGATTTTATTCATTTTCTTTTTCCATCTTGTTTCCATAATAACCAAAGTCAAGCATTGTCATATTTCAGAGTGCTAATAGTAACTCCAGGCGGAAGCAAATTAAAGAATGTTCATAAATTATTTCAAGGTATGTGATCTATCCTGCATGTTTCCCATTTTTGAAACTCTTTATGCTGTTAACTCTCTGTTCTCCCACTAGCTCCTTATTTTATTTATTAATTTTAATGTCACAGTAAATTACATTCTCCACAGTATTCCTTTAAAGATATAGATTATACATATATGGTTTGAGAAAGGTTTAAAAACTATACTTCATTAGAGCTGGGTCTCGAGCAATATATATATTACTTACAATAAAAGTGGCCTGCAGTCTGCACTGTTCCTTAATGTGCTTTAATTCATAAATTTCAACAAATCTATAGATTAAAGAATTCTAAGAAACATGGCTGTTAAACTGCAGACTGACTACCTTTTTTTGTATATACAGTATATAGATTATCTATCTATCTATCTATCTATCTATCTATCTATCTATCTATCTATCTATCTATCTATCTATCTATCTATCTATCTATATATATATACAGTATATATATATATATATATATATATATATATATATATATATATATATATATACACGTATATATATGGAACCTGTCTGCCCTAAAAATGTTCACATAAAGGGAATAGCAGGCTGCAGAGGGGTATTTAAGTGGCAGCTGAGGTTAGAATGAAAAAGGTATATCTTGCTTGTGTCTGGGTGGAGAAAACTGTAGACCCCCAAGAAGTCAGGGTCATTTATCTTTTTTGAATAACAAATAATAAGGAGAATATATATGAAGCGGAGCTCACCTATCCAGCATTTTCGAAGCACGTCTCTCCTCCAGCGGCATCCCGCGAGAACTCTACAGGTGCATACACTCCCGAATCAATTCAACAAAAGATGAGTTCATCAAAATGTGGCTTTATTGTAGCAAACAATGTGATAAATGGTGGCAAGTGAGCGTGCAAATAAGCCTACGCGTTTCATGCCCATAACTACCGACACTTCATCGGAGCTTCATCAAGCTCTGATGAAGTGCCGGTAGTTTGTCTCCGTTTATCACATTGTTTGCTACAATAAAGCCACAATTTGATGAAGAATACACACCTCTTGCTTCTATCCGGCTGAACGCCCATAGCGCTGAACTCATCCTTTGTTCATTTATCTTTTTACCCAGAGACTTTAAAGGTGCTGTTCATCTTTGAGTTAACTTTTAGTATGACGTAGAGAGTGATATTCTGAGTCAATTTGCAACTGGTTTTAATTTTTTTTTATTATTTGTGGTTTTTGAGTTATTTAGATTTTTATTCATCAGTCTGGCGGCTAGGGTCCAGATTACACTAGAAACAATGCATTGATTTGAATAATCAATGCATAATAAGACACTGGAATATGAATAGGAGAAGGCTTAAACAGAAAGATGAGTAATTAAAGTAGCAATTATAATAATATAATATAATAATAATGTAGACTTTCAGGGCATTTGTTTTGTAGATGGGTCAGTGACCCCCATTTAGAGCTGGAAAGAGTTATTAAAATAATTAAAAAAACAATTAAAAAATAGATAATGAAGACCAATTGAAAAATTGCTTCCAATCAACCATTCTATAACATGCTAAAAGTTCAGCACAAAGGTAAGGTAAATATTAATATGAGAAATAGGGGAAAAGGTCAGTTCCAGTTGGCTGTTTCCAGCCCAACACTAGTATATTTGACTAGTGATGGGTGATTCTGTGCCGTTTTACCATGAAATTTGCGAAATGGCGAAAATTTTTTGACGCAAATGACAATTTTAATTATGACTATTTGGTCAGTGGGTGCAGATGCGGCGGATTTTTCTCCGGCTATATGTCGCTGCATTTTTAATTAATTTTAATTAATTTGATTGCGTCGAAACAGAAACGGAAATTCACTGCAAACTTGTGTCTGGCGAGTTTATTCGCTCATCACTATTTGTGACTAAAGAGCATATGAAATACCAGGGGCATATACCAAACAAAGTTAAATAAGCCTTATAGCTAAAAAAGGTTATCCCCTTTTAGTAACTTTAGTAATGGAATTTTCTCACCCAGTCTCTTGTGAAATCACTGCTGCCTCCATCACACATTCCATTCACAGCCACGCAATTACCAGTCAGACAATGCCAGCAGTAACCAGCGTATCATGTGAAAACTAAAATTTATTACAGAAAAAGAATTTAAAATATAAAATGTATCAAGCACAAGAGAGAGGAAAAAAGCAATAATCTAAAATGAGTTTAAAGGTAACACAAGCAATAATATTTTCCATAGAAATGCATAAATCGCTAATAACTTAATATGGCACCTGGTTAAAATCTGACCAAATAATCCTAAATAAGTGCAAGTGAAAAAAGAAAATCGTAATTCCTAAAATGATCATCACGAACATGGACCACTATTCAAACACTAGCTAGTTAGTTTACTAATTGAAAATTCTTTATATTGCCAGAGCAACAATACACATCAATTGTTGGGTCATCCTGTATCTTATGGGGTGCCGTTTGTCCCAAATACATTCTGTATACAAAACTATCCCTAATACACAGAATGAATGTCTCTCATGTTATACAAGTATTTGTGACCATACACAGAGAAAAAAAAATATACAAAAGACTTATTTCTATTAAAGAATGAAAACAAAATCTGGTTAGTGCACAAAAGGATGTCATTATATCACAAACTCCATTCTGTACAGTTTAACAAGCAATCTGTCGCACAAATGTATAACCTCCATGTAACGGACGCACTTATGTGCAAAGTTACTTACAGAATGAATTATGTAAAAACAAAGTTGGACATAATATACTGTATAATTGTGTAACTAACTAGTGCTTGTCAAGCTAGATTTGATTGACAAAATAGATATCTGACAGAAAGCAAGATTTTATAGTACAGAATTCATTCTTTCCACAAAATGACAGTTTTGTTTCACAAAACAGATAAAATAACCATTCTGTGAAGCAACACTGTCAGTCACATTCCTGAACCAATAAGAACAAAGCTTATTGACATATACAAACAAGATGAGAATTGGCCAGCTCTCCTCCACATGGCTAAGCCAAAGTATCTGGCCTGCTATAGAGGGTGCCCTCTAATGTCCCCTGTGCTGCATAGTAATAAACATGGACAAACCTTTCCTAATAGAGCTGCTGTTAAACACTACAGGTTCATAAATGGAAGTTTTTACAAATGGCTGAGAAATATAATGCTGCACTTATAATTATTGTAGAGAAAGAAAAGTATGCAAAACTTATATAAATATGATCATTTTAGGTGATATGGCTATTCTTATTGTAGTAACCTGCTTGTGTGGCCATTTTGGTTAAGGGCATTCCTGCTGTTTTGTCATTATCTTATGACTCACTCCTGTTCCTCTTCCTGTTTAAGCTGAGAGCAATAATGGGACAGGCCACACCCACCTGCAATGTTGTATTAAATGTATCAGAAGTTACTGTGCTTGTCTAGCTGCTTTGCCTGACTCTCAGAGTCAGTTATAAGTTTTGTATATGATAGTTAGACTCCAATGTCTCCTCCTAGCTAGTGTTGGGCGAATTTATTCGCCAGGCGCGAATTCGCGGCGAATTTGCGCGATTCGCCACCAGAAAATTCGCGGAAAAAAATTTATTTTCGAAAAAACGGACGCTGGCGTCAAAAACGAGACGCCCATCACTACTCCTAGCTGTAATCTTGCACCAATTAGCTTGTAGTAGTCTCTTAATAATGTGCTTAGCTATAGTTCAACTACTACATAATAGCTTTAGCCAGAGACTTGGGACTAGGGTTGCCACCTGGCCGGTATTTTACCGGGGCCGGTATTACAAATTTACCGGCAATGTAGCTGCCGGTAAATTTGTAATACGATTAAAAGGAGCCCTCGGGCCTGCCCCCAATCCCCAATCCCCTGGAACTTACCTTTTCTTTTACTTCTTCTAGCGTTCGTGGCGTGGCCCCATCCACTTTGACGTCACAGCCCGCCCCTTTTTGTCCCCGCCGCCCAGCAGCCGGTAAAACATTTTAAAAAAGGTGGCAACCCTACTTGGGACTGATCATGTGCACACACATTGTGTTTAGTATGATGTGTAAGTTATATGAGCAGCCACTCCTGAGTACTGTGTGTAAATAAAAGGCTTCAGGACTTTAACTTCACCTCCTTTCATGAATTCGGGACTTTTCACCGCTTCTGGACTTCAGCTTCGTCTTTTCGGGAACTTCCGCATTGTCTTTTCGGCACTTCCGCATTCTGTAATATGCGAAATGGCCACATGGCTCAGGCTCTCATAAAGGGGACCCAGCTCTTTGAAAAATGCAGCACTTCTGGGCCCCCCTTATGGCCGGGAACACTTGTCCCCCCTACTGGCGGCCCTGGACATGCATGTGACATGGGCACAGTTGTGCTCTCTGCTCTAAGTGTTGTGCCCCCCTCGACCCACTCTGATGTGAAAGGGTTAAGCACAGGGCAGGTAAGGGGATGGCATCATTAGAGTCTTTTGTTATAAATAAATATAAAGCATTGTGCAGCTTGTTGCTTCTATATAAATAGATTATGATCCCCTAAAATTGCCCCTGCCTAAATGACCCCCTTTTGTTTACACACAGTACTCAGGAGTGGCTGCTCATATAACCTACACATCATACTATAGAGAATGTGTGGACTGTGCACATGATCAGTCCCAAGTCTCTGGCTAAAGCTATTATGTAGTAGTTGATCTATAGCTAAGCACATTATTAAGAGACTACTACAAGCTAATTGGTACAAGATTACAGCTAGGAGGAGACATATACAAAACTTACTGTATAACTGACTCTGAGAGTCAGGCAAAGCAGCCAGACCAGCACAGTAACTTCTGGTACATTTAATACAACATTGCAGGTGGGTGTGGCCTGTCCCATTATTGCTCTCAGCTTAGACAGGAAGAGGAACAGGAGTGAGTCATAAGATAATGACAAAACAGCAGGAATGCCCTTAACCAAAATGGCCACACAAGCAGTTTACTACAATAAGAATAGATAAATATCACCTAAAATGATCATATTTATATAAGTTTTGCATACTTTTCTTTCTCTACAATCATTATAAGTGCAACATTATATTTCTCAGCCATTTGTAAAAACTTCCATTTATGAACCTGTAGTGTTTAACAGTAGCTCTTTTAGGAAATGTTTGTTCATGTTTATTACTATGCAGCACAGGGGGCATTAGAGTGCACCCTCAATAGCATGCCAGATACTTTGGCTTAGCCATGTGGAGCAGAGCTGGCCACTTCTCATCTTGTTTGTTATACGGCAATAAGCTTTGTTCTTATTGGTTCAGGAATGTGAGTGACAGTGTTGCTTCACAGAATGGTTATTTTATCTGTTTTGTGGAACAAAACTGTCATTTTGTGGAAAGAATGAATCCTGTGCTATAAAATTTTGCTTTCTGTCACAGATATCTATTTTGTCAATCAAATCTAGCTTGACAAGCACTAGTTAGTTACACAATTATATATTATGTCCAACTTTGTTTTTACATAATTCATTCTGTAAGTAACTTTGCACATAAGTGTGACCGTTACATGGAGGTTATACATTTGTGCGACAGATTGCTTGTTAAACTGTACAGAATGGAGTTTGTGATATAATGACATCCTTATGTGCACTAACCAGATTTTGTTTTCATTCCTTAATAGAAATAAGTCTTTTGTATATTTTTTTTCTCTGTGTATGGTCACAAATACTTATATAACATGAGAGACATTCATTCTGTGTATTAGGGATAGTTTTGTATACAGAATGTATTTGGGACAAACGGCACCCCATAGTATCTCTACAGAAACAATAACACAATTTAACCATCAATGACTATCATTTCTACCCAAGAACAAATATGTTTCCAAAGCCCATATATATATATATATATATATATATATATATATATATATATATATATTTATATATATATATATATATATATATATATATATATATATATATATATATATATATATATATAAATGTATATGTATATATATATATATATATATATATCTGTGTTCGTCTGGGTGGCACACCGTATCACTTCGATTACCTGGGTGCACGGTAAAAAATCATACAATGTTCAAATGACCAGCAACTCCAGGGATTTCTGTGAAAAATTCTTTATGTGGTTATTTATGTGCAGTACAGCCAACGTGACGTTTCGGTCCCCTCTGGGACCTTTCTCAAGGCAACTCCACCCTATACCCATAGGGGTATAAGTAGCCAATAGTGATGAATCAATTAAGGAAGTTACATCATCAAAAAGTGACATGTGCTAAAAAGTAATGATATTATCATTTAAATATCTAAAAATGGATAAAAACTACATTAATATGCCAAGGTGCTCACTGTGATAAATAGATCAGTGTTAAAATACAAAAACAGATACTTAAAAAAGTTAAAAGTTCATGATGGTGCTCAAAATTATTAAGAATATCGTACTATATAATATGCAATATCATAAAAGATATATATAGAAAACCGAAAAAGTATCCATCCCACTGTAAATCTATATGTTTATCGGAGGCCATGCTATTAATCATTACACATCGTTTAAGTTAAATTAGATATACCCAAACAGCAATAATATACTAAAAACCAAGCAAAGCAGCATCTGATACAAAAATGAGAATGAGAATAGATATATGAAGCTTAGCAGAAAAGATCCAAAGATACCCAAGGGTCCTATAAAAGTTCCAATGTCGCCTTCAAGCCAGATAAAGGAACTTCATATATGCAAGAGTACAACAGTTATCTTTCGTTCAAAAAACAGTTTCGTTGCAACGCCTTGTTCAGGCCCCTGGGGGCCACACAGTCCAATTCGAAAGTCCAGAATGCCTCCCTCTGAAGAAGCCTCTTGTCGGTATTACCCCCTCTAACTGAATCCACAATGCAATCTATTGGCATACATTTGAATGCTGATGCTGGATGTTTCGCATGTAGCCAATGTTGTGCTACTGGTTGTTTCGAAATGTCCTGTTTAACATTCGGTTTTGGCTTGGGGTCTAAAGCAGCTCGTATTGTGGATCGATGCATACTTATGCGTTCCCTCTATTGTCTATTTGTCTTCCCACAATACAAGAGCCCGCAAGGGCATTTAATGATATAAATTACATTACGTGACGTACAAGTGAGTCTATGCCTGATTTGGTAGGGTTTGCCTGTATGTGGATGAAAAAATTTATCTCCAGTTATGAGAGTGTTACACATCACGCAATTGCCACACTTAAAAGATCCCAATTTTTGAAACCCACATTGTACAGTCATGTATTTGCCTACCGGATCTGTGGATGATAGCAGTTCCTTCAAATTCTTGTTTCTCTTATATCCAAAACACACCCGATCATCATGTACTGCAGTGAGTTCCCTGTCTGTTTTAACAATAGGCCAATGCTGTAAGACATAATCTTTCATTAGTGGGGCACGGGCATCATAAGTAGTAGTGTAATATAATGCATTCTGCTTAGATCGGGTCACTTGTCCCTGGTTAGTGTTACCCTTTAACACTTCCATCCGGTCAAGATTCAAGGCCCATTTTTTGGTCTCATATACCAATCTTTCCGGGTAACCACGCTCCAGGAATTGCAGTGCCATATTATTTAGAGCCACCTCCCTTTCTTGTAGATCACTGGTTATCCTTATTGCCCTCAGCATCTGTGATCTCGGGAGAGAATTAAGAAGATGTCTTGGATGACTACTGCTATAATGAAGTAGTGTGTTTCTGTCTGTGGGTTTTTGATAGATTTTTGTGTGCAATTTGCAAAGTTTATGATCTTTATATATCATCACATCCAGAAATTGTATGGAATGAAAATCATAATGTAGGGTAAATCTAACCGGTGTGGTTAGTTTATTAAGATCATCCACAAAACATAACAGCTCCTGTTCAGGCCCGAACCACAAAAAAAACAGGTCATCGATATATCGTCTGTAGTATCCCCCATACTTACGAAACAATTGATGGCCCAGGATGTTATGTGTCTCATATTTATGCATGAACGCATTGGCGTAAGAGGGGGCTACATTTGAACCCATAGCTGTTCCGGAGAGTTGCAGATAATATTGGGTTTCGAATTTGAAATAATTCTTTCTTAATATAAACTCCAAAAGTGTGAGTACAAACTCCACCGGTGGTCCCTTGTACAAAGCATTATCGGACATTAAGTCTCTAACAGCCTCTAAGCCCTCATCATGGGGTATGCATGTGTAGAGGCTACTGACATCCATAGTAACCATAATGAATGACAAGTCCTTAGACACAATGCTATCAATCACATGAAGGAAATCTGTGGTGTCTTGTACATATGATCCAATGCCCCTCACTAGAGGCTGTATTAAGGAGTCTACATATTTAGCTATTCTTTCTGTTAGAGAACCCACTGCCGCTATTATCGGTCTCCCTGGCGGGTGTGTGAGGTGTTTATGGATCTTAGGCAAGGAATATAATACAGGTCTTACCGGATGTTCCACATACAGTGCTCCACATATCTTCTCAGAAATCCAGCCGCTTTTACTGGCATCCTCCAAAATTCTTAGCAATTGTGCCTGAAATTTAAGAGTGGGGTCAAAAGTTAGAGGCTGATAACAATTCGTATCAGATAGCTGACACATTAGTTCATTCCTGTAATACTGGTAGTCCAGGACCACCACCGCTCCACCTTTGTCAGCCGGCTTAATGATGATGTCTGTCCTGTCTCTTAACGTTTTTAATACAGCCCTTTCCTTTTTGGTTAAATTTCCCCGATGCCCCAATGTTCCGGGCATCTGCTTGGTGGATTCATCAAGCATCCTAGAAAATGTTCTTAAAGATATATTGGCAGTACCCGGGTCAAAGTCACTCTTAATTCCCAGCATCATGAGAGTACTCTCATCTCCTGTGGGGTTTTGTTTAGTGTGCTTGTAATATTCCTTCAAGTTAAGACCACGAGTAAATTTATAATTATTCACAATATTGTTGAATTTATGTGTAGTCACTGAGGGCACAAAGGATAACCCCCGTGCGAGAATGCTCACCTCAACCGATGTGAGTCGGTGGCTGGAAAGATTTATTACTTTCCCTGCATCAGTCTCGTTCCCCTTCTCGGCGGTCTCCCCCGCACTTTGCCCCTTGTGGTGCTTCCGGCCTCCGCGTCTGCAGCCTGCACGCCTCCTCCTTCCAGTGTTGCATCGGCGTCTGGAAAATCCCGTTGTGGTACGCGGGTATGCGCACTTGCGTCCTCCTCTGAGTCACCGCTACTGGAGACGTATCCAAAGGGACGCTGGACCTTGCGCGTCATCACTCTGCGCCTCGGTCCACCTGTTCTTCCGCCATGACGCCACCGGTATACCATGTTCTCGTTGTAATCCTGCTGTACACGTAATGCTTTGGACCTCTTAAACGCAAGTATGTCATTTCTATAATGTGTAACGTGATTGTTTAGCTTTTGTAACCAGTCCACATCCGAATCCTGTTTCAATGTATCCAAATTGACACTTTCAAATTGCAACACTTCACTCCGCACCTGCTTTAATTCTCGCCCGGTCTCTTCTACTACTAACAGCATTAACTCCAATGAGCATCTATCCAGCACTGCGCACCATCTGTTGCAAAACTCTATGTTAGTTCGGCCAATTGTAGATGTATTATTGATACGGAAACCACGAGGGATCCTCCTCTCCCTATAATATTCTGAGAGGGAGACGCCATGTAAATGCAATTCAGTTTCCTTCTTCTTTAAACGTAATAATTCATGGTAAGTCTCCTTGGCCCCCAAATCGCCAAACGTATCCTTAAAGGTTTCCGAAAACAGGATTTTATCCACCTCATCCGAGGTGAAAGGTTTGTAGTCTGTGCCTCCTTGAGCCATGATTCCTCCTTTGATAAATAGACTAAAGACTGTTTCAAATCAAATCCTTCTTGACAAGAGAGCAAAAAATGCGAAAATACAAAAAAGATCAGGTGCACACCAAATAAATGTATATCTGTGTTCGTCTGGGTGGCACACCGTATCACTTCGATTACCTGGGTGCACGGTAAAAAATCATACAATGTTCAAATGACCAGCAACTCCAGGGATTTCTGTGAAAAATTCTTTATGTGGTTATTTATGTGCAGTACAGCCAACGTGACGTTTCGGTCCCCTCTGGGACCTTTCTCAAGGCAACTCCACCCTATACCCATAGGGGTATAAGTAGCCAATAGTGATGAATCAATTAAGGAAGTTACATCATCATTTTTCACAGAAATCCCTGGAGTTGCTGGTCATTTGAACATTATATATATATATATATATATATATATATATATATATATATATATATATATATATATAGCATCAAATTCATGTTGATTTATATTTATATGCTATGTGCATACTGCATATATACAGAGAATGTTAAATATTTCATAAAATATATTTTTAAGCAAACCATTAAAAAAATGGACCCTAATATACTTGTGTGCATGTAAATTAGGTTTCAATTTTGCGCACATTGGCACAACCAAATCTAAAGAGACTAGCAATCCACTTGTCTAGTTAGTTGCCATTTTTCCATACCATAGAGAAAACAATGTGTATGAGATTGCAATGAGTTGTGTAGTGCAACTTGAGCAGAATAATTACACTCAGAAATATGTCAGCCTGTGAAGACATAATCAATGTTGATAGTAACTCGTTGATAGTCAGTCATTATATGCAGATTATATTTCAGTCTGTAATGCAACATGACACCTAGATTTCGGTATATTAGTATTATGCCTTTTGGCATTTGCAGTATGATATCATTATTATTCTACACTTTAATACTGAAAAAATAATAAAGTGTAATTTTTCTATAATTCAGCTATAATGAGTTGCTTTACACTCAGAGCATCTTCCTTTCCTTCTGTTAATAATAGTACTAATATGTCTATATAGTTTGTTCAGATTCCAATCAACTCTCACGTAATCCGATGTTGGGAAATCTAAGAAAATATATTTCACGTACTAGTAAAGAAAATACTTGTCCGTGAATTAGAAAGGAGAGAAGAAGAGAGATCAGCAGAAGGAGAGGTTTATGTTTTGGTCCTATATAAGTGTTTGGCCACCAAAATTAGCCCACTATGGACACACAATGGCACTATTTCAGAGCGTAGTGATCTTTGGACTGTGCCTTCAATGGAGTGCAGCATGCATTAGGCATACTTGATTCTAAAGGAGTAAGCGAGAGGGGTGCACGTAGGCATCTTCCAGCCAGTTAGGGAACAGAAGAAAGCGCAAACCCATTTTGGAGCCTTGTACTTACCTGCTGCTCATAGACAATCTGGTGTTCCATGCAGAAAGCATAAACATGATAGTGGGGAGCAAGCCCTTTTAAATTAGCACCAACGAGTGAGATCTGATTTCCCTTAGTGCTCTTGAACTTGGGTTTAATTAATACTTAAATGATTTTTTAGTAGACAAAGCATGGAGATCCAAATTACGGAAAGACCCCTTATCTGGAAAACCAAAAGTCCTGAGCATTCTGGATAACAGTTCTCATACGTGTAGTAACAATTTCTGACAATACTTGGGTTTAATTAATGCTTAAATTATTTTTTAGTAGACAAAGCATGGAGATCCAAATTACGGAAAGACCCCTTATCTGGAAAACCCAAAGTCCTGAGCATTCTGGATAACAGTTCCCATACCTGTAGTAAATCCTTGAGTAATTGTAATCCTCAGTTTTTGCTGTTGCCTAAACATTGTCTTTTTTTTAGGCTTTTTGAATGGAACCAGTTAATGCTAACCTTTCTTATTATAAATCCACTATAGGCGTTATTATAAGTTTCCCAAAAAGGAACCAAGATCCATGTGGATAATATAATTTTGTAAACATTCAAAACATGCATGCTTGTCAATTGATTAGGACTGTTAGACTATCACAAGACTTTGGCTTATAATAAAAAAATGTCCCCCTATAATTACTCCCTTAATAATCAATATCCCAAGGAAATTTATATTCCCTGTTGCGGCACATGGCAACTGAAACAATGTTATCCTTAGATAGCTTAAACTAAAAATACAAACATTTATGTGATGCCCTTTGATATCCACAATTCTCTGCTAGTGCAGAAATCTAATCTTTTGAATTCCGAAAGAATATAACAAGGATCATTAGTATACGAGTGAATGAAGCCATCTACCAAACTTTATTTCTTATCAGATGGCACACAGGTCTCCACTTATTCTCCACTAAGAAGTATAAAATTAGATTTATAGAACAAATATTTGAAATATTTGATCTACCTCAAAACATTATAAAAAAGAAAACATGGATGATTAATGATATCACTAAAGCACATAACTTGGCATGAACCCAGGACTTTTGATAATTCCCTGGTGTCCCTGATGTTATTTGGGCCAAGATGCAGTGCATTATCTTGGCTCCACATTATTGGCTTAGTCATCCCTATATAAGGTTCTCACTTCTGGGACTGAGCATTGTATCCTGAGCATGGTCGTAGTTCTTGATATTTCTGTCTCTTTTTTTTCCTAATGCACTAATGCCTTATAGCCAATGCCTTGAATGCCTTCTTGTATTTTATTCCTGCCAAGTCCTGTTCAACAGTCTTTAAGTTTACCATACTGTATCTCCCAACATTAGAAAAACAGAAAGAGGGACAAAACATCTGCCGCAAGGAGAAATGTTTTTGACCATGCCCATTTGATGGCCACACCCCCTAAATATCATGTTTATTTTTCCAGGTTATGGAAATTATGATATTTCTGGGAGTTTTAGGGCCAGGTTTTATGTGTTATTACAGTTTGAGTATAAGCTAAAAGTCTAATTTTTCCCAAGAGACTTGTTATCTTAAATAGTTACAATTGTATTTTTGTTTATCTTAAATAGTTACAATTGTATCTCAGTGCAGATGCCAGGTATTCTGGACTCTGTGCCAAAAAGCCTCTTATTTAATTAAGTTTTAGAAACTTTGAATTTTTTTCTGGTGTCAGTGCAGGAGGGAAACTTGTGACATTTCAGTAAGAAACCAGGACTGCGGGCTAAGTTGTCAAAATCGGGACTGTCCCGCAAAAAAGGAAATGTTAGCAGGTATGGTCTGCTTCCTGCTTAGTCTGTTCAATGCTCACTCTGCCTTGCAAACCACAATGTAAGAATTTAGAGGGTCATTTGTTAATGGCTCAGACACATAGTCAAGAGCTGTAAGGGGTAAAAAAGTGTGCTATTTTGTGCACATGCATCCATGGCAGATATGTGCTCTGCACCGAAGATTTATAAAACAAATATTTGAAATATTTGATCTACCTCAAAACATGATAAACATAATGCAAACATGGTTAATGATATTACTAAAGCTTGTAACTTGGCTTGAACCCGGGACTTAGCAGGAGAGTGCTGACATGTACAATGCAGCCCTGTTCTCACTGGCTGCCCATAGTACAACCTGTACCTAAAGCAATGCTCCCTAGTTCTCATATTGTATTATCTATATGTCTATATTTTACACCTTTAAACATTTTTATAAATTTAATGGTGGTCAGTAGTGATGGGCGAATTTGCGCCGTTTCACTTCGCCGGAAAATCCGCGATATTCGCGAAACGGTGGAAAACAACTTTGACGCTGGCAGCCGTTTTTGATGCCGGTGGGTATTTTTTTTGACGCCGGCGATTTTTTCGGACAAATTTTCGCGGGCATTTCGCAAATTTATTCTCTGGCGGCAAATCGCACACATTCGCTGCAAATTCGCGCCTGTTGAATAAATTCGCCCATCACTAGTGGTCAGCAAGTTGTGGATAAGGCAGTTAAGGTTTGGGAGTGGGTCCAAGCGAATAGTAAGTTCAGGGTCCAGGTTGGGTCTGGGTCTCAAAAATTGGTTCCACGCAGGATTCTAACATCAACATCTATACAATATAGAATAGATTTTAAAATGTAGTAATTGTCTTTATTATGTAACGTGGTCTGATGCAATGGCTTACAATTGATCTTGTTCTTTTGAAAGATTCATGCTAGTGAAGTAGTGTGGTGGGTCAGTGGTTACGCTCCTGGTAACTTTTAGAGCCAATTGGACCCAATAGGACCCCGCGCCTTGGGGGGGCACTGCACCAGGGGGCAGCATGACAGGAATTCCCCCAAAACATAACACTGCCCAGCCCTCCCCTAATTCCATAGGTCCAGCCCACCCCAACTCTAATAGGCCCATCATGGCTCCAACCCTGATAGGCCCAGCCCCCCCCAACCTGAATCAGTTCAACGTGCCCCAACCCTGATTGACACAATCTACTCTAATGTTTCCTCCCTCTCTCTTGTGCCCCTATTTCCTCCCTCTGTCTCTCTCCAATCCCTGTGTAGCCAGCAACACTTCACATGGAGCCCAGACAAAATGCTACCAATTGGGTGCCACATTTGATAGGACCGGCCCTAATTGCGCTCTCTACACTAGCGGTGCACCCCTCCCTTGACTGAGACACATTAGGAGTCCATTATAGTGTGACATTTACCATTGGTAAGGACTGTATTAGAACTGTGAGACAGCTTTTGTATGGAAGCTCCAATTACATTTTTTCAAGAAACTGTATTTACATTTAAAGCACTTTAAAAACATTTTTCACAATATTTATGTGAATCTACTGCATAAATTAAGGCCCTTTGTCTTACTACATATAATATTGTTATTGTACACATGCTCTGCAAATTAAATAATCTGAGGAAATAACCATTTGCATACCTACACAATTGATGTGTTTTCCAGGCTAAATTGTGGAATAACCCCATTTATTCTAGCAATGGCTGGTCATCAGAAAATTATACAATAGAACTGTCCTTTGGCACCTTAATTTGCAAAGCTAACACATTTATTAAATATAGCCACCCTTCTAGACACTCAGCAGGGAAGCCATTATTTACAGAAAGCATCTTAAACCAATTACAGTTCGAGCAAAGATGCATTAAGCGTATAGCTACATTGTATACAGAACTGAAACATCTCCAATTTTCATATTAGCATATCATGTATATAGTATAAAATAAAAAACAAAAGCACCCAAAGCATTAATGCTTTTAGGCAACTTTTAGCACCCTGTAGGTAAACAGTGAGCCAATCTCATTCTTTGCTAAATTCTTGTTTACCCTTAAAAGTGAGCTTCAGATAAAATAGACTGACCTATTTTTGATATTGGCAATCCATAATTGCTTATTGTCTTTGTATTTCATTTCATCCCATAACGTATCGCCCCTCTTTTCTATTTTTAATATACAGGCAGGGTATGGGGGCCCACCGGGACTGCCACATGAAGGCCCCTCCAGACAGTAACCGGGGCCCCCTCCTGGCTTCCCTCTGCGTGCCTAAACGCCGGTTCGGGTGCACCAGTGCAAATGCTGGTGTGGTGTGCACCTGTACGAACGCTGGTGCGGCATGCGTCTGAGCGAACACGAGGAGGGAGCGTACAGCGTACATTTTTTAAGGGGAGCCCGATTGGTGGACGGTGGCTGGGCCGGCAGGGCCCATGAGGGTCGGGCCCACCGTGTTTTTTCCTGGTGTCACGCCGGCCCAGTCCGACACTGTGTACAGGTATTGGACCTGTTATCCAGATGGCTCAGGACCTGGGGTTTTCCAGATAAGGGGGCTTTCTGTATAATTGGAATATTAGACCTTAAGTTTCATAATTACATCTTGCATAAATGTGCAGAGTGACTCTTATTAATTGTTTAGCAGGATACATCTCTAGTCTCTCCAACCTACATAAACATTTCAAAGCAAATTAGATGTAGATGTCATTGAAATCCCTTACCTCCTACCCTTGAATAAACTATCCTTCTTGGTCCCCTGGACTTAAAACCTATCCTAATTTTCAAAGATGGCTGATCTAGCACAGATAACATTCAAAAAGGAACAAATACATCTTTAATTATGCTATTCCCAGGGTCAAAGGAAACAATGTATGACCCCATGCTGTGTTAAAAAGGTTTCAGAATATCTATAGATTTTCTATTTCCAGTTTGAAACAAAATCAGTTCTAACATTGGTGGCAGATGCTATTTAATGGCTATCAACGGAGCAAACTGACAACACTAGAGAAAAGGGAGACAAATAAGGGCAATTGGAGGTACACAGGAGGATACATATTTTTCACTACTGATTAGTAAATTATATACTGATTAAGGAACAATATAACAATACAATTATTATTTTGTAGTAGGCACTGATTTGCACTAATGTTATCCATGTTGCTAATTGCATTCTTCATAATCAGCATACTCATCAGCATTTAAAAAAAAACGATGAATAGTTCAGAAAGAGCAAAAAGGAAAATAGCTTGTTGCTACAGAGGAAACGATACAGAGAACAGGATTATATGCAGCATGCCACACATGGAAACTATTAGTCATTACCTTCATTGTGGCGAGTGCTGTTTTAGCTTGAAAATATATTTCAATTCATTACTTTTGCAGTTGGAAAGTGGAGAGATTCCGTCTTAAAAAAAATGAGCTGAATATGGAATTTCCTGTATTTTTTAATCATAAATTAAGAGCCAAACAAATTAAGACTGAACTATAAAGAACAAATCTGTTCATTGTTGATGGTTACTCATCATAATGTACTTTAAAATAGTTTTCAAATCCCAAATTATGGTTTACTTCACATAATACTTAATTTTTCTATTAAATCCTGCCAATTTCTGAGACAGAACAATTATCACATGTAATGTGAACCTTGTGGAAGATGCTGACTTAAGTCTCAAAAGTATATAATTTTGTCCATGAATACATCCAAGCCAATATGAATTATAAACTTTAAGGATAAACTGAAATGTGAGCTCTTATGTATAATGAGTATTGTTTACTATATATAACTTAGACTGTAGCAGTTACTATAGATATATGCAAAAGTGCATATCATGTTTTGGCATTTTACAAAGTGTGTTGGGTTGTCCCAGTCATAACAATTCTATAATTCTTTGTGCCCATGGAGACCTTCAAGTTCTGGAGACAAAATTCAGCTGACACTTCATATCCCCTGTAGTTATGGCCTGCTCATACAATTGTTCAAAATACCCCCTTAGGTAAAAAATATTTAGGCATGAGCATCTCAGCTAACACTTACTCATCTGGCTGCTGTCCTAGTAGGACACTGTATAACAATTCTAGAAAGTTTCTTGTGGTCTGTAAATGCCATGGAAAAGTCTACTACTTGGCACTGGACTTAGAACACAAAATCAGACACTGAAGCAGTAGACTGGAGTAGAACATTAACAAGTAATAGTTCAAAACAATGCAGTCCTTAACCATAGCACCAAAGCACCTTTGTGTCCTCTTTTGTTTTGAATTAAAAGGGGTAATTTACATCCACAATCAAAGTTGTGTAACAATTTACCTGCACAGTTGCAAGTAAAACCCCATTCATTAAAGGTAAACATGCTTTTTGCACTTTAGTATAGTCATGCCATGCAGGCCT
Organism: Xenopus petersii; assembly: GCA_038501925.1. Lineage (NCBI taxonomy): Eukaryota > Metazoa > Chordata > Amphibia > Anura > Pipidae > Xenopus > Xenopus petersii. The sequence continues at coordinate 84,332,673 of CM076680.1, forward strand.
TCCTGCCTCTCATTCCAAATCAAACACAGTTACAGTTCTGTGTTATTGACACAGAAAACCCCTGCCTCTCATTCCAAATCAAACACAGTTACAGTTCTGTGTTATTGAAACAGAAAAACCCTGGAACTTTTTGCACAATTATGTCAGGGCCTAACGGCTTTGGTAGGAGTCTGGACCAAGGAAGAAGCTGGTGAGCAGACTGTGCATGCAGCAAATCAGTGTAGTCAGAAACAGGAAGAAGGGTCAGGAACCAAGGATCAGTCAGTAGAATAATTATAGCGCATCAAAGAACACCCTGAAGTAAGACCAATATTTGGGCATTGAACCCGGGTCTTTGGAGTCCTGTTATTTTTAATCTTGATGTCATTGAGGTGCAATGACATCACTGTGCCAAGACATATGTGAATCATCCCCATAGTCAGATGTGTGTAAAACCCCCATTCATTAGGCACATGTGTCAAAATGTACACTTTGCACTTCCATGTAGTTGTACTTGGCACTGCTCAGTCCTTAATGACACCCAGTTGTACTTATTGACATAGAACAGTGATCCCCAACCAGTAGCTTGTGAGCAACATGTTACGCTCCAACCCCTTGGATGTTGCTCCCAGTGGCCTCATAGCAGGAGCTTATTTTTGAATTTCAGGCTTGGAGGCAAGTTTTGGTTGTATAAAAACCAGGCGCACTGCCAAACAGAGCCTCAATGTAAGTTGGCAAGCCACATAGGGGCTACTAAATGGCCAATCACTGCACTTATTTGGCACCCCAATAATATTTTTCATGCTTTTGTTGCTCCCCAACTCCTTTTACTTCTAAATATTGCTCACAGGTTCAAAAGGTTGGGGATCCCTGACATAGAGGAACCCTGGAGCTACTGCCACCAAATTTCCCTCAGTGCACTTTTGTGTAAATAATTGAGTTCACACATCACTCTCATGCCAAATAACAAAAATAAAACCAGTTGAACTTAGAAATCGTTCATCCCAATTGTGTCCAATTTAAGGTGAAGTGCGAGCGTCATTGTATTAATTGTGATGCATTGGCTGTAGTTGCACCAGGCACCGTGCCCCCTTTTGACAGCTACAACAGCTGGGATTCTGGGGAAAACACTGCATTGTGGGAAATACACATGTCAATTGTGCTCAAAATGTTCTTTTCCTACAGCACATAAACGACCCCTTAAATCTATACTTATATTCCTATTGGAAGTTATTACCGACTCAGAGCAGACCTAGTGAAAAAGGAATTCCAATACATCTTCTTGTATATTTTGAAAAGACTTCCAAAAACATTTTCAGAAAATGCCCTTGTTACACAGATTAGTCCTAGTGTATATAGATAGAATCAAACAGAACCCTATCTGTGCTATAATCCAGAGCCCATTTGAAAAATTAACTTTTTTTTATTTAAACAGGTCTGCATTTTTTAGAACAGAATGAACCTTTTTTTCCAGATTCCATTCCAATTAATATGTGGTTATTTCTGTCAGAGATCAAATATGTGTTTATAGCTGCTCAGACAGAACATACATTTGAAATCTGATAAGGATTGGATTCTGTTTTGTCCTTCAAGCAGCTCCAGCTGTTTAACTCAGCATAAGCAAACTGCTTTCAGTGATTTGTATCTGAGATGTTTAAACAAGTTCTACGATTATACAATAAAGAAAACAAAACTTTTCCTACAGGATATATATATTTATGTCAAGTTAACATACTTTGAGCTTCAATTGATAACAAAAATGGCTGACGAAATTCCAGAGTTAGGTCATCTTTATTTGTATGGCAATTGATATTAAGAACAATAATAACTGACACCCGTTAGAACTCATTGAATGTGAGGCCTCGATGAACTGTAAACGGAAACATGGGTTAAAGCTCATTTACAAAGTGCAAAAATGGCAAATCTCCCTCTGACTGCCCTTTTATTTTATTTTTTTTCAAATTTTTGTGTTATTCTAAATTCCTTTCAAGTGATTTATTATGTGTTGAAAAAATTAGGCAAGAACATCAGCCAAAGGAAAATATTCAGTCTCACCTGCAATTTTCAATGGGGTTCTATTATGCTTTCAAATGTGAGCGAAGGTTTTCTTGTATTTTTCTTGATGGATTTTAACTTTAACTTTTCAACAGACTCTTATAACACTCTTATCCCCCTGCCCCCTCTGCAGGAATGGGTGGTGTAGAATGCTCTTGAAAAAATGTGTAAAAACTGTATTGAGATTAGTGGTATTTGTGCAGCTAACAAGAAATCAACTGAAAACCCCTATTTTCAGTACATTTATACTAATAAGAAAATCCTTTTCTACCCAACATTTTCCGTAAATTTATTTAAATAAATAAATATAGTAAATATTTTCAAATACAGCCAACTTTATAGTATATTTAATTATTACATTCATCCTTTAGCCATTTATTTGCCCTTAAATTTAAGAATAGAATGCATACATTGCTGTGACATTCCTGTATATGTATTATATGCTACATACTATATATGTATATTGTATTTATGCAAATGCGTACAATATTTCTGCCTCTTCAAAAGAAGTTTGGCAGCTAGAATGCATTGGTGCAAACATTATTCACATACAAGGAAGTTTCCAAACTATCTGTAAGATGGCAAACAAGGTTTGAAGGTTATGAAAGTTAAAAGTTATGTGCACATGCAATAGGAAAGCAGTTAGACCAGAAGATGAAAGTGGAGCAGAGAAGACCTCCTTAATTAGTGCTTTTTGTGCTGTACATCATAGTATCAACTCCACCCATATAAAAAGGCCATAGTGTTGACACCATAGAGTATGCTGACCATCAGCACTAAATGGGGTATGCAGTATGAAAAGAGAGATGCAGTATGCTTGTATAGAAAGGACAATTAATGAAATCTAGGATAAGGTCTCACATGGGGTTCCATATATCTTATATTTCAAATCAGCAGTCAGTTCTTATTTAATATATGGCAAATGGCTTCAGCATTTGATTTTCGAAGTGCACTAAGAAGGCAATGGGGTTTGCAGACAAAGGAACACATCTGTAGCATCTTAGAATTAATCTGCAGTACCTGTTAGTGCACAAGGGGTGTACTGCTAATGTATCTTACTCAAACATGAATGTCTAACAGGGCACTTCCTCTAAAGGTGGCCATACATGGGCCGATAAAAGTTGCCGACAGACCGAGTCTGCAGCTTATTGTCACGTGTATGGGGCCCTCCGACGGGCTTCCCCGATTGATATGTGGCAAGAAAGTCGGCCAAATGTCGATCGGACAGTATTAAAAATCCTGTTGGATTGGCAACCACATCAGTTCATTGATGCGGTCCGGCGATCCAACCGTGGGTCCTAGGGCCAATGATTGGATCAGCTCAATATCGCCCCAGAGATACACTCATTTGGCGACATCAGCAAACAAGCATATCTCTCAGTGTATGGCCACCTTAACCTGTTACCAGTAACCAATCAGTGATTTGACAAGGGGACATATTGAACATGTTCAGTTAGATTGCTTTTTGATCCTTAGCATGCAGGTAAGATTCAAAAGCAAGCTAATTGAACAGATATGTCCCATGTGGCCCCCTTCAAATCACTGATTGGTAACTGACTGGTAACCAATAAGAGAGCTGCCAAGCAGGAAGTAGTGTTCTGGTTATTATATTAGACATCCAGTCACTCCAGCTTTTATAGATTGCATTTTTGGCTAGCTAACTATATTTAAAAGCTTTTGTTAGTCTGTTTATTTACCCAGTTTAATTTTTACATTGAATGGTTCCTTTAAGGTCTCTGTCTACTGGCAGCAGTGTTGGTCATTGCACATTTCACATGCCCATGAATGGTAAGCAATGTAAGCAGAGGTGCATTTGGGTTGCCTTATTTTTTTCCTGAGAGGTCAGAGGAGATCTAAATCACCCATGAAACATGTCCCTAAAACTGATACGAGCTAAAGCATAACTGGAGCTTTCAATTTAGTCTAAGCTCTATTGTGCAGAATTACAGATATGTGTTATTAATAATAAAAACAATAATAATAATATTATAATCACTTTCCAGAAGTGGCCATTGCTCTTCTATAGTAACGAGAATACATTCTGATTAGGCATTCTTACTTATCAGAGGCCTGTCCTAGGCACAATTTAGCACACCCTTTTGTCGTAATTAAATCACAGTATTTAAACTGAGAAAGAGCAAAAAATGTACTAAGATATTAATTCTTTAAATATGCAAAGTTTGCATTCACTGGTGATTTCACTTTAAACACACATTCAGTATTCAGCGCATGATGTGAATTATCGACAGAAAGAGTTTACGGATATTGATTATGATTAGGAAAGGAGAGATCAATAATGAAATGTAGGAGGCACTGGGAATTCTATCAGCTGCATCTGTGGGGTAAACAATCTCAGCAACCATTGACATCCGTATTGATTATCGATGTTCGGATATTTACACATTCCCTTGAGTTTTCCCATTTCACTGAATGCAAAATACATTTGTTATTCACAGGTTTTCTTCTGCAGTCTTGTCTGCACATGTAGGGGAGAGAAAAATTTTACTTTGAATTATGCAAGTAATAAGCACTATCATAACAGTTATTTTGTGGGTATAAAAAAGGACAGATGCTATGTATACTCTTTTATATGTTGTAATCATCCAAAAACATGTTTAAGATAAAATTCAATATGAAAAATGTACTATGAAATAATCACAATTCAAAATAATTATTTTATTCCTATATGTACAAATTTCTTATGCACGTATTCTATGCATGTCTGCTCTGATCATTATCATAATGCAGACTTAAATAACTTAAATCAGTGGGTATATCAAAAGCAAGTATTCTACAATTGCTCAGCCTATTTGGCCATGGGGCCCACTGAAACAATATGCTCCGCTGAAACAATATGCTGATAAATAATGTTCCTTTAGAGAATAATTTATTTCAGTCATTAATTTCATTTATTAACCCAGGATAAATGTGCACCTTGCCAGTAAACCATAGTAACTACTCAATCATTAGCTTTTTCAGCTAGCTTAATGTATTACAATGAAAGAAAAAAACTACATAAGTTAGTATGGGTTAGTGACACAAGTACACATTTGCCTTGTTGATAACTTAGCCCCAAACCAAACATAGTTCATTATAATCAATTTCTGTACCCTTGTAGTAAAGGGGTGATTTATTGAACTGCGACTTTTTCAGGTCGGGCTTTTTGAAGCCATAAATCTTAAAAAGTCACAGAAAAAAAGCTCAACTTTTCCGGGATTTATTATTTGACAAAACTGTGACAATTTAGGATCTGAAAATACTCCAGCCAAAACCTGTCGAAATCATGTAACAGTCAATGGTAGAGGTCCATTTTACAAGTGGAAGATCTTAAAAAGTCACCGAAAAAAAGCTCAACTTTTCCGGGATTTATTATTTGATAAAACTGTGACAATTAAGGATCTGAAAATACTCCAGCCAAAACCTGTCAAAATCATGTAACAGTCAATGGTAGAGGTCCATTTTACAAGTGGAAGATCTTTCTTTGATTCATGGTTTTTAGAGGTTCTCGGGTGTTTAGTCGTGGTTTCAAAAACCTCTAAAACCACTAAAATGAGATTGTTAATAAATAGGCCTCAAAGTGCCAGACCTGGGGCCAAAGGTATCTGTTATAATTACAAGAGCTCCACTGGACTTTTCTCTCACCACTGCTCTTGGGTTTGAGCCTTTTGTTGAAGAAGAACTAAAGCTTAACTAAAAGGAGTAGGCTAGAAATATTGTACATTATGTTTTAGGCTTTTGTACCAGCCCAAGTCAACCATTTTTAGCAATATTAATTTTTAGGGTTTAAATCCACCCTCTATTTTCAAGGAACCATAACTAATAAAGCAGAACACCAAGCTGCATCCATTTTAATTTAGGCCATCCTTACTTACACATTCTTTTTTCAATATATTTTGACACATTCTGGGATTAAGGTGCACCAGCAATAATGATGCTTTGTTCCAAACCCATTAATGATACTTTCTTATCTTCAGTATTCTGATTAATAATACTTTAAATTTTTTACTATTTGTGGTGTTTGAGTTATTTAGCTTTATATTCAGCACCTCTCCAGTTTGCCATTTCAGCAATTTGTTTGCTAGGATCAAAATTACCCTAGCAATTACTGTATGCACAGATTTGAGTAAGAGACTGGAATACGAATAGAAAGGGGACACAAATGCAAATTTCGACGCTGCGTCAATTCACGGGCGTCAAAATTGACGCCACTAACTATTCCGATGCTGGCGACGCGCATTAAAGTCAACGGGTGTCCGTTTAAATGACGCAAATTTAATCGCAAATTCGCCCATCTCTAGAACAGAACAGAAAGACGAGTAATAAATAGTAGCAATAAAAATACATTTGTAGCTTTACAGAACATTTGATTTTAGATGGGGTGAGTGACTCCCATTTGAAAGCTGGAAAGAATCAGAAAAAGAAAGCAAATGTTTCAAAAAGAAATAATGAAGGTCAATTAATAGTTTCTTAGAATTAGTAATTCTATAACATAGTAAAAGTTAACTTAACGGTTAACACCACTTTAACACATGCACTATTGTCATTTATCTAACAGATACAGCTACAATAGAGAAGCATGTTCTGTTAATGAGATTAATAAGGTTATTAGCTACCAGCAATATTCTAATACTTTCTTTTGGTGTAGAGTGTTTTAATCACAAAGCACGGAATTGGATACTTTTAATAATAAGGCTAACAATATGATTTGTCGCAAAGGACTTCAGGGAGAAACTGTAAAATGTGATTTTGGGATGCTCAAGATTAGCAACCCAATAACTAAAATTCTAACAGGTGCTTAGTGTCATGGAGAAAAATACATACAGTTTTGAAAAAAAGGTAGGGGGAGGCCAGTATAAACCTGGAGAATGTAGAACAGAGAAACACTGAAGTGTCTAGACTCCAAGAAAGATTGGGAAGAGACACCAAAGTAATGACATGTATTTTGAGATTGTCTAGAGAAGAATTCCTGCTCCTGTTGTTCTGGACTGAAATAAGAGGCGTGGAGGTAAAAGTAATCAAGCTTGGAGAAGTCTGAAGATATAAAGTCATGTTTCAGCAACAGTGAAGAGCTGAAAGGAATAGAAGTTGATGAGATAATGGTTGTGTCTTATATAGTGACATGGCATAGCCTAGGAGAAAAAGGCAAATTATATTAACAAAAAGATCCTGGTGTGAGCTATATTATAGACTATTGAGCATATTATGAGCCAGTCCTGCCATAAAGGGAGGTGAACAACTTACCTTAGGAGGCACAAAAAAAGTCCTTAGTCGCAGAAAAAAAACTGTACATGTAGGAGACACATGTGGTGTATTCACTTGTACAGGTATGGGATGCTCGGAACCTAGGGTTTTCTGGATAGAAGATCTTTCTGTTACGTAATTTTGTTCCCAAAAGGCTGGTTTTGCTTCCAATAAAGATTATTTATATCTTAGTTTGGATCAAGGTTAGTTTGTATACAAGGTACTGTTTTATTACTACAGAGAAAAATTTGAATTGTTTGGATTCAATGGTGTCTATTGGAGATGGCCTTACCGTAATTCGGAACTTTCTGGATAATGGGTTTCCAGTTAAAGAATCCCATACCTGTACTGCAGTACTGAGCTACATATTTCATCCTGAATATTTAATTAACACACATTAAATGTAAAATAACATTTGCAATCATTGTATGTTGAATTGCTTTATTTTTTCCTATTTCTGCTGCTCTGATATTTATACAAATATATATATATTATTTAGTTTCCATCAAAGCTGTTTTGCCAACAGTTTATGCTTTAAAAGGTTTTCCTTGATTGACTTTCAGTCAGCGACCTTTGCCATTAATATCAATGTTCTGCAGCAAAAATACAGGTTAAAAGTGGAAGTTTATGACAGGTTTGAGACCCACTGAACACATGAAAATGCAGCTCTATCAATAACCAAACTTTAATTATACACCAATGAATATGTTCTGGTATAGAGGAAAAGACCTGTGTCATATTTATGAAACACTTCAATCAATTATTTGTCAAATCCTTCAAACTGCACTTTGTTTTGCTGAGAGCGAAATGTACATATAATGATTTGTTTTTCTGTACTTTGCAAGCCCCCTGAGACCATCACTTATTGTAAAATACCTTCGAAACCTTTTTGAAATGAGGCAGTTGATAGCCTAGTAAGTTTTTATCTGGCTAATTAGCGAGTTGTATACGAGATATTGAAATTGAAAATTCTGAGAACATAAATACTGCCTAAAACTGTTCTGCTGCACCCATCTGCTCCCAGGCAAGTATCCATATCACATAATGAACATTGTAACTGGGCACAGAGTAAACACGGACTTGAATTATGAGCTAAGGGGCATTTTTTTATTATTTGATATAAAAACAAATGTATATTCGGTAACATTTTACAAACTGCAGTATAATCCAGGATATAGAAAACACATATATTTTCCATTTTATGAGCAGTCGTGGAAGCTGCCAGTAAATAGAAAACTATTGTTTAGGGGATGCAGGTACTGTAGATGATAAGAACATTTGTAACAGTGTCCCTGGCAACAGTTTGGTGATGGTATTTAAAGTAGCTTGGACACTACACAAGCCGCATTGTTTTTGATCACTGGAAGCTGTCTTCTCCTAATTGGCTGTTCATATCTCAGAGGAAAATGTATATGGATTGTATCCAAAATTAATAACTGTACATCTGCTAGTTTAACAGAGGAGCAGGTTTGTGATCAATAGACCTACGCGCACAATTGCAACGATCATTGACACTGAAGGATTCGAGCGATCTAATTACAGGTTATGCCCCCTTTTATTACTCATGTGTGGCTTCCAGAATTTTACTTCTTGTTAATTCTGCACTTTCATAATATACATCAAAGCGATGCTATAATTGGCTTCGCTAGATGAACTGCTGGAAAGCTTGTAGGTCATAGTTTATATTGGCCATAAAACATAGAGTATGATACAATTATATAGTAAATTTACCTAGTAAACCCCATCTTGCCCTTAGAATGGGCATATTTTAAAATATTTAAACTATAGCAGTATATTGTTAAAGCTGCACTGTACCTTATATAGTAATTGCCTTGCAGAATATCAAGATAGATTGCAGAATATCAAGATAAATTGCATTCCCGCCTGAAAGCGGCAACGCTGGCGAAACAACACCAGTGTTAGTCACTTTGCCCTTTAGTAAATCTGCCCCATGGCCTTTACAATATACACAGGGGTGCATAGGATTGGGCCTGGGCCTGACTTATTGCACCTTGCCTTTAGCATTTTTATTATTTATTTTACAGCACTGGGAAATAAGATGCTGCTCTAAGGGGCAGATTTGTTAAGAGTCAAATTGAATTCAAATTTTCTATTTTTTTTATAACCAAAACTCTCAAATCGGAATTGTGAATCCAAAATTGATTTGCATTTTAATTTTAATTTTGAGATTTATCAAACCATGGCCCTTTAAAAATTCATCTTCGAATATTCGCCACCTAAAACCTGCAGAGTTCCTGTATAGGTCAATGGGAGAGGTCGAGTGACCATTTTGAAGCTGTTATTAGCCTTCCCGACAAGAAAAAACTTGGTGTAGTCAACCTCGATTCAAATTTGATTTAAGTTTTCAGGATGGTAATATCCGTTTGAGTTTTAGATATTCAAATTGAATTAAATAACCCCCCAATCGAATTTGACTAAAATCAAATGTATTAGAGTTAAAACAAAATCATATGAATTTGAAATTCAACCTTTGATAAATGTGCCTTCCCAAGTACATAATAATATCAATTAACCCTATATGTGCAAGTGTAGAGGTGATAGAAAATTGCTGCTGGTTCTTGATTTTTAACAGTGTAACAATTTCCCTACTAGCAACAGTCTGACTTTATTTCATTTGTATATACCCAATAATAACATTTAAAAATAACATCTAGCGTCATGCCCAGTCTTTATGTACTATGTCAGCTGGATAGGCCAGTACATTATATAAATGCTGTTAGAGTCATCTCGTAATGTAAAAGAGCAACACTCCTATTAAGGTTTGTCTTTGGGTTAATCCTAGCAAGTCCCCTTTGATTCCGTTGCTGCATCCTCCAAGGGATTGTCAAGGGATGCTGCACATTATCAAAGAAAAACTAACTCTTGCTAAGATAACACACCTTCAATCTTTGTTTAAAACTATGGATGGAACCTCACAAACTTATAGAGAAATTACAGAGGTGAAAAATGACCCAAATCTCCCCCTTGTCTTTACATAGAGTTGAGACACTATGCACTAACCATATACCCAAAACAGGGTCTGATCTTGGGGTGGTACAAAACTATTGACGAGATAGATGTTACATACCACCCCCCCCATAAATATATGGTTTATTGGGAGGAGATGCTGAGCAAAAAGATTCCAATCCCCACCTGGGAGAGGATTTGGGAGAATGCTAGGACAACATCTATATATGTCGCCATTAAAGAGAATATATATAAGGTCCTAATGGGAGGATATCACACACCCTGACTTTTACATGAATTATTTCCAGACACAGCAGCCTTCTTGTGCTGGAGATGTGAAGAACATGAGGGTTCACTTCTGCACATGTTCCTGAGCTGCCACAAACTAAAAAGTTTTTAGAAAATGGTCAAGAGATGGGTAGAGAGACTGATTTTGATTACGATAAATCTACACCTATTAGTATATGTGCTAGGTAACAGAATCTCCAAATTGAAAAATCAGGCACAAAAAATGGTCAATTGTATACTCACAGCGGCAAGGGAGCTAATAGCAAAGAAGTGGAAAGCATTGACACCCTCCCCCCCCTCAGAAAAGGAACTACTGGAGAGAATAAGATATGTACGCAGAATGGATTATTAAACATCGCCTAAGAACGACACAGTGGATCTGTTTGACAAAATTTGGGGTAACTGGCATGCAATAGAGGCCACGAAAAAAGCTTGAACCATAATGGAGCAACGGGAAGTCTGATCATATGGGGACACAGGAGGAAAATGGGCAAGAGACAGACTGAAGGTCTTTGATATGGCTTATTTATACCAGGATAGGACATTTAAGAGTAACTAGCCAGTACAAGGGAAAAGTACATTTTGATGTCATGCATAGATATGTTCTGTTCATAAAGTATGTACTTGCTGAAAACACTTATTGATATTTACTATAACCGTGATTTGTCATGGCCCCTTGAGGGCAATTTATTTAATGTTTGCTTGAGAAATTTTTTTTTAAAAAAAATTGCCAATTTATATTTTGTGTTTCTCTATAATAATAATAATAATAATAATAATAATAATAATAATAATAATAATAATAATAATACTAAATCTAGTTGCAGAGTACACATCCAGGAATAGAAATGTCATGTAAAGAGAAAGGTGAAATCCCAAAATATGTGCACATTTAGGAACATAGTTCAAGAATGTACAAAACAATATCTGCTAAACATTAACTACATATTTCTTTACTACTTTTGTGCAACTTTACCCCAATAGTAACAATCTGTGCCTTTAAAAACACATCATCCAGCATTGATACAGGATAAATAATCATATATCTAAATGATGACAGAGGATCGTCACTTCACTGGGGATTACCAGGCTGTTTATTATAGGGGGAACACAAACTGAATATCATTTCACTTTCTTTATGTACAACATACGTTAGAATGAATATAGTGTTTTTATAAAGTACACAGCATCCATGCGACTGGCTTCATAAAGGTGTATACAAAAGAAGTAGCTTAAATGTACAAGGTTTAGTACTGCTTATTAAATTTGCAGTACAAGAGTCTTCCTTACTTGGGGGTTATTATGGTTTCATAAATATCCAAGCTGAAGTTCACATAATATAAATTTGTACAGGGTTATCTTGTAGATCCATTTTATCTTGTGTTGCTGTGATGAAGTGGGGTTTCACTTCTCTGTTACACATGGTCTATTTTTTCTAAACTAATTAACTAATCAGCCTCAGCCTTAATGTGGCCATACACGGGCCGATAAAAGCTGCCGTCAGACCGTGCCGGCAGCTTATTGGGCCGTGTATGGGGCCCCCCGACAGGCTTCACCGGTCGAGACGAAAAATCCCGTTGGATGGTGGCCGCATCTATTCGTTTATGCGGCCCCGCAATCCGACTGCCCGTTACTATTCGTTAGGATCTGATCGTTTGGCCCTAGGGCCCGCGATTGTATCAGCCCGATATTGCCCACCTCAAGGTGAGCATATCGGGGAGAGACATCGCCACTGCAGTTCCCCTGTAAACAGAGAAATCCTCTACAAACCCAATGCATTTTAAAGGGGTTGTTCACCTTCCAAACACTTATTTTCAGTTCAGTTGTTTTTAAATTGTTCAGATTTTTTAATTATTTAATGCTTGATTGATTGCCATTATATTGCTAAAACTACTGAATATGGAGAATAATTGTAACACTAATTATTTACAGAGTTTTGGGTGAAGTTTTCATTTTCTTATGCAGCAGTTTTTACAAAGTACCCACTGTGTTTTCTATTGACAGATTGTTCTGTGTGACCAGTATTTTAAAATAACATTTGAACTATTAGGTCAATTTATTCTCATTAACAAAATGTCCACCTCTTTATTCCCAGCACTTTGACAAGGTACTGTAGCTTGCCATTGTTTGTAACATTCCAAAGCATATTGTTAACAGTTTAACACCACCACCAGACCCATTAGAATAATAAAAGTATTGAGCTGAAACCGTGTAATGCTGCTACAGATAAGGGAGCTCAGCACAAACACTTTGAAAAAACATTTCCATGGAAAAGATTACAATCAAGATATTTGCTGCCTCTCAAGCAGAAAATAAAGTGTGCCTGTCATATAAACTGATGCTACAGGGCTTTTGAGCAGCCATATACCAGTAATTATTAACTAATCAGCCTCAGCCTTAATGTGGCCATACACGGGCCGATAAAAGCCGTGCACGTGCCGGCAGCTTATTGGGCCGTGTATGGGGCCCCCCGACAGGCTTCACCGGTCGAGACGAAAAATCCCGTTGGATGGCGGCCGCATCTATTCGTTTATGCGGCCCCGCGATCCGACTGCCCATTACTATTCGTTAGGATCTGATCGTTTGGCCCTAGGGCCCGCGATTGTATCAGCCCGATATTGCCCACCTCAAGGTGAGCATATCGGGGAGAGACATCGCCAAACGAGCGGGTCTCTCAGTGTATGGCCACCTTTATATTGTGACATATAGACAATCAATTTTCGAATTGATGTAAATCTTTACTTTAATAAATTTGAATGTACTCACAACTCGAATGGAGGTTATTTATGAAAGAATTCGAATTCTAAAATTCAATCGAAGGGAAACAATCCAAAAACTCGAATTTTCCTCCGAAAAAAAGTTTGAATGTCAAGAAGGCTATAAACATATTCAAATGGACCTCTGCCATTGACTTGTAAATGAATTCGGCAGGTTTTAGGAGATTTAGGTGGTTCCATGTTGGAGGTGTGATAAATCTTACATTCGAATTGGGAGATTAAATTAGAATGTATGAATTTTGGCAACAGAAAAATTCAAAAATTCAAATTAGAATTCAGATTTACTTTAATAATTCTGACCTTATATTCTATATATACAGTATACTGTGAGTCAAACCCTAAACTCAGTAAGAGAAGCAGCACAGAGCATGTGCAGTGAATCATCAGAAAAGAAGATGGGGAGCTACTGGGGCATCTTTGGAGACACAGGGTTGTGGTTGCCTGTGCTGTATAGAATCAATTCTTTCTTTCTTTCTTTCTTCCTTACTTCCCTCCATCCTTTGTGAAATTTTGCATTCCATCAGGATAAACACTAAGACCGTTTTTCCTTTGCAAACATTACTATAGCTGCTACACAACAGAGTTAGTAATTGGAAGTCTTTTCCACTTAGTCTCGTTTTTTGCTATAATATTATGTTTGTGATGTGCTGACCTTGGATAAAATTAAACCCTTACTCTGCAAATCTTGAAAATTACACATAGAAATCTTTTTTATTGGATTTTACTTTTTTTTTTTCCAACAAAGTATTGGACTAATCATAAAGACAACTGAATGCAATCTAGTGGATAACCTTGTTCTTCTTTCACACTACAGTCAATTTAATTCTACGTCCCTATATGGATAATTATAAATATTCAGAGATTACTTTATAAAATGTACAAGCTTAAAATCAATATTACCTTTGACATTCATACCCTATTCAACTTAATTTTCTACATGATAAATCACTCGGGAGAAGTTGCAGTTTAATGATAAGAAACAAGAAACAGAAAATTAAGACAAGGCTTCTATTTTTATAAAACATCATTAAAACATAAAATAAAAAATATGAATACATCCTAAAAAAAAAAAAAAACCTTTCATGATGTTTAATTTCATTTATGTGTATGTAGACTCAAAAATGTGACCATTGTTAGATTCAGTATTTATCTTCCCGGTTAACCCCTATACTCATAAAACTGCTTGCCTGCCTTGTTTTCTAAAGATAACCTTGAGAGTTTGAGATCTTGATTTTTGAAATCTGTCTTGTACGTATTTTTTAGCCAACCTTATTAATTTTTAATATTTCTTTCACAAGTTCTATAAACAGATATCGGACCTGTTATCCAGAATACTCGGGATTTTCCAGGTAAGGGGGTCTTTCTGTAATTTGGATCTCCATACCTTAAGACTATAATTATAATAATAATTTACACATTAAATAAACCCAATAGGATCGTTTTCCCACCAGCAAAGAGTAATTATATCTTAGTTGGGATTAAGTGCAAGGTACTGTTTTATTATTACAGAGAAAACGGAAATCTGTTTTACAATTTTAAATTTTTTATTTAAAATGGAGATAAACATCCCCTAATTGGGAGCGTTCTAGATTATGGATCCTATACCTGTTGTTATATTTTGTTTTGCTAATTTAACTACATATTTATTGGACCAAAGATAAGAGTCAAAATTAATTTTCTTAACATAGTGTAAGAGTTATTCCCATGCAACAACACTAAGCAGAAGTAATCCTATTTGGACTACTGCTCCCAATTTATGACCACTGGATAGGGAAAAAAAATGTCTAGATAGCACCTAAATAAATCATATATATGTCAATTACTTAACTAGAGGAAACACGTAGGGGCAGATGCATCAAGGGTCGAATATCGAGGGTTAACCCTCGATATTTGTCTGGGAATGAAAATCCTTCGACTTCGAATATCGAAGTCGAAGGATTTTGCGCAAAAATTGCGATCGATCGAAGGAGTAATTGTTCGATCAAACGATAAAATCCTTCCAATTGAACGATTCAAAGGATTTTAATCCAACGATCGAAGGATTATCCTTCGACCAAAACTTAGCCAAGCCTATGGGGACATTCCCCATAGTCTAACATTGGGTTTGGTAGCTTTTAGGTGGCGAACTAGGGGGGTCGAAGTTTTTTCTTAAAGAGACAGTACTTTGACTATCGAATAGTCAAACAATTTTTAGTTTGAATCGTTCGATTCAAAGTCGTAGTTTTAGGTCGAAGTAGCCCAAAAAACACTTCGAAATTCGAAGTTTTTTTAACTTCGAATCCTTCACTCGAAGTTAATGTATTGGCCCCTGAATGTTCTATTTATTAAGAAATGCTAAAAAGAACACATATCATTATCAAAGGGGCACATTTACTAAGCTCGAGTGAAGGATTAGAATGAAAAAAACTTTGAATTTCAAAGGTTTTTTTGGCTACTATGACCATTGAATTGGCTACTTCGACCTTCGACTACGATTTCGAATCGGACGATTTGACGTAAAAATCGTTCGACTATTCGACCATTCGATAGTCAAAGTACTGTCTCTTTAAAAAAAACTTTGACTACCTACTTCGCCACCTAAAACTTACCGAGCACCAATGTTAGCCTAAGCTTTCCTAGCAATTTCTGATCAAAGGAAAATCGTTTGATTGATGGATTAAAATCCTTCGAATCGTTCGATCGAACAATTTTTCCTTTGATCGTTCGATCGAACTAAATGCAGTAAATCCTACGATATTCGAAGTCAAAGGATTTTACTTTGATGGTCGAATATCGAGGGTTAATTAACCATTACTGCATAAAATTTGGTGTATCTTAAAAATTGCGTTTTAATTTTAGTGGTTACTACACCCTGTGTAAAATTCTGGTGTAAAAAAATTCAGTCAATTAAAAACAATGCTGTGTAATAAATGGCATGCCCCTTTTGCTGTTTTAATCTGTTTTTTTTCACAGCTTCTTATACATTTCTTGTCTTGCCTTTCACACTCTACTGTGGAAGACGTAAGAATTTGAAAAAGATGACAGTGAAATGCAGAAATACTGTGGCCCAGTGTTGTTTTCTTCTAAAAGGAGCACTGGTCGGGTATCAGGTAAGCAAATATCACTGGGGCCTAACATTTTGGTTACCTGAGATGACACTTAGGTAACGTGGAGGAAGTAGAACTATATCTAGTAGTAGACTGGTAGTAGAGAGGGAAACTACTCTGTGTATTCGTTAGAGCCCAAGTGGGGCAAGGATTTTGTTTTGTTTTATTTTGTTTTATGCTGCTTTGCTCACAGAATCTTTATATGTGAACAATAAATGGACTTTACCCTGTTCAAGACCCGTCTGTTCATATGATCCTGCTCACAATTTGTTAAACCAGCACTCACCCTTGATCGATCACGTCCCTGGTGCTTCTTCAAAAAATAGCATATGAATATGTAGTTAAGAGCACTCACGGGTATTGTGAAAAAGGCTTTTTTCACATCAGTGGGGTAGAGTGTAACACTCCAATAAAAGCCTTTTTCACAATACCCGTGAGTGCTCTTAACTACATATATATATATAAATAAATAAATACAATGCTGCTAATTTAGTACTGGACCCATAATAAATGTTTCTCCTGCGTCCCTCCATGTCAGTACACACGGGCAGTATTGCCCCTCCCAGACTAGGAGGTACCTATAACATAGCCAATCAAAATTAATCATAACCTATAGACGACATGACTTCCTTCTCACCACTGTTATCTTTTGTCCTACCGGACAGGGACGTAGAATCAGTTGCAGAATTTTGGTTCTTCCCCAGGTGGGGATTTATCTCTCATATTGCAGGTATTCCTCTAGGAGCTGAGAGTACCATTTAATCAGAATATGACTATTCTTGATTCTCATCAAGTGTTGATCTCGGTAATTTAGTGGTTGGTTTTTTTGTAGCTCTTGTTGTCAGTCGGTTACCAAGTTCAAGGACATGTCATTCAAGTTCTTGTGCCTTTTGTCTACCTTTTCAGGGGTTATACATTTTATCTCCTTCCCTGTTGGATAGATGTGATGCTGGCCTTGTTACACAGGGCCTCCTTAGCATCTGTTTGGTTATTGCCTTTTATGTTGGTTATTTCCAACCCTTTTTTTTTTTTGGGCATTGCTTGGTAGATCCTGTGTGTACTGACATGGAGCGACACAGAAGAAAATGAGAATTTTACTTACCTTCTTGACATAAATTCCGTTTCTTCTAGTACTGACATGTCAGTATAGGGTTTCCCATCCCAAGTTATTTATTTTGGTTACTGTACCACTATGGTAAATGTATAACAGGGGTGAGAAGGAGGTCATGTGGTCTTACAGGTCATGATTAATTTTGATTGGTTATGTTATAGGTCCTACCCTGGGAGGGACAATACTGCCCGTGTGCACTGACATGTCAGGACTAGAAGAAAAGGAATTACGTCAAGAAGGTAAGTGAAATTCTCATTTTCAAGTTTCCTGTAACTTTACACCATATGCATTATTTTAGGACCTCCAGATGTTCACAAGAAGCCAAGCATGGTATAATGCTACTGTGCTATGCCCTGCTTTGAAAGGAAGCAATCACAAATTTGAAAATTAAACTGGAAGTAATTTGGTAACAGTACATACATTATAACACCATCTGTCTACTGCTCAGTTATTTAAATCCTTCAAACGTTTCCCCCCCAAGTATAATGTTGGAATACAAATGAATAACAATGAAGTTGAAATTTATATTCAGATGTCAGACTGTTCATACATAGTCTGCCTCCTTAATAGATACCTACACGCTCAGCAATATGTTTCTACATCTGAAATATTTTTGTCTCTCTCTCTGTCTAACGAAGAATTTAGTGACTCAATTGTGTTCTTCGTTTTTCTCATCCATAGAAGAACCCTTGAAACCTGTTACCCAACATTAAGCACTGATGTGGTTTATGCAGAAACAGTATCCAATTTTGGAACAGCACGGTCCATTGCTTTTAAACTGCCATTCTAGGGAAATGGGAAGAGAAAAAAAGAAATCACGAGGAAATGTGAGTTTAAACCCTGTGCTGAATATTCTGCCCACACACCGAACATTTTAGATCTGCTCTGTAACATATCCTAATGTTTTATTACTTATATCTTTTGCCTAATATTCTTCCAGCTGATTTTGTATTGGTCATAAATTGTAACAAATAATGGGAAGCTTAAGTGCTTATCTGCCTCAATATGTCAAAACTCAATATACTGTGCAAGCATTATGTATATATTGACATTACAGTGTCTTTTCAAAACACTGTCCTTCACATTAGTAATTCAAATACCAGAAGTGATAGAGAAACAACTGAGTTCGAATTGAATCCTACATACATAATTTGCTGAAATAAAATAATTTATTCCATTAATATATATTTTCTTTTATATATACTTTCTTGTACCAACCACAGGTGGGTAAAATATTGTCACAAATAACAGGTACAAGATTTAACTACAAATCTAAACACATTTATTTAATCATTGCTGGGAGAGTTGCTGGATGTGGCAGTGAATAGTGAAGCAAAATAATGTATAAATAAATAGGACCAGGGGTTTTCTGGATAAGGGATCTTTTAGTAATTTGGATCTCCATACCTTAAGTATAGGATTGTTTTGCCACCAATTTGGATTCATGCAGCTTAGTTACCATCAAAACTGGTATGGGATCCATTATCCAGAAACCCGTTGTCCAGAAAACGCCGAATCAAGGAAAGGCCGTCTCCCATAGACTCCATTTTATCCAAATAATCAAATTTTGTAAAAATTATTTATCTGTAATAACTGAATCGTACCTTGTACTTGATCCAAACTAAGATTTAATTAATCCTTATCTGAAGCAAAACCAGCCTATTGGGTTTATTTAATGCTTACTTGATTTTCTAGTAGACTTAAGGTATGAAGATCCAAATTATGGAAGCATCTGGTTCCAGAAAGCCTCAGGTCCCGAACATTCTGGATAACAGGTCCCATACCTGTACAAGGTACTATATTATTATCCTAGAGAAATAGCGTTATTTGAATAAAATGGGAGATGGCCTTAAAATCAGAGCATTCTGGAAAACAGATTTCGATGTAAGGAATCCCACACCTAGCAGTTATTCTCCAGCCCTAACAAACACATCTGTTGTTAGAAGCAGAGCCAGAAACTATGAACACCTCCGCTGGTTTTAGTTCAGCCTAAGTACAAATGTAAAATCAGGGTCACGTGTGAGTTGTGCCTAAAGGTGGTGATACACCTTAAAGGGGTTGTTAACTTTTCCACGATGCAGAGAGTGATTTTTTTGCAATAAGTCTCCATTTTTTTTCATTCAAATTTCACTTGAGGTCCAATGGTCAAGGCCAGGTCTAATGTTCAGGAAGGGTAGGGTGGTTTCCTCTGAATTACACCTCAGGTGAGAATATTTGCCCACAACAGATCCAGCCTCTTGTCTTGCAACTGTCTTGCTGCTATGCGAAGCTGCACAAAAATAGAAAGCGGTCCTCTACCAAAAAACCTTTTTGCATAGAGACAGAAAATGTAATTCTATGCAAACATTTAATATAATTTACACTTTTCAATGGTTTTAAAGATATTAGTAAATGCAATTAGTATTAAAGTAATCCATTTGAATGTTTACATTCTTTGTACTCCTGGCACTGCCCCCTGAAGCAATGTTGCAAACCAGCTTGACTAAAAGACCTGGCAGAGATATTGTAAAGGATTAGGTAGGGGGCACTGTGGAGGAAGATGAGGGAGGGGTGAGTCTTTCAGGCAGGGACCGGCTTTAAAGACAAGGAACTGAATGGCAGGACATGAACAGGGTGATAAGGACGTAGAATGAGACTCGACCAGGTGAAGAGAGCAATGCATCAGACTAGATAGGAAGACGAGTCAAGACAGAAGCAGACTGGGTAGGAGCAGGATGGAACAGGCATAGAACAGGAACAGACTGAATGGGACAGAACAGTGCGGGCATAGATCGGGACAGGACAGAGGTGGAGTAGAAGTAAGGTAAGGTCAAGGTCAGGATAGGAGCAAGGAACAGAGCAAAATTCAGAGGTCACGGTAGGGTGAAGTCAAGGCAAGGCAAAATAAATATCAAAGCAGGACTGGAACCGGAGTAGGAACAGGCAAGACAGGGCAAGGTTTAAAGCAGGACTAGAGCAGAACTGGGAGGGGAAGGCAAGACAGATCTAGGTCAGGTAAGGACAAGGCAGAATAAGGTTAAGGCAAGACAGGATCAGAACAAGGCAAGATAACAAGACAGGGTTCAAGGTAAGGCAGGACAAGACAAGGAAAGGATGCTAGATCAGGAACCTTTATCAAGGGGCAATGCCACAGTGCTAGTATAGGTTAATGCTCAGGCAAGGCTGTTGAGGAGGGCTGGCCTTATATAGGGCAGGGTCAGCCCTGATTGGCTGACCCCAAACCACCAATCAGGCTGCTGCTGGACTAGGGTTGCAAAGGCCAGGTAATAGATAGTAAGCATCAGTGTAGGCTGCTCACCTGGCCCATTGGTTAAGGCACAAAGCCAAAAACCCAAGGGTCCTTGGCTTGAATCCCAGCAGAGCCTGACAGATATTACTCCAGTTACATGAGACCAAGTAGACAAAAAGGAATAAACAAACTTCTTTCAATTCAAGTTCCATTTACAAATTACTTTAACATCTTAAATGAATGTTTAACGGAAAGTTGCTTAGAATTACATTTTCTTTAACTATGAAAAAAAACAAACGTTTGAATGGAAAAATTGAGTATTAGTTTTAATATTAGTGAAGCATGCTTATACTAATGTGCAGGACCGGAACTAGGGGTAGGCAGAGTAAGCGGCTGCCTAGGGTTACCATTATGATGTTTGTTCGTTTAAAATGTTGATGCTGTCTTGTAATCCTGGGTATCAAGTTTTTTTTTTGCCTGCCTTGCTTTATGTGTTATAATGTGTTTACCATTTAGATATTTTATTGTGATGAATTGAAGTAGGGTGGACAGATCACTTGAAAATGCAGATACATAGCTAAAAAGCCCAGTGAGCAGGACTGAATTGATTGTAACCAGTGCTGCTCTGCAACATGTATTTGTTAGAATTGTTGTCCCTGATATTCTGAGACAATTTGCAGTTAGTATTCATCTTTTTTGTGTTTTTTTTTCCAATTATTTAATTATTGTTCATTATCTTGAATCTCCAAACATTTCCAGCAGTTATATGGTTGCTAGGGACCAATTTAACCAAGCAACCAGGTGGTGTTTTGAATGGGATATTGAAAGATTAATTTGAGGGAAAATGTAACAATAACATTTTAGTCTTACAGAGTTGCCTCCTGACTCCTTTATGTGTGTGCAATGATAGGCAGGTGATCTTGAAAAGTTTTATTCGTTAATGTGTTGTACATGTTCTTGCTTTCTTTATTTAAAAACCGACATGGTAAGGTGGGAAATGGTAATGCAGTATGGAGGGGAGGGTGGTGATTGAAGCTCTTGCCTAGGGTGCCAAACTACCTTGGCCTGGCCCTGCTAATCTGACTTGCATTTCCATTCTAGATTTTTACCAGAAATGCTGGATAATATACCCTCAGTATCAGAATTACTGCCCCACAGGACAAAGCAGTACCCTGAATAGCTCCTTAAGATTTACTACATTCTAAGGGTAAATGAGGGTGAAATATACAAGATATCTTAGCTAAAAATAGACCTACAGTATGTTGGGCCATGAGTCAGAGGGGTTATAAGGCAGCCTAATAGCTTACACTGATCACCTGTGGCCAGACTAGCAACGGGGGAAACAAGCCATGCCCACAAGGATAGCGAACCAGGACCTTATCTATCTGCTCACATAGAGCAGTGTCAATGTAGACAGCCTGAAAATACTAGATTGCTGTTTCAACTCCACACAGTATGTTACAGCAGACCACTGTAGGAAGCCTGGAGCTGCCATCTAGTTTGGAGGTGCCATTGACTTCAGGTTTCGGCTGGATCACCATCTATATCAGGAGGTCGGAAGAACTGTGTGGTTCCAAGCGCAACAATACACAAGAGGTGCATGTTGTCATAAGTACCTGTAATTAATATGATTTTTCATGCAACTCACAGTGGTAAATTAAGAGAAATTTACTACTTGTAGTCATAAAAGACTCCTTAGTTTTACTAGGGCGTATTAATTGGTCACTTTTTCCTGCTGTATGAATTGTGCTCTGCTTCTATTCGCCCCCCGAATATAGCACTGCCTATTTTCTGTAGTGTTGTATTTATTTGAGGGGGGTGTATCCAATGTGTGAGGCACAATACAGTCAAATGGATCTCTGCATGAGCACTATGGGAAGGACTTTGTGCCCATTATTAGTCTGCATTTTGTATTCTGCAGTTTTAAAAAAGAATCATCCTTGGGTGGGGAATAGTGTAGTTCTAGCACTTTTATTCATCTAAAATATACTCCTTGCCCTATTTTTCTGCTTTATTAAATAGGTTATTAATAGAGTACAGAAAAAATAAATAAAATTAATAAAATAAAAATAATTAAAAAAAGAAAATTAATTCATTAATGGAGCAAAAGAATTGGTGTAAGCATCAATGTGTCTTTGCCCATAATGCACCTATTTGCACAATTTGGTAGATTTGCCATGTTAAGTATAGAGGTGAGTGGGCCAAAGATCTCTATATTCTATAGATGTATTAACAAGACTGCAGAGAGTGGGGCTCATTTATCAACACTGGGCAAAATCACCCGTGGGCAGTTACCCATGGCAACCAATCATATTGTTGCATTCATTGTTCTACCTGCAGCTGCCTTAAAAAAACCAAGCACTGATTGATTGCTATGGCTTACTGCCCACGGGCAAATTTGCAGAGTGTTAATAAATGAGCCCCAGTGTCTTCATTTTAGAAGGAGTAGACACATGCCTTATAGGTAACACCTTTTCAAAACTCCCTGCCCATAAAATTACCATGACCTATACCTTACTTCTATGTATGATGTTGTATAGTGTATCTATCAACAAGTACAATACATTGATGCATTTTGGTGGAACCCCAACCATGTCACCATATTACCTTCACTGGATTCCTTCAAGCACATGGATGCTGCTCCATTCTAGTCTGTGCAAGTGCATAATACATTTTGCTAGTAGTTTTTTTTTTTTAAAACTCAAATTTTTCAAGATTTATTAAAGCTTGAGGCATCAAAAAGCCCAAATTTGAAAATCCGCCATCTCAGACATGCTGAGGTTGTAAATACGTCAATGGCAGAGGTCCCTATCCTATTTTGAAGTTGCTGTAGTATGTGCTGGAATTCGCTCGAAAATCTGTCCTTTTCAGGCAAAAATCTGGGAAAAAAACGCAAAAAAATTGAGCGTTTGGGGAAAAAAAAGCCTGAAAAATCGAGTATTTGAATATTTGATTGAATTGAGCTTTTTTAATAATAAATAAGGTCAAATTTGGTATTAGAGTTTGGTCGTGTTTTTTTTATTTAGAAAATTAGATAAATTTGGATCTTAGTAAATAATCCTCTTAGTGGTATTATGCCTAAATCCTACTGTAATGCACTTTTCATCCACACTTTACTGTTGTTGTTACTAGACTACAAATCCCAGCATACATATTATAAAAGTTAAGGCATGCTGGGAGCTGTAGTGCAGAAGCACCAGGGTTGTTTTCTTAAATCAATATTCATTAATAAAACTTTTCCCCAGCTCTTCAGGGCCTATAGTTGGATAAAAATGCAAAATAATTCTCCATTTAGAATCCCACCTGAACTGTATAAATCTGGCTCCATGTTCTTTGTTCCTGCAACTGGAGTTGGAAGCTTTAAGCACAGTTTTCCTAGCACTGAACAAGTCTGCCCTTTATCTCCATGTCTGATTCCAGTGTAATAAAGGCAAAATGACATATTAATCACTGTATGTAAGATAAAAGCAAGATGCCTTACAGAGTGAAGGTAATCGGCATTCTCATTGTTGATTGTGGCCCTTGCATCTATAATTTAAATTCTTATTGGTGATTTGATTTCCTTGTGTAATTGAGTATTCCTTCAACTTCTATAACAAACTTGGGGAGTGCAGTGGGAAAACTTTTCAATTGGGTGTAGTGTTCCCTCTAGAATAGCATGAGGATTGTTTTATAGTTTTTTTTTTTTAGTAATTAATAATTTAGTATTAATTAATTAATATGGTTTTTCTTTGTAACCTTGGCAGTACTACTTAATACCACCTATGTAGATAGATCAGTAACTTATTGCTGATCTGTGATTCTTGGAGACACTCACTATTAGCATGAGGTGGGCTAAACAGTGTGAAAAACCAAGTCACTGTACAAAACATACAATGATTTAAAACAACCATGAAAATTTCCTATTTCATGGTATATACATAGCATTAGTTCAAAACAGAAAAAAATGAGAGGTTTTGGAGACACCCAGGACCACCGACTGAGCACAAAATCTGAATGTCTCCCATAAAATTCCTATTGTTTGGTTTTCAGGCAATGCCATGTGAGTGGCATGAGACAAAGTATTCCTTCTTTTTTTTAAAAAGGCTTTCACTATGTGAAAAGAGGCTGAATAATGAAGGCTGTGAGCATCTGTCATGAAAAGCTTGTTGTTGGCGTTGTCATGACCAGATGCCAGCCCATTCTTTAAGGATTTCATAGCTGCTATCATTCCTTCTCATTCTTGTCGTGCTGGGCTCATCTCAGGGTCTATTTCATATTCCTGAATTTTGGCTTCTTTCACTTTTTATTTTCCAACAATAAAATTTACCATCCAACACTTAAAAATTGAAAATTAACTGGTAGGAGGGTAGGGACGTGCTAATCAGAGTTTCATCCAGTAGCTTTGGGAACCATACGTACCATTTGTCAACTTTGAGAAACAAAACAACTTACAGTCTCCCACAATACAGCTCATGAAAGCTTGTAAAACTGTTGCTTGCATTGTGGGTTAGGGTCAGGCCACAAAGGGCGTTTTGGGGAGATTTGGACACCTGGCGACTAATCACCTCGTTTTTGCCTTCCCTGACTCTGTGCCGGCTAAAATGAAAAAACACTGGTGCTAATCACACACAGCGATTTTGTTTTCCGAAGTTGCCTGCCCAGGCGACCAAATCTCCCCAAAACGCCCTGTGTGGCCTGACCCTTAGAGTGACCTGAATTTTGACTTGAAGACTGATTTGGGAGGAGTCTGATGTCTGCAATGTTTTTCAACTTGTCGGGATCTGCAGCATACCAAAGATGCATTCAGTAGGGATGGGTGAATTTTTTCACCTTGTTTCGCTGTGGAATTGACGCCCATAGACTTGTATGGCGTTGTGTGCCAAAAAAAAAAAAGATGCACGGCAAAAAAACGTTGTCAACAATTTTTGACACCCAAAGACTTTAATATGCGTCTGCGACATTTTGCCGGCATCTAATTTTTGCCGAAATTCGCCCATCCCTATCAGGAATATCAGATGGGTTTTCCTCACAAATAGACTTTGCATGCAATCTAGACTTAGGGGGTTATTTATCAAAAGTCAAGTTGCGTTATAATTGTGTTAAAATTTTTGAGGGTAGTTTCAGTAAAAACGTGAGATTTATTATGTCCCAAAGCTGCAATCCAAAAATACTCGAGGTCATGTAGAATTCAACGGCAGAGAATTCAACGGCAGAGGTCCCTTAAACCATTCGAAGATGTTTTTTGCCTTCATGCTTTTCAGGTGTTTTACACTGGTTTGTAACATACATAGTAAGTAATATAGTAAGTAAGGTTGAAAAAAGACATGTCCATCGAGTTCAACCTTTTTTTTTATTTTATTAACTACCTATCTGCCAGTTGATCCAGAGGAAGGCAAAAAACCCATCTGAAGCCTCTCCAATTTGCCTTAGAGGGGGAAAAATTCCTTCCTGACTCCAAAATGGCAATTGGACTAGTCCCTGGATCAACTTGGACTATGAGCTTTTTCCCATAACCCTGTATTCCATTACTTGCTAAAAAAGCTATCCAACCCCTTCTTAAAGCTATCTAATGTATCAGCCTGTACAACTGATTCAGGGAGAGAATTCCACATCTTCACAGCTCTCACTGTAAAAAACCCCTTCCGAATATTTAGGCAGAACCTCTTTTCTTCTAATCGGAATGGGTGATCTTGTGTCAGCTGGAAAGACCTACTGGTAAATAAAGCATTAGAGAGATTATTATATGATCCCCTTATATATTTATACATAGTCATCATATCACCCCTTAAGCGCCTCTTCTCCAGCGTGAACATCCCCAATTTGGCCAGTCTTTCCTCATAGCTAAGATTTTCAATACCTTTTACCAGCTTAGTTGCCCTTTTCTGTACCCTCTCTAATACAATAATTTCCTGTTTGAGTGATGGAGACCAAAACTGTACGGCATATTCTAGATGGGGCCTTACAAGTGCTCTATACAGTGGAAGAATGACCCCCTCCTCCCTTGACTCTATGCCCCTTTTATGTGTAACTCAGTTTCCCAATAAAGAACTTTGCAGACAAGTTGCTGCCCTGGATTTGTTCCACAACTACTGAATGCATTGCTCTATGCCCCTTTTAATACAGCTCAAGACCTTATTTGCCCTTGATGCTGCCGACTGGCATTGCTTGCTACAGCCAAGTTTATCATCTACAAGGACTCCAAGGTCCTTTTCCATAATGGATTTGCTTAGTGCAGTCCCATTAAGGGTATAAGTGGCTTGGATATTTTTACATCCCAGGTGCATGACTTTACATTTATCAACATTGAATCTCATTTGCCACTTAGCTGCCCAGATTGCCAGTTTGTCAAGATCATGTTGCAAGGATGCCACATCATGGATGGAATTAATTGGGCTGGATAATTTTGTGTCATCTGATACATTACACCCTCCTCTAAGTCATTAATGAGCAAGTTAAATCAAAGTGGACCCAATACTGAGCCCTGGGGGACCCCACTAAGAACCTTACACCAAGTAGAGAATGTCCCATTAACAACCACCCTCTGTACACGATCCTGTAGCCAGTTTCCTATCCACGTGCAAACAGACCCTAGTTTAGAAAGCAGTCGTTTGTGGGGCACAGTATCAAACGCTTTGGCAAAATCCAAATAGATCACATCTACTGCCCCCCCACTATCCAGAATCTTACTTACCACATCATAAAATGCAATCAAATTCGTCTGACATGACCTATCCTTCATAAAGCCATGCTGATTGTTGCTCATAATGCCATTCATTAGGACAAAATTTTGAATGTGATCCCTTAACAAGCCTTCAAATAATTTGCCCACCACAGATGTCAAGCTCACTGGCCTATAATTGCCAGGCTGAGATTGTAATCCCTTTTTAAATATTGGAATAACATCAGCTTTTCTCCAATCCATAGGCACCATACCAGATGACAGTGAATCTGAGAAAATCAGAAATAAGGGCTGGTCTAAAACTGAACTAAGCTCTCTTAGAACCCGTGGGTGTATGCCATCAGGCCCTGGAGCCTTGTTTATATTAATTTGTATTAAAGCTTTTTGAATCATATCCTGAGTCAGCCACTGACTCGAAAACTCAATAAATTCAAGGTATTTAAAAAATTTTTTGCTGATAACTTCAATTTCAATTTCCCCCACTGATTGCATACATTCATGTTTTTCACATTTGAGTTTTTTCATAAATAAGCAAACATTCGAATAGTGAGTTTATTCGAGGTAGAAAAAAACCTCACAAACTTGACCTTTGATAAAAAAAAACCCCCTTAGTGTCCCATATTCCCTGGCCTATGCAAGAGAAGACACATCCATTGTGGACCTTTGCCTGTCAGGTGAACTGAAGACAAAAGAAGACAGAGATCATAACACTCCATACATATGTTCCATGTTGCTCCCAAGCTCTCTCAAGAAGAAGACCAAAATTATTTACAAATAAAAGAGAATTAACGAATGCGAAAAAAACTCTTACAAGCACATTGCCAGACATCTTGCTGTTATTTTACAATGGAAATTATTCGGCATTGTCATTTTAAACAAGGGAAGGGAGGATATACTGATGTTTAGTTGTTCTGTGATGGGAAACGTACAATTCGATTTCTATGAAACAAACAAAATCCTCATTGGAGGTTTCTTTATCATTTAATAATATTTCTGACCCTGGAGAGTTGAAAAAAAGTGTGATATTGTTATAAAAACATTGCGTGACAATTGCTTCTAGCATGCCACTGAAGCACTGACAACATTTAAACCCACCTGTGACTTTCTATATATAATTTTTATATTCTTATTTGAAAGTGACTCCTCAAAACAAAAGTCATTGGGGGTCATTTATTAAGGCGACTATAGCCACCTTAAGACTACAAATTCGAATGAATCAATATTTTTGGAACATAATGTTGTCACTATTTCTAATGGGCTTTACAAAAATATAATTTTATTGAGCAATGTTATTCTAAGAATACAATGATGTTGCTCAAACTACTGTTGAGATATTTTGTGGCCAAAAGACGTGTAGAATGCGACATTATTGAATTATAAACACAATATTGAATGATGACAACTACTCCAGGATATTTTTGGAGGGATATAGCACTGTTGCCAGGACACAGCTCTGATTATATGATTATATGTCGTCTGTTTTCTGCATCTATGCAGTTAGGGTGTTTTGACCCTGAAGGGATCCCTAGGGAAAGTCTGCTCGGAAATATGTCTGTACCATAGCAACCCTTCCCTAACTATGCTCACTACTCACTAAAGGAACAAACACAACTACTGATGGGCGAATTTATTCGCCAGGCACGAATTTGCGGTGAATTTGCGCAATTCGTCACCAGCGAAGACATTTGGGAAACGCCTGCGAAAATTCGCGGCAAAAATTCGCTGGCGTAAAAAAAATGGGCGCCGGCATAAAAAACGAGACGCCGGCACCATTTCGCGCAAGATTCTCGTGAAATTCGCGCGAAATTCACTCATTTTTCGGCGAAACTGCGCAAATTCGCCCATCACTAAACACAACTCTATATCGTGTTACGCATTGTTCCCAACTTTGAAAGATTTGATGTTTAAAAATATGTAATTAACGCTGACCACACAGGGAAACCCATTTATCTTATTTTAGTGGAATTAAACTCGATGGGGCAAATTTACAAAACAGCTAGCGAAAAAGCTCAACGCTAGAGAAGGCTTGTGCCGTTTCACCAGGTGAATTTTAAAGTGTGAACGTTTCAAAACATTACCCTTTTTTCGCCAAAATCTTTTTTAACCAGGTTCTACCTGGCGAATTATTAACATGAAGCTGCATCCTCAACATTATTATGTCACTGACATCATATCCTGTACTCCAAAAAATATATAAAAAGAGACAAAACGCTGGCATTTTTTCGTACATTATAATTTTCAGTTTATGTTAAGTTGTAATTGTTAAATATTTATTTGAAATGTTTTAACCATTTGAGGGGAATGCCACATTTGTTTATAGGGTGAGCTCATGTCTAGGACAATAGAGGATCCCAATTGTCTTCATTTTGCTTTTAATAATAAGTGGCCTCTTCAAGCATTTGCACCAACATCACTAATAAATACATACATATGACCTTTATATACCCGCCATAATTAAGTAAGTGTGTTACGTAGTTTCACTAGGAAGAAAGTAACTCTAGAGAAAGTTATGAAAACTATGCCAGCATTCATTTGCTAAGATGACATTCCACATTTTGATAAATACACATATTCGCCATGAAATAACTTCGAAGTTACACGAAGTATGGCGGAGCCTTCCAAAGCAGAAATTTGCACAGAAGTAAATATGCCCCTTTTTCTCTAAAATCACGAATGTCTGACAAACGGAAAAAAAAAAGCAACATGTGATGAATGTATGAATGTAACAGTCGGCACCCAACACCAGAACAAAACTAAGCACCCTGGTCTCGGCTCATGCTTCACCTGTAGTGTGACCGCCGTTGGCCTCGGGAGGAGCCCTCAGCTACTTGGATGCCACCAGGACTTAAATGAGAGGTGCAAGGCTATAGGTTCTGGATAGGCAGATTGGCACGACTGTAAGGCAAAGTCTTTGGGCAGAAGGTCGTAGTACAAGGCGTTAGGCAATAGAGTAGTCAAATCAGGCTGGGTCGAGGCAGGCAGAGAATAAGGGTAGTCAGGCAGGCAAGGGTCAAACCAGGTAGTCAATCAGAAAGGATTTAGCAGAAGAGGTAGTCGGTATTCAGGCAAGGGTCAAGATCCAGAGGTCAGAATAATCAAAAAGCCAAGCAGGGGCCACAACAGGAATCAAAACAGGTTCAGACAGATTTAGCTTAAAGCTCAGAAGCACCAGGAACAAATCCTATCATGGGCAAGGTCTGGAAGCCCTTTCAGGCTATTTATACTTTTTGAATTTCGCGCCCTTGCGCGCTGACGCCATCACGTCAGCGCGCCTTTAAATGGAACAGCAGCGAGACGCGCGCCCTAGAGAGCAGACGCCTGCGGCCTACAAGCAGGGACAGTGCGGCGAGGCAGCCCCCCCTGCCGCCCCCCCACTAGACCACCAGGTAAGTTCCTCACAATGAAAACATTGAAAAACTAGAGAAAAACAAATCAGTTTTTTTTGAGTATTAGAGAAATAAAAAACACAAATTTTTATAGAATAGGTAGGTCTATCCAATCTGGTAAATTCTGACTATAAAATAGGCAGTGTTTAGACCAGAACAAGCAATTTGAAACATAATACCCCATTGTGATGCCACCATATCTGATGCACCAAAAAAGGGATATGATAAAATACATAGGAATTCACGTATGAACCTGACCTATAGCTGTCTGTGAAAATATTATATTGTCATTAAAAGATACATAAAGAAATAAATTGTCATGAAACACACCATCATTTCCATAGTTGTACATAAGGTTCCTGTGCAACATGTTTTAGTGTGTAAGGTATATTGCAAGGTTGAAGTTGTATTTATCTGGAGTTTTTGCAAGGATGTTGCACAGCTACTTCTTCATGCAAAATATGCATCCTCTCAAAGACATTTCCATAGAAACAATGACTACTTACATGCTGATGCATATGAATGGATTGTTATGTAACTGAGAGTCGATTGCAAATTTAACACAGTGATTTTCAATATATTTTTACATACAGCAAATGTGATTGCAATCAGTGAGCAATAAAAATGGCAGTTTTGATGTCCTAGTTTTCTAATAGCTGATTCCGTATTTATTTATGATTCCAAAACCTGCATCTAGAAATATCTCCTTTCAGTACATTATATACACCTTTTGCAAAGGGTCATACAGTTTAGAGAACGTGTGCCGGAGAGACTTATTTCGCTGGGTGTCAGAGATAGAAGCAGGTGGTGACCTTTACTGAGTCATTTGATTGCATTTTGGTGCATATTGATAAAAATATTGAGTTAATTTTGCCATGTTCAGGGCCCCAAAGACTCATGGCAGAACATGATCTTCAGTTGCTCTTAAGAATTGTGGTTTTTCTTGTTTATTTCAAAAGAGGTTTTATTGATTCCCTGTATCTCAACACAAGCTTTTAATGATTTGTCCTTAGTGAGAGATTCTTACTTTCATTGTCAGCATGAGTCTGTAAGCATGTAATCTACTTGATTTGTCTCCTGTTTACTAGTGAGCCTTATTTTAATTTGCTCACAGTGATTAGTCTTAGCTGGAGGAGTTTGCTCAAATTATGTTTTAGTGGTAAAAAAATATTTGAAATACACAACAGAATGTACTTTTTTTTCTCTCTCCATTACTCTGTCTGTTTATTATGCCTTCATTGAAAATGCATTTTTCCCTATTTATATATTGAAAATTATTTCCTTTAGGTGGAACTTTGTACAGGTATGGGATCCATTATCCAGAAACCCGTTATGCAGAAATCTTCGAATAACAAAAAGGTTGACTCCATTTTATCCAAATAATCCAGATTTTTAAAATGATTTCCTTTTTCTCTGTAATAATAAAACAGTACCTTGTACTTGGTCCCAACTAAGATATAATTAATCCTTATTTGAAGCAGAACCAGACTCTTGGGTTTATTTAATGTTTACATAATTTTGGATAAGACTTAAGATATGAAGATCCAAATTACAGAAAGATCTGTTATCGGAAAGCCCCAGGTCCCAAACATTCTGAATAACATAACTCCCATAACTGTACTATACATTTTAAAGATGTGGTTCATCTTTACTGATTTAATTGTAACTTTGCAATTGGTCTTCATTATTTATTTTTTTAATAGTTTTTAAATTATTTGCCTTGCACTTCCCTACATCTTTCCAGCTTTCAAATGGGGGTCACTGACCCCAACAGCCAAAAACTATTCAAGCTAAAACCAAACCTTCTAGTCAGGCCCCCTCCAATCATATTCCAGTCTCACATTAAAACCACTGCCTGGTTGTTAAGGTAAACAAGACCCCAAGCAACCAGATTGCTGCTATAAATCCAAACCTGCTAAACAAAAATAACTGATAAAACACAAAAAATAAAAAACAATTGCAGATTGTCTATAAGATATTTAGGGGCCTGTTTTACTAAAACTCGAATCTCAATCTCAGTGTCACGTTCGGCACCCAAAATCCAGAACCAGTGCTAGGCTCCCTGGTCTTGGCTCTTGCTTCTGCCTTTGACAGCCGTCTTTCACCTCGGGAGGAGCCCTCAGCTAATTGGATGCCGCCAGGACTAAGAGAGGAGCAAAGCTACAGGTTCTCGATGGAAGAACTCAACATAGAAGACAGGCCAGACAACACAGCGTGGAACAGGCAGGCCGGGCCAGCACAAGCACAGTTAGAATAGTCAAACAGGCCAGGTCAATGCAGGCAGAGTTCAAGGAATATTCAGACAAGATAGGATTAGGATTGGGGATAGTCAGACAGGCAAGGTTTCATCTTGGAGAGGTCAGAATAACAGGCATGCAAGGGTCAGGATATCGAGTTCAGAATAGTCAGGCAAGGCAAGGGTCAATAACCAGTAGAGCAGACACGAATCAGTAGGAATAAAGCACCTAGGAACTAGCAAACAGAACCTAACAACATGCAATGTGTTTTAATACAAAGCCCCTTTAAATAGTTTGAATTTCCCGCCATTGCGCAATGACGTCATCACGCTGCGCATATGTGCGCGGCCGTGCACGCCATAGTAGAACCGCCGCTGAAGGACATAGGACGCACGCGTTGGGCGATCCCGCGGGAGGCGCGGCGGGTATCTCCGCCCGCCACTGGACCACCAGGGTAAGTTAATATCGTTACACTCAGTTTTTTATGAAAACAAAGTTGACCAAACTCATTCCCATGAATCTTTTCTAGCAAAAATCAGAGCGACAAAATCGAGCTTCTGTTGTATGATACGATTGGCGCTCCAAAAACATGACTTTATCGAGTTTGCACTGCGAAAACTCAACTTTTCCAGTTTATTGGACTAAAACCCTGACTTTTTCTGATTATCCAATGTAGATCACGATGTCAAGAAACAACTTTAGGGACATCTGCATTGATTTCTACATGACCTCGACAGGTTTGAGAAAGGGAAGCATAGAGAAGCCATCCTTCTACAGATAAAAATGATACAGGCTTAGGGGCAGAACTTTGCCCAAAAACAGTTGGCATGGAAAAAACCTAGAAAAGGCATGGCTGTGTGTTTGAATCTGGGCAGACACTGTGATAATATTTCTATTTCTTTTTAGCGAATGTGTTTTTGTTATGTAGAAATATTAGATAATTAAAATTATAAACTTCTTCAAATTGGTTAAAACTGCAGCTGATTCATCTGCTCACGCAGTGCAGCTGACTCCTTCATTTACCAAAAACTGAGCATATGTTCCAAACACTATAAACACCACCACGTTTTAGCATAAAAAGAAAGGAATATAAAAAGGGCACTTTTCTATAATACCTGAAAACACTAACCACACTGTAAACCACATTATAAAACGACACCAAGCTCTTACTCTAACAAACACTGCAAAAAAAACCCACCCATTTCCTTCTATTTTACCTAAGCATAATTTAGTGAAACGGTGTTCAGAATTTGTGCTCTCCCTATAATAAATAGGCTTTTATTTATGCCGAACACCAAATGTAATGCCATTTGAATATAAATGAGCTCTTGTAATGCAATACAGTTGTGCTTGAAATGCATGTCTTAATTCATGTATAAGAATAGTACAGGTTTATTAATATGCCATTTATGTTGCGATTTTTATCCTTTTTACATACAGTATGTTACAAACCTCTGTAAATGTGCCATGCAAGAGTATTTTGTGCCCTAAAATATTGCCGTATTTTTTTACCAGAAATGCAAGCTCTTTTTATATAGAATTACAGTGTCTTAGCAGATACCCACAAAATAGCATGCTATTTCACATGACATGGCTACAGAGTTAATTTGAGCTGAAAAAAGACCATCAAGTTCCATCCGTCCAAAGACCCCCAGTGCATACTGTATATGAATATAAACATACTTCTATAGGCATCGATATGGTCACAATATATATATTTTTTTTCCGAGAAAAGATCTTTGACCAGTCTGTCCTCATAGTTTAATTCTTCCACCATTCCTTTTTCCAGTGTAGCGCACTGCATACTTAAAGGAGTAGTTCACCTTCGGAGTAACTTTTAGCATGATATAGAAAGTGATATTCTGAGACAAGTTGCAATTGGTCATCATTTTATTATGTAAATGAATGTAAATTAAATGAACCCTTCTGTTATCATTCCTCAAGTTAATATCCCTTTTTTATGCAAGACAGTACTTAAAGGAAGAATAACACCAAAAAAATGAAAGCATATTAAAGTAATGAAAATATAATGTAGAGATTGAGCTGCACTGGTAAAACTGGTGTGTTTGCTTAATAAACACTACTATAGTTTATGCAGACAAGCTGCTGTGTAGCCATGGGGGCAGCCATTCAAAGCTGAAAAAGGCACAGGATACACAATAGATAACAGATAAACTCTGTAGTATACAATGGGATTCTTCAGAAATTATCTGTTATCTACTGAGTATCCTGTGCTTGAATGACAGTTAACACACCAGTTTTGCAGGGCAACAATATATTATGTTGTCATTACTTTAAAAAACTTTCATTTTTTGGTGTCACTGTTCCTTGATTATGCTCTAGTAGCCACAATCTAACACTGTCTGGAATTATACAGTTTGTTAGCCACAAAAATCCCCAGATCCTTCTGATTCCCCCAAACACTACTATTTATTTTATCCCTACCAAATTGCATATTCTTGCAAATATCAACACTGAATCTTATCTGCCTACTTGCTGCCCAGTTATCTAATTTAGTGAGATCTCTCTGCAAAGAGGTAGTGTTCTGCATGGAACTTATAGTTTTGCACAATTTAGTATCAGCAATAATAGAGCCAGGACAATGTCCCCCCTCCAGGTCATTAATAAATAAGTTAAAAAGCAAAGGACAGACCCCTGCAATACTCCACTAACAACACTGATCCACTTAAAAAATGTTCCCTTTACCACCACTCTTTGGAATCCTAGCCAGTTCTATTTCCAAGAACAGACACAGTATTATGTTCCAGGACAAAATTCCTTGATCTAATCACTAACTTTGTATGGCACTGTATCAAATGCTAATGCAAAATCCACTTCTACCCCACTCTCTAGGTTTCTGCTAACCTCCTCATAAACATATATATATAAGTTGTGGTAGTTCTTCTGAGTCAACTGATGTTTGAATAGCAACACTTCTAACATTCTGGAGTGGCATCGATAACAGTGTCATTGTTTTATTAAAGGTTAAAGTCAGTTGTGGGTGTAGGTCTAACAAGCCAACCGGATTTTGAAAGTTACACCTCCTCAAGACTGATGCTATGGGTGGACCCTGTAACCATTTAAAACAGAACATTTATTGTAGAAGCAAGTTGAAAGGAGCATGTATAGGTAAAACTAACTTGGGGAATGGTATTTAAGATCATGCAATATAGTGTTCAATTTTGCACTTGCTAAATGAATCCTAAATTCTGTCCAGCTTGTAACCCTTGAACTACATGCACAAAAAATATAACAATTATTAAAACTAGTATAAAGGGGGTCACTAATGTATTGCACTTTTCTTGTTTAAACATATTATCAAGTTTAAAGGAGACCTATTGTGCAAAAACAAGAATGTGCCAATACATTATACTCCTCTAACTACAGAATTGAAAAATTCCCCCTAAAACCCAACTAGCCCTGCCCATCTGTTCCACTTCCTGCTGCCTCCTTTCCCAGGCTGTGCAGGGGAGCCAGTGGTACTCAGCTGCAGTACTGCACTGGATAGGAACCATCAGCAGCTAGGCTGACCTGATATGGAACTGAAGCCTGTTTTTGCTTGTGTGACTGCAGAGCTGTGATTGGCTATCCCCCTGCTGCTGTGCTTCTGGCAGGGACTGCAAGGACATGCCCATCCCTCATTTGCAGATCTAGAGGGAGCACAAATAAAGGGGGCATTTCTAAAGATAATATAAATTTTTAGCCCTGCGTAAAACCAGCACTATGTAGTCATTATTGCCTACAAAGTCAGGGTTATTTTACATATCCTATATATCTCCTTTAAAGCATCAACAGTAAGGTTGTATTCTTAAAGCAATATTGTACAATTCATTTTCCCCTTTCTCCAGAGCCAATGAGTGCATTAAAATTGGGTTGGGTTTAGACCTCCAATAATCAATAATATTGCTATATGGGATTAATAACATGATTTTTACAGGACTAAGGTACGTTTCACAGATTTAGTGGACAAATCCCTTGACATGAGCCTCATGTTTTCCATATCGTATATAGAAGTTTGCCCCTCAGATCATGCAAAGGATCCATATGGTGAGTCGTGGTCTGCATAGATGGTCTCATATGGCCTGTCACCACATTCATTTTCTTGATTGATATTTAAATGTGTCTATTCATATGTTTGTCAAAAATTGGATAATATAAGTACTGTACACAAGCTGATACATAGGCTGTCAATGGGGTCAAAGCAGAATGACAGAAGCCATGCAGGACCTTTAGAACCTAGCGCTGAGTTACTGAATCAGCTTCTTGTTGCCTTGGACAATAGCATGACTTCTCATCTTCTCAGGACTAGCTTTGTATAAAACGAATGCTGTGTACATTAATATATTAGAAAAACGTGTGGTTAATGTTTTAAAGGTGTGCTTGCCTGGATCTGTTAAAAGTGTTGCTCTAATGTTGAGAAACAGATTGGAAAATTACATTTTTTTAAAAAACGTATTTGAGCTAGAAAAAAAGAAACAAGCAAGTGCGCAAATAATCCTTCAGAAGCCTCTGTTATAGTTCCAAAAATATATTTACAGTCTAGTACAAAGATTACAAATGGAAGTGTCTATGACATGGGAATATTTGTAAATGCATTTTTTCTGCGTTTTCTTCAAAAGGAAACATCATATAAATGATTGTTTGCTACTAGGTAAAATAAATTAAAAAATAAAAGTCAAAGCAACTATTTACAGGGATTCAAATGAACAGAAAGGAAAACAAGCAGAACGTAATGTCCATTTGTGTTTTATGCAGCCATCTTTGGTCCTATGTGGTAAAATACATATGAAGCACTGAAATACCTGTTTTGTGATCCTCTGCGAGTAAAATAGAAAAATATAGTGCATTGTATTCAGAGCTCACTACAGAGAAATGTGTGTACAAAACAAGACAGTATAAATAAATGTACAACCTTTACAAGGAAACATTTACAATAAATGTGGATGCCCACATTATCAAAGAAGACCGGATTCTGACAGATCCCTGGGATCTTTCTTTAAAACAACCCGATTCGGCTTGGAAGTAAACAATTCCACATAAAGGGTCACTGACGGTCTAAAACCTATTTTTACAAATACCTCTTATTCTAAAGATATACACAAAGGGAATATCTAGAAAGACAATTTATTATTGCTTCTGATTGACAAAAAAAATATAATAAAACTTCATTTTCTCACAATTTAAGGACAAAAAATACAAGAGGCAGATATTCCTGTGTGTCCAATGAGATGCGTTACTCTCCGATGGTAAACAAAATGGCTACCCTTTTAACCCTGATACATAGTGCTAATATAAAAGCTGACACATGCAATCATATATGATTGCCTTCTATAACATCTCATACAAAATATACTTTGGCTATTTCTTTCAAATCTGATTGCTTGTCAACTATAATCTTAGAGGCCCATTTATCAAAGGTCGAATTTCAAATTCATGTGTATTTTTTTCAATTTGAATATACTTACAATTCAACTGGTAGGTTATTTAAGAAAAAAATTGAATATGTAATATTCGATCGAATGGTTCCTTCATGAAAATTTTAATCGTATTCAATTCTTACAAATCGAGTTTTTCTCCAGAAAAAAATAAAAACAAATGGCTCAACGGACCTCTGCCATTGACTTGTACATGAATAGGTTTTTGGGGGTGAATATTGAATTAGGACTGTTTCCATGGTTGAGTTGTGATACATCTACATAAATTTACATTCAAATAGGGGGATTAAAATTCGAATGTGTGAATTTTGAATCTCAAAAATTTTAATTTACTATTCGATCCTTGATAAATTTGCCCCTTAATTGCAATGATTTCTGACAGTGAAAGGTTTGTTGAATGCCAGATAACCCTGCTGTGTGTGTTGAACTAAAATATCGTAGGGATAGTGTAATATAATTCAGTATTATTTGGTGATATTGTACCTAGTTCAGAAGACCCTGCTCATTCTGAGAATTGTCTTAACTCTCACTTTTTATTCATGAAAAGTAATGTTTCTGACGCATATTCTATATTTAGGGTGTGAGAAACGTCACACAAATACGGTTATTGCTTTAAATTCAGCACATCTTAAGAAAACAACAGGAAAAATAAAATACATGTCATAAACCTGCAGAAGTTTCATATACTTGCAAGTGATTTGCTAATGTCTAAAGGGTTGTGCAGTCAAATGAATCAATGCTAACAGCATTTATATATTTCTTCAGCCATGCTATTAACGGTTTACCAGTATTCGGGAAATGAAACGTATTACTCTGAAAATGGAACATTAAGAGACTAACACAAGAAAAAAAAAAGAGATTATAAACCACAGATCAAAGAAAATAATTTTGCTGCATTTACCAATAGTCTCATGATTTTCTCCAACAAATATACTCTTTTTAAAATTCTTTATGTACAGTACAGTTGAAAAAGTCATTTTGGGTAAAAAGGAGGTTAGAGAGCTCAGTTGTACTTTTTCAGGTAGTATAATGTTTTACTGCTGTCTTCGTTGCCACACCAGGATGATCCAGTTCACTTTCAGGTTATATCTGGTGGCACTTGGGAGTTCAAGTCTACAGGTGCTTGAGGATCTAGTTGATTTGTACTGTAGAAAGCCATAGTAAAGAAGACTCAGGAAATTGAGTAAAGTCTAGCAGCAGTTCTTGTGTAGTGAGATGAAGGCCAGTGCTGTTGTCCCATAGTCTTACCTCCCGATTAAGGGAGGACTGTCCATCACACTTGAATGCCTGTTCCATGTAACTGAAACATTTGTGCTCTCATAGTCTGAATACTGTTCATTATTTTCTTCTGATGTCCAACCAATGTAATTCCTAAGCTGATGACATCACTAAGGAGAGAAAAAAAGATAATTACTCCTTGCAAAAGAGTGTGGACGAGTTCCGCTTATGGGAGCAATCACAGATCACTGGTACAGCTATGGGACCTGTTATCCAGAATGCTCGGGACCTGGGGTTTTCCGGATAACAGATCTTTCCGTAATTTGGGTCTTCATGCCTTAAGTCTATTAGAAATTCATTTAAACATTAAATAACCCCAATAGGCTGGTTGTACTTCCAATAAGGATTAATTATATCTTGGTTGGGATCAAGTACAAGGTATTGTTTTATTATTACAGAGAAAAAGGAAATCATTTTCAAAAATTTGCATTATTTGGATAAAATGCAGTCTATGGGAGACAGCCATTCCGTAATTCGGAGTTTTCTTGATATCGGATTTCTGGATAAGGGATCCTATACGTGTATCACAACCCAAATATAGGTTACATTTGCAGCATAAACTATATGTTTTATTTAATTATTAAAGGAGCAAAAACAAACAAAATAGAAAAGTGAATGTCTGAATGTTAGTTATTATTTTGAACTTGGTGCATTGATCCTTTAAAAGGTTGCCTCTGCTTTCTAGACCAACCTAGCTACATCCTAATTACTACTATTATTATAGGTAGTATAATAGCAGATGGCAGTGGCATATCGTGTATTGTGAATGAATGCTGGGGTAGATATTCTAAAGACATGTTTTAAATGTCCATTCATGGCAGAGAGACTGGAAGAAAGGCTGATGTGAAATGGAAGGGAAGCTGCAGGGGTGCAACTCTAGCAAAGTCTTGAATATATGTAATGAGTGTTGTGTTGAGGAATAGATGGTTTGAAAACTGTAATGAGCAGTTCACATGCTAGAGGAAATCAAAGATGTCATCCCAAGTAAACAATGACCTTACAATGACATATAAATGATTTTCTAAAATATTGTCAATATCTCGTTATTGAGTGCCTCCATCTTATATCCTTGCTATCTGCCCTTAGCAGGGGCTTTCTGGGACAAGCTACTGACATGTTTAGTTAGTTAGTTGTATCTGATACTTCATTTTCTTCTAACTTGATAAAAATATAATTTTTATCTTCCATACATTCTCATTAACTATTAAGCAAGTTTCTCTCAAAGGAAATATTCTAGTTTAGTACATTAGAATAGATTCAACTATGTTTTAAAGGCATAATAAACACCTCATTTTAAAATGAGCTCATAAGGTGCAGAAATACTATCTCAACTTTCAGAAATAAATATAAAAAAAATATATATAAAAAAAAAAATATATATATATATATATACTTTATTATATATATATATTTTTACACAGATATACCTGATTTCACAGATTGGAGGACAACTATAAAAGTCTTTTAGTGTGTTTGCCGCCCCCAGAGTCTCACTGTAATGCAATCCATCCCTTATCTTGTTCTATTATAAAGTGATGGATTCTGGGACTTGAAGTCCCTCAGCTTTCCAGAAAATCTGACTATGGTAAGCAGAAGGACCTCAAGTCCCAGAATCCATCATTTTCCACTGGGACAAGTTGAGGATGAGGGTTGCATTACACTCTTAGCATAAGGGATCTTGGGAAATAGCTCATTGAAGTTATCATGGGGTCCTTGGATCTGTGGAATCAGGTATGATTGTGTAAAAATAAAGTTTTATATTTATAAGTTCTGATATTGTTTATATGTCATTTCTACATAAGCTCAACTGAATGAGCGCATGCCAAAAAGGGGGGTACATGTTATTTTGAGGACTGTTGTGAATATATTAAATTATATATTTAGAAGATATGTAAGGTTTCTGAGCCTATATTAATTTTTGCAGTGTGTCTGAATGGGTATTTTTCAAATCAAGTTTCTTAAATCTGCTGTGTTCTTGTTTTAAATCTAAACCAATTTTATTTATATTAGTTACAAAAACTCTGTTTCACGTATTAAAAGATTATTTTGGTCTTCCAGCTAATTCAGTCGTCTATAATGTACCTATATTCTATACAATTCTGGCTCAGATGCATATGA
Source organism: Xenopus petersii (assembly GCA_038501925.1). Taxonomy (NCBI): domain Eukaryota; kingdom Metazoa; phylum Chordata; class Amphibia; order Anura; family Pipidae; genus Xenopus; species Xenopus petersii. The sequence goes on from CM076680.1 coordinate 84,374,521, forward strand.
ATAAATGCATTTAAAAAAAAATACTAGAAGTGACTTTGGTTTCGGGGTCTAATTAATTTGACCCCTATATTCTTCACAATACACATTTGCAAGATCAGCATAGTTGAATTCATTCATTTTGCAATATCATTACATAGACTCAATTTGCTTCCTAGCTGGCCTGCTGTGCATGTTGACCCTGCTGATATCACTTCTAATATGTTAGTATTTAGGTTAATAAAAACAAACTATTTTTGCCAAGGTCAAATGAAACATGAATTATTGCTGCATAAATCCTTCTTCAATATGACTGGAATGCAAGCTCACCAGAAAATGGGCACATTCTGCAAGTTCTGAGGCAACATCATTGCACTTCTATTTAAAATTCTGCCCACTTTAGATCTTAGTAGAAGATTGTTGTGCCCAAGAATCAAATGAGCGGCAATCACTATACTCATAGTTTGGAATGTAGCATGATTATTCTTTAGATTTGCTTTCTAGAGAACCCACATTAATCTGAATATTTGTTTATATGAGCACAGGCAAAAATGACTACTAGTTAAACTAATGGGAAAATTCTAATTCCTGGCATGGACCAAGCCTCCTTTATTGGAGAGAGTTGCTGTGAACAAGGAGGAAGATGGCAGATGCCTGCCCTGCCATAAACTATCCCAAGCTGGTGTAATATATAATGAAGTGGAGATCCGGTCAGCAGTATGGGGTGAGCAATTAAAATTGGTGACTTAACCTCTCCTTGTTCTTTAAAAAGAATAAGGCACTGCCACCCTACCAGTACAGGGTAATGAAAGAGAGTTCCTGCAGACCTTTATCCCTTATGTGTTGGGTTTGGAAATTGGTTTCTAAATGCCATAACATATAAGTGACAAGCACGGGTATGGAATCAATTAGTTATAAATGCAAATACCATATACTGTAACTTACTCAATGGACATCCTGGCGACAGCCTCAAGGGAATTGTAACCTGATGAGCTGAAATTCTCCTTGTATCTTTCCATCTTGATAGCTTCTAGCCATTCTCCCACAGAGCAAAAGGAATTAAAGTCCAGGGTATTCTGATCCAGAAGAGGGCTAGTAGGTCTGAGTAATTCAAAAATATTTCATGTCACTGGTGAGGATAGGGTTAATAATTTTTATGTATTCAAAACTATTAAAGGGATCCTGTCATCGGAAAACATGTTTTTTTCAAAACGCTTCAGTTAATAGTGCTACTCCAGCAGAATTCTGCACTGAAATCCATTTCTCAAAAGAGCAAACAGATATTTTTATAATTAATTTTGAAATCTGACATGGGGCTAGACATTTTGTCAATTTTCCAGCTGCCCCTGGTCATGTGACTTATGCCTGCACTTTAGGAGAGAAATGCTTTCTGGCAGGCTGCTGTTTTTCCTTCTCAATGTAACTGAATGTGTCTCAGTGAGACATGAGTTTTTACTATTGAGTGTTGTTCTTAGATCTACCAGGCAGCTGTTATCTTATGTTAGGGAGCTGTTATCTGGTTACCTTCCCATTGTTCTTTTGTTTGGCTGCTGGTGGGGAAAAGGGAGGGGGTGATATCACTCCAACTTGCAGTACAGCAGTAAAGAGTGATTGAAGCACAAGTCAAATGACGTGTCACATGAATTCTGCTGGAGCAGCACTATTAACTGATTAATTTTGAAACATGTTTTTTTCCCCATGACAGTATCCCTTTAATAAGAAATCAGTATTAGTAGTAGTAATCAATGTAGTGCTTAAGCACATGGTACAGTTATTAAGGATAAGGCTTACAGGCTCTGCAGTCACAACGTGCTGCATGTGTCCATAGGGCAAATTCTCCAAAATACGAATTTTCACCTCGGAAGGCTTTGCCACACTTCGCTCAAATTCATCAGGTGCAAATTTGCTACCACTACGCTAATTCTCTAAAATGCGAAGTTGCGCCTAGGGAGCGAACGCTGGCGAAGACTTGCTAGTGTAGATTCACTAGCGGGAGCATTTCGTAACGAATTTTCGCTAATGTTCATGTCTGCCTAGCAAAACTTCTTTAATACACTATGCTTAGGTCAATTTGAATAGGGTCGGGTACATACAGTATAGGTCTTATATACAGTATGTCTTTATTAGAGATGTTGGCCACTTATTATTAAAAATGGAAGGAAGCAAAATAAAGACAAAAGAGATTCTCTAATGTCCTATATATGAACCCACCCAAAACAAATTTGGCATGCCCCTAAAATGGTTAAAAAAAAGTTAAAACAAACATTTTAAACAAATACAACTTTTAAAGAGAATCCCACTTTAAAATGTGAAAAAACGCCAGCATTTTTTATATTTTTTTTAACTTTTCGGCATACAAGATATGATGTCACTGACATAAGATTGAGGAGCTCCATCTTATCAGTTTGCCCTGGTCTACACTGGCGAAGGAAACTCTGATGAAAGGGGTAACGTAATGGAAAATTCACACTTTTTTCACCAAACTTTGTTAGCGATGTACTCTTTCGCTAGTGAATTGTCCTCTACAACTGTTAGTAAATTGGAGATGTCCCTGCGGATGTTATTTCTGCCGAATTTTCGCCAGCGACGGCCACTTCACCTTTTAGTGAATTTGCCCCCATGACTTCTTCTTTAGATGATTTCATTCAAATGTAAAAACTATTGTACTATGATGGTATATTGTCTCTTTTCATTATTCTCCTAATTCTAAGGTAATATTATTATCCACTTTTTTATGAACACACGTTTTTAAATTCCCATATTTAAACTTGAATACATAAAAAACTCTAATTGTAAATTGGTGATGCCATCGACCCCTATTTCTCAAAAAACACAAGAAGGGCAGAAGATTCTCTAGTGTTTCGAATTGCTTGGAAATAAAATGATGTGTGGTTAAGGTGTTAAAAAGTGCAAAGTTTGATACACATTTAGTAACTCAGAGGAACCAACCAGCAATTAGCATTTAATACTAGACCTGGACAAACTCATCTTTCATTACCTCATAGTATTTTATATGGCTTGTTTAATACACTTTGTATGATATAATACAAGGTGCAACGTTTGTGCCTTCTATTCAATATGGGAATTTATAGATTGAGTGTACATAATACAGTGGCATCTTTTTATGCATTTGTATAGGTAGTTATGTGTAAATAAAGTGCTGTTCTTTATATATTTGCATTGGTGCTAATATGGCTTGCTTCCCATTTATCTTTATAGATTTCACATTAAGCGCACGACAAGTTCTGACCTGATTCTATTATTATCTCACAGTTGTTAATTTTAGTCTTTTCATTTATTTGTTCAACTCCTTTTCTAGGCGATATTGCTCTAGGGATTCCAATAGTCATATGTCTTTTGCACTTCAGTGCAATTACTGATATTTAATTTTTAGAATTCAACACACTGGCTTTTTTTTATGTCCAATAGTTACTTGAATGTACAGTACTACAAAAATTACAAAATTAGGACACCAGCAGTAATAAAAAGACAACATTTTATTAAAGAAATTATCTCAGTTGCAACACTGGACACAGTCCTAAAACATGAAAGCTGTGGAGCTCCTGGACATCATTTAATAAAGCCAAACAATAAACACAGCGTTCTTACAATTTTGTGCCATAACTCATTGGAATTTCAAGCTGTGCTTCTACCTTATTTTCATGTTTATAAACTTGGAACACCATCCAACAATTCAGATGAATGCTAATGAAACCAGTCTACACTTTCCCCCCTTACACTCACCAAAAATATTTTTCTGCCTTTAAACTGTGAATATTGGCGGGTATGAACACTTTTCACATAGATACAATACTTTGCTTGTCCATGTGTTAATAATTTTATTACCTAACTCATACTGGTAGTGAATAATTCAAAACGAAATCCCCAAAAATCTGTCCCTTTCAATCCAACAACTTTTACAGTATAAAGAAATATATTGGCAGCATTTTACCTATTGCAAGTTCCCATAGGAGTCTTCAGGCTATTAGGGTTCCGTATCATTTTATCTAAAATACCAACAATTTGCTCAAACTTAGGCCTTTCTCCACGTTCTTTTTGCCAGCAGTCTAACATTAGTTGATGAAGACCAGAAGGGCAATCCATTGGTGCTGGCAAACGATAACCTTCTTCAATGGCTTTAATAACCTTTTTTAAGAAACACAATTTTCAAGAAGACAGTTGAATTACTTTACAGTAGGCTCTACTTCATGTTGTCAGAGCTAATTTGATTTGAAAACAGTACATTTTTGTAATTCAAAAGAGGCACATAAATAGGGGCTTGTCTATGAATGTCATGCCTATTCTTAAAAAAGAACAAAGTAGCTTGCATACATTGCCTTAAACAATGCAAGTTTAGAGAGATTGAAGAATACTAATTTCATTAGAAGACATTTCCATACAGGTACAATAAAAGACAGACATCCATTCCTTGTGGTTTCAATAAAAACATTTTCTTAAGTGTCAGCTCTCAGTATCTCAAATTCATACAGCAGTTTTATATATTTATAGAATATCATGTAAAGCAAGGCACTCACAGGTCTTAAAATATGGTGAAAAAGGTATAAAGTTTATTTGTTATTCCAACGTTTCGGTCTTCCTTGAGACCTTTGTCAAGGTTAGAACAGAGTGAAAAAATTCAAACCTTATACCCCTCCCCTTGAAAAAGGCACCAAAATGTGTGTAATTAGTTGCTAAGAAACCATGTGTGGATCAGAGATCGTTTTACTAGTGTTCACATAGCCAACCTCTGTAGACATGGTATTGTAAAAGCAGTGATATTTGTTATAAAAAAAAATTAACTTAAAGTGTGATAATCACAAATTCAGAACACAACACATATCAAAAAGCCATAACCAATAAAATATTGGAGACAGGACAGATTGCAAAGAATAAACCTCAAAGGAAAGTTAAGAGTGAAGACTTAAGTGTCTATTAAGAGCAGGAAAGATTTATTGTTGTAACTCAACTGTTTTTAGTAAGGTACCTGAAGTTTGCAGTAAAGGCATGCATGGGCTTGTTTTTCTCTGTGTAACAGAGGATCATATTACACACTTAGGTAAGCAGAAGAGGAGTGACATCATCACTACTTAATTGCTGATCACTAGGTGTGTGGGGGGTTGAAGGACTCAAAATCCCATCATCCTAGTTTAGCCAAATCACCAAGTAAAAAAGTGTAAAAATGTCATTAATTTTAATTACATTTAAATTTGGATTAGCAGATACAATAGGTGTATGTCCTAAGTTGCTTTAAGGCTGCACGGCTCACCACTTTCTGTCCCCAAGTTTACAAAGAGTAATCAGAGTATTTTTGAAAACTTTTCACCACTTATCCAAGTAGCTTCTGCAGTTCAACTGAGTGGTCCCTCACAAGAGAAATACAGTCACCTACATCCAAATACAATGGTCCCATTGAAAAATTTCCTTAAAGGTTTAAGTTCTGGGGAATTCCCAACTACTTAGGCAAACTGAAAAAAAACACTCAGATAAGCGGTGAAATGTTTTCAAGAATACTGAAAAAGTCCAATTGCTTTAGACTTATTTCTACTAGATACTCTATGGCATTGTTATTACAAAAATTACAATAGCACAACAAAAAATATATCTTTGGTGAGGAGCTCACTGTAAGCACTGAGCAAGGAAAACCAGCTCAAATTTTGCTCATCCCATCAAAAGAGGGTCATATTTAAAATGTGCCTAGTTGAGTGGTGATTACTATCTATAAAAGGTTTTTGGGAACAATAAAATACTTTAAAGTCTACTGTACAACATTGCAGAATATTTTCACACATTATAAATACAGGTTAATTATAATAATAATAAGGATGATATAATGGTGCCAAATAGGGAATCCTACCTAAAAAGATTCATTCATCAAGCAGGTATAAAGTGAAACTATGTATTTTATCTACAATGCATAATTATTTCCAAGAATCCCAGTATAATTTTAAAATGTAACGTGTACAATGATAGAAAAAGTGGAAGAAGGAGGGCGGAGGCTTGAAGATGTGAAGTCATACAGGGTGATATCAGAGAGATATCAGAGGGACAGAGGAAGAAAAGAAAGTACATTTGCACCCTCCACTTTGCCTAAATATTTATACATACAATATGTAGAGTACCACCCCATATTTTTGGCAGTGGATCTTGCTATGTATGTGGGAAATTTGAAAAAGCAAAAAAAATGCTTTAAAGGGGGTTGATTTTTACAAATATTCCATGTCCTAGCCCTGCAACAATTAAACATGGCAACATTTGATACTCTGTATGCTGTACAGTTGTGAAAATGACATGTAAGTCACTAGACTATAATACAGAAAATTGTGGGTCAGATACATTTATTTTATACATTTATTTTATGAAGAAGACAGTGTTACTGCAAAGACATTGGCTAGCCTCTAGGCATATATTAAATTTCAGTTCTGTGTTTTTTTTTGATATTGATAATAAAGGCATATTTTTGCTGCTGAACTACTTAGGTATTTTTGTAATGCCTAACTATACATGATTAAGAGATTTGCACCTGAAAGTTAGTTTAACTGACCTTTGTAACATCAGATGAGCCAACTTTTCCAATGCATTGCTTATAACATCATATCCCACTCGTTAAAAACCAAAACTCATGGTCACCAGTTCCAGCACTCTCATTACCATATTTAGTTCTTTGTACATCATTAAAGGCTGCTTGGAATTGTAGTTCACAAGCAACTGGAGACCCCAAAAGCATAGACACACCATCAGACTGATTTCTAAATATGATCCAAGTAACAATCCATGAATTATATAACTTGAACTGCTTACCACTCAGTAAGAATATAAACATGAAGTAGGAAAGAACTAAAATATAACATAATAGAAGTGTCAGAGGTGTTCTATAACCACAGGGAATAGGCAACAGGTGCAGCTCTTTGATACAGGCGAAAAAACTCAAAAGTGACTTCTGATATCTTCATTTAAAATTTTATTTATATTATACACATTTGAATGAGTCATGTAATGGATATGAAATATTTTTGTACTAATAATATCTGAGGACACCACAGGACAGCAGATCATATCATTTAAGAATGAAGGGGTTTGCATTTAAAATATCTTGTTCTAAAATCTCTGTTGAATGAACAGCTTTTAAGTGTCTGTGGGTTTCCTTTCATGCCAATCATTGCTGCTATTGCTTCCTGAAAATCAGTGAGACAGAATCAGTCTGTGACTCCATAATGTGAGTGGCGGATTTTATTCAATTATTTAAATATCAGAAACCTATCAACATTCATTATCTTAATGACTGTCATAATATGTATAAAGGTAATTCCATTTTACTATCATTTAATTTCTATGAGAAATGAAAAGGCGGAGACGGTATTACTTCATTTTAGGTGATATAAAGCATGGATGAAATATCAAAGATAGCTGTCAATGCAAGCAAATTGACAGACAAAAAACATACAGACAAGACTGTCATTGGAGAACGACTCAAGATAAGACAAGCTTAAAATTAAACTTTTAAAGGACTGCGGAAGCTGACATGCCTTGACTGATTCAATTGAATCTTCTCACAGCTTATGTCCAGCTTCAGGATAAATACTAAGGAGAATCCACTAACTCTGCTAGCTAAACAATAAAAGATAACACACCAACACTTGCTTATTTAAATGTTAAGCAGCTGCAGCTATACAGTTGCTTTGTATTCTTGTCAGAGATGTTTATGTTTGTTGTTCGTACTTGAAGGAGGTGTCAAAGAAATAAAACTTTACTGAGTATCTAGGGAATGTAAATATTTCTCTTTCCCATCCCCAAGGATTAGTTTGCACACATTTTGACAGTCCATGAAATCTTTGACATTGAGCCCTGTCAAATGTTAACAATTTTGCACTCTGCAAGGATGGCTCATGAGTTAGATTTTTTATATCTTATTTTAGCTTTATGATCCATGGCTAAATAAACAATGATAAAAACTGACACACGCATAAAGATATGTATATAAAATATTATATCTGTGTATTGAAAGGATTTAATATTTTTCAAGTTCTTATATTATTGTTATTCAAACAAATTGAAATTCCAAATAATTCCTTAATATCTACATGGCTGTGCAATTTTATGTATATGCCTTTACATTCGTTTTATTATTTAATGGGCTTAATAATCTTGATGCTGACAGAGTGACAGAAGGAATTACTTACATCCTGATTTGACATGTCCCAATAAGGCCTTTCTCCATATGACATTACTTCCCACATCACAATTCCATAACTCCACACGTCACTCGCTGATGTGAATTTTCGATATTGGATAGCCTCCGGTGCTGTCCACCTTACTGGAATCTTTCCCCCCTGATTAGATACAATAAATACATTAATCAACTCTTTGGGATTCAAAAAAAAATAATTTCCATTAATAATGTAAACAAAAATAAAAAAAAGAGTAAGAAACTTAATTTTATAATGAACTATTATTTAAATAGTGTCGACACGTGTACACAACACTTCATAGACAGTATACATCAGAACATACTCCCACCAGAGCTTACAATCTTAGGTCTCTATCATATTCACACAAGATAGCGAAACTTTTAATCAGGAGTCAGTTAAGCTGCCTGGATGTTTTCAAAGTGTAAAAGGAAACACACACACACAGAAATGGGGAGACCATACATATTTGCATATAGCACACAAGTTGGATTAAAATTTATTCCCACAGCTATGCAAGGAAGATGGGCTACCTACTGAGCCACTTTGCTGTCCACTTACTAGCTTTATTCTACAGAATGTCAAGGGTCATCAACACCAAAAGATGAAAAGAATTCTTAAACTTTTAAATGTGCTGTTTTCCTTGCATTACTATTATAAATGTCAACAGTTTTAGACAGTGGTAACTATGGTTAAAATGCTGATACTTTCGAATCAACAAATAACTTTCCTACCTTTGTGTTAAAGATCCAATGGGGAATATAATATGTTTAATCAGCACAAAACATGTTTGAAAAGATGATTGCGAATGTTAGGGACCAAGATGTTCCTTGTTTGCATCTTTAACTGATTTCAGACCTCAACACCTTCCTCACAAATTTTGTGAACAAATGTCTTTTGTGAACATTCGTTGTGTAAACATTTGCAAAAGTTCGATTTTAAATATCGCTTGCAATTTTAATTACGTTCACCCTTATGTTTTTTGTTATTTCTTGAACTAAACAGGAAAACAGTGACATTGAAGCTAATCCATGTTTGGTCCTTGTGAGGTAGATAATTATACTACTAGAGCACAGACTCCATGTTTGGTCCTTGTGAGGTAGCTAATTATACTACAAGAGCACAGACTCCATGTTTGGTCCTTGCGAGGTAGATAATTATACTACTAGAGCACAGACTCCATGTTTGGTCCTTGTGAGGTAGATAATTATACTACTAGAGCACAGATAAGTAGAAGTCTATTATTTATGGCGATTATCTGAACTCTGTTAATCTAATTATAAACAAAGCAAGGTTCAAACATAAAGGTCCAGATTCAAGTCAGCAAGAAAAAGGTTTATCACATGAAAACTCATGGACTCTAGATTCAATTTGGGATGCAATTCACTGTTTATCACATGAACACTCTATTGAAGTCTGGAAGTCTGAAAACTGGAACTGAATTTAGAGAAAAGTTTTTTCTCCTTGAATCTTTTTCTCACTGAATTGAATCTGGCCCAAAGAATCTTTAATTTCCCTGTCTGCCTTCTTTAACTTGAGAAATAACAAAACATTTAGATTTTGGTGATTAAACAATAGCAAACATATGTTGAGCTCAAGCCCTATTCATTGAGCACACATTAATAAGGGGGTATACTGCCCTGTAAGGATGCATTTGCGTGTTAAAATCCAGAACTGCACTTTAACATACCAGAGGGCAGAATGTAGGCAGTCAAACACAAAGCTATATGGTTAGGAAGGTGAAGAAAAGACAGCATTCATAACGTTCCAAACTTCAACAAGCTGATAAGATAAGGCCATCTCTCTATCATCTATATTTAAAATATTTAGCTGTTATATAGAAAACAAAGGAAAAATATCCAACTTTTCAGCTAGTCAAAAAGAAACTGTTCTAATGTCTTTAAAGCTATTGCATAACATATGATTTTTGTACATTTGTAAACAAACTCATACGTTTTATTGTAAATTAACTTACTGTTGTGGTATACACTGCATCTGGGTCATCCTCTATAACTCTAGACAAGCCGAAGTCTGAAACCTTGCATACCAGATTACTGTTCACAAGAACGTTCCGTGCTGCAAGATCTCTGTGTACATATCCCATATCTGCCAAATATCTCATCCCTGCTGCAATTCCTCTAAGCATTCCAACGAGCTGAATTACTGTAAATTGTCCATCATGTTTCTGAAGTGATAAACATATTTCTTTTTGTTAGGACTGCATAGGACTTAGAATTCAATAGATTTCTAAATGATGATGTATGAGAATCAATACAGGTTTCTGTTTATGGAAAGCTTTATGTATGTTTTACAGAACATCAATGGTAAAATATTAATAAAGGAACTAATGGCAAACTGGGGACATACATTAATGCTAAGGTAGGAATAGTTATGCATGAGTAAATGAGGGAGTCTTGTTATGCATAGCGCAAGTGTAGGAAGTGAAATATTGCAACTTGGCAACCATTGGTGAAGCAGGGCTAAAATATTTATGGTGGTGGGAAGAAAAAAAATGCTTACACTTTTTGGCGATTCTAAATCGGCCAATGGAGTGTCCTGAATGACTGAGCTACTAAAAATGCAGTGGGCAAAGCACATAAACTCTCCCAGTGTGCCAATGCCTCTAAGGGTATATCTGTAACACTGTGTGAGTGATAGAAAAGGGCAAAGACAATAATTCATATGACTACATATGAACTCGCTAGGTTCTATCATCCACTCACATACCACACAGGGTATGAAGCATGTGGTGGGCACATCTTATTAATTTAGATGAAGACATTAGGGATGAAATGAGGGCTTTTGCCAGATCAGCATTAAGAAGCATTAAGAAGGGGGTGCAAAGGGTAATGATATTAGTCATAGGGGATGAATAATATGTACAAATCTGCTAATGTAACTACATGTTTATTAATATTCATGCTCTTTTAAACAATGAGCGATTGAACATGGATTTCTGTTAGTAAGTTATACATTTTAAATAAAAGAATGAATATATATGCATGTATGATAATAATGACTGCTAGAGATGATTCCGATTTTTACCTGTGAATTTGTTCCTGGAGTATTTAGTGTTTGGACTTTTACAAATGGCATTGTCTGAGTAGATCCTGAGCGTTTAGATTTTGGAGGTGAAGTAAACCATTCCAAACAATTCTAAAGCAGAAGATGACAGCTTAGTTGACCTGGCATTTTAAAAATGTTCCTATGCAATATTATTAAATAGAAGATGCCCGTGGAACACAGATGATGAAACATTTTTTTTTATTTCACTACTATTGATTTTATACATTTATTCAGCAATCGTATTTACAATAATGACAATGCAACTGGGAAACTTAACATTCACTGCGTGTCTTAACTTTATGTATTTAATGCAATGATTACATAGCCAAACAACAACCTTTCAACACCACCACACATAATAATCTAATTATAGGGTACTATCGTATACTAAAAGCCATATCATTGTACACTGTACTATTGATGTGGTTAAGTCTAAGACATGCCTTTTTTTAGTATACTGGTGCCCCAAATAATCATATAAAGATCATATTTTCTTTATATATTCTATGTATTCTCTCTCTATATAGTCTTCATATATTCTACCATTGTGTATTATCTTGTTACTAAAGGAGAACATTTACCCAGTTTAATAGTAGGATTTACGGACACTGTACTTTACTGTATTTTCTTACATGAAATATTTAAAACATGAAAGCAAAATATATTTAAAAAAAACTGTATGAAATTGAATGGTTATATATTAGGACCCAAATATTACGTTCGCCAGGGTAACAAGTCAAAATGGCATAAATTCTAGGAGGTTAGTGGTGTGGTCATGAAAACTGGCAGAATGTACACAAGGCTTTCAAAATAAAATGTTTATGTTAATTTTGCTTTAAGCCAGGAGGATACAGCATACTGAGTGCATGGAATGTTCTCTCTGCGCATGCATTTACTTTGATACAAGCAGTAACACAAGAGAATTTTTAACCAAGGTAACCTACATGGCAGATTCTACATTTAAGAACAGTAGCAGCATATAAGTAAGAATAATATGTTAGAATAAACCATGAGCACAGTACTTCTAAATATAAATATATGACACATTATCCCTTAAAATAAATTGGGCATACTTTGCCTTTTTTCTACTACTGTTTAAAATTATTAGTCTTGATCCTGAATGTCAAAAGCATATGTATTCTAAACGTGTAAATAAAATGCTACGCTTCCATTGCTCTGCATCTCGTGAATGGTACTCACTCTTAAAAATGCGTCGAGCGATCCGTTCTCCATGAACTCTATTACAATCATGACAGGTTTTCCTAAATGAAACATAATGATTATAAACATACATCAGCACGTAAAGGTATAGCAGCTTTGATAAGAAACATCCTTCACAAGTAAGTTTCAATATCACAACTTGCAGAAAAAGAAATGAGATGGGCAGTTTTCAATATCTATGTAAAGCATGGGAAGGCCTTTCTCTGACAAATAGGGGCCGATTCACTAATATCGAGTGAAGGATTCAAAGTAAAAAAACTTCAAATTTCGAAGTATTTTTTGGGCTACTTCGACCATCGAATGGGCTACTTCGACCTTCGACTACGACTTCTAATTGAAGGATTCAAACTAAAAATCGTTCGACTATTCGACCATTTGATAGTCGAAGTACTGTCTCTTTAAAAAAAACTTTGACCCCCTACTTCGGCAGCTAAAAGCTACCGAAGTCAATGTTAGCCTATGGGGAAGGTCCCCATAGGCTTGCCTAACTTTTTTTGATCGAAGGATATTCCTTCGATCGTTGGATTTAAATCCTTAGAAACGTTCGATTCGAAGGATTTAATCGTTCAATCGAAGGAATAATCCTTCGATCGTACGATCGCAGTATTTGCGCTAAATCCTTCGAAGTCGAAGGATTTCAATTCCTAGTCGAATATCGAGGGTTAATTGACCCTCGATATTAGACCCTTAATGAATCAGCCCCATAGTCAAAATGTCAAAATATCAGAAAACTTTGGACATTGCAATTTTTAAGCAATGGGAGAACATAATAATTTAGGCATGATGGAACATATAACAATTTTGTTTTTTACTAATTTTCTTTTAATACACCCATTCTTTGAAAATAGAAAATTAGATTTTGTGACAAAATTTAAATTAGTGGTTTCAGTACAGCAAAACTGAGCATGTTCTTTTTATACTTAACTGCAATAAGATTATTCAAGAAAAGTGGAAAATAAGTACTTACCCCGAGTAACAACTCCCTCTAAATGTACAACATTTGGGTGGTCAAACTGCCCCATTATACTGGCTTCACATAGAAAGTCTCTTCTTTGCTTTTCCGTATAGCCAACTTTAAGTGTTTTTATGGCAACCGGTACATCTCTTTTTCCAGGAAGCTTCAGTCGACCACTGCACACCTCACCAAATTCTCCTAGAATGGTGAATATATATGTTTTTGACCATTTCTAAAACTAGTGATAAATTAATCAGAAAACATCTTGTTTCTGGGCATTGTCAAATTATTACATTTACAATAACTGTATGCAACTCAAAGGCTTGAAACCTCAAAACATGGTTTGGTCGCTATAACAGAGTGAGCACTGTTTTAGTTTTTAGATAATGAATTATGCTTATTAAATTCATTTTACATTGTTCAGTTACTAATGTGAATGAATGAAATAACTAATAGAGAGCTTGGCCAGATGGGCCTCTGGGAAGTGGGTTTTTGAAATCTGTAGAAAGGTGCCAGAACTAGTGATGGGAGAATCTGACCGCATTTCTAAATGTGCGAAAACGGCAAAAAATTGCCAAACGCATTGAAGTTAATGGGCAGTTTTCGCACTACATTTTTATAAGTGTGCAACATTATTTTTTACTAAATATTAGAGTCCATGTGTTTTTTTTAACCTAATAGTTTAACCAAGTAGTACATTTACATACGTTTACAAAAAGTCTTCATCTAACTTAGTTCCATTAATAGCATAACTATCAAGCATATTGTAGTATCTGAATGAACATCCACTGCCACTTGGACAATCAAGCTACTTGTTTGTCATCCTGTAAAGAGGATGCACCTTGTGCCAATTCTACTGATCTATGTGTTTATTATAAAAAAAACCACACATAAAGCATTACTTTCACTGCATACCCATTAAAGGAATTTAAGTAGATACAATATAGAACCTTTTTGGTACACCATTAACAACTTCAGTCCAGTCCAGTTATAAAGAATGGACTCAACATTTTTTGCACCTAATCTGTCAGACAAGAATCTATACAACTCACTTCAATTTACTGTATGATTGTATGTAGGTCTTAAAAAATACACAGATACAAGTTAATGTACCACAAGTTAAACCACTTTTGGGCAAGACACATGAAAATCACCTGTGTTGGCTTTACAGACTTAATATAGGCTTCAGAATAATATAGGCTTCAGAATAGGGGTAATTGTGGGCATTTTGATACTGCAGTTTTAGTAAGAAAAACATTAATGGGACACAAATAAGTCTCCTCCAAAAAATATCATTAATTGTGAGCAGGGCCGGATTTACATAGCGGACACCCCTAGGCCCACTGCCATTTGTCGCCCCTGTCCCCTCCCCTTTATTCATGCAAATTTTCATGGAGATTGGATCTCCTGTGCATCCCCAGTATTTTTGAACCAATGTGGGTGTGGTTGGGCAGCATGCCGCCCCCCTAAAATCCTGCCGCCCTAGGCCCGGGCCTAGGTGGCCTTCCTACAAATCCGGGCCTGATTGTGAGTAGGGATTAATTCTTAGAACCCCTGTCACAAGATACTGTTCCCAAAGCAATGCAAGCTACTGAAAGCTACAGTACCATGCACCATGGAATATAAGTGTAAATTGACTTTGGTATGGTAGCTTAGCCAATGCAGTTTCAGGTACAAAACATGCAGCAAGAGCAATAAAGAGCATCTCCACTGTAGTAAAAGCAAAGCAAGGTGTTTTAATTGCAAAAAATGGCATAAAACGATGTACAGCACTTTCTATACCAGTCTGAATCTAATCATTTTCTCCTTAGCAACTGTTCTTAAGCAAACCTTTATCCAAAAAACACATCATGAATCATGGTAGAACTGCTGCTTTTTTAAGAGAAAAAAAAGGAGACAGCCGCATAAGTAACCGGTAATCCATTAGCCCAATTTACAATTACAATGCCAGCTGGTCCATTAAGAGAATTTATCTGACCGCTTTTAGCAACATGTCTCAATAGCACATTTTTATAAGGCACAAATACAAATATATGATTTCACTTTAGTGTCTTTCTTTTAACTTTATTGAAATAATAAAAAACTATACAGAAACACTTTAACAGCATTCTCTAATGCTCTAAGATGCTTTTGTGAGTTGCAAAGAAAAAAAAAACACTCAGAAGGGAGAAGATATTCAAGTTATATAGACCATAGGATAATGCAATCTCAATTCACCATGTATTAAAACTGATTTGGAAACAAAGTCTGTGTGAACAACCCTTTAGGTCTGGAGTGAATTCTTAGGCCTCTATTCAAATCTGTGTGTTTCTATTCTTGCCTGAGAAGAATTTCATTTGTGGGAAGCCGGTACATTCAGCAACAAGAAGAGAACAGTACTGTTATTAACAGGGACCACAGTACAAAGCCTTATTATAGAGGGCAGAGCTTAATAGTTTGTTGGATGCATAAATAGGTCAGGAAATGTTTTAATAATGTGTAAAGGATTTCGGGAAGATTAGTGAAAGAAAGCTGTGTCTTTCAGATAATTATAAATGTAACAGTAGCTTCAAACCTTTTGCCACTGGAAAATTTAGACTTCAATCACATGAACATTTTTCTATATTCTATCCATATAGTAAAGATACAAAGCTGTACATACTGTACAAAGATAAGCTAGGCAAGATTAAATAATTTTTTATTAAATTTTATACTGGCAGATGTGAAAAGCATCTTCATTTAGCAGCTTTTATCAAAATGTGAGATTACAGTTACCACATAAAAAAATCACCTGCTTTTTATAGATTCCTATAGGATTTTTAGAAGCATATTTATTAAATGGGGAAAGCTAACTTTCCCCCACTGATACACATACTATTAAAAATCCCATAGGAATCTATAGAAAGTTTTTGAATTATTTTATGGTAACATCTGGGGGTTGTTTATCAAAGTCCAAATTCATCTCAATATTTTCTGCTACAAACTCTGATCAAATCCGCTTTGGTTTTTTACGTTTATATATTATTACATTTTCCTGAAAATTAGCTTTGCAGGAAAAAACCCTGATTTTCACGTTTTTTTCAGAGTTGTTCATCCGATTTTCATGATTTTTTGGGATTTTTCACCAAAAACTTTGATTTTTTCAGGGGATTGCACGAAACCCAGAGCACATCAAAAAATCATTGGGACTTATCCCATTGACTTATATGCAACCTCGACAGGTCTGAGATGCCAGATTTTAGTCCAATTTTATAAAAACAAAAACAAAAAACAAATTTGTTCATGATTTTTGCATTTGGAGTTTAGTAAATAACCCCACTAATCTCACATAGAATGGGCAAGTCTAAGCAACTTTCTAATTTCTCTTCATTTCTCTTATTTGTTATAGTTTTTTAATTATATGCCTTTTTCTTCTGACTTTTTCCAGCCTATAAATAGGGGTCACTGACCCCATCTAAAAAACAAATGCTCTGTAAGGCTACAAATATAATGTTTTTGCTACTTTTTTTTTACTATATTTTTATTCAGGCCTCTCCTATTCATATTCCAGTATCTTATTCAAATCAATGCATGTTTGCTAGGGTCATTTGCAGGGGAATGTAATAAAAATCGCTAACAGAAAAAATATTTGCAATGCGAAAAGTTATGCCTTTGCGCAAACAAATTTTGCTTTGTGCGAATTTAATATAGCTTTTGCGAGCCCGGAAACTGTTTAGCGACTACTTCCGACAGTGAAAGACCGTTTGCGAATTTTATAGTTTGCACCAATGCGCAGTCAATGTAATAAAACTTCTTACTGAAAAAGTCGTTATGTTTGCTCCAAAAGATTACAACACCTTCAAGCACTTCTTATGAGTGCGCAATTAAAATTCGCAATGCACAATTAAAAGTCGCAATGCGCAATTAAAATTCGCAATGCAATAACAGTTTAAGGAACAATATTACTTTGCGAGAAGTGGATTTTTAGTCTTATTGGTGCGAATTGTTTTGCTCTTTGCAACTTTTATTACATTCCCCTGTTGGAGTCTAGCAACCAGATTGTTGAAATTACAGACTGGAGAGCTGCTGAATAAAATGCTAAATAATTCAAAAACCACAAATAATAAAAAATGAAAACCAATTGTAAATTGTCTCAGAATGTCACTCTGTTCATTATACTAAAAGTTCTCAAAGGTGAACAACCCCTTTTCATGCAACTTAGCTGAGCTCAAGTACAAGGTATGGTTTTATAACTACAGAGAAAAAGGAAATAAGAATCATTTGCTTAAAATGGACTTTATGAGAGATGTCCTTTCTGTAGTTTTCTGTATTCTTTTTTAAATACAAAAGAGAAGTAATTTCTCCTTCCTGTTCATTTCCATATGGTTGTTGCTATGGTCACAGATACCAGCCCTTTGAAAAGGAGATTGGTAGGGCTATCTTTCTTCAACACAACAAAAAATGAATTAAATGTATTGCAATGTGGCTTATTTTGCTTCTATTAGTTGACTTAGTTTCCTTTAAAACAGGTACATTTGATCTATGCATTTATGGTGCAGGTATTAAAGTAGTTCTAGATAAGTAGAATGCAGCATTTGCTATACCCACAATGTTAAGGTCAAAGTTAATTTCTTTATTTGGAACCATGTAATGTTCTATTAGTGAACTAGAGACATGTTTTATTTACTCTTTTTTTCTCTGATCATACATTCCCGCTAATGCATAGACGTGAACAACAGGTTGGCTCCCTAATATTGAATTTGCATTTGGGAGAAGGCATTAGGTGTTATCTACACTTAAACTGTTCTACTTAAACATGCCTGCACAATGCAGTGGTTTGTTCAAGCCCCCCCTGGTTTAGACAATAAACAAAGACCATTCAATGCAGCCATGGAATCTCATAAACCTGCTTGTTGTGAGAATCTCAGATTAAGAAAACATACAAGCTGTATAATTTAGAGATCCTATCAACCCTGTTTTAAGCACTGCATCCTGTCAATTGATAGTGACACGATATTCAATATCTCGTAAACAGTTTTCTCTTAATGAAAAGGTAATTCCATGCTTTTGTTTAAACCTGTGCTAAATTATACACTTCATCACAAATAGGGGATTATGGTTTTCATTCACATGGTCTCACATACAGAAGGTAGAAAAATGGCTATATTTTACAGACTGGGAAGCAGTCCCTCAAATACATGATTATTTCCTTCCATTTTAAATTTTCTCAGCATGTGTATATTTCTGTAAAAAATGCTGCTTTGCTTACATTAGTAAATATAAAAAGGATAAATAAAATGTACACACACTCTCCATGGTTTCCTGATTGTGATAGTGCCACTCTACATTTTGAAACCTCAATAACAAATGAACCATGATTTATAATTATTTGCATGTCATATCCCACAAGAGATGTGATCTTGGATCAAATGGAAATGCTGAACATTTAAAAAAAAAAACTCACTCACCTGACCCAATCACACGCTCAATTTTAATACAAGATGCATCTAGTTCCTTGGCAAACTGATGGACAGCTCTATTTGGATCCTCGTACGTTTCAGGGTCAATGTAGGTTTTGGTGCCTGGAAATTTAACTGTAATGATGTCAGAAAGCTGGACTGTGATCAAGGAAAGCACTTATTGTGTAGACAGATAGGGATGCCATTTCACAGAGCACTTTGTAGAATATGCTCTCAGACTATAAATATGTATAAGTAGCTTTAAGGCGCAAGTGCAGTCATATTAAGGCAAATTACAACCCAAAAGTGCTAGAAAAATGAAAATGCACAATTCTGTCCAATCTCTCATTTACAGAAAATACATTTTACATGTTTACATTATTTAAAAGGCTTTAATCTTTTCAAACACATTATTTTAATTTGTTTAAAATATTTACATTGCCATTATTAAACTATTTTTTTCACGTCAAAGAGCTCATATATATATATATATATATATATATATATATATATATATATATGAATGGAAAAGAAGACAGCAAACAGCAAGTTAACCTTATACAATGTGATTTCAAGCAGGCAGATGGAGAATGAGCTATACTTTCATTTTTTATGATAAGCAGCCTGGATTCCAAGTAACCTCTTGCATCTCAAATGGGCCTCTGATGGTTCTTTATTCAAGCTGTCATAAAACATTTTGACAGGAGAGAGATCCTCTGGCATACCAACATGGAAAACGTGTTGGCCAGGATCTGAAGGCATTGTTTGCAAAAAATAGTGGGAGTAAATAAAATGGAAATTGCAACTGCTTTAGTAAACAAATTCATCTCTCTTTTCAAATGCTTGATTTGATAACAAAAGAGGGCCAAAGATTTGGTTGGCATACCAAAATGACTTGCCTAAGTTTAACTCTATATAAAATCAATAAACATGTATTCATAATCAAGAAATTAGCTTTTCAATAACAATAAAACTAAACAAATTGTAAAAGGAGCTGGTGTCTATTGTGCTCAGATGCAGCTGATGCAGTCCGATTAAATTTATAACAAACCTCCATTTCATTGCAGCTGATAAGTTCAGCAAAAATGTAACCCTTTTTCTAAGAATATCTGGCAAAATAAATTTTCTTACTTATTACATCCAGGTATATACAAAGGTATAAAATATGAGGTGCAGTTTATAGTAAAATATTGCCAGTATTTATAACCCATGCATTAACAATAAGACATAAATACAAATCATAAGTATTATGTAAATTATTAGTGTTATTTTTAAAACGCCATGCCAAGTTACTCAAACAGGAACACTGTAATTAGGCTATATGCTTGTTTATAAATTGTGGACTGCTATGCCCAAAAAGTGATAATTCAACCAAACAGTGTTGTGCCTTTGTGAATGTTAAAAGTAAATCTTGCCCTGTCTCAATATGATCCATGAATATAAAATCACTGCATATGCTCTTGAATATCAATCTCGGTAAGGAAGAATATATGAAAAATGTAAATCCAATGGACTGGTTAAAGGAGAAGGAAAGGCTAAAATTAAGTTAGCCTTATCAGAAAGTTCTATATAAATACACCAGTAAACCCTCACAGTAAAGCTGCTCTGTCAAAAGAAACAAAGCATTTCTTTCCTTCTAATGTGTGTACATGGACTTCTGTATCAGACTTCCTGTTTTCAGCATAAACCTCCAGGGCTAGGTCTTGAACATGCTCAGTGGCTCCTCTCTCCCTTTTCCCCCATCCCTCCTCCCCTCCCTGTTGTAATCTGAGCCCAGAGAGAGAGACTCAGACAGGGGGTGATCTCACACCAAGCTAATATAGCAGCTGCTACCCTAAACAAACAGAGATATTCTAGAGCTGTTTACTCAGGTATGGTAAAGCATTCTGCAGAATATAGCGTAATAGCTTGCTCTATTGTGGCTAATCTATTAGCGATAAACTGCTTTGTTTTTGCCACGTGTTAACAAAACTAAACACCAGACCATTAACGACAATGACATGCAATTCAGTTAAAACACTTGTTTAATAAACTGCTCTATCTGTGCATTTTAATTTCTGCTATAAATGTAAATTGTTTGTTTAATTTCTAGCTCTTATTTTGTCTTAGTAGACTGATAATGATGTATAATTGTGGTTATTTTTTCAGTTCCCATAGAGCAAGCGCTAGATTGCTAATGGGTGTAAGCATACCCCTTAGCTTACCAAGCTATTGCGACCCGGTAATGCTGCTCGTTGCACTGGATAAGAATTGTGGTACTTGGTGCAGAGAGCGGTGTCAGGAGGCACAGCTGAGTCGTACCCTAAGGGTAGTGGCACATGGGGAGATTAGTTGTCCAGAGACAAATCTTCTCTACTGCGGGCGATTATTCTTCCCAAATGCCTTTCCACCTGCAAGAATACAAATCGCCGCCTGAAGGAAACTTCAGGCGACTTAAAAAAACCGAAGCGATACGTATGCCCAGTGTTGGACTGGCCTAAGGGATACCAGGAACACTCCCGGTGGGCCCAGGTGTCAGTGGGCCTCTTGCTTCTAACCAATTGGCCTATTTCATGGTCATTCCCTATTTCTCAGGCTTCATAATGGAAAAATAGAGCATAGTAAGTAGATATAAAAACTAGGAGAATAAAGAGGTTAAGTGAGGAGAGGAGAAATAATAGTTTGGAAAGTGGGCCCATGGTCTAAGGTTTTCTGGTGGGCCCATGGTATAAGGTTTTCTGGTGGGCCCCTAGCAACCCAGTCCAACACTGTGTATGCCATCCTGCTGGGAATTCGTATTCTTGTTGGCGGGAGGGCATTTCAGGGAGATTAGTCGCCTGCAGTAGAGATGCCACCGCCCCTAGGGTAGGAGGTAAAGACAAGGCCTTGTTGTGGGTTGTGCCTCCTGCTGCTCTATAACTTGCACATGAGAATGATGTTCAAGACAGGGACAGTAGGGGGCTGGAGTTGGAATGCCGATGTGCCCCCCCCCACCTGCTCCTCTTGGATAGACTGCTGCTAAACAAATAGAGTGCAAAATCTAGCAAAGTTCTGGGAAGGCAGAACACAGTTTGCAAAGTGCAAAAAAATGGACACTTGCAGTCTTTAAAAGATACCATATGACAGATCCGTACAAATAGCTTGAGCTTTTTGTCGAAGATTTCCACCATTTAAAAACTAAAATAATGTCTTATTGCATTTATATTAAGGTTTCCTTAGAATTAATTTGCAGAACTGTTATTTTTTTTCTTATGATTACTTTCAATGCTAGGTGGAATAGCTCCAGTTTCTGACCAGGCAACGGTGCTGTCATTATAATGATTGACAAGGGATTCTGAAAAAGAAACCCAGAGGCAAAGATCACAGATACCTGACCACTGAACTATAAATTACAAAATCTCCTGGGAGGTCCTTAAGAAGCTGTGAAAAGCAATGCTAATATAAAGTAGCAGTCACTGCTATTGTGAAGGAGCATATAAATGTCATAAGTGTAATCGGGTTCATGTGTGTTCTTATACTGCATTACAGAGCTCCCTGGGAGAAAAAAAATACAATGAAGATATTAACAAAGCAAATTTGAAAGCAAACACTTACAATGAAAGTAAAGTTCTTCATCCCCTTCTTGGTCAGCTTTGCTGTAGCCACAGTGCCTGGGATTTCAACAGAAAGAATTGATTATTGCACTGCTCACCTGCCCCTTTTCATCTCAAGTAATAAGACTTTGTTGTTGTAAAAGAATTAAACAGTAAACTAATATTTAAGAACTGGTATGTAATGGAAGGTTGCTTATTCCATGTTTGGTGCTTGTAGGATAATTAGACTACAGTATACAACCCCTCCCTTCAGTCATTTTTGTGACTGTTTTGCTAGTAGGAGTCCACTATGCAGGGGGCTTTCCTGTGACCTGGAAATATAATTATATAACTGACCAAAATCAAACATCAAGTTGCTTCAGTCCTATTTAACTCAAGGAATCATAAAAACCATAGATTTTTTTATGATTAAAACAATAGGCAAAAGCACAAGCAGTATTTATTGAACTCAAGTTTTAATACTGCTCATTTAAATTAGATTTTATCATATAATGCCACAGACTGATCATCACTGGTTGCTGATTGGTTCACGTAACAGATGCATTTGGCATTTTCATAATAATGCTTTATGCACCAACAAACTCCACTGCATTATATAAATATATAAATCAGGATTTAATGTAAAATACTAAAATAAGTTTATTTAGATCGAGAACACCTGCAGAAAGCTCAATGTTTTTGTCCTGTACCCAGAAGCTTGCTCCTGATGAAAGTCTCTAGGCTATTGGACCTAAACTCTGAGTATTCTGCATATGCTTTCTATCAAAGTAAACTTCTTTTGGTATTTTTTTTAATCCCAAGCTTTGTTTGTTTTTCACTCCTGCTGCAGGATTTTTTTTTAATTTGCCTTTACATTTTGCTTCTTTCAGTCCTGAACACAGCAACCAGAAAAATCTCACAGATACAAGTTCTTGAGCCTCAAAGAGAAAAAAATGTGCCACTAAGGACTCACCCACTTGCCAAAATCATTGCAGGCTGCACTTTTGTGCCTTTTTCAAAGATGCAGAGTGAAGCCCTGCAACAATTGCCACTCGCATTGGCAGTCCAAGCTTTTACAGGCATTCACGGTAGCACCTTTATCCTGCCCACCAAATGCAGACATTCGTAATAAGGCAAAACTTTTTTTTTGAGGGTGCAAGAGCAAACTAAAGAAACTGGTAAAAACTGCAAAAAAAACAGGCCACTTTGCACATATTTTTGCATGTTGCTGTCTACCCTGTATTATTTTGGCAATATTGTTAAAATTTACTTTCTTTAAACTAATGCCTTGTTGCTAGCACCCACTTCAGTATGAAACTAGAGAGCTGCAGAACAAATAGTTAAACCATTCTATAGGAAATTCTTATACCACTGTCTACAAAATTCAATTCTCAAGATTTTTCCTTTAACAATAAAAGGATAGTACTGACTATTTAGCAAATGTAATTTTATATGCATTTCATAATGTAACAAAAATAGTTACCTTCTTCCAATGATAAAGCCAAATACCATAAAGACTAAAATGATTGTTCCTGCTACTGCAACCACAGCTATGATGATCACTGGATTTTGTTCAGTAGACACGGCAGTTGCTGTATGAAAAAAAAAAAGAATAAATAAGATTTTAGCCAAGCATCAGAGTCTATGGACAGAATTATTTTACATATACATTTCTTACTTTTGGAACAAAAAAAAAAAATACAATAATCGATAATATCAAATATCATATCACAGGGGCAGAAGGAATGAGCTTATTTGGTGCCTCTTCTGGGCATGTGGCTACGTTAGGCTACTGGTAATATATATATATATATATATATATATATATATATATATATATATATATATATATATATATATATATATATATATATATATATATATATATATATATATATATATATAAAATGTTCATCTGAATTATCACTCAGATTTTAAATTCAAATTCCTTATTATAATACATATATGCTGCTGATCACCAGTTGTAAACAGATTTGCAGGCACAGCAGCAACTTACTCTGTGAGCCCATAATGTCATACACCAGTTTTTCATGGCATGTATGCAATATGAAAAACAAGCAAATTTGTAATATACTAAACAGGTTAACCTTATATACCTGTAGCCTCTTCAAGGGTTGTGACATCAAGTCTTGGGCTATACATTCCATACCCAGCAGCAGTAAAAGCACGAATTTGGAAAATATATGCAGTCCCCGGTCGAAGATTGTTAATTGAAACTGAAGTAAATTTTGTTTTCAGTGTTGAATATGTGCGTTCTCTCTGGTCCTAAAGGAAATTATTTCAGTGCATACATAGGTTATTTATTGCTCAAGTAATATGGTAAAAATATCAACAAACAGTTAAAGGGGATGTGATACATAATAAATAAAGATTTAAAGATATTCTTTATACTCTAAAAACAAGATACAGTAGTAAAAGATCTAACCAAGTTCAGATATCGGATTTAATATACAGACATGTCAAGTCTAATTGTCCAGTCAACTTGACCTGCTATGGGAAGGGATCAGCAAAACAGCTTGGTGCACTATGCTCACCACTCATATCAAATGGTACAGCTGTGTGTAAATTAAGTGTATTTTATCTATATAGTAAAAGAACAGCTTGAGGTCCACAGACAAGATATGCCAGGTCTAGGAATATATTCAACACTAGTTACTTTTCTTTGCTCCCAATAATTACTCCAAAATCATCTGAAAAGAAAACAAACAAAACAAATTTTAAACTAAAATGCTTGGGATATAATGTAGGTACAGGTATGGGATGCGTTATCCGGAAACCCGTTATCCAGAAAGTTCCGAATTACGCAAAGGCCGTCTCCAATAGACTCCATTATAATCAAAACGTTCCAAAATTTTAAAAATGATTTCCTTTTTCTATGTTATAATAAAACAGTACCTTGTACTTGATCCAAATTGAGATTATAATGAATCCTTATTGGAAGCAGAACCAGCCTACTGGGTTTATTTAATGTTTACATGATTTTCTAGTAGTCTTAAAATGTGAAGATCCAAATTACAGAAAGACCCGTTATCCTGAAAACCCCAGCTCCCGAGCATTCTGGATAATAGGTCCCATATCTGTATCAAGATACACAGATTATATAACAGGTATGGGATCTGTTATCCAAAATGATCTGGACCTGGGGTCTTCTGGATAAAGGATCTTTCCATAATTTGGATCTCCATACCTTAAGTCTGCTAAAAATCATTTCAACATTAATTAAACCAAAAGGTTGGTTTACTACCAATTAGTATTATTTATATCTTAGTTGGAATCAAGTACAAAGTTCAGTTTTGTTATTATAGAAAAAAAGGAAATATGTTTTAAAATTTAATTATTTATTATATTAATTTATTATATTTATTGAATTATCTATGGGAGATGGCTTTCTGCATAATGGGTTTCCAGATAACGGATCCTATACCTTTATTATAACACTCAACAATATGCCACGGTGCTGTACAGTAGAAGGATAAATATATGTATACATTCTAAATTCTAAGTCTAATTCTAAACTTCTCATATAATACCTCCTAAACAGCATGACATTTTAAGAAATGCCCCACACTGAAATCCCACCCAGTTTTACCCAGCTTCAAAACAGATCCATAGTTACATAGTGAAAAAAGACTGAAGTCCATCAAGTTTAATCTCTAAAAAAATGAACCCAGCATCCATAAATACACACACTGACCCCCACTGACTGATCCACCTAATACTCTGTTCATATTTGCCAAAGTCTGTCCCTATCCAGGTCTGCAGTTCAGGACCGTCCTAACTGTATGCTCTGCAAAAGTCACAGAGATTGATAATAAATACTGTAATATCTAAGTGATGAGGATGCCAGAAATGTATTTGTCTTCTTGTGGCAATTTGTGCTGTGGAGCATAGCATATAAAATGCCTTTGTTTCATAAGCTATTTTAAAATGTAAAAGGTAATAGAGAGGCATGGGACCTGTAACCCCCCCCCCCACACACACACACACAAACACAAAAATGTAATCAGTGAACAGCCTCTTTGAAATCTTTAGATACCTTCCACTCTGGTTGTTAAAAGATTGACAGTAAGGCTGCAGCATTCCCTTAATCACTTAAAAATCCTTCTACTCCTCTAACCCACTTTGCCCCTCCTTCAGGAAAATAGTTTGGCTGCATGCATGGCATGCTCAGTTCTTCTCAGCTCAGATTACTAAATACACCCTCCAGTCTAAAAGCCAATGGATAAATAGCATTGCTGGTTCCTATATAAACTTAGAAACTGCTCTATCTGTCTGATCCTATTTTGTTCTCCTAAACACCTCTCCTGAGCTCAGCTTAACCATTACAATGCTCAACCCCAGCAGAAATTTTTATCAAAGTATGATGTGCCTGTAAACCTGCATTCTGCATTGCATGAACTTTACAGCATGCTCTGTTTGCAGATGTCTGTGTTACTGAGGATGTGTCAGAGGGAAAACAAAAAAGTTGCTTTAGGAAAATGTGATGGCACTTGCAAATTGAGGGGTATATGCAGTTCAGATGATGTGACATCGTAGCAAAATGTAGGCTTTACATGTCCTTAATTAAACCCAATAGTAATGTTTTGCCTCCAGTAAAAATGAATAATAGTTTTGGGATCAAGTACAAGCTACTGTTTTCTTATTACAGAGTGGAAATCATTTTTAGAAAATAATTATTTGATCAAAATAGAGTCTATAGGAGATGGCCTTCCCGTAATTCTGATAACAGATCCCATACCTGTATAGTAATGTTTTAGAATGCTGGGTGATGTGATATTAATATACACAACTTTAAGAGCAGTGACACAGGTATCAGACAATTAAATACATAACTGAAACCATTTGCATCAAAATCAGAATAGTGCATATTATTTTCCCAGTTTGGACTGTAGGTAATGCAGGTTTATTAAACATTTACATATATTTCACTCAATTAATTATATAAAAGACATGAAAATTAAAAATACGCTAAGAACCTCCAAAACATCTATCTATTTTTTTATTGTTGATGGTTTTCCCCTTCCTTATGCTGGGAGTCTGGTGCTGGTGCACTTGGACCACATTTCTTATATGGGGATTTTGAACATGATATTCTAATGTCTTATCTTCCTTCTATTGTGCAAGGATCTATGCAGGTCAGGTCAAAGTAACCTCAGCAAGATATGTACATCATTAAGCGTCAAGAGGTCAAGGAGTAGAATCCAAATAAAGTTCTTGGAGTATATCAGTCTTACAGATCGAACCCATTGTCTACTAGGCATTCAAGTTTGTGAAAGCACTTACTTTCTCATAATATTTGATTTCATATTCTGTAATGACACCATTGGGATGTTCAGGCTCCTGCCAGGACAAATCAACAATTCGCTGTAATACTCTTTCCTTCATTACTCCACTAACTTGTGAAGGAGCTGAAAAAAGACAAAGAAAAGCATTTATTTTGATATATCAAAATTTCAAACACAATCATTTTCATACAGTGTGACGTTTACTAAGCTGGAAAGAAGTACCTTTCCCATAAAGTGCAATTAAGATACTGATGAATATTCAAAAGAGTCTTTATTGCACACATAAACTATAATCGAAATGTAAATTAAAGTGCAAATAGCAGAAGACAGCATTGTTGAATTTCATGTAAACAGGAATTGATGGGATTAGACTGACAATTAAGCAAATGAATTTTAATTAAGCCCAAAACCGACGGCTTTTAGATTAATCTTGTGATGCACCGACAGACCAAATATTTATTGTTCATTAAAGTACAACACAAATTTGGAAAACATCATGTTGGTTTTTAAAGTGAGTGCAAATATTAAATAAGTATATTATTGGTAGGAGCCATGTCCTTTAAATCATATGTAAACACGTGAGTTCAAAGATACACAGTTAAAATAGTTGTGGTAACTTCATGGTGGTAATTGTTGTCAACTGGATATAATGTACACTTTACATATATAAGCAACTACTGTGCATAACACATCCTTGTGCAATGGAGGAGGGTATGCATACAAGAGTGTAGGATATCAGTGCCAAAGTCCAGAGATGGTTCCAAGGAATTTGCTACTTAACATTTTTCTTAAAGGTAAGCTATACTTTCAGAATAAATACTTAACCAACAGATAATTGATATCTTAAAGGGGACCTATCATAGACATAAAAATAATAAAAGTAATTTGCAAATTAAACATGAAACCCAAGTTTTTTCATTAAAACATTCATGCCTGTTGTAAATGTATTTACACATCTGTTAATTATGTATTTCCTGCCCAGCCTCCATTCTGGAGCATAAACACGTTTTTTTCTTTGGAGGGGGGGAGCAAACCTGTCTGCTTGTTGTGCCTATAAATTCTAAAGGCCCATACACGGGCCAATAAAAGCTGGCGACAGACCAAGTCGGCAACTTATTGGGCCCCAACAGGCTTTCCCAAAAGTTGGGCACATGCTGAACAGGCAGGTTAGAAAATCCCGCCGGATCGTGGGCGCATCTTTTCGTTGATGCTGCCCCACGATCCGACCGCCCGTTTGGCCTCTGTTCTGATCTGATTTTGGGTCTCTATGTCTATGGCCACCTTAAGACAGAAGGAAACTAAATGTAAACAAATTATATAGTGTATGTAAAGGGTGTTTTGCTCAAGTACCATAACAGTAAAGGCTTTGGAATTATTTATTAAGGTGGCATATACATATAAATAAATATGTTTTAGTTTGAGCCACTATTTTGTCATGGTCTGTATGCTCCCACACTGACAGGAAATAATGCAGCTTACTTAGTACTATCTACCTAATTATCTATCTATCCTGACAGAAAATTTCAATATATGCTGTTTTTTAATGAATGCTGATAATACATGTGGAAAATTTTACAAAATAAAACTTTGTTCACATTTACTAGAAAACATGAAAAGTATTACAATAAAATTGTAATGAAAAATCTACTGGTATCAGCATGTTATTAGAGAAAATGCTCCCACTCAGCCTACTGGAAAGATCAATGCATCTAAATATTGGGAGTTGTCCAATTTGTGGTGCTTGTCCCACTAAGGAGGATAAAACAGTGGATCAGGGCAGCATAGTGTTATAATTTATAATTTTAAGTGAATTCTTATTCACAGTTGTGGATTAAAATAATTTAAATATGCAGTCGCGTTATTATCTTAGAAATCTTAAAGAAATTATGAATAGCAAAGAGGGCATAAACCTGACCACTGTTTCCATGGCTGCAGTAGTGATATTGGGTTTGGGGTTGAGACAAAAATATTGTTAGGACACAGTGCTCCAGTCGACTTTCTTCAAGCTCATCATCAGTGGTGCAGTACTGCAGCAGCATTTGGAGACGAAGTGGCCCCTAAAGTAATTTACAGGGGGTATAGGGGGGTATAGGGGAAGCAGGGTGTTTTAGAACTTTAAATTAGTGGATTTTTTTTGTAAACATCTAGAAAGTGAAACAATCACTTATAGCAGTGTTCCACATAAAAAACAAACAGCATAGAAAGCTACGTGGCTATAAGTCAATGGTCACTAAGAGATGCTTGTAGTTTTACTAAAATCAGTTACTACAGTACAGATTTGGCATCCCTGAGGCAGGTGTACACTAGCACACACAAATTAATTCTTCCTTGGCAGCAGCTGTTCAGTTTTGTATAAAATTGCCCAAATACTTAACCCTTCACTGAATATTTGTCCTCAATGGTTCACTAACCCTAATATGTACAGTATATTAAAATGTGAGATTGTGATGCAAACGCATGATTGTCAACAAGACTTTAAAATCAACAAAACTTTAAATATTTAAAAGTATTTTCCCCTCATGCGCTATGATTTTAAAATATTACAACACTCATACAAAGTTCATCAAAGTATTTAATGTACACAATTACAGGATCCCTTATTCAAAAACAGAATTAGAAGGTCATCCACCATTTTAAGCAAATAATTTTTAAGCTTTCCTGTAATAAGTATTGTGTAGTTGATGGTTTCTAACTTCATAAATCCATATTAGTGGCACATCATTCCTATTGGGTTTATTTAATGTTTTTTAATAACATTTTTGTTTTAATAGACAATATATATATTACATAATATATAATAGATAAAGATAATTTACAATAAATAAATATTCAAATTACAGAAAGATCCCTTATCCGAAAAAAACCCCAGGTGCCAACCATTCTGGATAACAGATCCTATAACTGTATTACCATTTGTTAATTGGTTTATCATCTAATTGCAAAATTCTTGATATTGGATTTTCATTTAAGAAGATACACTGAGACTGATGCTATACAATTCAGTCAGAGCAACAGATCAATGCAGATTTAGCATTTATTTAGAACAGAAATCTGCTAAAAATTAGACTGCAGGCTTGGAATGTAAGACACTGTTTTAAATTCAGAGGGCTGTTGGAATTTGTCAATCTAATATATTTCAATAAATGAGGTTGTTGAATGAGAAAAACTAATTCACTCTTTAACTTGATCAGGGATGATAAACTAGTTTCTTATCTGACTATATGGCCAGGAACACTACACTGTCTGCATTTTAGCCAGGCGTTTAGAAATCATTCATCAGTTTAAGTATCCCACTAAAATATTTTGAAATTGTTCAGGACATATTCTCAAATTAAAATCTGTGCATAAGGATCACAGATCATCTTAAAATTACTCATTTTAAATAAAACTGCTGGTAATTTGTACTCCCTGAATCTAATTTTCTCTTGTTTTCTTCAGTGACCTTATTTTATAGTGATTCTCCCATTGCTCAGCTCTGGTGAAAGAAAAAAATAAAATCAATGCATTTACTCTAGGTCACCACTTGACTTCAGGTCATAAGCTACAGACCAGTCATGCATGTTTAATTTAAATTCTCATCCTACTGCATAGAAGTAACAGGTCTTAAAGCAATAAAAAGCAGTTTCACAGGGAACTCAGTAAGAAGTGAATTACAAATTGGTCCCGCTGTTATGGAGCCTTGGATTCAACATTACCACCTTCTTCTGTATGTGCACCAAAATCTAATAAGACATACTTGCAGTGCCAGGAGCATTTTTCAGTTTTCAATAAAGAAGAAAAAGAGAAACACTTTCAGTAGAAACTTCTTTTACACCTACAAAAAATACTAAAACATTGCATTTTAATCTTTCTTCTTGAGCAAAGATCTTGGAAATGTATAAAGGCTATTGTACTGTATCAGTTATTGTGCATGCAAAACTTGTAGAATTTAAGTAAAAATCTTCACATGAGTGTAAACCATGTATTCCATTTACACCTCGGGGCAAATTTACTTAAGGTCGAATATCGAGGGTTAATTAACCCTCAATATTCGACTGTCGAAGTTAAATCCTTCGAATATCGAAGTCGAAGGATCTAGCGCCATTCGTTCGATCAAACGATTAAATCCTTTTAATCGTTCGATTCAAAGGATTTTAATCCATTGATCGAAGGATTTTTGTTCGACCAAAAAAAGATAACCAAGCCTATGGGGACCTTCCCCATAGGCTAACATTGACTTTGGTAGCTTTTAGGTGGCGAACTAGGGGGTCGAAGTTTTTTCTTAAAGAGACAGTACTTCGACTATTGAATGGTCGAATAGTCGAACGATTTTTAGTTCAAATCGTTTGATTCGAAGTTGAAGGTCGAAGTTGCCCATTCGATGGTTGAAGTAGCCAAAAAAAAAACATTCGAAATTCGAAGTATTTTCCCTCTATTCCTTCACTCGAGCTAAGTAAATGGGCCCCCTCATGTCTTCTCTTATAGTGCCTGAGTATTGGTATGCATCTACCTTACTTTACCTCTCCAAAATGTACCTCTCTAAGGTACCATGCTTGGATGCCTCAAAGTAGTTGTAATATGGGTTTTATGTGAAACCTCATGGACGAGATTCAGTTTGAGGAAAAAACTTTTCCCCTTAGACTTCAATATAGGTTTCACATGATAAACAGTGAGATACATTTATCTTAATTGAATTGCATCCCAAATTGAATCTCGTCCACAAGTTTTATCACTGGTTTGAATCTGACCCAAAATGAGGCATAACTAAGATGCACTGAATCCAAAATTATTTTGATCTGCCCAAATGCTTAACCCTACACACAATATATATAAACTAATATGTATATTAAAATGCAAGAATGTCATGCAAATGCATGATTGTCAACAAAAGTGTGTTGAATTCTGGCATAAGTCACAAAACTTTAAGGGGCAGATTTATCAAGGTTATAGTAAATTTGAATTCGAATTTTCGAGTGTCAAAATTCACAAATTCATATTTTAATCCACTAATCGAATTTAAATTCAAATGTGAGATGTATCACAGCTTGACCATGGAAACAGTCCAAATTCGAATATTCGCCACCTAAAACATGCCAAGTTCATTTACAAGTCAATGGCAAAGGTCCGTTGAGCCATTAGGAGATGTAGAAAAACTTGATTCGTATGAATTGAATATGATTAAAAGTTTTGGCTCTGAACCATTCGATCCAATATTAGACATTCAATTTTTTTCAAAATAACCTCCCAGTCGAATTATGATTATATTCGATTTAAAAAAAATTCACATGAATTCGAAATTCTACTCTTGATAAATGGGCCTCTAAATGTTTGCATTTTGCATGGTTTAACCCGAAAGAAATTGATGGATGGAAGCTCAGTCTGGTTTTTGGTTTCATGAGATGAGCAAGTTTATATACAACTGCATCTCCCTTGTGTTTTACAAAAAATGACCAATTTCATAAATATATCTATAACTGTTCAGCACTATTGTATTCAGCTAGAAGGCTTACCATTTATCTGAGCCATATGACACAATCTACATAAGCTTGATGTCTATGAGACATTGAAGATGTCTGTTATATTGAGAAATCTGAGAGCTATAATATTAATAGTAATTAAAGTATTAATTGAAGTTAAAAGTGAAATTACACCCTTAGCAAACTCAACAAATGATCATGTGGTGCTATTTAAACTAATATATAGAAGAGGGGCTCTGGTAATGTAAGTAGGGTTGCAGATTGGAAATTCATCATATAATATGTGCCTTGTACTTTTATCAATGTTTTTCTCCCAAGTAGCTATCTGCCCTATATTCAAACTATTCCTGTTCAGAGTTTTGAAGCAACAGTGAAAATGGTTGAATTTTGATTGATACAAAAAAGGGCCCATGCAAAAGGGCCCAGCTGGCTTCTATATAATTTAGGATTAAAAAGGCTCATTTATCATTGTGCATTGTGTACTACAAGCTTTATTGGCAAGGCACATCCCTGACAGTTAAATGAGCCTGTGCTGGGATATTATGTATGCAGCAGGTGCCCAATAAAATGTTTAGAAGTACATAGCTGTGATTGACAATGTGTATGTGTTACTTTGAGACTGAATGCCTCATAATACATCACAATCATATTTTGTAACACACTCTGTACTTACAAAATGTACAGGACTACTGAGTACTATGCAGACCAACATATAATTACTAAATAGAAATTTACTGAACTATAATAGGTAACGGGAGATGCTTCCCAACATTTCTTCTATGTTACAGAGCTCTTTTGGATTTTAACATGATGCACAAAGGGACTTTTTTTTGTTATTACAATAGTTAAATGGAAAATCAAAGAGACACATTTACTTATCAAAGGAAAAGAAAATATAAATTATTGTCTACATTCTTTTTATAATTGAAGTAGTCATT
Organism: Xenopus petersii; assembly: GCA_038501925.1. Lineage (NCBI taxonomy): Eukaryota > Metazoa > Chordata > Amphibia > Anura > Pipidae > Xenopus > Xenopus petersii. Next base: position 84,408,590 of record CM076680.1, read on the forward strand.
TTCCTTATCCAGCCACAAAATATCCCTCTCACAATTGAAGAGAGACAGGAGGAGAGTGAATAGTAACTTATTATAATAAGTTTATTTCATAAATGGTACAGAATTTGTACTTGATTATACTTGGAAAGTTTCTTATTTCAGCAAGAAGAAGAAGTTTATATTACATTCTCATTTTCACAATAGATCCCCTTTAAGTCCCATGGGGTAAATCTCACTTGGAACAGTTAATGAAACCCACTTGTACAGGAATAGCATATTCATGGTATTTCTCACTGTAGATACTGGAAGGACACTAGTTGAACATCTATGAAGTAAACAAATATCCGCCCATAAGGCTGCAGTCTTTAGTCTAGGGATGCACCGAATCCAGCATTCAGTTCTGGATTCGGCCAGCATTCGGCCTTTTTCAGCAGGATTCGGCCAAATCCTTCTGCCCGGCCAAACCGAATCCGGATCCTAATTTGCACATGCAAATTAGGGGTGGGGACTCGGGAGGGAAATCACGTGACTTTTTTTTCACAAAACAAGGAAGTAAAAAAAATTTTCCCCTTCCCAATGGTTCGGATTCAGTTCGGTATTCAGCCGAATCTTTCACAAAGGATTCGGGGGTTCAGCCGAATCCAAAATAGTGGATTCGGTGCATCCCTACTTTAGTCATCATTTATATCTTTTGGAGCTACCAGAAGATGCTTGGAAACAGAATACTTTAGTACTTGAATTAAAGTATTAATAGATTTGGACCCCCCCAGACTCCAGCTTCTTTTCAGCAGTGCAGCCTCTCCTGATAGGGCAAATGGGAGCACCAAATGTCACAATATGCTTTGATATGCACTGTTCGAATCAGCCCCCTGACCAGGCATCAGCCCAGATGTTGGGCATTATGGTCAGCTAACCATCTGTTCCTTTCTTAATTATTATTATTGATGACATGAACATGCTGCCAGGAGGTTATCTTTGACCAGTCCCTCTCCTTCTCTAATCAAATTAATACTATTGCCAAACCCTGCCTCTTTTTCTCTGCAATATTGGCAAGATACACCCTTTCTTTCACAGATAACAACCAAAACACTAATCCATGCCCTTATCCTATGCTGTTTAGACTATCACATTCTCCTACTAATAGGTCTGCCTGACTACTACCTTTCTTCCCTGCAATCAATCTTAAACTCCACAACTAGCATCCTCCTGCGTTCTCCTAAAAAGGAACCTGTTCAACTCCAGCTAACATCTTTAGCATGGCTGCCTGTTAAGCAACTGATAGCATATACAATTCTACTGCCAACATTCAAAGCTCTTCACTCCTCTGCTCCTCTCCATTTGACTCACTGTACATTCATGGTTGCCTCCTCTCAATCTTTTCAAGAAAAAACAAAAATTCTACCTTTTGGAACACTAGAGCATTAATCTCCAAATTTATCTAGTCAGGATTTTTGGGGCAAAAACTAAAGTTTTTTGTGGAAAAAAATACCTCACATTTTTGAGATTTATTATATACCCCGATGCTGCAAAAAGCCCAAACTCAAAGATCCACCACCTCAGACCTGTCGAGGTCCTGTACAAGTCATTGGGAGAGGCACCCATCTTATTGCGCTGGATTTAGCCCAAGAATCTGACTTTTTCAGGGTTTTTGGGCAGAAATTCAAAAAAGTCAAGTGATTCGGAGAAAAAGCCTGAAAAATTAATACTTAATCAATAATCTGAAAGCACCTGAACAGAAATACTGTAGCTCAAACTGTAGCAGGAAGAAGTGTGGAAGCAAAAGACAGAACACTGTCTGTTAATTGGCTCATGTGACCTAACGTATGGTTTGTTTGCATGCACCGTAAATCCTAGGATCCCAGGGGTGGCCCTTATTTTTTAAAATTGCAATTTTTTATTTAGAAATACCCACTGGCACATACTGTACTAGTAAAAAAAAGTATATTAATATGATGAATTATTTACACGAAGCAGGGTTTCACATATGAGTTGTTTTTTGTAATATATTTTTATAGAGAACTACATTGTTCGAGGGGTATAATTTTTCTTTAATAAATAAGGCCAAATTGAGCAAGGGAGTTTGGTTGTGTTTTTTTTTTAATTAAGATGTTTTTTGTTTTTTTAATTAAGATATGAGATAAATTCGGAATTTAGTAAATAACCCCCTATGTGTTAGCACACTATGTAACAGTAATGAACAACATTTCCGTGCAAGGTATTTATTTAATGCTACTGGTTATCTGCTCTCAGTATCTTCTTTCACTAATCAATTAGTTTGACTATGCCAGACTTATTTCCTTTGCTGACAACTGTAAAGCTGTGTATTTAGGTTCAGAAATCAATCATGCTATTTAGCAAACCATTTCTGCAAGGCATGACAACCTTCAAGCATGAAACCCAATACGAAAAGGATGTCTACTGTACGAGCAAACAGCTGTCAAGCATAGATCCACCAGTTGACTTATTGAATTACCAGTAAGTCACTTTGTTCTTGTGCTTAGTAATGAAAAACACTTGAGTACTTGGTCCAAGAAGTAAATGAAAACCGTCATTTGTGCAAATTCAAAACCTCTGTTGATTCCTGCAGTAAAATGGGTAAATTCAGATACTAGCATGCTATTGTTTATTTCTAACCATTTTGAATCAGTGGAAATGTAAACCATGGAATATTTTGCTAAGCATGATGGAAATGCAACACCACAGTTTATATAGCAGAGCAGAGTACAGTCTATGGCTATACAGAAATATATGAACAGAGATATAAAAAAGACCCACCCACGTTATCCCTAAAGATAAAATATTGGATGGTTCAATAACAAGGTAATACAAGATAATACAAGAACAAGGTGATACAAGGCTTTGATCGTCATATGGGGAATATGTTACATACTATGCATGGAAACACATATATTGATATAACAATCAAGAAAAACTTTGGAGTGACATTTTAAGGCATGTGAAAATATCAAGTGACATTTTAAGGCATGTGAAAATATCAAGATAAGGTTTGCTCCATCAGTTTTCTGACACATATCAATATACATACAGGTTCATAAACAAATTGACACATTTTTTTTTTAACTATAAGGGCCAGTAAACCCCCTTTTCAACATAAGCTCTATGAAAAGGGCTTGTGTTGAATATACATTCTATATACTTTTCTAATAAAAGAGCACTTGCCATTCCAAAATAGTTTACATCACCAGAGGTGTGGGCTTACAGAGCTAATATTTTTTTTTTGTTATATTTCAATAGACATGAAATCACGTGGGGGCACATTTACTATGGGTTGAATATCGAGGGTTAATTAACCCTCGATATTCGACCATCGAAGATAAATCGTTCGACTTCGAATATCAAAGTCGAAGGATTTACCGCAATTCGTTCAATCGAACGATCGAAGGAAAAGTCCTTCGATCGAACAATTCGAACGATTTTAATCCAACGACCGAACGATTTTCCTTCGATCAGAAATTGCTAGGAAAGCCTATGGAGACCTTCCCGATAGGCTAACATTGGTGCTCGGTAGGTTTTAGGTGGCGAAGTAGATGGTCGAAGTTTATTTTAAAGAGACAGTACTATTTAGTTTGAATCATTTGATCCGAAGTCGTGGTCGAAGTAGCCAATTTGATGGTCAAAGTAGCCAAAAAAATACTTCGAAATTTGAAGTATTTTTCATTCTAATCCTTCACTCGAGCTAAGTAAATATGCCCCTTACACTTTCTAACATCCCAGTTCTGCAAAATTACTATTTGCAAGGATGTAGGATGCAAATTACTGTTATAGGACCTGTTATCCAGATGTTCGGGACCTGGGGTTTCCAGATAATGGACCTTTCCGTAATTTGGATCTTCATACCTTAAGTCTACTAGAAAACCATGTTAACATTAAATAAACCCAATAGGCTGGTTTTGCGTCCAATAAGTATTAATTATTTCTCAGTTTGGATCAAGTACAAGGTACATTCGTTTTTAAAAATTTGGATTATTTAGATAAAATGGAGTGTATGGGAGACAACAATTAGGTTTCTGGATAACTGGTTTCCGGATAACGTGTCCCATACCTGTACCAGTTGAGAGATAACCCCTCTGTCTCACAAGCTGTTCCTTATTAAAGCACTAAATGAGAAGGGAAATCTACAATTATCAAAAGCTTTATCAGAAAGATCTATATAAATACACCAGTAAACCCTCAATGTAATGCTGCTCTGAGTCCTCTGTCAAAAGAAAAACTGCATTTCTTTCCTTCTATTGTGTATACATGGGCTTCTGTATCAGACTTCCTGTTTTCAGCTTAAACCTCCAGGACTAGAACTTGAGCATGCTCAGTTTCCTGCTCTCTACCCCTCCCTTCTCCCCTCCCTGCTGTACTCTGAGCCCAGAGCAATGAGTGAGCAGGCAAAAATCCAATGAAAATAGCAGCACTATTATTGGCAAAAAATGCCTTAGGCAACGTTTCGGGCTATGCAGGCCCTTTGTCAAGGGGCCTAATGCATTTTAAATAAAGTTTTTCACTTTTGCCAATAATACCGGAGCTGCTGTTTTCACTGGATTTATGCAGAGTTTGTCCTGGCAGGGGGTACAGCTTGCACCCGGGGCTGCAAGGAGCTTGGTCCACTTTTGAAGCACACTTGAACCAAATGAGTGAGCATGCAGAGACTCGGGCAGGAAGTGATGTCACACCAAGCTAATATGGCAGCTGCTATCCTAAACAAACAGAGAGTTTCTAGAGCTGGTTACTCAGGTATGGTAAAGCATTCTGCAGAATAAATAAAGTCTAATAGCTTGTACTATTGTGGCTAATCTAACTGCTTCTGTATCTTTCCTTCTTTAAAAAAGCTGCAGTTTAGGAAAAGGGGAAATTTGTTTATAAAGAGCACATTATGTACATTTGAACATAAATTACCCTTTGGTGCAGTTCAGGAAAAAGGAAACAATTTTCCATTAGTGCACTATAAATAGCAGAAATGAGGAAAATATGGCTTAAAACAATTAGCAAAATACATTTTCAACAAAAGTTCTTTTTATTTTGCACATGCTGAAAGGCGTATATAGGTGTATCCTGCCCCTTTAAGAGTATGTTGCTGCTGTGGTTCAACGTTTCTGTTTGTGCCCAGCCACTTCCATAATTATGTCAATAATTGATTCCACTGGCGCCATGCCCCAGCTAACATCTTGCGGCCAGATAGCCAGAAAATAAGAGACTTGAGTAAGGCTTAAACTGCAAAAAGATTAAGAAGCCTCTTTTTAGGGTAATTAATAAATCAGTAAGCTCTTAATATTTCAGTAGATACAAAGGAAATGGAAAGACAGGTATAATAACCCTTTAAGTATGCCTGTGTTTGTGTTGAGACAGACAGACAGACAGATAGATTTGTATAATAGATACATATACCGAGAAGGTCAAGCTGGTGTTTGGTATTGCTTCAGAGGACATGAGATAAATGAGTTCAAAGAGATGCATCCAAGCTGGAAAGAACTATTAATAATATTAAGAATTAATGTTTCATTCTGCTGCATTATTCAGATTTTGCTTAAGAGAACGTTTTCAGCATGGTGGTGGACGTGTTTGCACAGGGATTTGTGATTTGGAAAAATTCCAATCTTATTCCTGGAATTAAAACAACCGAGCTACAAACAATGATTATATCTTGCAGCAAAAGAGAAGTACTGGGCACAGCCAAATTGTACCAACATAATAAAAGTCACAAAATGTGCACCAGCTTTAGCTATCCACAGCAACCAGAATATTTTGAACGTTTGAATGCTCCCCTGTAATAACTATAGGACACATGCAACAATATTTCATATGAAGTTTAAAAAACATTTGTAATGTATTCAGTTTTAATTATTATTGTGTCTTGTCAAATGGGCTTCTATATATATACTGCAGGTATAACAGATAGGGCAACAACACTGGTGCAGCACATACTCTAACTCTTCTGCTAACTGAACTGCTTCTTTCTTTTCCTTTAATATCTGAACCGATAAAAAACAGTGTCAAGAATCAAAAGTGAAAGAGTAACATCAATTTTCAGAATCCTTATGTTCTTCAATAACATTAGAGTTCTTACATTAGCACAAATTGCTGACTGTTCCTGCATCGCCTGTATGGTCAGCATATTACAAGGCTTTCTCTCTCTCTGATTCTGCTTCCATCTGCTTTACAATGTTGAATTAATAACTTTAACATGTGGGTATCTGTATTGCTTCTCATTCTAGCGACCTCCACATGGTCAGCGTCTATGGTTAAAAGATGCCTTTACCACCATAGTATTTGGATAGTAGCATTTTGAGGCAGGGTTTGTACCCGAGTATTCACAACAATTGTGACCATTTTGTCATGACCTTTTGAGTGCATACTAGTGGTAATAAAGCAAAAAAATAAATAAAAGTGAACAAAATTATGTGATATTACCCTGTTTTTAAAGATACTATAACAATTCAGACTCAGTGGTATGGATTGTCCAAACTGCACTTCAACAAAACTTTTTTTTCCTAAATGCATTCCTTAGTACCTGGCACATTTTATGAGACGTGTCATGCAGCTGCTGGCCTTTCTGGATCACAAAGCACTTTTAATATGGAATGAATAATCTGCTGTGTGATTGGCACACACACCGACACAAGTCTTATATGCCAAATATTTAGTACCTTAGAGCCACTTAAAAAATCCTTCTTTACTAAAAGCCCTCCTTTCATTCCAGAAATGCAGCTTTTTTCTAGCATGTTCCAACCTTTGGCATTTAGGTAGTTTAAGTGAGTGAGTTTAGCTTGGTTATCAGATATATTATATAGCTCTGCTTGGCTAATTCACACAGAAATATGTTACCCCCTCTTTCTTTCTTAATACTAATATATATATATAAAAAAAAACAATGTGAACTTCTTGCTATGGCCTCTATTTTCTAATACAAAAGCTCCAGTTATGCCCAACAGCGCTACTGATCCTCCTGAAAGTCTGCACACTTTCTGGTGAGTTGACCCCTTTGGTCTCATTTCAGAAGCATACCAACATAACTGGAATTGCTGGAGAGTTAAGAGTTATGGAAAGGCTGCCTCCCATAGACTTCATTATAATCAAATAATCCACATTTTTTTTTTAAATGATTTCCTTTTTCTCTATAATAATAAAAAAGTAGCTTGTACTTGATCCAAACTAAGATACAATTCATCCTTACTGGAAGAAAGCCAGCCTATTGGGTTAATTTAATGTTTACACGATTTTCTAGAAGACTTAAGGTATGAAGATCCAAATTACAGAACGTTCCGTTATCTAGAAAACCCCAAGTCCCAAGCATTCTGGATAACAGGTCATATATCTGTAGTAGCCTCTATGCTGCCTGGTTAGCTTAGTAATGTATACCAATATGCAACAGACCTGGAATATATTTATTACGGTCACCCCAGCCCTCTTAGTAAGCCTGTTTTTACTTGTACCATAATAATGTTTGTATACATGGCCACCTATAAGTTGCATTTCTCGTTTATGTTTGAAATATTATCTGTGATGGCATAAACAAGAAATACATTGACATTGTCCAACAGCACAGTTGTAATAAATTTCATTACATGTTTTTTTGTGTTATTATTGTGCTTTTTAAACCTTAGAAAATAGCTTTTGTCACAAGTGGTAGTTAAAATATTTGGGAACCATTGGGCAAATATAATATTTTATTTGTTAGTAAATAATGACATCTTTCAAAAAACGTCTTCCAACAAGAAGCCGATGTTGCAAAACAGTAGGGTTTTTATATACAATAGTGTGTTCTGTTGAGTTTAATTGATTTCTATGAATTAACGACAAATGCTTTCTATCAGCCAACAGTGAAAGCTGACAAAGGCCTTCTGGCTTTATAGATATGGGCAGATTTATCAAGGGTCAAATTGAAAATTAAAATTTCGAATTTTACATTTTTTATTTTATGCCCAAAACTGTCAAATTTGACTAGGGAATTGTTAAAATTCGATTTATCATACTCTGTCCCTTTATGAACTTGAATTCGACTATTCACCACCCAAAACCTGCCGAATTGCTGTTTCAAATTTGACCCTTGATAAATCTGCTCCTTAAAGTTAAATATAACCTAGTTATAGTTTATGTTTTTAGTCTACATATTTGATTACAGCAATGTATTAAGATATATCCTATTGCATGCACAGAACATACCTTCTCCGGATATTTGCATTTCTACATATGAGTGGTGGTGCCCATACTGCATGCTTCTGCTGAGTCCTTCTTTATAGACTGCAATAACAACAGCAAACCAAGCGGTCATAAAGATAGTACTTTTTGTTGTCTATAAAGAAAGCAGTATGGCAACTCCGATAAAACATGTACAGAAAAGGTGGGCTTTAATGATGCATTTAGTTGCAATATGGTGCAACACAACACGCCTTTATATGACATTGTAATCAACAGCACCTTGTTGCGAAATAGTGAACCATGAAAGCCATCTGTATTGCAAATATGTAGAGAATAAATAAATGTCACCACAATGTTTCCAAGGGAACTTATAGAGATCGCAAACTGTTCCAGCAGCTGCTAATTAAAGGAACAGTTCAGGGTAACAATAAAAACTGGGTGAATAGATAACATGTGCAAAATAAAAAATGTTTCTAATATAATTAGTTAGCCAAAAATGTAATGTATAAAGGCTGGAGTGACTGGATGTCTAACATAATAGCCAGAACACTACTTCCTGCTTTTCAGCTCTCTAACTCTGAGTTAATCAGTGACTTGAAGGAGGGCCACATGGGACATAACTGTTCAGTAAGTTTGCAATTGATATTTAGCATTCAGCTCAGATTCAAAAGCAACAGTTATGATCTATGTGCCCCCCCCTCAAGTCACTGATTGGCTACTGCTTGGTAACCAATCAGTGAAAATCAAGTAGTGTTCTGGATATATTGTTACACATCCAGTCACTCCAGCCTATATAGATCAAATTTTTGGCTCACTAACTGTATTGAAAACATTTTTATTTTGCACATCCTGTATATTTACCCAGTTTTTATTTTTATACTGAACAAGTCCTTTAAGTGTGCTTTCTATGACTTTATATTACTTACTTCCATGGGTAAAGCAGCAAAATTGCACTTCTGTTAATTTTTTATCATATAACCTGACATAAAAGTAGTGATACAGCCAAATAATAAGAGATTGTACCTAATGGGCTCAATGGGACATCTGAATAGCGAGACAGCTGCAGAGCTAGTGGTTGGAAGCTGATGGCATGGGATGAGGTCCAGCCAAACTTAGGGCCCCAGTGCAAATTTTGTCCAGGGGTCCATAAGCCTTTAATTATGCCACTGGCTTAATAAATAAAGAATTATTAATTGTCTGGTGTGCTGATGTCCTGATCTGACCTAAACATACTTTTATTTATATTTCAGAAAGAACACATTTCTCAGCATGCCAACGAGCTTAACCCACACATCTATTCATTGCTTTCCTAGCATATACAAGAGTTTGAGCACTATCCAGCTGAGTCTTATACAAGGAATGGCCATTATTAGTAACATACTTAAAGGAATAAAGGAACTAAATCAACACTAATCCTTCTGACAAAAAACCCTAAAAATAATAAAACAAAAACCACAGCTGCCGGAATACTGGGCCGAGGATTAATCAAACCTACTCTTCAATAAATTCAGGATGTGATCTTTTCTGCCCTCATCAATAAAATCAGCTGAATGTTACTTTATAAATCCTTTAGTTATTCTTTAACAGGATGAAAGACTTGCAAGGATGCCCCTCTTTCTCCCATGAACGGATCCTGCCAGGAAAGACCTCCCGTTAATGAATCCTCCACCATGTTACCTACTTTTTGGGAGGGGGAAAGTTACTGAGAGGACAATAAAAGAAATAAAAGCTTCACATACACTAATTCTTTTCTATTATAACGGTCATTTTACTCACTATGACCTATCTTGTTGCTCTTATTCAAATGCTAATTTTCATCGAGATTAGTAAGAAAAGGATTTGTCAAGTACAGTAAGATGGCTATTCTTTGATCGTGATGGTATTTAAAGCAACAAATAAGTATTTGTCCTTGGTGACACAAAGTCCTTTAATGATTAACATCACTTGGACAGTTTTATAATGCATTTGCTTTATTTTAAAGTTGTTTTAACTGACAATTTAATGTAAACAAACTATATTATGTCACATGTTTTTGTTATTTTTTTATTCTATATCCTTATAAGTATATTATAGTTGGCAACATTTTCAGGCCCGGATTTGTGGAAAGGCCACCTAGGCCCGGGCCTAGGGTGGCAGGATTTTAGGGGGGCGGCATGCTGCCCAACCACACCCACGTTGGTTCAAAAACACTGGGAATGTGCTGGAGATACAATAATTTTTACATTTCCTATTGATGATGAACATTTGCACGAATAATGGGGAGGGGTCAGGGGCGATGAAAGGCAGTGGGCCTAGGGGCGCCCACTATTTAAATCCGGCCCTGAACATTTTAAAACCTTTCCCATTCTTTTCAGACTGCATTCCTGTTACACGCATACGCATATACATAGATTTTTTTTATGGGGATGGCTATGCATTAAATCATCAAAAGTAAATAAATTTGACTCAGCAATGCTTTGACACAATGAGCACATTTAGAATAATGAAAGCAATCATTGCTGTTTTGTAGCTTAAAAATCATAACAGATTTTATTTACTTTTAATATGTAAATAATTCTCATTACGTTTGTCTACATCCATCTCTAAAGATTACGTGACTCTTAGGGATACATTTAATAACCAGCGAAAATTCGCCAGTGATGGCTTTGCAGTCATCGCAACACTTCGGCAGGCGAAAATTCGCTCAGACAACAGTAATTTACTAAAATGCAAAGTTGCGTCCAGGGTGCCGAACGCTGGCAAATTTTCGCTAGCGTTACTTCAGAAATCAAATCGAAGATGCGCTAGCATTCAATTATGCCTAGCGCAACTTCGTTAGAGGTCTTCTCTCAGGCTAATTTGCATACGGCGGGAAATTATAAAGTTGAATGGACGCAAATGTTTTAGCAAATAGATTACATTACACAAGTCCAGAGAAACTTAATAAAGAAAATAGAGTTGTTATAATGCCCTACACATGAGCCCAGTGAATAGTTTATGTGCCAAATGTAGGGGGGAACCCAGTTACCTAAAAAAAATTTAAGGACGCCAGCGTTTTTTGGGACTTAGAAACTTTTTCCACTAAAATTATAATGTAAGTAACAGAAGATTGAGGAAGATATATGCACTCCAATGCACTTCGCCTGGTCTGTGTTGGCGAAGGCAAATCTGGCGAAAGAGGTAACGTTCAGTAAAATCCACATCTTAGTGAATTTGCAGAGTAATGTCCATTCAGCAGAGCAAAAATTCGCCTGGTGATAGAGTGCAAATGAACAATAGCGTCTGTCTCTTTCGCTAGCGAGATTATATTTGCGCCCGTTAGTAAATCAGCAGAGTGCCTGAAAGTGGTTTTCATTCATTTACTTACACACACAGTACAGACAGATCTACATAAAACATTATTTTGTAAACTACAAATTAATCATTGGTAACAATGTACTGTTACATTCACGTATCGGTTATTTATACAATAAAATAACTTCATTTTCAATAAATCCTTTATCACAAAATTAAGAACACTTCAACAATATGTAAAGCATATCTATGTAATCATTTTATTAAACAGGAAGACTCTTTTTTGTTCACAATTACATGGCTATAAAACAAGATTGTTCCAGTGACTTTAGCAACCCTAACTCAGGATTTCCTTTAGTGATATGGGGCAGACTGGAAGCAGAGATTTACCTTCACATAATTTACTCCAATGTACAAAACAAAACATTTTAATATTTTAAACATACCTCAGTAACCAAACATGTAATATTTTTAACATACCTCACTATTATTTCATCACTCACATGAAATATAAGGGTTTTGTGTTTGCTTCACCCCATTCAACTGTAATCAACCATTTCCCAAAGGGCAAATTAGGTTCAAATAACTCTTCACTCCAGTTTATTTACTACTGGTTGTACACTTTGATTCAAAGGCAGCTATGTAAAATGAAAGAAATCATCTCTAAAGGTATGCTCATTCTTTCGCAGCCTCTCTCTTGTGAAGACATTTGCATATGCAGACTACCCTATTTATTACATGTGCAAAAATGCAACTACATGGCTTCTCCAGTATACCACAACCCAAGAATACACAACAAATTACTTAAGCATATGTAAATGTCACTAAATGCCCCAAGCCCCTGAAACCTGCACTCCTCTTAACAGATACTCACTACTCAATAGGCCTTCCTGACCAACTAAGTCACCTATGTGTATATAGCCTGAATGTTTTTTAATTCCCTACCACCCGTCTCACACCTTCTTTCCTATCTAAACACTTTGGGGGTTATTTACTAAACTCCGAATGCAAAAATCACAAAAAAAACATGATTTTTTTTTTTATAAATTCTGACTTTTAATAAATCACAATTTTTTTGGAATTTATTAAACCCAGAGGATGTAAAAGTCAGAATCTGAAAATCCGGCATCTCAGATCTGTTGATGTTGAGGTCAACAGGAGAAGTCCCAATGATATTTTGATATCTGGGTTTCCTGCAATACCCTGTAGTTTTTTAAAATTCCAAAAAAAAATTAAAATCGGATGGAAAAATCCGAAGAAATCTTGAAAATCAGATTTTTTTTCCTGCAAAGCAAATTTTCGGGAAAATTAATAATAAATAAGCATAAAAAACTCAAGCTGATTTGATCATATTTTGTAGCAGAAAATAATGAGATAAATTCTGACTTTGATAAATAACCCCCTTGGTCTTCCTTCCTCCCCTCAGCCCCTTTCTCAAACCCCCCTCCCTTTCTCACCTCCCCTGTACTTTCATATTTACTTTCATAGTTTACTCTGACAAGCTAATCACTTGTTGTATGGTTCCTTTATTCATATCTTTATTTTACAAATCATATGTTCATTGCCGATCAAAAAAATTATGTACTTTGTTTCTTAACAAATATAATGATAATTTAATATGAAAAAAAAAACATGGTTTTGATTTATCCTGCCAATTTTGTAGATCCTAACTAAGTAAGTAAGATTAAGAGGCAAATGTTATATGCTTAGCAGATTGGACGTTGTCAAGTGTAGCTCTCAATCTACAGTTATTGTTCATTTATAGAACATACATTAAATTTTTTTAGTAATTAAAGTATCGAACATAAGCAGTTGTGTTTCTAAAGATAAAAAGCCTATAAAACTTGATTTCATTGTTTATGTGATCCCTTTCATACACATATTTCACAGGAACCTACTAATATTCATACAAGTGCTTACTGGATGACCCAGTCTGATTATGGATGGCCACCTTATGGATGTGAAAAGGAAAAACAAAAGCAGAGCCTACAGGTTATTGTAAACAACCTGCTGAACAACAAGGAGGTTATTTATCAATGGTCACATTTTAGAGCTATGTGAGCTTTTTTAGACCTCAAATGAACTCAAATGAAATCAACGATTTGCTTGAGTTTTTGAGCAAAACCCACAGAAAAAAACTCAAACATTATGAAGGCTATTAACATGTTCAAATGTTTCAAGGAATCTTTGCAATTGGCTTCTACATGTCCTTGGCAGGTTTTAGATGGTGTATTTTCAGATTCAAGCTATTTCCAGCTTCGAGGTATAATAAATCTTGAATAATTATCAGTTTTAAATAAAATCTCAAATTTTTTTTTAACCTGAAAATTCAAGTTTTTTTAACCTGAAAATTCAAGTTTTTTTAACCTGAAAATTCAAGTTTTTTTAACCTGAAAATTCAAGTTTTGACTGAAAAATACCCTCAAAAACTCAATTTTTAATGGAAAACACAAATCAAACTTTAATAAATCTGCCCCTTAATATGTCTTTGGACTGGCTGTGTGAAGAACCTCAGAGCGGTACGGTTTACACAACATGATCTTTGTGAGAATCTTAAAAAAGACCTTTCCTACAACCTCATGGCAAATAAGAAACTACATTTTAGGCTCATAGTACTTTGGACTGATGAAATTTTATATATTGGGTCACAATTGCAAATCTTAAATATCATTATCCTGACTGATGGTCATAGTGTTCTTTGGATACTCACTTTCAACAAGGCTTTCGACTCTAGCCCATCCACAATACGGACAGAGTTAAGAACCAATCAGTTCACTTCATCAGAGCACTATGATGAAGTGCAAGAAGTAGGCATGAAATGCATCAGGTGCTTGTACACGTTATGGCGCTAAGGGTATCTGTTCCAAGCTTTTAAAGGAAGTTAGATAAATAAAGGTTTTTTTGATGTTTAAATACTATGATCAGAAGGACCATCTTCTTGTTTTTAACTTTGTTTATATTGAGTCACAACATATAATATAAACCTGAAAAAAATACTTGGGGTGGGGGGTGATACATTTCTGACTTTTTTACCTATGAAGAAGAAACTTTCATACTTTTGAGATATACAGTAATTAATAGGTAAGGAAGTACAGTATGTGAATGAAAACATTTTTTCAACTGAATTGTATCAATGTTTAGTAATTTATATCTAACAGCTATTGCGGATTCAAAGGCCTAATGAAACTGGATATTTCAGTAAAGTAATAATCAAATTAACTCATAACCAACTTTGATCTTAAAACTGAGAATTTTGACAAGGTAATGAAGTGAAACATTTAGAAAACCATAAAACAAAGACCCTTAGTTTCAGTCAAAAGTTAATGGGAAGCATGGTGTCTCAGTAATGAAGTCCTGAGTTCATTTTGAACAGCAAGGAGTTTGTACATTATCCCTGCATTTGCACAGTATGTTTCCCTTCAAACTCCAAAAACATACAGACAGGTTAATTGGCTACCGATGAAAGGAACTGATGTGAATTATAATAAACAATCTCTGCAAGGAGCTGTGTCATATCTCCATGCTATATCAATAAAACAAAATAATGATAAAAATAATAAAATACATCTCTAAGAAACCACAAAATAAAATGCAATGAAGCATACCTTAAAAGAGAAGATAATCACAAATTTTGAATTTCAGGTCAAATAAAGTAGTTATACTGTAACTTTGGGCTACAGTATTACGCTAGGTGAAATTTCATAGGGAAATTAACTTAGTGCAGCATTAATTATGACAACTGGTTAGGAGCTCACCTAACCAGTAGGAGGATCAGACAAATCCTTCTCCTGTTTTTCTGTCTGTGACATCATCCAGCCCAGTTACAGGCTGGAGAGCCATCTGATTGTTTGGGCGCCCCAGTGCATCCTTGGGAGAGGGGGAGTGCCTGACTTTGGAGCCAAATGTACAGGGTACGCTCACCTAACCAGTAGGAGGATCAGACAAATCCTTCTCCTGTTTTTCTGTCTGTGACATCATCCAGCCCAGTTACAGGCTGGAGAGCCATCTGATTGTTTGGGCGCCCCAGTGCATCCTTGGGAGAGGGGGAGTGCCTGACTTTGGAGCCAAATGTACAGGGTACACTCCCCAATAAACGGATTTTTCTGCAGTTTGACTGCCGTTTTGGATCTGTTCCACACCTATACCACAGTTTTACGTACAGGGTTTCTGACAGAGCTTATAAAGGGATCCCTGCTGCCGCAGCCAGAAAGATCCAGATCTGTGGAGTGTGACAGTGCTGCTTAAAAGGAGTTTCCAGGAAGAAGGAAAAGGAAAGGCTGCGTTTTGCTGTGCTTTGCGAAAATATCTGAGCATCAGGGAGAGTCAGTTTCTATCTCCTGCCTGTGGATACTTTGGCCACTGCGTGTTTCCCCAGGTTGAGGGTGTCTTGCGCTTGTTCCTGCCATGTGGGAGTGGCTACTTCTTTCCAAGGGAAAGTTACCTTGGGCAGGTAGCGCTACCTGTGGACATAAGAGTCCTTGGGGAAGGGACATTGAACTGACCGGATTTATTCTACATTTATCAATCCGGTGTGGAGTGTGGGACTGTGGCATTGAGAGACTGTGCCAGGGGTTGATAGTCCACACAGGTTCCCCAGAGCAAAGTGATATTGTGTGATTTACATTTACAGTTCTAAATACAGATTTACATAAAGTTTATATTTGTTTTACTGCAAACTGTGTGTTTTATTTTTCCTAGTGGAAACCTCCTGAGGTGTGCTCCCCGATGTTCCCTAGGTGGAGGCACTGGTCTGTAAATCCCAGTACTTTTCATATGCGAAAGGGATTCAGGGCTCTGGATTACAAAGGGTTAATTGCTATATAAAGAGACAGTATCCAAATTAGGGTTATATTACTAACAACTTGGCTAATGCAGGAAAGAACATATCAATTTGTCCTTTATTTACCTTAAATAAACATAACTGCTTAGAAAGCATTAATCCTTGAAATTAACATTTGAATTTATTGGTGTGCTTGCCATTTCTGGGATCTTCTCCAGCATTAGCTCTCACATAAGTTTCTGATAAGATTATGAACAATACGGCAGCTCAAGTATTCTTTCACACCGTAATATCCATCTACATAGGTTAATGGCAGAGTTTAGCTGATGGCCCCACATAATGTTGTGCAAGGTGTTTTTGACACAAGATGATATATGTAGTGTCTACTTAAACCTAAACAACTGAGTAACATGTTCAAAAATGTATGCATGAATAAGAGTTGCTATAGTATATACAGTATATCTGCTATTGTATACCCTGGCGGATACCTTTTTTGTGGATGAGTAACAACTTCCAATCTAAAAATAGACTTTTTTTAAAAAAAATATTTTCTTTTTGTTTTGCTTGATTTAAGTCATTATTTATACTGTAAATGTTTTACAAGTATGTGGGTTACTGATAAAACACATATGAAATACTGATTTTGCATAATTTTATTCAGGCAATGGATATTGTATCAAAGTGATGTCATCTTTCACATTACCTCTAGCCATTGTGTCACAAGGATGGTGTTATTGAACCATACCTGAAGATATTTACATTGCATCTAGTTTTTCCCAGGCATCATTGACCTATATAAAATATAAATTATATTTCTGTACATACCCAAGAAGTATAGAGACAAAGAACTGTAACATTAATATAGTTAACATCCCAGTAGGTGCAAAGTAATTCACAAAAAATAAAAAATAAAAAGTATAAACTTTTTATAGTTTCATTCTCTTCCATACATAAAGTAATTCTCTAAAAATAAAATCTAAACAACTCTATAAAAACTTTAGTTTGCACATTCTGAACACTTTAGGCATCTTAATTGGTTCCCTCTCTGCAAATAATTGTACTTCAACTTGCTAAATTATACAATTAAAAGCATTTTTCTTTAGGACTAAATCAGATAAACATTCAGCCTAACTGTTGCATCTATCATTGCTAACGCGGCACTAGTAAAAGTTAAAGTCAATTAATTTTGTTTTTAATTAGAGTACTTT
Organism: Xenopus petersii; assembly: GCA_038501925.1. Taxonomy (NCBI): domain Eukaryota; kingdom Metazoa; phylum Chordata; class Amphibia; order Anura; family Pipidae; genus Xenopus; species Xenopus petersii. The sequence continues at coordinate 84,425,975 of CM076680.1, forward strand.
TAACCCAACAGGATTTAAGACAAACCTTTATCATTTCTCATTTGTTTGGGTTCAATTTAGATTGTTAGTGCGAAGACCTCACCTCATATACCACAAGCCTGAAGAAATAGAACACCGTAATTGCCAATATTAAAGCACAAAGACTCTTCAAAACTTAAATTATATGGAATTAAACTTGATTTTTAATTAAAAGAAAAACATCTTAACTATTTGAACAATGCTATGAATGCTTTGTTTAACATTCTGTGGGCATAGGAATAAATCATGGTTCAAATTATTCATGTATCCTATTCATGTAGGGTATTTCCATAATTTTCATTGCCTTCCTAAAGGGCATCTTACCTAGCTTACATATCAAGTCTGTTAAATGAAGGATCTATTTATTTTAGTATGGCAGTGAAGGAAATAAATCCTTTGTATTCTACCCATAAATCTACACTGACCCGAGCTTTCGTTTAAATAGACAACATAACAAAAGGCTAACTAGATATTTATCACAATATCCCATCAAATATATCATCATGAAATAAAGATAAACTAAATACTGATACTTTATATAACAACTATTTAGAGAGAAAAGAGTTAAGATTTCTACAACACAAGCACGCTCATGCAAGTCACTGCTATTCCTTGGCCTTATTTTTAAATAGCAATTTGAGTAGCCAACATGAGTTTTCTGGCCTATGTGGTAAAACAGAGTCACTCAAGCACACACTATTCAGAAGGTTTGCCTGCAATAAAGGCCGAAATTGGATACTTGGTAAGATTAATTACCTAGATAGGGTCTTATAATGCAAGTCAAATGGGAAAGTAATTAAAGTGCACCTTCCATGAAAAATATTCATTACTGATATATCAGGTGACAGATAAATCAAAAGGCATTTAAAAAGCTATAGGTTAACCTGTAGCAGGTCGTTCCCTTTTCTAGACCTCCAAAGTAAGTGCAGATATTGAATTCACTTGCAGCTCAGCTTGCATTATGTTTAGTGAAAGACAAAAGGACAGATTGTAATGGATGCTGCAAGAAAAAGATACCAGTACAAAAGAATTGTGTCTGAAAACAAAAGTTCAGATAAAGAAGAAGAATCAGGAGACTGACAGCTTTCTGATGTGTATCCAGTCCTAGAGTTTTAACTTAGGAAAGGACTATGGCAATAAAAGAAGGCAAGCAATGAATTAATAAGTTTACCAGTCCCCTGGGGGCAATTCCTGTAGTTGAAAGGTAAGCTGTGCAGCAATATATTAGAGAAATTGAATAACATGAGAAATTTCTCACATCACTAGCACAAAATGAACTCCTAGGCTCTTGAATTATTCTGTAAAGTTGGTAAGTTTATATACACCATGCATCAATTAACTTAGATCATTTTAATTATGTAGAAATTAATTCACCTACGGAAAATAAAAATATCGGAGCTGCTGATTATTTATTAATGACAGGTTAAAGCAGGAAAAGTATTTGTCCTTGTAACAGTAAATATATATATATATATATATATATATATATATATACAGGTATGGGACCTGTTATCCAGAATGCTCGGGACCCGGGGTTTTCTGGATAATGGATATTTCCATAATGTGGATCTTCATACCTAAGTCTACTAGAAAATCATGCAAACATTAAATAAACAACAAAAAAAAATAAATGGTTTTGCTGCCAATAAGGATTAATTATATTGATTTATTATTACAGAGAAAAAGATAATAATGTTTATTCTGAGCTTTCTGGATAATGGGTTTCCAGAAATTGAATCCCATACCTGTAGTATAATTCACAATACCACTTATTTCACTGTTTGAAGAAAAGAATGTAGTAAAACAAATTGCCAGTCCTCTATATAATCAGCCGCTTCTTATCCTAAAATCTGACAAAGGCTGCTGCTTGGGGGTGGAAGGGGGTTTGTTTATACAGAGCTCATTATCTCTACAGTATTTCTAAAAAATACCCCGGCAAAGAGAAGGAGAAACACAAAGCAATGTTCTGCTAGTACTTTTTAAAATATTAGAAGAATGTACTTTTTCAACAAAAAAAATTGTCAGAATATTTTACTATAATATATTTTAATATTTGTATTATGTTTCAGGTGAGCAATTGTTTGTATATATGTGTATGCTGCACCTTTAAAGAGGCAATGTGATCCCTTGTTTATCATGAGTTCAGTGAATAAGGCATTTTTTCTGCTAGGGATGCACTGAACCCTTCTTTTCAAGGTTCAGCAGATCCTAATTTGCCGATCCTACTCCAAATCCCCGCGTCCGGCGGAAGTGTGCACATGTGCATGAAGCAAGCTGACCAAAATGTTAAATTATATAGGTTTCAGCCAGGCTCTTGGATTGGGCCACATCCGACTCTATATTTTGCTCGGATTTGGCATCCCTGCTTTTTGCCTATTGTTTTAATTATGAAAAAGTCTTGGAATAAGGAAGGTGTTTTTTTCCCCTGTGAGGCAAATTGGAGAGGCTTTGAATGGGGTGTTTTGCCTTCCTCTGGATCAAAGAGCAGTAAGGCAGGATCTATATATACTTAAAAGGTTGAAGTTGATGGACGTGTGTCTTTTTCCAACCTAACTTACTATGTTACTACTGTATATATTATTTCTAGAGGTTAACAGGAAAACTGAAGCTTGTCCATGTTTGCTATCTCTGAGGTAAATAATTAGATTACCAGAAAACATCACCCTTCCCTCTAACCATTTGTCTTCCAGATAACCAGAAGTCCACTATACAGGTATCATTTGTGCACTGTGCCAAACATTGAGTAATTTAGTATTTCCTGCTTGCCCTGTTTAGTTCATCAAATAACAAAACCCATCATTTTTGTTATTAAAATAATAGCAAATGTTATGTTTAGCACAAGCCTTATACACTGAAATTGCACAAGGGCTCACATCAGAGGAATTAGCAATGACATCCAAAACATTGTAGTTGTGACTGGTCAGTCCCATTAGTGGCTTTGGGAAGCACTGCATGCGCCACTTATGCCTTGAAAACTCAGTGATGTGTATTTTGACATGCTAATCATAACGCCAGGGTTATTTTATAGGCCAAAATTTAAAGAAAATAAAGCTGAATTTAAAAGAACCTTACCAATTCTTGTCTCGAGAAGGCAATGCATTCATTGATTATAAATAGATTGTATGATTATACAACGTTGTATTACATGTTTTAAAGTTACATTGTACAAGAAAACCTTAAAATACACAATGCCATAGGCAGAGAATAATCAAGACTTAGGGGTATATTAATCAAAGAGTGAAGTCTGAGATCAACACAGTCCTCTAATGTGAAATACTGCCACTCTCCATTCATTTGTAGGGGATTTTTAAAAGAGTATTTATCAATGGGTGAAAGTGAAAGTTTGACTTTTGATAAGTACGCCTTTAAAAATGCCATAGAAATGAATGGAGAGGTATTTCACTCACATGATATTCAATCTGTATAATTTTATTTCAGCATGAACCTTCATGCAATCTTGGATTGCAATAGTTTTCAGAAATGTTATTGTACGCGTATATTGTAATTTAGAATATGATTACACATAATTTCTACTGCAACAACTGAAAAAGGCAATTTTTTTGCAGTAGAATGCTTGTGCAGAATGCCAAAAGTAAAACTTATTTCAAAATGCCTTTTTTTGTAATGAACTCAAAACAAACAGGAGAAAGAAACATGTTAACATCTTGAATTGTTCTCCTGTGACAGCATAATAACAGAAGGTAGGCTTTCCAAGGTGTGGAACATGCTTTATTTTTATTCACACGCTTGGCGTTGCTTTAGAATACTAGTTCATCAATTTGAAGAAAAAAAAAACACCACCTGTCATAGGATTAAAGCTATAGCACGAGGTATAGTTCCCTAGCTTTACTAAAGGAAATGAATTCACATGAAGACCCTGTTATTGTTAACACCTGATGCACTTTAACCGAAGCATTTCTTTTTCTTTTATTTGCATGTTCCGGCTGGTTTATTCATCCATACTGAGCTTGCAAACAAAATATTTCCTTTTCACGGATGAGAGAACGAGAAACTGTTCAGACTGCAGTGATGGGACTGTGTAATTAAAGAATACTCATATGTATATTTAAGAAACATTTTAAAAGGGTAAAATATTAAAAAGAAAGCAACTTCATATATGAAATAACATAGATTCAGTTTCCATCAATGCAGTAACCTATATCAACTAGGGATGCACCGAATCCAGGATTCGATTCGGGATTCGGCCAGGATTCGGCCTTTTTCAGCAGGATTTGGATTCGGCCGAATCCTTCTGCCCGGCCGAACCGAATCCGAATCCTAATTTGCATATGTAAATTAGGGGCGGGGAGGGAAATTATGTGACAAGGAAGTAAAAAATGTTTTCCCCTTCCCATCCCTAATTTGCATATGCAAATTAGGGTTCGGGTTCGGTATTCGGCCGAATCTTTTGCAAAGGATTCGGGGGTTCGGCCCAAAAAAGTGGATTTGGTGCATCCCTAATATCAACCATACTGCATTTAGCTGAATGGACTAGTGAATACAGAATAACATTTATTTCATTAATTGTAGTGGAATAATGCAATGATGCAAAACTGCACTTCAGCTGTTAGTTACTACTACTCTACTCTACTCTCCCCCAAAATCACAGTCTTGACAAAAATGCAAAAATGTTATGGATGTGAGATTTAAAAACTAGAAGTAAAGAGTAAAAGTATATCTTACAACAGAAAACTGTCAAACAGGACCACGTCTAGCATGAGCAGTACTAGGATGAGATCCGTAATCTAGAAACCCATTATCCAGAAAGCTCCGAATTACAGAAAGGCTGTCTCACATAGGGGTATATTTACTAAAGGGCGAAGTGGCTAACGCTGGTGAAAATTTGCCAGCATGATGTCATTTTGTCACTTCGCCAATTTCCTAACAGTCGCTGGCGTAATTTCCCGGGCTTGGGTAGTGTAATGTATTTGCTGCAACATATACGTCCATTGAAATGTAACTTCCTGCCTTATGCAAATTAGACAACGCTAGCACAACTTAGTTTTTCTTGGCAAAACTTCGCAACCATTCAGCGCCAGCGATGAAACTTCACAACTTAGTGAATTAGCGTTGCCTGGGAAAATTTTCGCCTGTCGAAGTTTGCCGATGGCGGCGAAGCCGTCGCTGGCGAATTTTCGCTGGTTAGTGAATTTGCCCCATAGACTCTTACTTTTTTACTTTTTTTTTACTTTGTAAAAATTAGGATTATTTGGAAAAAATTGAATAAGTCATTTCCTGTTTCTCTGTATTAATAAAATGGTGTACGTGACCTGTACTTGATCCAAACTAAGATACAGTATAATTAATCCTTATTGGAAGCAAAACCAGCCTATTTGGTTTATTTAATGTTTAATGTTATTTAATGGTTTTCTAGTAGACTTAAGGTATGAAGATCCAAATTACTGAAAAAAAAGGACCCAAGCATTCTGGATAACAGGTCCCATAACTGTAGTAACAAAAATTTGTTGTAAAAGATAGGCTTCCTGTTTCTAAAACACAATGGGATTTATTTATAAACACTGTGAAAACCACCTGGGCAGTAACCTACAGCAACCAATCAGTGACTGAGTTTTTCAGCCAGCTGCAGTTTGAACAATGAAAGTAAATATTTGGTTGATTTCCATAGGTTACTGCCCAGGTGCAGATTGGCCCAGTGTTGATAAATGAACCTGAATGTGTCACTTATAATGTAAGAAAGCATTATTTACAGCAGTTATCTACTTCTCCTGCAACTGGGTCTTCGAATGTGGACAGGTAAAGGGGGCAAGTAATGGCACAGTGTACCATAACACCAAATTCTGTAACCCATTTTGATACAATTTTTCCAAGGATAATTTGTATTCTTTAAGAAAAACAATTGCTCGTTAAACACACACAATCAACTGGGTGTGTATTTGGCAAAATGTCCTAACTGTTAAGAGACATATTTTTAGGATAGATTTGAAAATATTGTTGGATGGGTCCTCTCTGAATGAAACTGTTAGGTCATATAATGGTCAGATCAAGCAAAGATCTGCTTGATTGACAACAATCCCAAAATAGCAGAGGGCCGGACTGGACCTGCGAGGAACCTGGAAAAAAACCCTGTGGGCCCCCGACTCTTGTGGGCCCCGCTGGCGCAGGTCCGCACCCACATTTTCTATTTAATGCCACGACCCCCTTTGTCGGAGGTGTGTCTGAATGTGCAGAACCGCGGTGGTGCGCACATGCACCCAAACGAGGCACAGCGGCTGTCACCGTGGTGCTAATGCGGTGCCAACGCATGCACATGCACACTAATGCGGCGACGCGTGCATGCACCCAAACGTGGCGCCGTGTGCTGGGGCTACTGCCCCAGGGCCCCCTCCGCCCCCCAGCATGGCAGAGCCCCCCCGCCCCCCCAGTCGAACCCTGGTTACTGCAACAAGTTATTTTGTAATATTGCAAATAACGCAAGAAATGTATAAAATGGATGTTCAACTTAAAAAAAATAGCCATTAAAACAATCAACAAATTGCTAATGATTAGACAGCCAGGGTAATATCAGTTGTGTTCCCTTAAGAATTTCTACCGTCAAGGAACAAACTTATAGATCAGTGGCAAAGGTATAATTTACTGGTAACACTGATTTATTGGAGCTATGCCTATATTTGTTAAAAGGCAGGATCACACAAAGGCATCTCCTGGGGGAGCAGGTTTTCTTGTCACCATTTTATCACTGACAAAATAACTCCAAGTCTTGGCACGCAACAATGGTTTTTTTTTTTAGCTTATTCAACTCATGCTGAATGTAATGCCACAATAACAGCTACAATTCTAGGGCTCACTTCAACTAAGACTGGATATTTGTCCAGTTTGTGAGCCCATCGACTTTATCTAGTTGACTCTAAACTTCTAAAACTAACAGTACTCTGCTGCCTGCCATTTTAATTGGCTAATAAAGAGTTCAAGAAAAACAGTGGCAGTAAATGCAAATGTACATATTAGGCTGTGTACTATACCAGACTGTGTCTGAGAAAGCTTTAAAAGACAGACAAAATGTGATAGCACTTTATTAGGGCGCAATTAAATTTAATAAGAATGTAAAATGATGCCTCAAATGGTATGTATTGCGTATAAAGTGTCAACAATGGGTTGAAAAAGGTTAAACATTTACAACACAAAATAAATTCTCAATTAATGTAGTTATTAGTGGTGATTTGTAATGTGAATAACATAGTAGTTACATGGTTTTGGACAAAAGTTAGAGGAAGTTACGTCTCCACTTGAAAGAAGGGCAACAAGTGGATGTCATGAGGGGGGGGGTAAAATTAATGTTAATGCCCAAAAATGTCTATAAAAGGTTTTTTCAACTTACCTCACAAGGGGGCAAATTCACTAAAATTCGTAGTTGCACCAGGCGCAACTTTGCCGCGATTCGCCGCGCTTCGCTGCACTTCGCCAGGCGTAGTTTCGCCAGCGCTCCTCAAATTCACTAAAATCCGAAAGTTGCGCACAGGGGTAGCTTAAGGTTGCAAAGTTGCGCTAGCGTTGATTCGCTAAGTGAAGCAAAGTTACGCTAGCGAAGGTTAATTTGCATACGGCGCCAAATTCAAATTTCAATGGAGGAATACGTATCAGCACTACAAATGCCTAGAAAACCTTCAAAACATCAAATAAAAATTTTATTTTGCCCTACACATGTGCCGACTGTATAGGTAAGTTGCCATGAGTCAGGAAATGTAGGGGGGAAGGAGGGGAGCCCTAAAATAATAATGTAGAAAACACGCCAGCGTTTTTTGGGACTTAGAAAAATTTTTGACTTTTTTTGAAGCAATCCCTATCCCTAAGTTTATTTCAACGTTTCGGCCCACCAACTCGGGCCGTCTTCAGGAAATAAACTTTTCACTTTTTTCACCATTTCAAGACCTTGGAGTGCGGTTTGTATTTTTGGATTGTTATATATATATATATATATATATATATATATATATATATATATATGTTTGAGTTTTTGTGAGACTGTGTGTATAAATCTATAAAGTGTGATCTGTAAAAGGAGGTAAAAGGGTGTTCCAAACCCTCTAACAATCATGCTGCAGAAAATGACTTTACTTTACATAAAACCACTGTATATTCCTATTCCCTCTCAATCTCAATATCTAACAAAGCAGTCTCTAAGACTTTATGTCAGACAGGAACTTACAGCTATCAGTGAATGACCTATACCAACGGAAAAGAGCTGGCTGCAATTCAATTTATCTGTCAGCAAACAGAGCATGTGATTGAAATTTCTATTGAGCACAGTGCTAAAGAGACAACTCTGCCCATTATTTAACAAAACAACATACAACTGCCATGAAACTCTTGTATAAGCAGGTACACATTCATAAGGGAACTAATATCCCACATTTAAAGGTATCCTGTCACCGGAAAACATGTTTTTTTCAAAACGCACCAGTTAATGGTGCTACTCCAGCAGACTTCTGCACTGAAATCCATTTCTCAAAAGAGCAAACAGATTTTTTTATATTCAATTTTGAAATCTGAGATGGGGCTAAACATTTTGTCAATTTCCCAGCTGCCCCCAGTCATGTGACTTGTGCCTGCACTTTAGGAGAGAAATGCTTTCTGGCAGGCTGCTGTTTTTCCTTCTCAATGTAACTGAAGGAGTCTCAGTGGAACATGGGTTTTTACTATTGAGTGTTGTTCTTAGATCTGCCAGGCAGCTGTTATCTTGTGTTAGGGAGCTGTTATCTGGGGGGGGGGGGAGGGAGGGGGGTGATATCACTCCAACTTGCAGTACAGCAGTAAAGAGTGATTGAAGTTTATCAGAGCACAAGTCACATGACTTGGGGCAGCTGGGAAATTGACAATATGTCTAGCCCCATGTCAGATTTCAAAATTGAATACAAAAAAATCCGTTTGCTCTTTTGGGAAATGGATTTTAGTGCAGAATTCTGGTGGATCAGCAGTATTAACTGATTCATTTTGGAAAAAAAATTTTTTCCCCATGACAGTATCCCTTTAAACATTTGTCAAGCATTGCCTAATAAAATCGCATTTGTACATTCACATATCCACACACTCATTATAATGTATTATCCTTAACATGAAATAATGGATACAAAATGCACTTTGCCATACAATTTGTGACAGTATGTTTAGGTAGTACAGACCCAACATTGCAAAGAGAGTCACTTTTTATAATAGAAATGGTGATTTTCACTGTAGACAAGTAACAGTGTATAACAGATGTGGCAGGTTAGCAAGATGTGATGGGCTAGCAAGTATTAATACTGACCCTAATAAAAACATCCAAGTTTAGCAGCAAAACCACTAATTAGCTACATGTAAACTGTCAAATTATATACAAAATGACAAGTGACTGTATAATGGTCTATCCTAAACACAGATCTGTACCCCACAGAAAACTGGTTAAGTACAAAATTACACTGTAACAATTACTGTAATATCCATTGATAACCACTCCACTTTGGACAAAGCAGTGCAAAATGTAATTTTGGGAAACAAATTACTTCTTGTTTTAATGTGTCCATTCTCACAGATAATGGCCTACACTGCAAAAACAGAGGCTAATTATTTGGTGATAGCATGCCATGGATAATTAATAGTCAAGCTTTCCGGGGGTTATATTCCTTATTTTCACGTCTCCTTCTTTTGTCCTTGTGTTTCCAACAAGGCAAGCAATTGCAGTATGGCCTGTATATTGCTGTCAAATGATCTGTCACAAAACATACATCTTCCTTTCCAGCTCATCCCCTATTAAATTTACTGCCTTGCGCCAATTACCTCGCCCCTGTGCATGCCCCACTGCTAAACTAAGTAAAGATTGCCTGGCTGATTTGTTTATTGGGATTTTCTTCATCGGTAATTGGTTTTTTCAAGTAACGATATAATTGTAAAGAAATATAAATCAAAAGAAAAAAAATGTTTTGAAACTCCTAATTGATACATCTGAAAAGTTAAATCTTGATTATGTTCTCTCATTTGCCCCTATTATTTGGATCAGTTGATTAAAGCTGTTAATGATCCATCTGGATCAATGTCTTTGCTTGTAGATATAATTTACTGCATTGTTAGAGTGGTACAGCTGTTTTTATAGATGCCAATGCTCCACTTGACTGGCTCCCTATCCATAGCTGGTTTCCAAAATTAAGCACAAACAAAATACATACCAACCTTGAAAGTAATATGATAATAATTACCCTTGGCATTAAGGCACATACTTCTGTTCATTCCACGTCATCACAATCTTGTACACGCACCTTTCTCATAACATATGCATAGATTCTTATATTGTATAATGGTTCATTTAGGATCTTGGGAATTTGTAATGGGTAAAATGTGGACTATTTCATAACTTGCAACCTCTTTTCATCGAGAGTGGCTTATTATATATAATACACATATTTAAAAAATAATTGAGAAATGTATTTACTTACTTGCTCTCACTTTCCATATGTGTTTAGGAAACAGTTAACTTGATTAACAACTCTTCAATTCGGATCATGATGTTGGAACACTACATACCCTGAACAGCTGAACTTGATGGACAGTTGTCTTTTGTCTTTCAACCCAAATTAAATATGCAATTAACTATGTAGCTATGCATTATCTTAATGGCAGTGTACTCCTTAGCAAAAAATGTTTTAATAAGCTCAGTGACGTTGACTTGGTAAACATCAATCACTAACAGAACGTGGAAAAACCTCTTCAGAAAGAAATCTTATTAAGCATACTGTGTTACTGGTTGTTGAGCAGTGTTCCTTGTCAATCTACATCATATTTTAATTGCAAAATAAATGCTATTCCTGAAAGCTTTATAGCATCAAAGGACCTGGTACAGTGAAATATGTGCATTTCAGAAAACCAAATACAATGCAAATACTGCCGAATTTACATGTAAATACAATGAATTAACTTCAGCAGTTCTTTCCCAGACTTTATCCAGAATTCCTTTGTACAGCCATGTTATGTGTCGGGCTTACTATATTATTCAACAAAGATAGGATGACAGAGAACCTGTACTCAAAATGAATATAAATTAATAAATAATGAAACATCCATTTGTATTACAGCAAAGTAGGATGAACGCAAGTTTATCTGAGAACAGAAAAACATTAAGGTTATTATGAGGGCAGTCAATTGCTTCAGTGACATGACTGATGAGTTCATTGTAGCTTTTGATGTGCATGTGTGTCATCACATCTTTTATATTAATGCTCTGTTAATGGACCTGTTGACTACAATTATAGGGGGGAGATGATCTTCCTGGTATGGTGTATACATTTATTAAACATATATAAGACAAGGGGTTATTTAATATTAGGAAGTCAATGTGTAAAGTGCAAAAAATAGCCTTCCCTGGTTTTAGAATTGCCTCTGCATTCAGTTTTAGTCTGCATGTTGTGATGGATTTTGTTATCGGGTACAAGAGACAGGGGAAGAAGTGCTGCCAGAATGAGAACTAAGGGACATGTTCTTGCACAACTTAGTGATCTTGCATGTCTTCTCCAAGTTATATTAAATTAGCTCATAGACCCTTCCATAATGCTATAAAAATAATTCTTAGTAGCCCTGTATGCTTATTAAAGACATATTTTACATACATTTACCCACAGGCTACACCACAGGTAGAAAAGTTACGTATGAAATGGACAAAGCTGCAGATATTTTTTGTTAAATATGGAATTTTGGGATGTCTGTGTGTATCCAAGGAGAAATCTGAACAGGAATCCTTGTATCATTGGTACTGATTGATTCATTGTTGGTGTAGGTTCCTTTCAGTTAACTTGTTATCACTGGCATCTTTACATGCATGGCCAGTCTACTGACTGATCTTTCCTATGAGCAATCATATTTCCAAGATAGCAGTCTTCATGTTAATGATTCATCATTCTGTATATCAGTCTTACTTTGTTGGAAATATGATAACTAGAAACTTGATGAGCACTGACCACTTCTTCCTTTTCTATCTGTACTTTCTCTTCAAACTCTACAAGGCAAAGTATCACCAAGATTTGGCTAAACATTAAAGGAACAGTAACACCAAAAAAATGAAAGTTTTTTTTAAAGGAATAAAAATATCATGTACTGTTGCCCTGCACTGGTAAAACATATCTGTTTGCTTCAGAAACACTACTATAGTTCAACAAGCTGCCGTGTAGCAATGGCAGGGATTGAAAAAAGGCTATATGGCCGAGGTTAAATAGTGGATAACAGATAACACAATTCTGATATTCAGAGCTTATCTGCTATCTGTTGTGTAACCTGAGCCTTTTCTCCTTTGAATGGCCATTGCTACACAGTAGCTTATTTATATAAACAATAGTAGTGTTTCTGAAGCAAACACAGCAGTTTTACCAGTGCAGGGCAACACTGCATTATATTTTAAACATTTAATTTTTTGATATTACTGCTCCTTTAACTTACTGCAATCAACTGAGCTGGTACTTTATTCATGAGATATGCTGAATACTCACATACAGCATTATGGGAGTCATGCTGGGATGGTGTATTCAGTAGTGGTGTTTCCTGGAGAAAGCACAGATCCAGTGCAGCTCTCTTGGTTACAACTTACTAGTATATAGCAGATCCTATTGAAAAAACAGTACCAGCTCAGCTCACTTGATTGCAACTTTACAGCATTGACAGTTTCTACTTAAAATGTCTTAGTGGTAAAGAAATTGAAGGAGCAAGTTAGTTAATTCGTCTTGAAAAACACTACAGTCCATCAAATGTAACCATACCAAATAATCCCATGGCATGTATATATATATATATATATATATATATATATATATATATATATATATATATATATATATATATATATATATATATATATATATATATCTCTCCATTTATCGGCACACACCACTCTGTATAATAGTTACCGGGTGCTCACCAAAATCTTCATACTCCACCAGATGAAAGCACTCACGGGTCAGTCATATGGATAAAAAAGCAAATTTTATTCCAACAACCACATATCTACGCGTTTCGATCCCACTGGATCGTCATCCTGATGACGATCCAGTGGGATCGAAACGCGTAGATATGTGGTTGTTGGAATAAAATTTGCTTTTTTATCCATATGACTGACCCGTGAGTGCTTTCATCTGGTGGAGTATATATATATATATATATATATATATAGTGAATAAAGTACCCCCTCTTGTAAAATATATGGATATTATAAGTTACCGAGGAGTTTCATTACCATATAAAAACACGAGGACGAATTATACAGGTCATGGAACTCCGCTGTAACTTCTAATATCCTCATATTTTTCAACTGGGGGTACTTTATTTATTATAATACACAAATTTCAGTGAGTCATGTGACAGAAATTACATCAGAACTCACTTTTATAATTGAAGACATCAGAACTGATAATTAGATAATTAAGGATATAATTTACAAGATATTCATGGCTTTTGTGTACTATATATTTATATATATATATATATATATATATATATATATATATATATATATATATATATATCCAGTCCACCCAGTGTATGCACTCTTACCAGATGTTCCAAACAATTTAGGGTGCGTGGGTCAATATTGTTCAGATAAGATAATCAAAGGACTCGCACTCCAATTCCTTTTTCGTGAATAAACGTGTTAATTTATTTAGTTGCATTTTTCCAACGTTTCAGCCCACATTAGGGCCTTTTTCAAGTATATATATATATATATATACCTATACAGACCTATCAATACAATATCATTTATCTAATCTCCTCTGAATTAGTGATGGGTGAATTTATTCGCCAAGCGTGAATTTGCGAAATGCCTGCAAAAATTCACGCAAAAAAAACGCCGCCGTCAAAAAAAATTCCGGGCGGCGGCGTCAAATACGAGACGCTGACGCCATTTCGTGAATTTTTCGCCGTTTCGTGAAATTCGAGAATTTTCCGCCGAATCAATACAGCGCAAATTCACCCATCACTACTCTCAATCTCATATTATAAATAAACCATCTGTAAACTTGCACTCCTGAAACTTAATATGAACAATGCAACCTGCCTGCATGCTGCCAGTCAAGGAATTAAAGAGTTCTTCATATCACCAGAGCACTCCAAGACTTGTAAAATATGCATAAACTTCTATTAGTTATGGCATCATACCCAGTGTCAATGTTTCAGCTCCTTTCTAGAGCTTCTCAAGACAGATGGTCATAAATCACACCAAAATATGCACCCATCATTACATTCCCCTAAAAAGACACATATCTAATCCTGACAACCCTTCCCCAACCATATAACTCCTCATATATAAATATGTATACACATACATACTGTACATACATACATACATATAAAAATAACTGTATAGCTTGAGATTTTGAGACTTCAGATTTAAAATCCATGTTTAAAATCTTTCAGAATAGTTATGAAATATACCTTAATAATACAGTATAGGTTAATTGTATTACTATTTTGTTTTAGGTAACAAGGATAAAATTCCAGTAAACTATATAGCCTCTAGAGTTTAATATAAAGAAGACATGGCTTTGGCCATGAGTGAGTGTGGTTAAAGAAGGAGTACCCAAAAATAGGTACAGAAGTTATTTGATGTTCAATGTCAGATTGAGATAAAAGACCACTGTATTATAATTTCACAATATAGGGTTTTGGATCTCTTGTGTGAGCTAATAGTTAATATTTTATTGAGCAACCCTAAATGTTATCTTCAAACAAAAAATGGAAAAGCCCTTTTGAAGTGTTCCAATGAATTTATTCAAAAAAATAAAACATTTTAATAGCCTTCCTTTAACTAACGCAGGAGACGAAAAAACTGTTTTATGAAAACTGGCCCATATCTGAACAATAACACCATAAAACAACTAAAGAAAACAATGTGACAATAGTCTTCTTTTAATCACTCTTGTGGCAGGCCATTCGATTTTACTGAAACTTCAATCAGAAGTTCTCACATCATATATATCAACATGCAGTCACTGCAATAGGATATTTCCTGTGGGAAAACAGTTAGATAAAATACAACTGTGGCTGGCCTACTGAAACATTCCTCTGCACCGTGTTTATTTGCAGATAATCTCGTAAGAAAAAAATGAAAAAGAGAATACAAATCTAACACGTAGTCAAAGGTTCATATACTGCAAAATTTCAAATGTGTTCCTTGGGGGGTGGAAGAAGGTTAGTTTGCACATCATGTAAACTATTCTAAAAGAAAAAATAGCAAATGTTTACTCAATAGATGTCTGTTGAATAGCAAATTTGAGGACTTGTGTATCTTTATACATTTTAGTATAGTCAGATATACACATGTAAATTACTTTTATTTCTTAGCAGGCTGTGCATATGAGCCATGGATATCCTGTAAATGATATAAATGGTGCCTGGTGATGCCATCAGTTATCATTGGTGCTCAGTGATGTCATATGTCTCACTGAAACTTTTGCATTATAACAAATAATGTACCTTGTTGTAAATATGAGAATATTAGAAGCCATCACAGTGTTTTGTGACCAGTATAAATGTACTCATGGAACTCCTTGGTGACTTGTAATATTCCTTATATTTTACAACAGGGGTATATTATTCACTATATCCAGTGCTCTTTGCCTCATTGCGAATTTCAACTCATCATCATGGAACAGATATAGTTATTAGTTTAATCTCACAAAGGTTTTGCAACAGTATATTTAAATGAACACTGAAGTCCAGGTAGCTAACAAAGGCAAATATTTTCCCTTGTATGCTTCCCAGACCAATCAATCAGCAGTAGCTTTTACTGGTCAGGTGCAATTAAAAGAAAGGGTACTGACAACTGATAGGTTGATTTAGATTAATAGACCAAGGAAACCTTTTATTTAGGGCCCTGTTGATGTTAAAAAATAAACCTGAACAGATATACAGGTATAGGATCCCTTATCCGGAAACCCCAATTTCCAGAAAGCTCCGAATTACGGAATGGTTGTCTCCCATAGACTCCATTTTATCCAAATAATCCGAATTTTTTTTTTAAAAAATGATTACGTTTTTCTCTGTAATAATAAAACAGTAGCTTGTACTTGATCCCAACTAAGATATAATTAATCCTTATTGGAAGCAAAACCAGCCTATTGGGTTTATTTAATGTTTAAATTAATTTCTAGTAGGCTTAAGGCATGAAGACCCAAAGTACGGAAAGATCCATTAACCGGAAAACCCCAGGTCCCGAGCATTCTGGATAACAGGTCCCATACCTGTATAAGTAATAGAAAGTAATTGTCTGATGTTACTATGGGTTAATAGACAAGTAGGAAATTGAGATCTAATCACAAAAAAATATTTTTTCCTAAATCAGGATGTTTCATTGAAGACGTTTTAAATTTACAAGTTCAGCCAACAGCCTAGTATTAGTAAAAATAGAAAATAAAAGGAAAATGCAAAAGTGCTCAGACGTTATCTATGTTTACATATATTTATTTTATAGGTGTAGATAACCTTTAAGACCATAGAATAAAAACATACATGTACAAACTGTCACAGACAATCAGTGAAAAATTATAATAAATTTAAACCTTAAGGTGAACAACTCTTTTAACTTATAATGAAGAAATGTGGAAATGATAAGACAACATACCTGCCTGACCAGTTGTCACACTGACTGCAGCAAAAAGCCTTTGGGAACGGCTCATGTCGGAAACTCCATTCACAGCTTCTACTTCAAAAGTATAGTTGGCATGGGCAACAAGGTCCACAATGGTGATGTAAGTATCTACTAATCCACTTTGCTGGGGCACATATCCAATTGTATTTGCACAGGAAATACACTCCCCTTGCTCCCAGCTGCAGCGCTTGCAAACAACACGGTATGTGACATCACTTCTTCCCCCAGTGTCTGCTGGAGGACCCCATTCAAGGCTTACGGTTGTCTGGTTGATGTTGTAAATTAGATTCTGTGGTGCTGATGGTGGTCCTTTAAGTAATAAAATATGAGCACATAATTAACATAAATTATACTTTATGGGGGGTATTTGCTAAAACTCATATTTATCCAATTGTTTTTATTAAAACAAAGTTGCCCTAACTCCCATCCACAAATGTAATCTATTTATTGAAAAATCAGCTTTGAAAAATCTGACGCCAGAATTGTACGATTTTCTCGAGTTGTTATCTGAAAACCCTGACTTTTTCAGATTATCGTATGAAAACCAGCGCAGATCACAATGTCAAGAAAAATCTTTATAGACATCTGATGATTGAATTCTACATGACCGGACAGGTTTGGGATGGAATATTTTTGGATTCGGATTTTTAGCAGCTTTGGGATGTAATAAATAAAAGTAAAGAGTTTTTTTCCCTCTAAAATTTCTAGTTTTCCCCCTAAAAACCTCAACCAGAAAAAATTGAGGCTCCATAAATAGGCCCCTAAATGTAGAGGAAATGTACTGTGGTTAGTTAATTAATTTTTTTTAATTTTTTGCACATACTGTATATAAGAATCAAAATTTGTGTACCTTTCTATTAATTGCAGCACACTGTTTGAAGTTTTATAACATCATACTGCAGAAACAATTTACTTTGTAAAATAAATCAGTTTGCATTATTGCACATCCAGAGAAAGTGAATTTCAGTTTCTTTTCATTTTGAGAAATATAATATAGAATACATTTATTTTAATAAAACTGCTGAGTCAAATTACTCTACCTACATAAGATATTTGATGTGCATACTTACATTTAAATATATTCATACAGTGAACAGGAATATGTCTGTTGTACAAATCTGAAATATGTTAAACAATTTAGAAAGCAAACTAAATGACCCTGGATTCCTAACTAGACTGTTTGAAGTTGAAGGATTTAGCACTATTTGTTCGATCGAATGATTCAAAGGATTTTAATCCATCAATTGAACAATTTTCCTTCGATCAGAAATTGGCTAGAAAGCCTATGGGGACCTTCCCCATAGGCTAACATTGATGCTCGGTAGGTTTTAGGTGGCGAAGTAGGTGATCAAAGTTTTTTTTTATAGAGAAAGTACTTAGACTATCGAATGGTCGAATAGTCGAACGATTTTTAGTTCGAATCATTCGATTCAAAGTCGTAGTCGAAGGTCGAAGTTGCCAATTCAATGGTCAAAGTAGCCAAAAAAATACTTTGAAATTCGAAGTATTTTTTATTCTATTCCTTCACTCGAGCAAAGTAAATGTGCCCCTAATTGTTTTCCAAGGTAAGTAACCTATAGCAACCAATCAGTAGGTAGAATTTACTGGCTGTGAACATGGTTGCTATTGGGTACTGAAACTGTACATTCCATAAGAGGTATTTTCTTTCCAGTTGGCTGTCCTTCTGAATGGCAGTGTTATATAGAGTTGGACCTAATTTATAAATAAACAGTTACTATTTAAAAACACAGTACGAGAGCACTGTTTCTGATGTACCTGTTCCAGTATTCACTAGGGGTCATTACAATGCCTTCTGCACCATGCAAAGTGCAACTAAAGGCCATTTGTTGCACTTTGCAAACTGCTTGGTGCTCTGTATTTTGCTGTATTGGTGAGGGGCAGGTGGGGGAGCATCCCCCTTCCTCGTGCATCATAAAGGGGGTTATTTATCAAGATCCGAATTTATCTCAATATCGGCTGCTACAAACTCCGATCTAACCTGCTCAGGTTTTTAACGCTTATTTATTATTACATTTTCCTGAAAATTTGCTTTGCGGGAAAAGCTCAGATTTTCACGATTTTTTCATGAATTTTCCCCAAAATCACGAATTTTTCAGAGTTTTCACCCAAAAGCTCGGAAAACATTGTGAAAACCCCTGACACAACCAAAAATCAATGGGACTGTTCACATTGACTTTTATGCAACCTCGACAGGTTTGAGATGCCGTTTTTTATATTTGGGCTTTTTATCCCTCGGGGTTTAATAAATTCCAAAAAATTTGTGATTTTTTTAAAAGTCCAATTTTATTAAAAAAAAATCACGTATTTTTCGGATTTCGAGGAATTTCGGGTATTTGGAGCTTAGTAAATAACCCCCTTAGATGCACACGTTAGCGACTGTCAAGATGAACAGTTCACACTGTGGCCCTGCATTATGTATAATGAATGTATTTATTATGACAAATTACTTCAATAGACATAAATTATATTCAGAATTGTAACTGTTTTTATAACTTTTTTTTTTAACCTTTTTGTTTAACCTTAATCACTCCCCCACCTTAAATCCACATAAATCCTATTGTCTTGCACCTTACTGCACTGTATAAATTACATTTATCCGTACTGATGATTTCTTTCTAAAGCACATTAAATTAATTTTTCAGAGCTTTATAGGTTTGGTGGTTCACCAGTTTAATACAATTTACAGTAAGGTTGGATTTACATAATGGGGGTATAGTTGAATAGTTGCTCCAAGTTTGATCAATTCTTTCTTGATCACCCTATGCCCACTTTGTATCTCATTGTTTGGGGCTTTTTTAAAACCTCATATTCACTGGGATAATCACGGACGCTAAATTACTTTAAACTGTAATATAATATATTAGACAAGTTACATTATACTGCTTTGGAATTTGGAGACTTCCTGAACTATGTTTTATATCTATCGATGATAATTTAAAAGTAGACAATGAAATACAAAACAAGTAGAATGAAAGTATTATAAACACAAGCAGTCTCATGAAAAGTTGAAACCTAGCATCTTATCTAATATAAGGATAAGCATACTTTTTGGAAAGTCTGTTTCTCACAGTCAGTTAATTAAACACTGTATTGTCAAAATGATCTCGCTTTTAACCTAAATATGCAAGAGAATCTACTTTTGGTGCAGCAACAATGTTGCTATGCAGAAAGTTGAAAACCCCCATTATGTAAATTCAAACTGAAAAATTCATATAAAAGAAGTATTATTCTTTTTATATGAATGAAATATTAATTTTATTGAACAAACATCATGTACCCTTCCAAAATACGTATACATCTTAGACAGCTCTATGTTATAGTAAATGTATTAATGCAATACATAACAAAAATAGAAACTGATTACCAAACAGTTAATGACCCCTGACCGAATGATGAATGACAGTTTAATATTGAACTCACTTGTGCAAGCAATATATGGTGGATCTGAGAAAGCTCTGTAATAGCCATCTTCACAGTCACAACGGGATGAGCCTTCCTTGTCTGAGAAACTGTGTGCAGGGCATCGCGAACACTGTAAATCTTGAGATGATGATTTGTAGAAGCCTCGACCACACGCTAAGAGGAAAAGAAAAACAAGATAAAGCATCTACAGCAAATACACAGGTCCCTGTTAGCGAGCAGTTGTTTAAATGTTCAAAAAAATGTTCAAAAAGAGTTCAAAATGTCTTTTAAACATAATATTCATGTAGACGCTTTTTAAAAAATGTAAAATAATTATTTTAACAATAAAGAAAGTGTTGTTTTATCATACAGCCAGCATTGGTAACAACTACACATTCTGAATTGCTGTAATACAGATGTATATAACAGTGGAAGCAGTTTTAAATGTTACAGTTCAATAAAGGCAAGCCACATTATAATCACTGTGGCAGTCAGCCAAAAAAGGGCACAAAAGGTAGAAAACTCATGAAGGATTTATCCTGTTAAAGATGATTTTATGTGAAAAAATCTATTGTGAATGCAGTTGGTCATACAAAGAGTATTCTGTAAGGCTGAAACAATAACCACAATGCGATTTTGCCTTCATTATGTTTTTGATTAAGATGTTCATGCACATTACCATGTATTTGTAAGAAACGGCAAAATGCTTGCTTCGTTACTAAATAAGAACGTAATAAAAGTGGATGGAATTAAAGGCAATATTTTTAAACTGTGACAGTAACAAGATTTGTTCAGTATGATGCCGTTCCTAATCTCATAATATTTTACTTTGATATCTTGCTTGTCACCAAAAGTGATAGAATGTAGAGATCAAAAAAAAATCCACACTGCTGCAAACAAGTGCAAAATAGCAGACATTGCAGAAAGATGGCTAAATATACACATGAAACAGGGTAGAAACATTTCTTTTGCATATTTGTGAGTATTGCTTATCAGTTGATTGCAGGATATTTCCCCGTTTATAAAAACTACTTCATGCAAAAAAAAAAAAATATATATATATATATATATATACAGTATATATATATATATATATATATATATATATATAGATATATATATATATATATAGATATATATATATATATATATATATATACACAGTATATATATATATATATATATATATATATATATATATATATATATATATATATATATATATATATATATATATATATATATATATAGAAAAGTCCTTCGTGATCCACACTCCACTGAACTCCAAAAAGGCACCCAGGTGCTACTCATATAAGCATATGTATATAAGTCCAAGAAGCATGAGTGCACACTGGGAATTAATAAAAGTATAATTTTATTTGGTTACATTAAAACAGATCAACGTTTCGGTCCGAACCTAGGACCTTTTTTTCTTCGTCAGGAGTATACAGACAAAAAACTCCTGACGAAGATCCCTGTGGGAGATCGAAACGTTGAGGTTAATAAATATTTCTTTAGTTTTGATTTGAAATCCTGTGAGTGCTGCCTTTCTGTATATATATATATATATATATATATATATATATATATATATATATATATATATATATATATATATATATATATATATACATATATATACATATATATATATATATTTTTTTTATATATATATATATATATATATATATATATATATATATATATATATACATACTGTGTTCTCAGCTGACTGAATAGTGGCCAACAATTTTTTGCCATCTCTCATATACTTGAAAATGGAATTTATTTTAAGTCCAAAAATGCTCTCTAGAGCACATTTGGACTGAAAATTTGATTTTGGTCAATTCTCTGCCAACTGAAATGCCTTTAGAGAAACTCTGCCATTAGATATTTGCTGGGTGTGGTTACATTTGGGATGGGATATGGGCAGCAACATTTCTGTTCCTACAGACTCCTGAGATGGGTTTTCTCAGGTTACTGGTTACTATAGGTTACTATTGTAAAGTGATCTTGTTTGTGTTTACATTAACTCAAAGCCACTGACAAGTGCCATTGACTAGGCTACCATTTAAAAGCAAATGTTTATAGTGATGGGTTGGTACTAGTGTTGCATTGCCCTCAATGCATGTATGCCCCTTTCAAAAGCATAAATATATTTACTAAAAATGCAAAAGAGCAGACAGAACACCATTTTAAAAAAAAAAGTAGACTTTGCTAAATGTAGATTCCAGGCGTAAAATATTCAAGGATGATTAAAACAATTTAACTACTATATAATTTATATACCGCATCTTCATTAATATACACTCAATAAAATTTTAATAAGTGTCATACCACCTGCATTCCAGTCACTCAGAACACACACAGAAGACTGCCTAGTTAATCATTTTACAGGTTACACTTAGCCAAATGTATATAAATGGAGCGGAATTAATGTCAAACAAAACAATGTACTACAAATGTCAAAGAAATAATGTTTTTATGGTGAAATGTCATTTGTGCTTCTAAATCAGCATGTGAAAATGCTATAAGCCCCCTGTATTTTGATTTTCACATGTAAATTTACATGTAAATTTATTTAGGAAATGTTGGGGAGAGAACACCGGGAACTGAACAAGAAAAACAGAATGTGAAGTCAAAAAACGTTGCATAATGCATTTATATAGTCTTTAAGCTTGCTCAGATATAAACAACATATACACCACAAGCCTGTTCTAAATATAAATTTCAAGGAATTTTATATATATATTAGCTTGGTAAATGAAACCACTCTAATTTGCAGTGATATTAAAGACACTGTTGGTTGGACCTGTCTCACTATATTTCATATTGCCAATATAAACCTAGTGGTATAATCCCATACATCCACATAATCCCTGGTAATCAGTTTTAAAAAAAAGTGTAGGTAACGCCCCTAATCCACACCAGTCACCAGTTACACCCACACAAAAACAGAACCCACTAATTTTTCCTAAAGCAATGCCTCAGAGCTAGGCACCCATATTATTATTACTTATTTGTAGCTCAATATGGCTGACCCAGTAGCTTCTAGGGGGGGCAGAAGTACTAAGTTTACCACTTGGCCGGCATTTGCCAACCCAGCTAGTGAAATACTTGGTACTATTATTAATAGGTAAGAAAGATAACAGAGATAGGAATTCTGGTCGTTTTCCAGAAAATTTTGTAGCCAGTAATTTTTAATGAGGCCATGGTGCCACCGTTTTTAACTTATTAATGGTTTTGTTGAATAATTAAGGGGAAATATAATAAGGGCAACCCACAATTACAATAAGGATACATATCCCTTTTTTATAATGTTTGTGAACATTATTTTCATCATATTTATTGTATGTCCTATCAATTATTTATTGATCACATTTTTTTCTTTTTCTATGCCAGCAGCTAAGTAATATTTTCAAATGTTGGGAAGATCGAAAAACAAACATTTTCTTTTCTAAGCAAAGAGGTTTTTTTATTTTTGAAAGCTTAAAGGCATATCATACTAATGAAGAAGGAATGGATTCTTTATATAGCTTTGCTTGATGAGTAAAACAATGCTCCTGCGGGCATTGTTTTCACTGCAGTTCAGCAAGCATTGTACCCTATTTCATGGAAGTTTGCCCACTAGAGGCATCTGATTCACTGGGGTCTACAGAGAAAATCGGACTAGTTGTACTCTTGAGGAATAGCATGGCAGCTTTTACTCATGTGAATAAACATGTATGCAGGAAAACAAACAAATCTAGGCCAGTACTGAATATCCTGTAGGAAATATTGCCTTTTAATTGATACTTTTCTTTTCAGTATATGTTGGTCGAACATCTCTCTAGAGCAGTGTCAGTATTACATTTCTCTATAACAGTGTCTCTAGATGGCAATAATGATTTTTAACTCAAACAAAATTTTTTTGTTTCCCTACCTGCTCTTATCTAAATACATCTAATAGCTTCTGCTTGTTCTGAGTACTAATGCAAATATATTAACCACATATTATGATGTCTTTTTTGCAGTACCTCTGAAACACAAACCACTGTATGGCACTGAAGACTACATGATGCACCAAGAGACATTATTAAAGGCAATGTAAAGCTGGTCAACATACAATAACCGCCAAAGCATTACATGATATACTAATAACATTATTACATTAAATATTGTATCTGTGAACTGCTTAATGTTTGTTTTGAAGCCACAGAAGAACTGCAAGTTTTTTTCCCAAGAAAATACATGCCATGTATAATACAATATAGCTGTTTTCAACCTGTGTATCATGTAAATCTACTCTCGGAGGAGGTCTTCAGAGTTTTGATAAGATAAAAATAGAAGATGTACAAATGGAGCTGAATATAGTGTCAGCATATCTGGAATGACATAAAAATGTGTACATCTGCTAGCAGGCTAGGAAACAAGAATCTCTTATAAATATTTTTGTTTCTTAAATATATTAGATACTAAATTAAGTATGCAAAATAATTAACTATATGCATAGGAACCAATTTATTAAGGGTCGAATAGTAAATTTGAATTCAAATGTTAAAAAAAAATTTTGGTGTGAAATTTCACACATTTGAATTTTAATCCCCCAATTTTGAATGCAAATTCAATATGAGATTTAGCACAGCTAGATCAAGGAAACAGTTTAAACATTTAAATATTCGCCACCTAAAACCTGCTAAGGTCATGTAGAAGTCAATGGCAGAGGTCCATTGACCAAATTCAATATGTTAATAGCCTTCCTGACATTAAAGTTTTTTTCAGAGAAAAATTAGATTCGAGTTTCGTTTGTATTTGATTCGAATACAATTCGAATATGAAACAAATTTTCGGATGGTTCCCATTCGATCCAATTTTCAATTTTTTTCATAAATACCTCCCATTCGAGTTTTGAGTACATTCGAATTTATTAGAGTAAAGAAAATCACATCAATCAGAAATTTGATCTTTGATAAATCTGCCCAGTAAACTATTGTGTGTATAATACTAATAGGAATATTAGGGTTAGGGTCTACCTTCATGTTTGTAGTCTTATGGTGTTTGTTTTCAACTAGGAACATATTTTGGATATATTTTCTTTTCTTGCTAAAATAAAATAATTCAATAGAAAGAAGGCAAATGTACCATAGTATAATGTTTTCAGATAATAAAACAATTTTTTACTGTTTGAAGATTTCTTTGTTTTTATATAATGTAATATTGTAATATATATCTATATAGTTTATAGTATTTGTTTTTAAGCAAGAAAGAAATGGCATGCAACTGGATAGTGGAGAGGGCTCCTCATTTATTTGAACAGTGTAAACAATAGAACAATTATTCTTTGCCTCCACTTGTCAGGTATATTTGATACCTGGCAAATAGAAGCAAAGAGTCCGGGTGTGCAGAAATGGCTTTCTTTGCTGCAGATTTCTTGGCGGACCATGCTGGTGTTGCTGAAGGTATTCATGCACCAGTGTGGTGCATTCGCAGATTTTTGGGAAT
Organism: Xenopus petersii; assembly: GCA_038501925.1. Classification (NCBI taxonomy): domain Eukaryota; kingdom Metazoa; phylum Chordata; class Amphibia; order Anura; family Pipidae; genus Xenopus; species Xenopus petersii. The sequence goes on from CM076680.1 coordinate 84,451,512, forward strand.
TTACAATTCCTGTGCAGTTGTGGAATATTTTCATATTACCTGAACTCCTCATGCCAGTTTTAACTCAAAAAAAATGCAGTATGATGTTGAATTCTTATAAAGCCTGCTTGTTTCCTTATATCCAGGAAGAGAAAAATAAAAGTAAGAAGAATAGGTTTAATTAACTTGAGGTTGTATACTTTTAAGTGCTAAGTAGAGATTAAGCTCACAAGCTTTTGCTTGGTACAAGACCATTGATGAATTTTGTATCACCAGCCAAGTGTAACATATATTTGCAGGACCTAAAAAGAAGCTGGTTCTAAATTCTAACAGTACATGACTGCGATAAACCAATACAAAGGAAGCACGGCATCTACATGGTTAGAACTGATGCCTTGAAGTGCTGAGGTCTTAGCTGTCACGGCCGGCACCCAATACCAGAACTAGAGCCAAGCACCGTGGTCAGAGCTCTCTTCACCAGTATGTGTGACCACTTTTGGGCTTCGGGAAGGCCCTCCGCCTACTGGGGTGCCACCTGGACTTATGAGTGGGCAAGGCTAGAGTTCTGGCAGGCAATGGGGCACGGCAGGTATCTGAGTCTTTTGGGCCGAGGATCACGGTTACAGGCAAGGATGAGGCAGAGAGGATAGTCAGACAGGCTGGGTCGAGGCAGGCAGATAGCAAGAATCGTCAGGCAGGCAAAGGTCAAAACCGGATATCAAGCAGAAGGGGTACAGGCAATAGAGTAGTCGGGTAACAGGCACAGGTCAGGATTCAGATGGGAGCGTCGTCAGGAAACAGGCTGGGATCAAAACTGGATAACAAGCAGAATAAACAGCACAAGGCTTCAGGCAAAAAACACAGGATAAATTCTATCACGGGCAACCAGCAGTACCAATGAATGGGTTTATATACAGTTTGAAATTCGCGCCATTGCGCGCTGACGTCATTACGCCAGCGCGCCTGCGCCTTTAAATAATGCGCATGCGCGCCGCGCGCGCACTAGGACCCAGAAGCCGACGGAGAAGGAGCGCGGCGGCGTGGCGGCCGTCGACGCCGCCGCGACCCAGGTATTTTACTTACATTACCCCCCTCTCTAGGGGGGGCCACTGGACCCCCAGGCTTCCCAGGAAACTTAATGTGAAATTGCCTCCTGAGGCGGTCAGCCTTGATGTCATCAACTGAGACCCAGGAGTTTTCCTCAGGACCGAATCCCTTCCATCTAGTGAGGTACTGGAGTTTGTTACGTACCAAACGGGAATCAAGGAACTCCTGGATCTCAAATTCAGGCTGACCGTCAACTTGCACTGGAGGAGGAACAGAAACAAGGCGGGTGTTAGAAGCAGGCTTAAGTAGCGAAACATGAAAGGAATCAGAAATTTTGAAATTAACAGGTAACTTAAGACGAACAGAAGAAGGGTTGATAATAGAAGTGATGGGATATGGACCAATGAAACGGGGACCCAATTTTAGGGAAGGAACTTTCAATTTAATGTTCTTGGTGGAGAGCCACACCAAGTCTCCCACCTTATATTGGGGTGCTTCCCTACGTTTCCTATCGGCAGCCCTCTTCTGAGAGGATGTCGCCGTCTTAAGAGAGTTGTGAACTCGTGACCAGACTTTAGAAAACTGTTCGACAGAGGAGTTGGCAGATGGAACAGAGGAACCAGACCCTGAAAAAGAAAATGCCTTGGGGTGCAAACCATTAACAACAAAAAACGGAGACTCCCCAGTGGAGGAGTGCGAAGCATTATTGTAGGCAAATTCTGCCCAGGGTAACAATTCTGCCCAAGAAGACTGATTCTCAGATACATAACACCTTAAAAATTGTTCTAGAGTCTGATTTACCCTTTCAGTTTGCCCGTTGGTTTGTGGATGATAAGCAGTAGAAAAAGAAAGATTAATCCCCACTAAAGAGCAAAATGCTCGCCAAAACTTGGAGACAAACTGAACCCCTCTGTCAGAAACAATATTAACAGGAAAACCATGTAACTTAAATATGTGCTGAATAAAAAGCTCAGACAAGGTTTTAGCGGAAGGGAGATGTGGAAGTGCGACAAAATGACCCATTTTGCTAAATCTGTCCACAACCACCCAAATTACTGTTTTCCCCTGGGACGATGGTAAGTCTACTATAAAATCCATCGAAAGATGGGTCCACGGTCTCTCAGGAATAGGCAGGGGAATGAGTAATCCCTGGGATAAAGTTTTAGAAGATTTAGAGCGTTGACAAACAGGGCAAGAGTCTACAAACGATTTCACATCTTGCTTGAAAGTTGGCCACCACACACTTCTGGACAACAAAGATGTAGTTTTACTTACACCGGGGTGTCCTGCCATTTTGGAATCATGAACCTCTCTTAACACCTGTTCTCTGAGATTTTCAGGAACAAAAAGCCTCCCTTCAGGAGTGTTGGAGGGAGCATCCGTTTGAACAGAGGACAATAAGGAAGAGAGGTCAGATTCCAATGTGGCTACAATACATTCACCTGGGATAATAGAAGGTTTATCATCTGAGTCAGAACAGATTGAGTCGAAGCTCCTAGAGAGAGCATCTGCCTTGATGTTCTTTGTACCAGGTCTAAAGGTCAAAGAAAAATTAAACCTGGTGAAGAACAGGGCCCACCTAGCCTGTCTAGAGTTTAGTCTCTTAGCTGACTCAATATAGAGCAAATTCTTATGGTCAGTATAGACCGTAATCTGGTGTTTAGCCCCTTCCAGTAAGTGCCGCCATTCCTCAAAGGCCCACTTGACTGCCAACAATTCACGATTCCCTATATCATAGTTTACCTCAGCGGGCAGAAACTTCCTAGAGAAGAATGCACAGGGATGCAACTTGTTGGTAGTCGGGTGCCTTTGGGAAAGAACCGCCCCTGCTCCTACCTCAGAAGCATCTACCTCCACAATGAAAGGTAAAGCAGTATCAGGATGGCGTAGAATTGGGGCGGAACTGAATTCCCTCTTGAGAGTCTCAAAAGCTTGAATAGCTTCAGGGGGCCACATGCTGGGATCAGCACCTTTTTTGGTTAAATTAGTGATGGGCGCCACTATGACAGAAAAGTTTTTGATGAATTGCCTGTAATAATTTGCGAACCCCAAGAATCTCTGGGTTGCACGCAGTGAAAGGGGTTGAGTCCAATCCAGGACAGCTCTCACCTTGCCCGGATCCATTTCAAGACCCTTAAAAGAAATGTTGAACCCCAGAAATTGAACAGAGGTTACCTCGAATATGCATTTCTCTAACTTAGCATACAGACAATTCACCCTTAACCTACGTAATACCTCACAGACATGAATGCGATGTTCGAAAGGGTTTGCAGAAAAAATGAGTATGTCGTCAAGGTAAACCACAACATATACCCCCAACAGGTCCCGGAAGATGTCATTGACAAATTCCTGAAACACTGCTGGGGCGTTACATAGACCAAAGGGCATTACGAGGTACTCATAGTGGCCATCCCTGGTATTGAAAGCAGTTTTCCACTCATCCCCCTCCCTGATCCGTATGAGATTGTAAGCTCCCCTCAGGTCTAATTTGGAGAAGATCTTAGCATCTTTGACCTGGTCAAACAATTCAGAGATAAGGGGTAAGGGATAGCGATTTTTCACAGTGATTTTGTTCAAGCCCCTATAATCAATACAGGAGCGTAAACCACCGTCTTTCTTGTCTACAAAGAAAAACCCCGCCCCCGCAGGGGAACTGGAAGGCCTAATAAACCCCCTAGCAAGGTTGTCTTGAATATACTCTTTCATTGCCTGGGCCTCAGGCAATGAAAGGGGAAAGGTTCTGCCTCGAGGGGGAGAGGATCCAGGAAGCAGATCAATAGGGCAGTCATACTGCCGATGTGGGGGTAGTACCTCAGCTGCCTTTTTGGAAAATACATCGGAATAGGCAGTGTAGGCAGAAGGTAAGCCCTCAAGGATGGTATTACCCACTACAGAAGGAGTACACACCCCACTACAACCAGAACCCCACTGAATAACCTCCCTAGAAACCCAATCTATCAGAGGGTTATGCCTCTGGAGCCAGGGTAGACCCAGAATGAGAGGACAGGAAGCTCCCTCAATGAGGTACAGAGCTATTTCTTCAGAATGCAGATTACTTATACACAAGGACAGGTTGATGGTCTTTTGGGAAACCACCCCAGACCCTAAGGGTCTTTTGTCTACAGCAAGGATTCTCATGGGCGGATTAAGGGCAACTAGTGGAATTTTGAATTTTGCAGCAAAAGCCGCGTCCAAGAAATTACCCTCTGCCCCAGAATCAATGAAAGCCGACACTTCGATAGTGCCTGTAGGCCAGGTCAGCTTAACTGGTAATAGGACCTTGGAGGCAGATTGGGGGGAGGAAACGCCTGCACCCAAATGGAGCTCCCCTTCTCCATTTAGGCTTGGGCGTTTCCCGGCCTCTTGGTGCATTGCTTGAGAAAGTGACCCTTCTCCCCACAATAAATACACAGCCCAAGGGACCGCCTGCGTGCCTTTTCCTCAGGAGTAAGGTGTGAGATGCCTAGCTGCATAGGCTCCTCCTGAGGATGAGACACAGAGGGGTTTGACAACTTAGCACTATGAACATGTTTATACCCAACAGAAGTATCCTGTTCATCCCTATTCTCCCTTTGTCTCCTATCTATCTGTATGGCCAAAGACATAAGGTCATCCAGACTAGAAGATAGGGGATAGTTCACAAGGCTGTCTTTGACAGATTTGGTCAGACCAATGCGAAACTGACTCCGTAAAGCCGTATCGTTCCACCCAGTTTCCACCGCCCATCTACGAAACTCAGTACAATAAGTTTCCACCTCCCGTTTACCTTGGCGTAATTTACGAATCGCGGAGTCGGCCGAAGAGGCGCGATCCGGGTCATCGTATAGAATGGCCATAGAACGGAAGAAATGGTTTAAAGAAAAACGGGCAGGATCGGTGGCTGGCAGTCTGAGTGCCCAGATTTGGGGGTCACCCACTAATAGGGTCATAACGAATCTGACCTTTTCCTCATCAGAGGGAAAAGAGTGGGGAAAAAAGCTGAGGTACAGCTTACAGGCCTCTTGAAAAACAAAAAACTGGGTTCTGTCCCCACCGAACTTGGCAGGAAATGCGATCTTGGGTTCCTGGGGTCTGAATGTAGAACCCCTATCACGCGGGGAACCCCCAGAGGGTGTAGGAACAGAACTAGCTGGCTGCTGCGAGGGTCCCAGCTGGCGGGTTAGATTATGGAACCCCTGGAGCAGATAATTTTGCTTTCGCTCTTGGTCCTCCATTCGTTGCAGCAAAGTAGTAAGCAACAGATCAGTGGATGTTGGGAGAGGAGCAGCAGCAGCAGCAGCTTCAATGTGATCGTCGTCCTCCATGGCCCGTGATAATGTCACGGCCGGCACCCAATACCAGAACTAGAGCCAAGCACCGTGGTCAGAGCTCTCTTCACCAGTATGTGTGACCACTTTTGGGCTTCGGGAAGGCCCTCCGCCTACTGGGGTGCCACCTGGACTTATGAGTGGGCAAGGCTAGAGTTCTGGCAGGCAATGGGGCACGGCAGGTATCTGAGTCTTTTGGGCCGAGGATCACGGTTACAGGCAAGGATGAGGCAGAGAGGATAGTCAGACAGGCTGGGTCGAGGCAGGCAGATAGCAAGAATCGTCAGGCAGGCAAAGGTCAAAACCGGGTATCAAGCAGAAGGGGTACAGGCAATAGAGTAGTCGGGTAACAGGCACAGGTCAGGATTCAGATGGGAGCGTCGTCAGGAAACAGGCTGGGATCAAAACTGGATAACAAGCAGAATAAACAGCACAAGGCTTCAGGCAAAAACCACAGGATAAATTCTATCACGGGCAACCAGCAGTACCAATGAATGGGTTTATATACAGTTTGAAATTCGCGCCATTGCGCGCTGACGTCATTACGCCAGCGCGCCTGAGCCTTTAAATAATGCGCATGCGCGCCGCGCGCGCACTAGGACCCAGAAGCCGACCCGGAAGCCGACGGAGAAGGAGCGCGGCGGCGTGGCGGCCGTCCACGCCGCCGCGACCCAGGTATTTTACTTACATTAGCTTTGATTCCAGTCAGGGCACTATCTGCAAGGATTTTGTATGTTTTCATGTGTATAAATTGGTTTCTTCGCTAACTAACAGCAACATACAGGCAGGTTAAAGGGGACCTGTCACCCAAAAAAAAATATTCAAAATCCTATTTTATCATATTAGTTAAGAACAATGAACTTTAATTACACAATATAAATTATTTGAATCTTTTTTCCTTCAGTCTGGGAATTCATAATTATAGCAAGCAGGCAGGAGCCATTTTGTGGACACTGTTATTAAGACAAGCCTTGCATCATCTCAAAAACTTGTATGTGCACCAGAATAACCTGACGAAGGGGGAACGCCCTCCGAAACGTTGTTGATGCAATAAACACACCAGGGGTAGGACCCCGGTTTCAATAGCTCCGTGTGCCAGCCTTTCGCTTATTTATACTACTTTTGGGAGTGCCGTCTTCCCTAGGCACTGGGCACCAGCAGTATCCATCTGAAGGGCCTGAGTGTACGCGTGACTCTCTCTGCACCAGAATAAGGGACGTGATGTCCATCTCCATGCCTTGGCTACAGAGAAGAGAATGAGGGAATGTTGGGAGAGCAGTTACATCTAGGAAGTGCTGAATGGAAAGTAAAACGTATTACTAAGGCATAGAGGAGGGGCAGACAATATTTGATAGCTGAGATTTTTAAATGAGCTATGAATGCTTTAATAAAAAAATTTTAATTGGATTTAATATTTAATTTTGAAAAGGAATTTTATTATACAGCTTTTTGTGTCTAGGTGACAGGTCCACTTTAATTTGCTCTTCATAAAACTGACAATAATTTATATATAAAGGCATAACTCCCAATATTTACAAAATGTAATGAGGGACACAATATTGGCAATAATGGCCACACCCCCTAATTATCATGTCCATGTGGCAGGTTATGAAAGTTTAACACCTTTCTGGGAGTTTCAGTGCAATGTTGTATGTGCTATAACAGTTTTGTTAATAAAAGTAAATTGATTTAAGATGCTAGTCTCAGTTCTACCAACAGACCTGCTTATCTTATCAGTTAAAATTGTATCTTTGCTTATAGTGATACTGACACTAAAAATTTTCTTTTCAAAATATTAATCTACCGTATATGAAAAGTTACCTATAGGTCATGTTGATTGTTTTTCACTGGCAGTGCACTTGAAGTTCCTAAACTTGACTGTTTTGCCAACCTGACTGTCCCTTCTCAACTTGAAGTTTCTAATGCTAACAGACTGCTGCACAAATATGGCTGCATATGGGGGTAAGAAAGGTAATGTAAAAGCATCAGGCAAATACTTTTATGCAAAATGATAAATAACATTCAAAGACAATGTTATAATAGATATTTAAAAAAGTTTATCTTCTGGTGTCAGTAACTCTTTATCTTAAAGGAAAACTATACCCCCCAAACAATGTAGGTCTCTATTAAAAGATACTGAGTAAAACAGCTCATGTGTAAAACCTGCTTCATGTAAATGAACCATTATCATAATAATATACTTTTTTAGAAGTATGTGCCATTGGGTAATCATAAATAGAAAATTGCCATTTTAAAAAATAAGGGCCGCCCCCTGAGATCGTAGGATTCACTGTGCACACATACAAACCACATGTAAGGTCACATGAGCCAATTAACAGACAGAGTTCTGCCTTTTGCTTCCACACTTCTTCCTGTTACAGGGGCCGATTCACTAAATTCGAGTGAAGGATTCAAAGTAAAAAAACTCAGAATTTCAAAGTATTTTTTGGGGTACTTCGACCATCGAATGGGCTACTTCGACCTTCGACTACGACTAAACTAAACTAAAAATCGTTCGACTATTCGACCATTCGATAGTCGAAGTACTGTCTCTTTAAAAAAAACTTCGACCCCTGGTTCAGCACCTAAAAGCTACCGAAGTCAATGTTAGCCTATGGGGACCTTCCCCATAGGCTTTCCTAAGTTTTTTTGATCGAAGGATATTACTTAGATCGTTGGATTAAAATCCTTTGAATCGTTAGATTCAAAGGATTTTATCGTTCGATCGAAGGAATTTGCGCTAAATCCTTCGACTTCGATATTCGAAGTCGAAGGATTTCAATTCCTAGTCGAATATCGAGGGTTAATTAACCTTCGATATTCGACCCTTAATGAATCAGCCCCTAAGTGTTGTGCTATTTCTGGTCAGGTGATCTGTTGCTTAAGTATTCATTTTGGGGGGTATAGTTTTCCTTTAAATTGTTAAAAAAGTATCTAAGTGCAGCTGCTGAGTGTTCTGGGCTCTCTGCCAAAAAGCCTCTTATTTTAATTATAAACTTAATTCAGATGTGCCCTATCCCTTGGCTCTGATTTAGCAATATCTGTTGGCCCCAGGATAGATACAGGCCTCGGATGCCTTTTTTTGCGTGCTTAATCCAGAATGTTTTACGAGTTACAAATTGTTTCAGGATAAGTTCAATGTTTACAGCATTTTTTGTACAAGACAAATAAAGCTGTTTGAGTTTATTCATGCAGAACAAATGTAATCAGAAATCCACATATACAATGTATAGGAAATAAGTAAAAGTTAACATTCTAAAAGTTTAGTGCAGTTTGTTCAGTTTTTTTGGCTTTGTATAGCTCAAATGTCATAAAAACAGGATGTTCTGAACAGCCTTCAGCTATATATATTTAGCTCCAGGGCTGGTGCAACCATTAGGCAAACTAGTTGGTCTCGAGGGCACCGTTGTTTGAGGAGCAGACTTGCTGTATAATTTATAAAACGTTAAAAAAATTGCTGCGCACAGTAAATACAACAATAATTAAATATGTTGATACCTACTTTGTAATATCAAAATAAAAATCACATATTGGTTAGAATCCATAAATATTGTTTTATTTTCCCTGGTGTAAAGCAGAATATAAAGATATCTTAGTAATATGCCTAAATACAGTAATAGATGTGTCATTTAAAATCCTTTTTTGCCTTACATCTTAAAGTTAGCATAATTATTTGTCAAGTTTCAAAGTATTACCTCAAAAATGCTAATTTCTATAGCTTATTTACTAGGATACAAGCAAAGCAAAACAATAAATTTGGCACAATCCATCATGGTTTTCCCCCAGAATACATCATTTTCCCCAGATTACCAGCAACTATGAGCCTAATGCAGCCCAATGCACAAAAGGAATACAATAGCACAGACAATACTAGCAGCCATTTGTAACACCACATTATTAGCAGAATAATGCCATCAGTTTGCATGTGACTCAGAAAGTAATAAACATGCCCTCTTTTGTAAGATTTTTTTGAGAAGGGCACTATTTATATCACTTAGCTATCAGTCCTATTTTTATATAATCTGTATAGATGAATAATATATACACCTATCCAATGTTTGTACAAAGCAAAAGACATGAAAAATGCAATGTTCAGTATGACTTATGTAAAACTAATAAAGAAAAAAGTGACAAAAAAATAATATATACACTTATTTACTGTACAGTGCTGCAGAATATGTTGGCACACTATAAATATGTATTAATAATAAATTATGATATTAGCTAATAAGGCCTATAAGGACTAATTTACAAAGCATTGGGCACAGTTTAAAGTACCAAAAACTGTCATGTTTTATCGCTTCCCCTATCACTTGCTTAGCACTTTAGAATGGTGAACAAAGACCTTTGTCTTTCCAATGAATGTAGATCTGCCTGGGTTTGGCAGCACTGTATTTATAAATGGCAGGTTGGGGCGATATATGGGCATCTCCATTTCATCACTATCTGGAAATCATAGCAAAAGGAATATAAATGCTAGAATTCTTAGATCTGGCCCCAGAGCCTTTGTTTACAAGTTATTGTGCCAGTTCCATGCCGTGATATTCTGGTTTATTAGCTCTTCCTCCAGCAAATGACATGAGCAAGAAAGCAAAGTGACATGATCTAAGAATCTGTCTTAGAAGAAATATAATAAGGTCTGATGTTTTATGACAGATTCACAAAGTGAAAGAAACAAAAAGAAAGCTTTTATTAGTGACAATTATGAGTATAGAAACATGACATATGGCAAAACTTAACTATATTAAGGTCTAAGATTCACAACGCGAGCCATCAAATTTTCTGTTATGTTAGTATGTGCACTGCTATAATTCAGAAGTGAAAACACAGCTTGCAGGAAAAGTACTCCCACTGTCAGTGTTGCCGACCTCATCTGGGATGGACAGACCCAGCATCCTTATTTTAATCATATTGACAGCTCCACAGTGGGAGTAATTACAACAATCAGACTCAATTCCAGACCTCCCATTTCACATACAATACAATTTCTCACCCTGAAAATGAACTGCAGATGATATAGCAGAAAATGCATATTGAGATTTATGAGTCAAGCTAAATTGCCTTGACTTCCTGAGCTCCAGACAATGATACTGTGGCACATTCTGGAGAACAAAAAAAACGCTGAAATAATGAGATAGAAGCATGGCATAGAAATCCAAACATATATAGAGAAATGTAATTAAAAAACTCTCTCCAAAGCAAAATATATATGGCTAGTTACAGGTAAAATACATTTCACAAAAACACACATTTCACTTCCTACAACAGTGCAAATAAGGAGATAAATCCTTTTCTTGGAGTCCAGTCAGGGCAGCACAGGAACAGATGGGTTAATGCACACTTTTCTTTGTGAGGCAGAATGGATGCAAATAACTGAAAGCCAAGGAGTCCACCACCTCAATGCTCCTTCATCTTTTCTGCATTATACCCTCATTTAACTGTTTCCATTAACACAGCATAAGAACTTTGTAAACAGGGCAGGGTTTTTTGTTTTCTCAGAAAGTCCATAGGCAGCACAGGTATAGAAGGGTTAAGGCACGCTTCCTTCTGGGAGGCAGAATGGAGTCAAAGAACTGAATGGTGAGGGGTATAACCCCTCAATCCTCCTATTCTCTGCATTAAAGGAGAAACAAACCCTTTACCAAAAAAAAAACCCTAACCCCCACTCCACGTATACCCCCTAACTTTTTACATACCCTCTTGAAGCATTTACAGCATCGGAGTTTCCAGCAGCCATCTTCCGGGTCTTCGTGTCTTCTTCTGGCGCTTCGGCAATTTGTGTCCATTTCGCCGCATGTCTCAGTTTACCAAAGACCCGGAAGATGGCTGCAGTGAACTCCGATGCTGTGACTCTGCTCCGAGGGGTAAGTAAAAAGTTAGGGGCATTTCCCTGTAGGGGAAGGGAAGCTAGGCTGGGGGTGGAGGAGGGAGGGGGGGTCTACATGGGGTGGGTGGGGTTTTTTTGGTAAAGGGTTTGTTTCTCCTTTAACCCCCTCTTTTAACAGTTACCACTATCACAGTATAAGAAATGTGTAAACAGGAGCAGAAAGTGAGGGCAGTGCTTCTCCTTTTCTCAGAAAGTCCCTAGGCAGAGCAGGGACAGAAGGGGTTATCCAAAAGCAGAGAAAAGATGGTAGGACAATTGGTAGGAGGACAGAAGGAGAAACCAATGGCAATGTTCTACAGCTTCTACTGTTAGCAGGTAAGGTTGCTTCTGCAATAGAATAACTAACTGAAGGATTTTGCTGCCAAAATCCGAAGGGATAATGTAAGACTTATAATAGAACTTTATGAAGGTGTGCAAGGACAACTATATACTATACACTATATACTATACTATATGGCTGCCTTGCACAGTTGGTCCATGAGGCATTGTTAAAGGGGTTGTTCACCTTCAAACAACTAGTTGTTTTCTGATAGATAACCAGAAATAACGACTTTTTCTAATTACGTTCTGTTTTCTATGTGTTACCATTTTTCTAATATTGAAGTGCAAAGTGTAATTTTTCACCTTCTAAAGCAGCTCTGGGAGGGGGGTCGCCAAATTGATACAATAAGAATTGATAAGAATTGATACAATAGTTGCTAATACTCCAGAGATGCTGCTGAGAAATGTATCAACTAAATGTTGCAAAACAGTTTAGAGTCTGCACCTGAATTAATGAGCTGCCAGACTGAAACACCAGAGACAGGAACATTCAACTTTAAACTTAGATTTTGGAAACACAGTAAAACATAAATAATGGAAAGTAATTGAAAAAAGTCTTTATTTCTGGGGAACAATCTGCAAACAACTGAACTGGAAGGTGAACAACCCCTTTAAAGGACATATAACCCCCCCCCCCCACAGACACACACACACAAAAAATGTAATCAGTGAACAGCTCTTTGAAATCTTTAGAAAAAGTAGGTAGGGAGCAGAGCTAAACATCCTGCCTGCTGGAAGCAAAAAAATGTTGAGGGGGTTAATGCAGGTAAGAGGACAATCAAGGGTGTGGACCCCTTGACTTTCAGTTCTTTGAAGCCATCCTGTCTTATAGAGGGAAGTGTGTGTATTAACTCTTTTAACCATTTACTGGCTAAATACTTTTAGAGAAATTAAAATAGTGAAATAGTGTCCAAAACACTATCGGGGTCATTTATCATAATTCTAGATGCAAGTGTTGGAGAACTAAGGGTGCAAAATGTTGCTGCACTATGCACCTCGGCTAAAGACAGCCCTGTCTATATCGCCTGCCCTATGTAGAATTTGTTTAGTGTACATGTGCTCATGTTTACTTGCTTATGCTTTTTATTATTTAAAAAAATTATAAGAACCCATATGAAAAAAGGAAAACTACAAAATATCAGCCCTTTCATTTCCATGCAATAAACTTTGGCCTAGGCCTTCTAACTACTGCTGCTGCATTCTAAACCAGATAAAAATTAAAGCGCAAGTCATACAATGCAGAACTTTTGAGGACAATGGAGCCTGTTTTTAATGTTTGACACAGGTCTGCATTAGACATGTAAGTACATGACTTTCCAATAGCCAGTTTCCATGTTGAGGAGTGCTGTCATTCTCTGTCACCCTGTGTTCTGCCATAGTACAAAAGTAAGACGCCTCAGGGCAAAAACTGAAAATCTTCTTAAAGCATGGTGGAACATGGCAAACATGGAACACGGTGTAGTGCGCTTTGCACCATGCCCTATTTGGTGTTGAAAATGACACTTTTTTAACTGTTATTAGCTGCTCATTAAAGCAGCCTGGGAACATGGTTGCCACATTTTTCAAAAAAGTATCCAGAGTTCATGTAATGCTTTTGACCTCTTGGCAAATAAATCTGATAGGCAGACTCATTATTAGTCAAAGACATCTTCTGGTGTGACAATATTGCAACCATTTTATTTGGTTGATCTTTCAGTGTCCTGACTGCAGCATAGGTCAGCAGTGTGTACTGTGTCACATATTCCACTGTACTGGATAGGGTGTGAGTTGAGGTACAGAATTTAAATAATTTCTTTTAATTATAGTCCAGGATTCAATTTTGTTATCAATGATAATAAGAAACACACCAGGGTCTGATTAAGTGGTTATAGAAACAAGCAAACAAATATTTAATATTGAAATAAAACTGTGCAACCAAAGGTAAGCGCAATGGCAGAAATGGTGCAACTCAAAATCTCCCCCCCACACACACACACAACAGCAATCACAATTGTACTCCTTGACAGACAATTATGCCATTGTATTTGTTGTGGCAACAAGCATTTCTGAGGAATAAGTGCAGCGACATTTTCTGGCGAATGCTGTTTGCTAAATTTAAGCTTTTTTCCCCCTTCCTTTCTTTGGATTTCTGAAGTTACAGTAATTACAGCACATTTAGATTATAAACTCCTTTGAGCTATAATGTTTTTTAGTTATTTCTTGTATTGCTGAATCTAATCTGTATATTCAAAGTAAACACCTATTTACAGTAAAGCTGTATGAGATTTGTTAGCGCTTTATAAAAATATATATATATATATAAATATATGTATATATATATATATATGTCCAAGTTATGTAGTGCTTTATAAAAGATATTTATTCACTAACAACATGGAGATTAGTGGAGATTACATCTGAAAATAACTATAAGCTAATTAAACTGCCAGTATGCTTTTATACGGTAGGGAACAACTCATAACACCCAAGGTCAGACATCTAAATTTTAAAGAAGGTATTTATCTCCATTGAATTTATAATCCTAGAAAAGGTGTCACAGCAAAATGTTTATATATATGTTTTTGTATAACACTTATGTAACCACTTGATCACCTCCCCCCTTATCTGAGGGCTTGCTCTCCATGGACTATGTACTGACATTGCACAATCATTCTGACACTGAACCAGGCAGAGAATAGCAGTAAACATTAAAATAAAATAACAAATGGCACTGGTATCAGGGTGAGTGTAATTAATTGTGACTGCAATTCTGATATCTATTCATTGGTTGTATTTTTTTCCAATAGATTCTGTTTAAGGTCAGTTGTATCCACCCATAATCCCTTAAATAAGGTTTAAAATCTCTTATTTAAGTCTTAAAAGAAAGCCATTTGTGTAGCATGAGAATACATGTATGAATACCTACTTGAAGAAGGATTTCACCATACCTAATATACAATGATGGGTTTTTCAGCTCATTTTAGCCTCACCCCAGTTTCCATGGTTCTTGCTGTTTTCTCTGTTAAAATATGCATTCCTGGGGCTTTACTACTGTCCAATGAAAAATAAGAAATAAAGTAGGCTTTGTGGGAAAGCTCCTAAATAAAACATGACTGATGGTAGAGGCAAAAATCCTCTTAGATGTCAATTAAGTCTCCACCACAATTCAGTAATCCATGATTAACTATACGGATTGAGGCTTGGAAGCAAAATGTACCTGTCATGTACAGAACATGTTGCTCACTTTTAATAGTAATAGAATAATACGATATAATACATATTGTACAGACTATAAGATGCACTTTTTCTTATTTAAAAAACATTTACTTAGTAATGATGCTATTGCTTTTACCTATAATTTGATGATGTACATGATAGACTACAGAAGTCTACAGGATCGAGCCTCAAAACACCTCCCTTTACATTTTATTTTTCTCAGGATGTTTCTGGATTCCTTTTGCTTTAGTGCCTTCTAAGTAAGAAACAATTAAAACAAGTGTTTTTATTATCTCAAATATTGTATCAAATTTTAATCATGAAAATCCATGAAAACATAAGGTATCAGGATTGCTTTATCGGTCATTTCAGTTGTCTCTGTGCAAGATGTCTCTATGTAAGTAACAATTTCTCTTTTACCCCTAGAGTAAGACTAGATATAAAAGGAACCACATTAAATGGTTTATACAAATAAAATAGAAATTGAGCAATTGAATGGCAAAAAAATGGAATTGTTTGCAATTTCTGTACATAAACAGTAGCTAATTGTCTACTTATAGTAAAATCTACTATAAAATTATAAAATCAGTAGTTTATACCTTATATTACAGTGGTAAGCATAGTACAGGTATGGGATCTCTTATCTGGAAAATGGCCAAATTACAGCAAGAGCCCATTTTAAGCAAATAATTGAGGTTTTTTTTTTAATTATTTCATTTTCTTAGTAACAATAAAACAGTGCCTTGTACTTGACAGTAACTTAGCTGCACAAATCATATTTGTGAGAAAACAATACTTTAGCAACTTAAGGTATGGTAATCCAAATTACAAATATAGGCAAATTTGACCAGTGTTGATAAATGAGCCTGACTGTTTGCTTCTTGATAATTTATATGACTCCCCATCTACAATTTTGACACTGAAGTTTACAAGACTGGTAGACCTACTTATCAAAATTCGGATTTTTGACAATTTTGAATTTTTTTCTAATTCAAATAAATCCAAAAATAAAACCTCTATCAAATACAACTGTGAAAAAAAACTAGCATACATCAAATTCATATTCTACTCACCATTATCTATGAGTCTGCAAGCTCTCAAAAAACTTGAATGGAAAAAAGAATTACAATTTTTGCATTGGACAACTATTCACTTGCAAGCTTTTTGATGCCAACATTTTTCAGCTGAGTTTTTTTAGCTTAAAGGAAAACTTTACCCCCAAAATTAATAATTAAGCAAAAGATAGTTTACTGGTATATATTTAGGTAAATATTGTCCTTTTACATCTCTTGTCTTGAACCACCATTTCCTGATGGTCTGTGTGTTGCCTCAGAGATCACCTGACCAGAAATACTACAACTCTAACTGTAACAGGAAGAAGTGTTGAAGCAAAATACAGAACTCTGTCTGTTAATTGGCTCATGTGACCTACCGGTAATATGTATGATTTGTTTGGTATGTTTATGTGCACCGTGAATCCTACGATCCCAAGGAGACGGCTCTTATATGTTAGAATGGCAATTTTCTATTAAGGATTACCCAATGGGACATACTATTAAAAAACTATATTATTATGAAAATGGACTATTTACACGAAGCAGGGTTTTACACATGTGCTGTTTTATGCAATATCTTTTTATAGATTGAGGGGTATAGTTTTCCTTTAATCTATAAACCAGGACTGAAACATTACTTTACAACAATTTTGAAACAACCAATTTGTTCAGGGGTATAGTTTTCCTTTAATAAATATCAAACATTTGAATTTTTGAAACCATAATTTGAATTCATGAGCATTAGTGCAAATAAATTTGAATAAAAACAGAAATTCTAATTTGAATGTTGATTAAGAAGCCGGAAGAGGTTCATTCCGTGGTGCTCAATGGAATAACCCCAGGCCGGTGCAGTTTTCTGCCCGAGGTTTCAGGTAAGTAAATACAATCACTTGGTGGTGCCTAACATTTGGCACCCCCCAAGTGGAAGACGACTTTCCTTCCTTTTAAATTGTGCATGATCTAGTCTGAAATCAAAACTATGTACACCCACACCAAATTGCTCTTGCCACCTCTTAAGAATATGAAACTTTATTTTCAAGATACCATTGTAATACTAAAAGCTATTAACAGCTAGCTGAACCATCACAGCATGTTTTAAAGACAATGTGAACCCTTCACTAAAACAGAAAAGGGGAAATAATTCTCCTTGGTCCAGCATTCAGAAACCTTTTTTTTATACTGTTGTGTCCATGAATGTTAAATCCATAAATAACGTGTTACTATTTTTACACTAAATTGTTAGACTACTGTAAATATATTGCAGCTTTCTAAATCTATTGTTCTAGTACACAAATATGATTTATATTCCATATTTGAAATGGAAAGTTTACATCTGTAATTTTAAATGGCTTAGTGACATTATCTGTTTAACTGTACAATGTGTTCCAGCTTTTTGACACTCCAATATTTCTATCAAGTATTGTAATTATCGGCAATGAAGATTTTGTTGTTTTGTTCCTTTTAAATTCTTGTTTGAAAAAGCACCAGTAACATTTTCTAATCATTAAAGTTGCATAAAGAAGTAGCTGCACTTGGTGATATGGGGGTGTAGTATAAAAAACAATATAATGTATGCTGACAATATACATATTTTTTACACAGCAATACATGTCCAATATCTTACCAAATTAAAACCATAATAACTAAAGGTTTAGAAAAACAAATATGACGGCTAAAACAAATACAGTATACAGTGTTATTAGTGTATGAAGATAAATGTGAAAAATAATAAAACAACAAAAAAGAACCATTAAAGGCTTCCAGCTGTCTTCTATTTTATTTTATAAATTACTAAAATAAATAAGGAATGATTTAAGAAAAACTTCTTTGTATTCCTCATAGGAAATAGTGAAAAGTTCTGTAATATTCCACCAATGCATTTTCAAATATAGCAATAAAATTTCTGTTAGAATCATCCATTTGTTAATTGACGTTTCTTGCATTCCTTTGCCATCTTGGGGAATAGTGCAAATTAAACTACCAAAGGCCCTTTGGCCATTAATTATTTTAGGTATCGCATATATTCATTATGTCTCAAATAAAATACATTATTGTGGGTGTTAACATTGCATATTTTTTTTTCAAATATGTGTTAAAATTGCAAATAATAATGAAATATGAGTGCCAGAGTGCAGTACCAGTGATGAATAAACTACAGGATCCACTATCCAGAAACCTGTTATCCAGAAAGCCCCAATTTACGCAAATGCCACCTCCATAGACTCCTTCTTTTTCCTTGTAATAGTATAACAGTACCTCATACTTAATCCAAATTTAGACATTAATAACCCTTATTGGAAGTAAAACCAACTGTTTAGGTTTATTCAATGTTTACATGATTTTCTAGTAGACTTAAGGTAGAAAGATCCAAATTATGGAAACATTTGTTATCTGCAAACCCCAGGTCCCAAACATTTAGGATAACAAGTCCCATACCTGTACTATTAAAGTGTATTTTGTATCATTTTTAGATATATAAAAAATAGCATTCAAATAACATTGTGCCTTGCCTATCAAAAAGTCCCTATTTGAAATACCTGTAGTAAAATGGAATAAAAATGACAGCAGGTATTTA
This sequence comes from Xenopus petersii, assembly GCA_038501925.1. Taxonomy (NCBI): domain Eukaryota; kingdom Metazoa; phylum Chordata; class Amphibia; order Anura; family Pipidae; genus Xenopus; species Xenopus petersii. The sequence continues at coordinate 84,469,878 of CM076680.1, forward strand.
TTAGACACAATGAGGCCTTTTTAAATTGCAGTGTAAAAAAGGACCAAATACACAACAAAAATACACAGCAAAAGCTTATCAAGGCATGTATGCATTTTCAGCAATCGCATACCTCTGTGTTAAAATCCAGAGGAAAGTAAGCAGACGTTTGAAAATGCTGTTTTTACACAGTTATTTCCACCGGAACGTATTTGCCACTTGAGTTTTTCCCCCTGACTTTAACAGATTATGTGAGGTATGAAGTGACAAAAATGACAGCATCAAATCTGGTGTTGGGACAGTTTAAAATAAAATGCACACCTTCATAAATTTGCTATTTATTTTACATAGTTTTATTACAGCAATAGTTGTTTTACATGGCATGATAAATAGGCCTCAATATGTAAGATGATTAACTTAGTTACATTTATTGATACTGAGAAAAAATCAATAGTTATATGAAAAAAATGTCACCCTTTATGTCCTCAATCTGCATCTCCATTATCATATTAATTTCCTTTTACAATTAAGACTCCATAATACACAAACCAAATAAAAACATTTGTGTATTTCTTATAATTCTGTATAGATGTGTATAGATTTTTTTCATAACCTCTTTTGTTTATTGAAAATGCATTTTAAAAGCACTCCTGCTTTAACTGTTCTGCTTTGAATAGCTCCTGTTATCTTTCTCTCACACACTTACCTTAATTTATCTTGGCATTTCCAGGCTCCAGTGGACTAAAAGCAAATTATTAAATTACCAAACTATTTGACTACCAAGAAATATGATACTGGATTTTCTAATAAGCAAGAGTACAAATGTGGATAAGAAATAGAATGATACCTGCCAATATTTTTTGATCATCTATAGAGAAACAGCAAAGATAAAAAACAAATATCTCTACAGATTTTACCAGTATTATATAAAATGGTACTGCTGTTCCTTTAAACATAGGCCTTATAAAGTGGTATATTTCCTCTCCTGTTTCTGGTAATGTAATATTAAAAATGCTGATTAAATATTTATGTACACTTATACCAAACATACTCTTTTATAATCAAGATAATACTGTAATAGAGGTCATATATGTCAAGTACAAGTCAAAAAAATGTCTCATTCTTTGTCATATATACCCAAAACTTCAGTATTCAGTACCGAGCCATCTCTCTTCTATGCAAAGCTGTCCATGCCCCTTGCTCCAAATGTGCCATTTTAGGGTAGACAGTCCTGATCAAAGGAGAAGGAAAGTAAAATTCTCTGGGTGTTCACAAAAGTCAGGCACTCCCCAGTGATGATATTCACTTACCTGATTTACCTTGTTTTGTGACAAAAAGTCACGTGATTTCCTTCCAGGCCCCTAAGATTCGGATTCAGTTCAGCTGGGCAGAAGGATTCGGCCGAATCCGCATCCTGCTGAAAAAGGCCGAATCCCAAACTGTAGTTTTGGTGATACATAGCCTTGTCCCAAATTTTGGATTGGCTCATAGCTTTTAGAGATATTTGTTTAGCAAGGTTACCGACTTCAAATTTTAAAATAGATATGTTTTTCTAGCACTTTTTACAGTTCTGTGTGATGGGATGCACTTGAAACAGAGCTGTAAATGTACCACATCTCAGCATTCAAAATGTAGGCTTAGTGTTGTTATCATTTATTTTGTTTGTCCCCAAAATGACTACACTATATTGCTGTATGTGTAAAGGCAAACAGATGGGGTGCTAAACATAGCAACAAAGTAGCAAGTTAGAAAAATGGCATGTCTATTGAGTTCAATAAATACAAATGGGAAAAGGTTGGGATTTCCTAGCCCTAAGGTTACCTAAATAGCTGGTTTTGCATGACAACCAGTGAAAAGTTGAAAGTAGCATTCAGCACCAGCCTGAGTGTAGCTACATTAACCGTAGATTGGCCCTCTGTGCCTGTCAGTGGAGCTTCTTTCTGTCTGTGTTCTGTGCTGACCGTATGCCCTGTGTGCCTTTTGCTTTTGAGTTGGAACTCATTAGAGCAGGTTTCACAATTGTGCAGTTCCGATATATTCTCATGTTACAAAAGTCACATCACATTTAACTGTTTAGCTGTCAAAGATCGTAATATCTTTGCTCTTCTTGTCACAGATTGCAGACTTTGCAGTCTGCAGCCTCTGGCCTTTAAGAAATTCTGAACTGGATTTTCAAGCGTTTTTGCTCATGGAAATCACTAGTCTCCTACTGTTGTGCTCACTTTCTGACCGTTCAGCATCACCTGCACGACATCTTGGGCTATTTGGAAGTGGAGGGGGGCAAACCACAGGGTCATATTTAAATATAGGATCTCAAGGGCCTGTTTCTAGGGTGGCAGCTATAGAGGGGAGGCCGTTGATGCCTATAAAACAAATTACGTTTTTTTGGGGGAAATAGAAAATCTACCCAGCCACAACTGGAGACTTGTGAGAAAATCAGCAGCTAATCTGGGGGGTGAGGGGTTGGGAGTACACTTTCTTCCTTATGAATTCTGAGAAGAATGAAAAGTTCATGCTTGTTTTTATAAAAGCATTTAGAATCCTTTTTCTGGATCTTTCAGACAATTTTTGAGTCTTTTCACTTCCCTTAAAACTATGTTTATAATTACAGAGTTTTATACTGAAAAATTATCTTGCCTTACTGTGATTAATTTACTGTCAAGATTAGTATTTTTCTAAAGAATGCAGACAAGCAACATTAAAATCCTTAGCAAAAATCCTTTCTCGTTCAGTCATTCATGCATATATTTTTAAGGCCCTTATGTGCTTCTTATCTGTGTGAAAGGTCAGTAATGTTGACCTTAATCCCAAAATCTCTATAATCTTCTTTATGTTGTATTGTTTCACTTTTCTGTGTGTGTACTGTGAGGCAAATGTATCACCTTGCCACATGGCAGGAGCAGATTTGCCCTCCATTGGATTCAATAGTCTTCAGTGTCTCCTCCCTGCCTGCACCTGGTAAGTCTTATACACATACTTTTATACTGACAGACACACGCAGTAATTTTACTGTACCAAGTATATTGAATGACCTTGTGGAAAAAGCACAAGCAATAATACTGCTACAGAATAATTAATATTTTGGGAATTGAACATTTAACGAATTTAACGAGCAATTTTCAATTCTTGGTTTTGTTTTTCTTGTTTAAGTCCACAAGACAATTACCATACAGAAAGTCTAGAAGAACACAAGCAGTACATTGTTTTTGTAGTAGCTAAAGTGTCAGCCATGATATTTGACACACTTCATTTTGGGGGTCTCTATATGACACATACTTTTGTTATCCTATTAGTGTTAAAAAGACTCCTAGCATTGTGCTTAAGGACATGAGAGAAAAGATGTTCTAAAGTGCAAGTTATGAGTTGATTTTTTTAAATGTCATAAAACTGGTAAATTTAGCAAAGCTTTGCAGTTTAGTTTAGTGTAGAATGACAAATTTGCCAGTTTTGCATCTGTCAGCAAGCGTATTTTCTAAAGATATATGGATTCTAATATTATTCTAAATATGATTCTAAATTCTAAATATGACATCATACAACTGTGGGGTTTCGCTTTACTACAATTCAGGCATTGCCATACAATTGCATATTTGGTATTGGTACTTTCAATACCATTACACTGACAAATAGCATTAAAAACAGCATCAGGTCTGCATCACATTGCTGACAGAACACAATTTCAATGATGAGGTCACATGCAAAGCTGTGTGGTGTCTGAGGGAAGCAGATCTTTCCTGTCAGCAGGAAAATAATGCAGGTGAACACTGCTCTCCTGAGTACTTTTGCAATTTAATTTAATATTTTATTCTTTTATTCAGAAGCTCATGGTTTTTGTTTTTTTTTCTAGCTGTACCAACACAGAAAATACATTTTGCAGTTGGAAAGCTGCTCTATCCCACCATCCTTTAATAGCAATAGCTTTTATCTGAAGGAATCCCATGACTGTCCTGTCCTCAAACGTGCCTGTATTCCTAAAAGCTTTCTACTACTGTTATTTGCAACTTTTGCAAAATAAAATAAATATATTAAACATCTACAAAGTTAAATTAATATTCTGTTATTTTGGATTTTAATTTGCATTGTCTTGCTCTTAATTTTCATTTATAGATCTCTAGAACAGATTTTTTTTATTAATACGGAGAAGAATGAAACGTTCATGCTGTTTTTATAAAATCATTTATCATCCTTTTTTCTGGATCTGGACACCTTTTAAGTATTTTCACTTCACTTAGAATCATGTTCTATGGAGTTATTATGTTATGGAGTTGTATACTGAAACATTATTTTACCGTACTGTGATTAATTTACTTTCAAGACAAGCAACAATAGCATCCTTAACAAAAATAATTTCTAATTCAATTGTTCACTCATATATTTGTTTTTTTTTAATAAATGCCCTTATGTGCTTCTTATCTGTGTGAAAGGTCAGTAAAGTTGGGCTTAATCCCAAAATATCTTTATTTTGTATTGTTTCACTTTGTGTTTGTATGTTTTTAAAACACATCTGTCTGGCATAAAAATGGACGAGGAAGAATACATTTAGCTGTATTATATGGGCTCCTAGTAGAGATAGGGTTAACATTCCGTTTCAAAAAGGTAATTAGGTGGCAGATGAGAGAGAAGCTGTGTGTAGAGGTAAGAGGTGTGCTCCAATGCTTGGGGGTTCTGTCTGTTCCCAGTGAGTGAGAGAAAGCCTGAGAGAGAGAACCAAGTGGACCGTGGAGCCTGACACAAACAGGAGCCTGTGGCTGAGTCAGAAGAAAGGGTTGTTTGGAAAAATGCAGTAGTGCTTACTTGAGCTAGGATGCATGGTCTGAGTTATAGAGAAACGTTATCTCTGAATTGTGAGTAACAGGGTGCTATCCTTCAATATTGTATATAGGAAAGGATACAGCCAAAAGCAGAATAACTGCAATGTGCATTTATTGATATGACATATTTTGGGTATAACAACCCTTATCACACTTGATTAAGGGTTTTGGCCGTAACCTTTCCTATATACAATATTGAAGTTGCACATACGTTTGGACTGGACGTGGAAAGGTGGCCTTGCTGGAAGTTAACTGTTGGGTATGTAATAGTTATTGTTGAGAGTACTATCCTTGTGGTGGTTTAGGGTGGTGGCAGACGTGGCTACTTGGGGAGATAAATCGCCCAGTGACAAATCACCTCTTCTTTGGGCAATTAATCTCCCCTAAATGCCTTATCACCGGCTAGAATGTAAATCGTTTACATTCTAGACGACGGGAAGGCATTTACGGGAAATTTGTCACCTGAAGAAGAGGCGATTTGTCGCTGGGTGACTAATCTTTCCAAGTAGCCACGTCTGCCACCACCCTTGGGGGGTGATTCGCTAAATTCGAGTGAAGGGTTCGAATTAAAAAAACTTCGAATTTCGAAGTTTTTTTGGGCTACTTCGACCATCGAATGGGCTACTTCGACCTTCGACTACGAAAATCGAACAATTCGAACTAAAAATCGTTCGACTATTCGACCATTCGATAGTCGAAGTACTGTCTCTTTAAGAAAAACTTCGACCCCCTACTTCGGCAGCTAAAAGCTACCGAAGTCAATGTTAGCCTATGGGGAAGGTCCCCATAGGCTTGCCTGGGATTTTTTGATCGAAGGATTTTCCTTCGATCGTTGGATTAAAATCCTTCGAATCGTTAGATTCGAAGGATTTAATCGTTCGATCGAATGAAAAATCCTTCGATCGATCGATCACAGGATTTGCGCTAAATCGTTCGACTTTGATATTCGAAGTCGAACGATTTTAGTTCCTAGTCGAATATCGAGGGTTAATTAACCCTCGATATTCGACCCATAGTGAATCGGCCCCTTAGAGTCTACAAAAGGCCCTGGGATAATAAGGAAGACTACAATCTTGTGTGAGAGACTGTTATATTTTTAATGCCATATGAAGACAAGCACCTTGTTGTGTTTTTTCAGTTGAATAAATTAAAGGCAAAATCCTATTTTTCTGCATTACTTGTCTCTGTCTCTTATATATATAAAACACATTTAATCCAGAATGCTCAGGACCTTTTGTTTTCTAATTATGGATGTTTCTGTAATTTGGATCTTCATATCTTTAGTCTACAAGAAAATGATGTAAACATTAAAAAAAGCAATTGACAGGTTTTGCTGGTAAACATGAATTATATCTTAGTTTGGATCAAGGTATTGTTTCATTCTTGCAGAGAAATAGGAAATCATTCTTGTATAAAATGTAGCGTATGGGAAGCTGGCCTTTCCTGTAATTTGTAACTCTCTCGATAACGGGTTTCTGGACAACGGAATGGCATCTGTTATCCAGAAAGCTCAGGGCCTGGCATTTTCCAGATAAGAGGTCATTCCATAATTTGGATCTCCATACCGTAAGTCTGCTAAAAAATCATTTGAATATTAATGAAACCCAATAGGATTGTTTTGTCTCCAATAAGGATAAATTATGTCTAAGTTGGGATCCAGTACAAGGTATTGTAATCTCATTACAGGGAAAATGAAAATAATTTTGAAAATTTGAATCATTTGAGTAAAATTGAGTCTATGGGAGATGGTCTTCCCATAAATCAGAGGCTTCGGGATAATGGGTTTTCAGATAACAGATCCCATACCTGTGCGTGTATACAGTATAAAGATAGATAGATAAATATGATTATATAGAAACACTGCATTTCAGTGATAGCTACAAAGATACATTTAAACAAAGATTGATTTATGTATAAAGAGAATGAATAAACCTGTGAAAATAAATTAACTCTCAAGGACAAAGAGGATTCATTTGCCTTTTATTTTTTTTCCCAGACACCTGAAATAGCAGTTATGCTAACTATGCAAAAGAAAACGAACCTCAATCCATACAAGTGATTTCTTTAGAGACCATTTGGGAGAAGAGGTGAGAATTACCCATTATTCTGAATAATAGAAGTGGACCACATGCTTTCACAAAAGCTATCACCCCCACCACATTAGATTAATCAGGAGAATAACTATCCTAACTCCCATGGTAGAAGCAGTCTAGAATGTCCCAGTGTGCTCTTCTGCCTGGTTAACTCCACAGGAACAGCTGGACACAGTGACAATGTTAAACCAGCTGTTAGCTTTGCCAATCTTATTTTTCCCTTCAGACAACAACAAAAGAAAAGCAGACACATCCTTCGACACCCTCAGCTCACAGCATGACATGTCACTAGTGGTCCAATATATCTTAGACTGTCACTTAGCACAAAGAAACTGTCTTCTGACATTGCAAAAATAAACCAATACACAATTAAATTAAGCATATTCGCTGTTCTTTATTGAAACACACAACTGAATTAGTGGTGCTCAACCCCCCCCCCCCACACGCACACTCTTTTAGATTTATTATTAACAGTGACTCATTCAAATGCAGTCTCTACCATGTGTCTAATAATATTACTATATATTTAACCACTTCAAGATAGAATTATTTCATAGAAAAAAATGCTTGTCAGCGGCTATTGTAATTTTTCCAATAGCAAAGAACTGTAGTATCTTTTTTTTTTTTTTTTATTATAGCACACTTAAAAGTGATAGTCATACTTGAGTAACCATGTTTAACTCCTGCATGACACTAAGGGTCCCATTTATTAAAACTCCAATTTAGTTGGTAGAGGTTTTAAAGGGGAAAACATGATTTTTTTTGTAATTTTTAAAGATTTATTATAACTCAAAGCTGCTAAAGATCCAAATCCGAAAAAACTCAATCTCAAACCTGTCAAGGTCATGTAGAAGTAAATGGCAAATGTCCCTGAACGTTGAACTGAAGAAGGTGCTCGGATGTAGTAGTGAAACATCTTCAATGATTACTCAGTAAGTCCAGTTATTTAGAATTACTTGTATTAGATATCCCTGAACTTGTTTCTCGACATCATGATCTGCGCTACATAATCCGATAAAGTTAGGGTTTCCGTCCGCTAATCCAAAAAGTAGAGTTTTCCCAGGGACAATTTGATAAAGTCAAGTTTCAGAGTGTCAGTCGTACAATACACGTTAAATCTCGATTTTGTAGCAAAGTTTTTTATCCTCTAACTTTTTAAAGAAAAATTATTGATGAGTTCAATTCGTTCAATTCAAGAAAGTTTGGTCAACTTTTAATTAGAATTAATTAGAATAAATTTGAGTTATAGTAAATAATTAATTAGAGTTTTAGTAAATACCCCCCTATATATACCTGCTAGTACTCTTCAAAGATAAAATCAGTTATATTTGAAAAGAATACAAATATTTGAGTTTGGAATTAAAAAAAATTAGAACATAGCAGTTTTATAGGTTGCAGTTCTCTTTTTTGAATATATTTTATGCAAGCATGGAACTAAAGTACAGGTATGGGAACTGTTATCCAGTATGCTCGGGACCTGGGGTTTTACGGATAACAGATCTTTCTGTAATTTGGATTTTCATACCTAAAATCTACTAGAAAATCATGTAAACATTAAATAAACCAAATAGACTGGTTTTGCTTTCAATAAAGATTAAGTATATCTTAGTTGGGATTGAGTACAAGGTACTGTTGTATTGCTGTTTTATTACTACAGAGAAAAAGGAAATCATTTTTAAAAAAATTTGCATTGTTTCATTATAATGGAGTCTATGGGAGACGGGCATTCCGTAATTCAGATTTTTATGGATAATAGGTTTCCAGATAACGAATCCCATACCTGTAGGCACTTATACTTGGGGGGCACATTTACTTAGGGTCGAATATCGAGGGGTTAATAACCCTCAATATTCGACCGTCGAAGTAAAATCCTTCGACTTTGAATATCGAAGGATTTACTGCATTTCCTATGATTGAACGATTCGAAGGATTTAAATCAATCGATTGAACGATTTTCCTTTGATCAGAAAATTGTTAGGAAGCCTATGGGGACCTTCCCCAAAGGCTAACATTGATGTTCGGTAGGTTTTAGGTGGCGAAGTACTTGGTCAAAGTTTTTTTAAAGAGACAGTATTTCGACTATCGAATGGTCGAATAGTCGAACGATTTTTAGTTTGAATCGTTCGATTCGAGGTCAAAGTCGAAGGTCGAAGTAGCCAATTCGATGGTTGAAGTAGCCAAAAAAAAAAATCGAAATTCGAAGTATATTTTCCTCTATTCATTCACTTGAGCTAAGTAAATGTGCCCCTTGGTGTGGGGGGCACTGCCTGCTGGTTAGTTAGTGCAGTCACTGGAATGTGTACAAAATTTGCTGTAAAAGCAAAGTGTAAATTCAGTGGCATTTGCAGCTTACATTTATAGATACTAGTATAAAAATTATTATACACAAACAACTATTATACACAAAAGTTGATAGGGCATGATATCATTTGTAGAGTAATTAATAACCTTACTTCACTAATATCAATAAACTATTAGTATTATTGTTTTATTAATAATAAGGATGTATACAGTCATAACACATTCATAAGATGTTTCTTTTAATCTTCAACCTTTTTGGGGGAAAAAGCACATAAAACCAAATCTTGGCGTAAATCCAGCTTAAAAACCTCTGAATTGATTGTTCTTACAACTAAACGAATGAAAGTAGAAAAGCAGTCTTATTCCATAAAAGTTATCTAACTGGTCCTTCAACAGCATACAGCTCAATCCAATGACATCAATAAAAAATAATGCCTAGATGGCCTACTTTGAAAGCATGAATCGTGAGAAAGAGAGGAAGTGATTAATTTTGGTGTTAGAAGTCACTCATGGCCTACACGGCAAAGCTTTAGAACACAATATCCATAACAGCAGGAATAGATAACTATGGTTTTAGTCAAGTACAGGTGTAAAAGATATAGAAGTAGAAGAAAGGTGAAATATGCTGACGGGTTCAGCAATATAGTAATTGTAAAGGCTTGAATAATATAATATATGATTACTTATTCTGTGTGCTTGCAAATTCCAAACAGAAAATTGTTTATTTCATTTTGGGAAAGAAGTCTAATTTGAGTCTAGCAGGAAATGTAAACATTTTATACAAATGCTTGCCTCAGGGTGCTGCATGATACTAGTGTTGTTAGGTTCCCAAGAGACATTGAAGGGGATCTAAACCAGAAACAATTAATTGTGTAAATATAGTCAGGCAGTCCTCTAAGCACAATGCAATTTACATTCAAATTCTATTTTAAGTGGATTCTGAGATATTAGCAGTTTTATACTGATAGGCTTGGCTCAACCACTCTTTTTTGAAGGCATAGACTGTCAGGAACTCTAATTATCCATGCACTGTCTATACCTCTAAATCACTACATACAACCCACCATAAATAGATACAGATATGGAATTATTTGTTGTTTTTATATTTTCACTTTCATCACAAATGCAAAACCAATATAATATGTGTTAAGGGGGAAAAGGAAAAATTGTTAATAGAAAAATAAGTAATATTGTACGATGTTCAAGCAACAAATAAACAGCTTTTTATAAAGTGCTACTCGTCTCCTAGGAGATTGAAAGTTTTTACTGGCTATGCATGAGGCACAGCCACAGAATATGAATTCAATCATAATTTACACTGGGCTGAGGATTATCTGGTGTCAACAATAGAGATGTGATTCTACAACTGAACAGAGTAAGAATGTGACAAAAACCTGCCACTGAGGAAGATGGATGATTGCACAGTATGACCCTTGCACCCCCCATGGTGCCACAGTTCAGTTTATTCAGTATCTTTACAACAAAGACCCTCTCTAAACTCCCAGTGGTCATCAGCTTTATTGGTGCTAACAGGTCCAGACATTTTCATTGATCCTGTTCTATCCCTTAAACGCAAGAGCTTGCCCTCTTTCGTAAGTTAAACCTTGGCACAGATGTCTTTTTTTTGTAATTGCTGCTCTGCTGTCTGTTGGTATGGATGCAATCGGACAAGGGAACAACACGTCAACACTGAGAATGCCTCACTATTTATCTCAGGCTCCCTATGACATATAGGAGAAAGTGATATGTGAATAGCTCAAAGATGTTAACCAGTTTTGCTCCATATTCTTTACTTTAATAGTCCTTGCTATGGTTGTATTGTTTATTTGCAGCACTTAAGGGGTTTTGCTTAATATATGCTTCATGCATATATGTCACTATATACAGTATATGCATTACACAAAATTAAAAAAAAAATACATAATTATGTGTGGTTTACTATACACTCTATAGAAGATAAAGAAGCAGGGCTGACCGGCACTCAAACGGATCCACGAGACCAGAGATGCTCAGTTAAAAGATAAATTTATTGGTAGAAAAATTAAAAATATAGCTTCATCTCTATACACTCTATAACACTCAATGAAGGTATCGAAAAACGTATACTTTTAAAGAAATATTAATTTCATACCTTTATGTATTTCTGTTATATGCATATGCTATACAATAATTAAGGTGAGGAATGGTTACACTCTTTTTTCCTGTTACAAAACCAAGCTATTTCTCCTAATATAAAATGTACTTTATGCTGCTGCTTGAAAAATCATCAAAGCAGTGAGAAAATTGCTACTCTGGGTTTAGCTAGGTTTGTAATATCAATTGTGACAATTCACAATGCAATATTGTCTGCTTTTCCACAGCTGAAATTAAATTGGGACAGCTCTTTTTCCTTGACCTTGGCTTCACCAACCCCCAAACATCAAAGCAGAGACAATTGTTCCTGAACACACACAAATGAATCTGCAAATGTGGTTACATCATTGTATAATTTTGCACCTGAGTAAGTATAACATAAAAGCCAAATGTAGACCGATGAAGCTCACAGTTGCCTTTCTTTTAAACTTATAATTAGGGCAGTAAAACATTATTATCGATATATATCTACAGGTATTAAGTATTTGTTTGACCAATGAGTACATTATGTCAATTCTACTTTAGATGCTGCACTCATAAATGATCTCCAATGACAGTTGTACAAACATACTTTTGAAATCTGTTCAGGCAAATCAAAGGTTTTGGTATGTTGCTCTTGCATCAGATTAGGTTTGAATCATAAGTATGCATAAGTCAGTTTAGGGCCTTTTTGGGAAGTCTGGGAGATGCCAGAGTCTAGTTTGGAATAGTTACAGTGTATACAGTTAATCTATAAACCAGGACAACTGGGACTGAAACATCACTTTACAACAATTTTGAAACAGCCAATTTTTTTCCCTAACACATTTTGCAAGTATGCACCTGCTGTGGTTAATACTTATTGTTAAAGCTGACCCTGCCATCTATCCTATAGACATTTAGTTGTTTCAACTTTTCTTTACTTTGCAATCAGTGTACTTAATTAGAACAGTTTAATTTACAAGAAAGTGATATTTTTGCACCTATTTCAGCATTAGTCTATCTGATATATGATTCAAGTAAAACGAACCAGGGTATCATTTTGAATTGTCATTGAGGTGACTTTATTGTTGTTCCAAGATTTCCTCCAATGTTCATTAAAGGAAAAAAAACATACGTTTAGTAAAATACCCCCTCATCTCCCAGGTTTTCTAAGCATATAGTACATCATCACTACGGCTAGGTATATTTGGCTTTTGATTCATAGAAATGATGCAAAATAATTACCTTTACAATCATGAATACTACCCTTCAACAAAACACATTAAAGATGCTTTTTAGAACTGCAGGGCAACTATGGTGTTATTTGTCTAAATGGCTTGCACATACTCTCACAGCATGTCTATCAATCAATGCCAAGTCTCGCTGGGTTTCCTGCAGTCAGATAGAGTCTGATTGATAACAAATAATAAGTGTGCCTCCTCCACTTACATATTCATAAATACTTTAAATGGTGGAATAATCAGTAGGGGATTAAACGTGTATTGCTCATTAGTTTTAAACACTTCAAAAGATTACAAACAGAGAAAAAACAAAAGACATTGAAACCAAATTCAGTGTTGAATCTGGTCAACATCCTCACCAATGGCTGTTTATCTTTTGCTCTCGGAAGCAATAAAATCAACATTAATATTATTATTAAACATATACATATACTGTGTATATACAGAATATTTAGTCTCATTGCAGTAAATCAGGGTACCCTTGCATCTCAACATGCTGCTTCTTACACGTATTCTTCAAAGCAGGTGCAAGCATAGGAAAGAACACACAGACACAAGCACTCAGGAATGGCAATTCAAAAGGCACTGAGCACTGTGCCTTGCAATCAGAATTAAGGCCCATGGAGAAGAGTGTCCTTCTTGTTTAGCTTTCTTAATACCTACTGTATCTTACTTGATAGCACAGTGGTCCTGTGTCTGGTATGAACAACTGATATAACTTTTTGACAGATGGAGGCTTCCTGCATTCCACTCATAAATGAGGAGGTGTGCTTGTAACATTCTGTAGTGTCAGTGACTACAATGCATTATTGGTGAGTTGCTTACTTGCTTGATGTAGACTGAAAAATATACAGTGCTGTCTATCAGGGACTTCACTGTCAAAGCTGTAGAATTTATGTATCAGGTTTGCTCTTTAGGGCTCATTTATGACATTCAATTGCACAAAATAACTCCCATTCATTAAAGGACATGTAAAGCCTTAATTTCCCTACCATGTATATATGTTGGGCACATCTCACCAACCCAAATGGCATTAGTTGTACTGCATATATCCCCTCGGTTTGCCAGCATCATTACATTTCCCCAAAACAGCAGCTTTCACCCAGGGGCCATTTTCCCTCTGACACATCATCAGTGTATTTATATCTGTTCATGCAATTAAAGAATGCAGACTAACACAGGCAGAATTTACTATAATGACAAGTCCTGCTTGGACTGAGCAATGTAATGGTTACTCTGAGCTCAGGAGAGGGGTTTAGGATTTAAAAAACAGGAGCAGACAACTAGAGTTTCTATGGGAACCAGCAATGCCATATTTTCATTGGCTGTTAGACTGGAGGGTGTGTTTATTAATATGAGTATGCTCATAAGCCAACAGCCAAAGGAAATTCCCAAGGGTGGGGGCTAAGTGGGTTAGAGGAGGAGAAGGAATTCTAAGCGACATTTACTAAAATGTGAATTTTTTCCTCACCTGACCAAAAGTTCACCTCAATATGTCAGATGTATTTTCACACTGACATCACATAATTACCTAAAATCATGTTTTATTGCAAGCATAATGTTGTCGGCATAAATTATCGGCGAAAATTCACCAGTTAATTTGCCCCATATAATTGTAGTGTAGTCAATTTAGACCATAAAGGTATGATGTATGTGGTATATTAGCATGTTTATAATCTTAGTTTTACCTGAACCTGAAATTCCTTTTGGAGATAGTTTGTTATTGTGCTCTTGATTAATATTCAAAGTTCCTCAATGCAGATATTTCACCTGACAAAAAGATATAAATGTTTACCAAACTGAAGTTATTTTGCCAAAACTTATCATACTTTTTTAAGCAAATTGAAGATGAAATGGCAAATTTGTATTTTTTTTAGTGAAAATACTCCAAATACCCTCCTAGTGTGGGACTGAAACCAATTCAAAACCAATTCAAAACCAATTTAAAACTAATGAAGATTCTACATTATATATCATAAAATATTCCTCAGAAACATTTATATGTAAAAGGAAATGTTAGAGATGTGGTTCAAAAACTGTGGGGCTCTCCTCCCAGGGGTTCCAGAGCCTTAGCTTTTGGTAATACCCTTACACTGTGTACAAGCAAGCTGAAGGTTCATGGATGAAGAAAATGAAAGCAAGAGGTACTTGCTTTCGTATTCAAGACCTTCTTGTATAACCTTGCTTGCCCCATCTCTGCCCTGTTTCTTTTCCTGGTATCCTCCTCATTTACAACTCTCTCTACCCTAGAAAATTATCTATGTGCAAAATATGTCTTATTATATGAAGAATATAAGCAAAAATAATGAAGAATTTAATTACTATTGCTGGATCACAAATAGACATTGAAAGCATCCTGTCTCATCTTTACTGATATCCACATCATGAAACTGTATTTGCCCATTGTCCTTTTAAAAATACATATGAAATCACTATCAATGTTTATCCACTAATCAATGTCTGGCAAAGAGACAAGTAAATGTGCTGGTATAAAGATATTTACATAAGAAGAGGCAATGTAATACCCTTTTCATCTTCATTCAGTTTGAGATGTACAGCATCTAAAAAAGAGAACCGTGTATCATTATACCCCTGACTTGCCAGATGCATTCAATGTGTGGCATAGAGGATGGTCACATAAAATGCAACCACTTTAGCTGTTGACTGTCCCTAAAATAGCATGGGATATCTTTAACCAAATAATATGCAAAAGAAGGACTGATTGCATGCTTTTCTGTGCCCTAGGTAATGTGTCCTTTCCCATTGGTAATTCTTTGTTCCTTAGATACATTATAACCACAAGTGCAATTTTGGACAAAGATCACAATGTTTTTTCTTGACAATACAGCATACAATTACAGAATAATTGTAGCTGCACTTGGATTTGCCATAATTGTACCAAATGAATTAAAAGGCACACAATTGCAAAATTACATAAAGGCACATTACATGTGATTCTTTGGGTGCAAGTCTGTTGTGCCTATTGGCTCAGCCCACTATGGGAACCCTGAGATCACTGCCAGTTCAAGGTAGCAATAGCTACAGATTTCCTAATTAGAGGCAGGACACTGGTGCTTGGTGCAACTATAGAGAAAGTACAAGTAGAGTAGCATTAATAAGAACAACAATTTCATCCATTTAGGTGTGACTGCACTTGAGGATGGATTCCTAAATAAGCCTTTATTATTATCCATCTCTGTAGGGCCACTAACACCAAAAAGAAAAGGCCATAATGCCATAACCTTGTGTGATTAAAGCAAACAATTTAGCTTCAATATTAAAGTGCATAAGATGTGCAAAAGTGAAAGCACTGAAACAGTTTTTTGATACCAGCTCAGAGGAAAAGGAAATTGACTTATGCGTTGCATAAAGTTTGTATCTAAAGTGTCATTGTTGGGTTACACACATCGAAATGTTTCTATCGCAATCGGTGTTAACATATACATATAACAAAGGTACGAGTCCGCTTATTTCACATAAGGATTGTGTGTATGTAGTTGGTTTGACCATCGATTGTGGCTTTTTTAACTGTAGTGGTTGTAGAATGGATTCTCTGTGTGTCTGTGTTAGCTATTTTTAATAGTCACTGAAAGAAAACAGTTCCATTTCCTCTTTTCTAGTTACCTATCATCTTCAGATAGATATAGATGAAATAATAACATAAAGCTTGCAGTCTGTAGCCCTATCAGGTTGTGCCTTAACAGAAGCCCTCTGTTTCGAGAATAAAAGCAGGAAAATTCAACCCCCCATTTCCCTTCTCTTTAAGAAACGATTTGATCCTACCATTATTTTGTTAAGTTGTACCATAATATACAGTAAATTAAGGCTTTAGATTTTTTTTATATATGCAAATACTTCAAAATCTTTAAAAGGATAATAAATCTATAACAGCCTCAAATAAAAATAAATAAAACAGTTGTCTGCATACTGTTTACAGAGCCCACTGTTATACAAATAAATAACACATATGGATTAGTTTGGTTATCGTTTGTCAATAACACTGTACAATATCTATAGTATCTACATTAAGACTTTGCTTTCTGCTTTGTATTTCATTCGTTCATATATAAGCACAAAGTCTGCAATTTTAAAAATGATTTTTCTTTTTACTTTAAAGCAATAGTGTTATGTAAAGCAATTGACCCTTACCATTCCACTAGCTAATTTCATAGCAGAATAGGTCATGATTACTGCAGTCAGTCGCTGCATGTGTTACCTGGGTAAATGACGTTTTCTACATTTATTTTTGCAAAGTATGCTAACAAGGAAACAAGAAGAGGGAATTGACTAAAGCTATATGAGCCTGCATTATTAATGCTTAAGGCAAATTGATTTCTGCACTATACTTCTTTGTGGCGATGGCTAAATTGCATGCATAGCTGCAGGCTTTGATAAACATGTAGTGTGGAATCCTAGTTTTACAGGTAAGATTTTACTGAGACAGACAGTCTGACCAAATTAATTAAACTAATCACTGAGAATAAAGTGGCATTGGTAACAATATATATATATATATATATATAGTTCAATGGGAAACACCTGCACTCTGTCCTCTGTAGTTCTTTGCCGGGTGCTTGGTCAAAAAGACATGTATCAATTAAAGATGGACCAGCACTCCGTTTTCTTTATCAAACGTGTTTATTCAATACACAGTGTATTGAATAAACACGTTTGATAAAGAAAACGGAGTGCTGGTCCATCTTTAATTGATATATATATATATATATATATATATATATATATATTGTAAGAAGCAGATAATGTCCAGGATGTTTATATGATATGGTTAAGACAAATCTCTGGCTTCAGCGCGACTTACTACTGCTCCAGATATCAATGCTTGCAGCCAAAAACAGGCAGGGTAGGCTTTAGCAGATCAGCTATGCTGTGCAACACCATCAACATTGCTTGCTAGACTGTAACTGACATCTCTTTCTCAGTTTGCCTACTAGAATGAAGAATTAAGAACTGCGAATACAATGTAAAATGGCCTGTGGGGTATACCGTTTAAATTTCACTAATATTGTATTGATTGCTTTATAGTTAACATGAAAAATAATTAGGAATGTAAAAAAAAAATCAAGATATACTTCATAAAAGGGAAATAGCTAGATACACAGGTATAGCTGTCATTCTACGTGTCTACTTAGCAATTTTTTGTACAGGTATGGGACCTGTTATCCAGAATGCTCAGGCATGGGGTTTTCCAGGTAGTGGATCTTTCTG
Source organism: Xenopus petersii (assembly GCA_038501925.1). Classification (NCBI taxonomy): domain Eukaryota; kingdom Metazoa; phylum Chordata; class Amphibia; order Anura; family Pipidae; genus Xenopus; species Xenopus petersii. The sequence goes on from CM076680.1 coordinate 84,487,623, forward strand.
TAATTTGGATCTTCATACCTTAAGTTTACTAGAAAATCTTTAAACATTAAGTAAAATCAATAGGCTGGTTCTGCTTCCAATAAGGATTAATTATATTTTAGTTGGGATCAAGTACAAGGTATTGTTTTGAGAAAAAACAATCATTCTTAAAAATATGGATTATTTGGATAAATTGGAGTCAATGGAAGGCGGCCGTTCCATAATTCAGAGCTTTCTGGATAACGGGTTTCCGGATAATGGATCTTCTACCTCTACAGTAACATCATCTGAACATGGAACAATCCTTAATCAACAACACAGTCAAATATTTGAACCGTATAATAGCCCATGGTAACCAACTATCAAATAGCTTTTAGTGGGGGGTAAGTGCAGTTAAAATAATGAAATCAAATATCTGGTTGCTATGTGTTACAGGACCCTGGAAACACTTTGCTATAAAATTGTATAGCTACATTCAACTAGTTTCCATTTAATATATGTTTGTTATGCAAAGCATTTGTTCTGCTTTTGTTTGGGATGAAAGCCAGAATAAGGAGTTACTGCAAGTTCTGCAACAAGCAAACTCTGTGTAATGCTCAAGAGCAAATGAGAGTATTAGGACACAGCCAATATCTTGCTACTCAAAATGAAGTACCCTGTTCTAGTAAACGTGCCTTTTCATCTGTCTTTACAGTGTTAAAGTGGATTTTCTTTTTTCCAGTGAGTGAGAAATAACTGCTAATGCACTGTGTCATGAAACAAAAGGCAAGAAAATATAAGGATATGTTCATTTGGGTGATCAAATACTGACCCTATCTTAAAAAGACTTTTTGGCCATACGAGCGAAATTGAAGGGAATCTAAAATAGGATACCATGACTTTATTTAATACTGTTAGCAGCTTAGACACAGCTGTGTGAAATGACTTGAGGTGCCTGAGCAACCTATAACCTCTATTTCTAACTAGATTATCCCTCAGCTTTAAAAACTCAGTTTCAATTTCTCTCCTACACATGTTAAAGTGAATTGTGTTCAGCCACCAGAGTGCCTGATCTACTGTGCTGAGACCCACTAGAGCCAAGCAATTACGCTTGAAACCTTTTTAAAGAAAGTCATTTTATTTTTGAGAAGATCATGAAAGTGAGCTTAGTGTCTACTAAAATACTGTGACTCTTTTCTAACTTAAGTGCAATAACTCTGCCAATGTGCAATATTGTATGAGTCTCTGACTGCACTCAACTTTTAATGAAATATTCCAAAATTTTAGTCCAACAGCACATGTAGGGCCACAAGGCTAGTTTGACAGTGAAAATCAAATGTCTGCTTGATTTCTATGGGCGACTTTTCAGATAAAGACTTATGGATTCGCTATATATATATATATATATATATATATATATATATATATATATATATTTATAATGATTTAATAAAAGGTAGCTTTTCTTGTAAAACAATCAATTAAAAATGAAATCGGTGTTGCTATCCAAAGACATCTTCATATTTAAAAAAAAAGTTGTTTGCATTTATTTAGATCAGTATGTTCTGAAGGAAAAAAATACCTAAGGTTCTAAAAAGGGTACTCATATTAATGTTAGGACAGTTTAGTATAAAGGGCAATTCCTTTTATGCAAACAAAGGATCCTTTTAGAGGCATGTATTTGGAGACGTTGTGAAGAGAAAGATAAATATATATGCTTCCATTATCCTAATACAGTATTTTTCAGCTCAAACCATTAACATTCACAAGCAGATTGCTGGGGCTATAAGAAGTGTTCCTTTATTCTCTTTTTGCTTTTTTACTAAGAAAGCACATTACACAATCTTTTTCTATTCAATCTAATACCCTAAATCACAAAAGCCACCACCCCCTGGTTGATGCTTTATATTGCTCAACATGGGTTTGACCTCCCTGCCTAAGTCAATATCTCACAGCTACTTAAATGCCATTAAATATCACCCAGTCAATTATGGAAAAGTAATGTTAAAAGTAACATTATTGAAATGTGTATTTTTGTTTATTTACTATAATAAATGCATTATCTATAATAATAGATAATGTTTCCATATCTAAATGCATTGCTAAAAGTCAGTTTATAGCAAATTCATTTCCAGCAATGTCCAAAGCTATGAGGACACCAGAAAGTATCAAGAAGGCAGTTAATTGTTGTATGCCAAGTAAGGCCTTTCAAGAACACATAAATATTAAATGAAACCATTACATTGCTTCACATGTCTCAGAAAGTAGATTATTGTTTCAAAAAGTGTAAATGTTAAACTGCAAGATTATTCATTAACATACCAAATATATTGTACATGTTGCTTAAAGTTGCCTTACAGACTAAAATAATTCAACTCTGGACATAGAGGTTTTTTTTTTGTGTAAAGTTTGGGGTAAAATGGAAATAAAAAATGCAACTGTGTTCAGAAAATCTATTTTTTTTTGCCTTACAGTTCTATAAAATGTACAAAATAATAAATTGAAGTATAGTGTGTGATGCTATAAAATTACTAACAATTTTGATAAGGGGAATATAACAGCGCTACAATCTGTTTTCTGTAAGACTATAATCCATCATAAGAAACAAAATGGATCTATATCCATATAACTTACGTTCACAGGTGTCTCCTTTTTGTTGGTATCCAGCTTGGCATATGCACTTCCCAATAGGAACCAACCATTCTCCTTCAGCACTGCAATGCATTCTTGGAGAATTTTCTGCTTCTTCCTCCGCGTTGCTTACACAAGTTCCTCTAACTTCAACTAAAGAGGAAAATTCTGAACCAGTAACTGTGTCAGGAAATGTTGCCAAATTCTCAATTATGGACCAGCATTTCTTGTAGTAGACTTTGACAGAAACCAGAGCAATGCAGGCCCCAACGTCCTGAAATGCCAGGTAAAATCCTTTCTTGGAAAGAGGTCCAATCTCCCGAACCTCTGTGTTAAGTTTCATTTTTCTTTCCCCAAGGTCTCCTTGGGTGAAACTTTCATCTGCAGCAATTGTGTCTATTTTGACATATTGGTTTTCTCTCAAGTTTCTGCCAGTATCATAATCTGTTTCGTAATAATACAAATTAAAGGTTTCCTTACATGTTCCCAAAACCCCAGGAAGGCTATTGCAATCCCTTAATGTGAACTTTAGTTCAACAAAAATCCTCTGTGCATTTCCTTTAAAAATCCAGTTAGTCCTCAGCCAGTTGTTCTGGTTGGGCTCCAAGACTTGACATACCTGATAAGTTCTAATTGGTGTGTAATTTTCATCCAATCCACTGATTTCTTCCCACTGAAAAAGATGAGATTAATATAATCAACTAAACAAAGGACAGCTTTATATCACACATATATTGAGGGGATCTGACCCAATCTCTGTATAATTTACTTTATTGTTCAGTAAGTCATCCTCATAGACTAATGAATTAATGCTGCAATTCACCATTTCACAGTGATGAATTAAAGTATTTCCTATGGGTTTTGTACAATATGGTTTACAGCTATGCATATACATGTTAAGGTTTAGAAGCTTGCTACAAGGTATTGTGGTTTTCAAATGACTGTGCTGAAAATTATAATCACTGTATGTAAAATGTTACTAAATAAACAGCTTTTATTCAGTCTGGTTTTAGCTCCATTTTCAATTTACATTTAAAAAGAAAATGCTTGCAGTGGACAAAGCACCAAATGATTAATAAATAGCATGATAAAGCATGCTTTCTGAGTTGACATTTGACAAATGAAAATATGAGGTGGGATTTATCTGAGCTTAAGGAAAAAGAATTATATGCTGTATGAAAATTTAGGGAGGAGAGCTCAGGAACTGGAGCACAATGATAATAAGAATAAATCACCCGAAAACTCTATAGCCAAACATACTATCTACTCTCCTATGAGCAGCCTTGTGTATCTTACTAGATTAATAACCTTGAAAAAACTAAAGAATGTTTCAGTATTCTTGAGATTAAGATGCAAATACTGCAGGAAAGAATTTAGTTCAGATAAAGATGTACAGATGCATCATACTGCGAATATAAAAGTCAATTATTAAATACCTTTGCCATACAATGAGTAGTTTAATATCCTATAACAGCATTTTACATTTTATAACTGGTATACAATACCACATGGTCCGTCAAAATATAGCAGTCTCCATGCACACATAGAGAGTTGTTTTGTATCATCACTGCATTTGTGGAAATTTGGGTGCTAGCAAGCGATGTGGTCATTGGTCACCCGCTTAAAGTCATAATAATGTTTAGAGCATTGTTATCTAACATTTTGAATTGTAATGACAAAATATTTTTTTTCTTTTGTTTTAACCCAATATCAGGGTCTATAATTAAGCATACTGTTTGCTGTGCTCAGAAAAATTATACTCACAAACTAGGATATGGTAAGGAAGAATCTAGAAAGGTTAACCAACCATGATAACTATGCATTTACACAGAGACAATGAAAACACTCTTTGCTTTCACATGTTTCTGTTCCAAAGTCTTTCCTGTTTACACAATTAAAACCTCTTTTCTTCAGAAAGAGAAGATGCTTTCAATCTTTTCATTTGTACAACGTTGTAAAAAGCTTAGCAGGAGTTTTGGTCACATTGAATGCATATTCACCTATAATCACGAGAATGAGAATAATTTAAAATGGTATCCTTTGTTGGGAGTAACAACTGAAGGCATGGAACGTAAGTAAAGACAAAATCAGAATTCATAAAATTCAATAAACTCTTAATCCTATTTACATTTCATTATAACAAGACATAAAAGCAACTAGTCTGCTGCTTTGAATTAAATATATATTTCACATTTTTATTTTATTAAGGGTACAGTTTTATGGAGAATTCAAGGTGTTTTATAAATGCTAAAAATAACAAGTAAGAGTGATATGATTAAATGATGTATGCTGATAACTAATAATTAATTACTTAACTGTTTATCCAAGGATACTATGCTCAGTTCTGGAGGTTGAACTCCTTCCCAGATTACATTTGATAGTTTATCCTTTGCCCCTTGGTAATTATTTCCTAACTACTAAGCAATCCAAAGCATGTTAATGTATTGTATTAGGTATCCAGTAAAAGTCATCTATATGTGCATCCTGCTGTGCAAATTTTGATATTAGAAACAGATGCTTGATTAATAAAGAGTGAAAAGAACAATCTAGAAGTTCAATCCAAAAACAGAGACACTGGTCCCTATTCTCTATTAAAAGTAGATAAATATTACCCGCCACCATGTGAAATGTGAAACCATATGGCATAATCATAAATTGTCTGATTGGTCTGTACATGTTCAAATCTGAGTTACTGCAGTTGTTTATATAGTTACAAGAATCTCTAAGTGACATTTTTTACTTTCTTGCAACTAGTAGTAGCCATATAAGGGTGACAATTTTTTATAAACCTAACATAGGCATGGGAACAGGTTTTGGAATACCAATATTGCTAACTTACCCCACCGGAAGGTGAAGATATCCATTCCAGTTCTGTCTGTTGTGCTTTGGAATCCAGCAATATAACTGCAAAAGAAAGTAGACATAAAACTTTACTTATGTAATGGGTTAAATGTGTAGATGGAAGACACAGGCATGTTCATTTCTATAAAATCAAGAAAAAGAAATATGATATTTTTGTTAAGAAACCAGGTAAATGTAATCCAAAGGGCCAATGACATATCATAATTAACTAAAACAGAGATAAAACTTTTCCCGGTGCATACAGAAAAAAAACATATCTCTTATATTAAATATTTAATGATTATTTTTATTTTATAAAATGCTTTCTGCATAAAATGTCCTGCAATTTTTAACTTTAATGAAAAGTTTTATTTTTTATATATAATGTGGAAATCAACAAGCAATGATCAGTATTATGGTACGACGCGTATACTTTCAGTCTCTCTAACTGGAACAGTATTGGATATAATACATAGAAACTGAGAGAGTACTGCTTTAAAAATTACATTGTAAGGTTATATTTTCAGTGCCGGAAGGTGAAACACACAGACATTACATTACTGTTGAATAAAGAACTTAAGGGCTTGATACTGGTTCAGATGTGTGTTATAAAATAAATAAGGCTACGAGAGTACTAGAATTCACAAAGATAATACAGACCCATGAGATTTATATTTACGTTGGTCAAATGACGCATTGATTCTTTAATTGAATGCACACATGCCAACCATTTCCAGATAACCTTTTGATGTAGGCTGCCTAGCATTTTAAGAAGTATATATATTTTTATACTGTCTAGCAGGTACGTAAAATCTTGGACTGCAGGTTAAAACAATACACTGATTTTTAAAAGCCTACAATAAACCTAATATTGGGATAACCAACATAAAGTACTTTAGTAAAAGGCATATGAAGCCTTTTTCTTTCAGGTAAAAATCACATGCAATGACCAAAACACACTACTCATTTGGGGGTGTCTTTAAAACGATGATGGCATATTTCATGTATAAAAATGCCTCTCCTACATATCAAAATAGACTCCGCTTCTGATTATTCATAATCTGGCAAGTAGAAGGCTGATATTATCAACCTATATTGCAAATATGCAGTGGAATAACTTTTTTACCAGCACATCAATTTAGGATAAAAACATAGGTATAAATGATACAAAGATGGCACTTTATTCCCCTCCCAATATACTGTTTTATAGGTTTAACATTACAGTGCTGTACTAAACTAGCAAACCAGATAAAGAGAGGCAGGCATTTTATATGCATAGACCCTCCGCTTGAGTTTTAATGTAAAAAAAAGAGTATATTTCAGCCATCTTCAAAAATTCTGTTCTGTCTAAATGGCTTAATTGTATTCCTTTGTGGAACTGATAAAAATTAAAATTAAATTAGCAGTATTAGATCACCTGACTGCTGCCTTCCCACAGGATTTGAATTTTGCTTCTTCATTACCATTTTTGTAACGTAGCCTAGTATAATGTCAGCTGTACCCTCGAAGAACTCATTTCAACATCACTAACTGGTATAATGGGTCAACAATAAGACATGTGGTTTCAAGCAGAAGGAGAAGCGATATATATATTATAAGCGCTGGAGACTGATCTTTCTGCTCTGATCCAAATTCTAAAGGCTACCAATGCGAATATGCTCCAGGAACTGCAGCTTCTCCTTATCTAGCTCTGCACGCTGCCCCGGGCACCTTGTTGGATTGAGCAGTTTGTGTCCTGTTTGGCTGGATCTTTCGCTGCTGACACAGAACTGGGATCTGCATAATGCATGCATGGGACTCTGGGGGCACTGTGTGTTCTGCAATTTTCTCACATAGCCAGACACAGATTTCAGGATTCATGGAACTCAAGTAGGACTGTGTCTACATCATGAGCATTAGGCTGCATTTAACCTTATGATACATTTAGCATTCACCACTTTTTTTTTATTTAAAAGAACCTTTACATTGTATGCACCTCTCTAATTATGCTTTATATTGGGATTAACATAATTAATATTTGGGCATGCCAATGCCATGCTTACCACCCAGTAAGCTTACGGCCATCCCAAAACTGACATGGTATCCCATTTCCTGACATTCATATTAGAAGAAACAAGACTATTTATTTATTGAATTGCTAACTTCTACCTCTGTATTGCATACCTTTTTTTCTCCCTAATTTTTATTTGGGGGGGGCAGTATATGAAATATATGTGATAAACTGCTGCAAAGACATAAGAAAATACCATTTGCTAGTCACAAGGCTAAAAATGTCAGTGACAGCTCATTAACTTTAATGTGTATATAAAAATGCATCTTGTAGCTCTAGGAGCAAAGTCAGCAGGGCAGGAACCAGGATTGATTCACTGACACATAAAGTTTGTCTACCCAAATTAAACAATGTGCCACCTGTAGGCCTCTAGCGGCTTGGGAATGTAAGCGCCCAGCCGAAGGCTGTCAAGGAATGCTGGAACTTGTAGTCCCAAACAGTTAGAGGGTCACAGGTTACATAGGTTATCACTCTGTCTGGTTATTCACTTTCTTCTATAGATGCTGGGTGGTATTTTTTTCCCTCAGATAACACATATAAACAGAAGGAAAATTAGACATTTCCCTATAACTTTCCACATAACTATTTCTTCTTGTCCCTTTGCCTAGTTTCATGTGTCCTCAGTCCTGGCAACACTTGGTATAATATGTGAAACTTTACATAAGGTCACAATAAACTCCATTTATGGGAATGGTTATATTCTGTGTTACTTCAGTCATAATCTCCAATCCCCCATCCCTGCTTTTTGAAGGATCCTGGCATTGCTTGGTATACATAAAGTGGACGACAACTTCAGAGAGGCATATGATCATGTACCTAGTTCATCTCCCATCTACTGTTCATTTCTTCCCATGTGCCTCTGGTGTCCTGCTATTGCGCTATTGCTACATAAAAAAGACAGAAAAACTAATTTGCTATATGTATGGAAAAATACCTTCTTTATCCTTTACCCACCCCTGCCAGTGCGTACTTCAGCTTGCCCTGGCATAGCCTTGCATACACAAATGGGTGAAACTAAACTCCAGACAGGAGGCAATTGCTCTTCTCAAGCTGCGAACTCCCCGAACGGAAAATGCTTAACACAAGCGCCTCTTACAATAACCAAAGCAACAATATTCCTCGGGGGTGGTATCCCTAAACATAGAGGCAGCTTGTCTTCCCAGGACGTGCGTAAGAGTATTTTTTTTCCAATAATAATAAATGCAAAAGCCCCTGACACTGTGCCTAAGGACAACCGCCTGTTAACCTGCGCATTAGATGTCAAGCACTGAGTATATACAGACACAGCTGCCCTCATGCACTTGAACTGATCCTTCCACAGAGTATATATAGAGGGACACACTTGCCCTCACGCACTGTTCTAAAGACAGACGTGTCTCATGCACTGGGATTGATACCCATAGGAGTAGAGGGAGCGCAGCAGCCGCAGGATGAAAGGCAAAGTTAGTTCCCAGGAGCTGCACTGTTCGTACTTACCCTCTTTTGCTGATTGTGCTTGCCCGGTGTGTGCAAAACAAAAGAGCCCCATGCTTATGAGTGTAATCCAGGAAGCATGTAGAGCCATGGTGCAATTGGTTGATATGTTACAAAGAGTCTTTCAGATGCTGTGCTTGAAGTTGGTACAGGCGAGGAACCCAGGCTTTAAACTGATTTCGGCTCTCCCCTGTGTGTGAGTGTGTGTGTTGTGTGGGAGCGCTCTGGGCTTTGTATTAGGGATTGAGCCTTAGAGTGGGTGACACATTTCGGTACATAGTCCCCGTGCCTTGACATTCATTCCTTCTGTGCTCTCTCAGCGCTGAGCTCAGCACCAGCCTTGATTCTGACTGCAGCCTGGCGTCTGCTAAACTCTCAATCCTGACACATTCGGCAGCAGGACAGCCTCCTGGGCGGGGTTTTGGGCTGTGCACCAGCAGACAGGGATGCAGGGTCCTAAGTAGCACGAACATCACTCAGTGCCTGGCAGACATATTTACCGCCTGGGCTGCGTCATATGAAGAAGAAAGTGAAGAAATGGCTCCTATCTATGAAGTTATCTATACTGATTACTGTTAGATAGAGCTGTCCTACTGCTTGCTCTTTCCCCATATAATGAAATGTTATCGTTTAACTCCAGGATGGCATTCTCCTACCACAGTGAGTTATTATTGTTATAATTATTATTATTATTATTATTATTATCAGTGCTTGAATTGGAGTGAAAAAAAGTGGAGGGATGTTCTGTGTGGTAAGAGTATCGTGGCTTTCTTCAACAAGCCCCTCCCATAACCATAAGCCACACCCATTGTTATAAAAAGCCCCACACACCGATTCTTTCTGGTTTCACCCACTTTCAAGCAAAGCCATTTTCTTATTTCCTTTTTGATATTTTATTCTAATGCAACGTTTGTTTGCCCAGTATGTATAGATTTATGTATGTGACCAGAAGGGACCCTAGAATAAAAATTGTGCATATGAATTTTCTTGGCTGCCAGTTCAGCTTCTGCAAACATAGCACCTTTTTATTCCCCAAGATTATTTCATATATATAATTTTCTCATTATTCCTTAATCTGCTACTGTTCAATACCTTCATTTTCTCTTTTTGTTTCCCCTGGTTTCTTGTATACCCACTTTAGAGCTTATTTATGAAGTTATGTAAGTAGTTTGTGATCAAAAGGTGTTAATAATTTGTTAGGGTCAGGGCACACGCTTATATTCGCCGGGCGACTAATCTCTTCTTCAGGGCGACTAATCTCCCCAAACTGCCTCCAGTCAACTAGAATGTAAATCGCCGGCGGGATGGCACTCGGAGCACTTCATATTCCGAAGTTGCCTGAAGTTTCCTCGTGAGGCAACTTAGGGTCACTTCGGGAAACTAAGCGTTCCGATAGCCATCCCACCGGCGATTTACATTCTAGCCGGCGGGAGGCAGTTTGGGGAGATTAGTCTTTTTCTGAATTCGCCCGAAGTTTCCTCATGAGGAACTTCAGCCGACTTTGGAAAACGAAGTGCTCCAAGTGCCATCCGGCCGGTGATTTACATTCTAGCCGGCGGGATGTAGTTTGGGGAGATTAGTCTCCCCAAAGAAGAGGAGATTTGTTGCAAGCAACTAATCTCCCCGAATCTGACTGTGTGCCCTGACCCTAAAAAGATCTAGGTATTTATAAAGCTCTGTTGTAGTCCTCAAATTTGAATTAATGTTCATGACAGGGGAACTTATCCATTACATAGAGCTAATTATAAATATAAAGTCTAATACCTTTAACTGATGTTAACGGGGTTGCTCACCTGTCAAACACTTATTTTCAGTTCAGTTGTTTTCAGAATGTTCCCCAGAAATAAAGCCTTTTTTCAATTACTTCCCATTATTTATTTTTTTACAGTTTTTCCAAAATCTAAGTTTAAAGTTGAATGTTCCTGTCTCTGGTGTTTCAGTCTGGCAGCTCAGTAATTCAGGCGCAGACTCTACACTGTTACAATTTTGCAACATTTAGTTGATACATTTCTCAGCAGCATCTCTGGAGTATTAGCAACTTTTGTATCAATTCTAACAGGTGACTGTAATGAAACTCAAAGGATTCTACTCAGCAGGGACAAAGATAAGAAATGTATCAAATAATGTATCAATTTAGTATCGTCGACCCGCCCCTCCCAGAGCGGCTTTAGAAGGTGAAAAATGACACTTTACACTTCAATATTAGAAAAACGGCAACACATAAAAAATAGAAAGTAATTGGAAAAAGTTGCTATTTCTGGTGATCTATCAGAAAACAACTGGTTGTTTGAAGGTGAACAACCTCTTTAAAATTTTGCACTACTCTACACATGCCATAATTAGTAATGGGCGAATAAATTTGGCAGGCACGAATTTGCGATGAATTTGCATGTTTTGCTGGCAGCTGCTGTAAAAACCCACTGGCGAAAAATTCACTGCATCAAAAAAATGTGGACGGGTGTCAGAATAGTCGTGCACATAAAAAATTTTGCGCATAAAAATTATTCGGACGCCCATTGACTTTAATGCGTTTGGACAAAATATGTATAAATATTTTTGTGGGAATCAAAACAATTTTGACCCTGACACTACACTTGTACCTGCACTGCATTTAGAAATAGCACGGGCACAGACTAGGACAAGAAGAGATTTGTTTTAAGACTCCTCTTGCAGCTACTTTAACATAGTGCCCCTGATAGTGCCTGTCAGCACTACTACCATCTCTAATATGGGCACACTCTTAGAGCAGCATCTGAGGGCAGTCACCATTGCTCTGACAGCAAGCCCATGTTAGTGCCTATAACAGTGCTAACAGTGCTAACAGGCACTAAGATGGCAGCATTGTGTAGGGTCATATGTGCCCTATGTTAAAATTTGAAAGATTGAGTCACCTCTGCGTTCTGTATCCTTTATATAAGCACTTGGACCATGCTTACATATGAATAAGTAACTCTTTAGTAATTTCCCATTTTATAAATTAGAGTAGAGGGTACATAACCCTCTATATCTATAGTCACCAATTTACATGTACATGTAGTGGGAGCAGGGCCGCCATCAGGGGGGGACAGGGGGGACAAGAGTACCAGGCCCGGGCATGAAGGGGGGCCCGGCAGCGCTGCATTTTTTGAAGATCCGGGCCCCCCTTACGAGCGCCCGAGCCGTACGTCTTGCCTCTTGCGTGCCGAATGCGGAAGTGCCGAAAAGCCGAAGCCGATGCGCCAAAAAGACCCGAAGTCACGGAAAAAGCCGAAGTCACGAAGCGCCGAAAAGACCCGAAGTCACGAAAACAGCCGAAGCCGATGTCCTGAAGCAGCGTAAAGACCCGAAGTCACGAAAACAGCCGAAATTGAAGTCCTGAAGCGGTGAAAAGACCCGAAGTCACGAAAGGAGGCGAAGTTGAAGTACTGAAGCCATGAGTTCAATCCTACTGAACACCAGTTTGTGTTTTTTTTTTTTTTTTTAATCCCCTGGCCACCAATGTATTATTTTAATATTCTATAGGCCCCTGCCACCAATCTTTTTTTTAAAACTTTTTTTTTGGGGCCCCAATTTTTTTTTTTAACTCGTAAGGGGCCCCTTGCCACCATTGTATTTTTTTGTTTGTTTTTTTTTTTTTAAAAAAAATTAATTTTCTTTTTGGTGGCCCCAAATTTTTTTAACTTGTAAGGGGGCCCCTGCCACCAGTTTTTTTTTTTCAAAAAAAAAGTATTTTTTTTTCAAATTTTTTTTTGGGGCCCCAATTTGTTTTTAACTTATAAGGGGGCCCCTGCCGCCAATGTTTTTTTTTTTTCAAAAAAAAATTAATTTTTTTTCAAATTTTTTTTTGGGGCCCCAATTTGTTTTAACTTATAAGGGGGCCCCTGCCACCAATGTTTCTTTATTTTTTAGTTTTTTTACATTTTTTTTGTTCGGGCCCCAAGTTTTTTTTAACTTATAAGGGGGCCCCTGCCACCAATGTTTTTTTTAAAAAAAAATTTTTAATTTTTTTTTTTTGGGGCCCCAATTTTTTATAAGAGGGCCCTGACCATCAATAGCTTTTTACAACTTGTGTTGGGGGGGGGTTACTTTTCTGTGGTCTTTTAACTGCGATGTGGAGTAGGCGGGATATGGGGTGGAGCTTGGTCGTCAGCGTGGGCGGGGGGGCCCCAAAAATTTTGTTGTACGGGGCCCCGTGATTTCTAATGGCGGCCCTGAGTGGGAGGATTATTTTCATATACGTAGCATGCTGTAGGGCCAGATTAAATTAAAATGATAATGTGATACAGTGAAGTCTGTGGAGCTTTTGAGCAGACTTGGGGCCATAAAAATCTTTTGGAGAGCTGCCTCTCTGAAACATGCAGTGGGTGAAATAATCCACCCTCTTTTTTACAACATAAAGATATCAGTCAATCACCTGCAGACTTGTGCCAGTATATGGCCAAGGAAGACATCTACGATAACTAGATATCTAAGTTACGATAACTAGTTTTTATTTGCACCTTGGTACTACTGCTTTCACTTTTTGCCACTCAGTACTTTGTGTCCTTCATTAAGTTATGTGCATTTCTTGCGTTTAATCATTTAACTGCCTTCAGAATGCCAGTTGGTGTTGTCTCCAATCAACAGTATTGTATTGCATATTACCACTTCAATTAGATCCTCTGGACCTTTATTTCAACCCTTTGCATTTTGTTTCTTTTCATGCATTTAAAACTTTTTCTTATGTACTTCCCAAAAATGTATGCAGCATGATTCCAGAAATCTAAATTCTGTGACAGATGCGCTGACTAGTTGATTTTTTTATACTGAAAGGAGATACTTTACTGAACAAAAATATGTTACCCCTACACTAAAAATGTACTGTATTTTTATCAAACAGCAATGTTATGGGAATAGCCACATCTCCCGAATTGGCGTGACATATTTCTTTCAGCAAATTTACATAATTATTAACTGGTGAATAGACTAAGTGTTTATGCTAACTGAAGCATACAGTATTACTTAGCTTTGGCATTTATCCACTTCATAGCTGATCTGGATAACAGAGGTATAGAAAGTTTCAAATGAGAATGTAAACTTCTGATGCTGGGAGTAGTTTTGTTTGCTAGCAGTTTTGACTGTAATTATTTCTGATATATGTAATATTCCCATAATCATTAATTAATTAAAATATTCATATTTTATATATAGTACATTCATAAGATACAATGTTGTTTTTTTTTTAACAAATGTTAAATATCCTTGGAAATGCTATATCTCACACTGCTTTTTAAAATGGAGCCATAATAAGTGTTCTTCAGTCATACTTAAGTTTAATTTTCATATTTAATTTAACTCATCCTGTATTATTGTCAGGTGTTTCCCTGAATTATGAAGACATAAAAGAAAAACACGTTTATGCCACAGTATTTCCGTGATCAAAAAGCACATTTGCAGTACATCATCTTATGTTTGTGATAAGTATGCTATTAAAGTAGTGAATATAGGAGCCCTAGATATAGATTCTCAGATGGTGGTGGTTTAGAAGGAAGGGTTTGCTTTGCAGAGGAGTGACATTATTACAAAATGTCTGCATCATTGTGTATTTTGTTTCTTAATCTTGGGAAGGAATGTGGGGGTATATAACCTCTGGATGTATGACCGCAAGAAGGATTTCTCCTAATCCTTAAAAAAAGCTTTCCTGTGTCCCTATAGAAATAATGGCTTTTGCCAGCTTAAAGGTGATTAATAAGGAGATTTATGTTTATTTTCTGACTGTCTATAAAGAAGTGAATTGTAAATATGGTAAACAACATACAAATTCAGTTTTTTTGTGGCACAACGAATCTATGGTTATCTGGTAAATCTGACATCATGCCATGCCGTAGTTCTGTATGTATTTGTTACTATTAATAAAATAGACAAAAATGTAATTTAATTGACACCTTCACAGAGTAAAAGATAAACAATGGTTGGTGTTATTTCTGGTAGGCACAAATTATCATACCTTGCAGAATCTTTAGAAGGTGGGTATGTATCTTTTGTCCATTGCATTGCATAGTCACATAGCTGTCCCTTATCTCAGCAATCTATCGACGTCTTGTTTCAGCACCTGATTTAGCCTTTGTCGAGTAGGTATGATAATTAC
Organism: Xenopus petersii; assembly: GCA_038501925.1. NCBI lineage: Eukaryota > Metazoa > Chordata > Amphibia > Anura > Pipidae > Xenopus > Xenopus petersii. The sequence goes on from CM076680.1 coordinate 84,502,682, forward strand.
CTAAAGTTATGTCAGGCACACCTCTTCTGCAGTACACATTCTTGAAAAAAATGGTTATTTTGTTCTTTTTGCAATTATCATCTATAGCATTTTTGTTACCATGCCAGTGTAAGTCTTTTCTTCACTCTATACCATGCACAGTGTTTAAAATGAACATTTATGGTATAATGTACATTGGACCATGTTATTTAATATTTGTAATATTGTGCAATATGAGCTACCATTTGATCTATGTAACGCTTGATCTGTGTAAATTTTGTCTCTTCAGTGTTATTCCCTCTGACACACCCTTAATGTTGAATTATATCTATTCCTTTAACAGCCTTCCTGTTATTTAATGTAAAATAACTATAATTTACATTGCTATTCAGTCAATGCTGTGTAACATTTCCTTTACATCTTTCGGTACTTTATTTGCAATATATTGTTTCTTTCACATCTCTTTGTAATCAATCTAATTTATTACTATCCAAACGTATCTTCAGTCTGATTTGTGCTTTCGGTATATTTTATATTTGCAATTCTGGTTAGGGTTTTTTTTCTTTTTTTTAAAGAAAGCCTGTCTTTATTGTGAGAGTGATCTTTATTCAGTAGGTTCCCATGTCGGCCACTAAATTTAGCCCAGAACTAACCCTGACAAAATATATATTTTACTATGTAGGCTGATTGCATGCAAAATGTACAGTGTAATGTATTTGCATACCAGACAAAGATATCACAATTGCTATGATATGATATGTGGTCTCCCCTGAAAATTAAAGCAGTAACAGAACAGAACAAGAAAATTGACATTCTCTGGCTGGTACATGTATATCTTTATTCCTGTTAATTACAATACTATGACACATAGCACTGGACTGTAGGGTGCATTTTCTGCTCAGAGCAGCAGCCTTCTACCTTCATACATATCACAGTGACATGGTTATCAGTTACACTCCCCCTTTGTGCCCCTTCACCTAATATATAGTTAACACATTGTTCTGTGGACTATAAGAAGCCATGAGTTTTTCAGAATGTTAGTGGGTTACAATCGCATCTGAAGTTATTAACCGTATGAGTTTCTGTAAGTGAGAACCGATGCACTTGAATTCCTCTGTAACTGATTAGGTGTAACTCTCATGTCCATTTTCAATAAAACATAAGAACTGCCATTATTTAATGGTGAATGGAGAACTCCCATTCATTTTGTGGTCTAGTATAATAAAATGTAGCTTCTTTTATTGGAAGCAATGAGCTGTGCCGACTGGAGGGTGTAGAACACCTCCGGAGAAGCAGCTCTCCAGACAGTCCGGAATCAATCTGCACAAAGAAATGAAAATGGATAAGCAACTTGTGGGCCTGGTACAAACCACTGTAATCTTCTCTGTGAAACCCTACATTGCATTTGACAGGTTATGAAGGGGAAGAAACCATTACTACTTATTACAAAAGAACATTTACATATATAATTAGGCATTGCTCTTAGAAAATGCAAACACAGTAAAACGCAGTACACACTAGAGTTGCTTCCAAATACACAGTGACATTTACTAGTACAGATGAAATTTGCATTTTTGCATTGTCAAATGTAGCAGACAGTCCCTCAGAGACCTTGTTTTATGATGTGATTTTTCTGCCTGTCATCTTATGTGCGATGGGCCTTCGTACTTCTACAGGAAAACAAGGTCCACAGTAATAATGTGTTTCTAGGACATGTACCTAGCCTACTTTATAAGTAATATATTGCTGCTACCTAACAAGTTACATTGTGGCTAGTTATGAGAAAACTCAAGGTGTTTGTTATTGCATAAATGTCTGTGAAACCGGTGACAATTTTGCAAAATTACCAAATGTGGTTATAGCATTTTTGGCAATAACATACACCAGGGGTCCTCAAACTTTTTGAACAGGGGACCAGTTCACAGTCCCTTAGACTGTTGGGGAGCCGGACTATCGTTTGCAAACTATGGGTGGTAGAGTAGGGGGTAGGGATGTAGCGAACGTCGGAAAAAAAGTTCGCGAACATATTCGCGAACTTGCGCAAAAATGCGAGCGGTTCGCGAACGGTTCGCGAACCCCATAGACTTCAATGGGAAGGCGAACTTTAACATCTAAAAAAGACATTTCTGGCCAGAAAAATGATTTTAAAGTTGTTTAAAGGGTGCAACGACCTGGACAGTGGCATGCCAGAGGGGGATCAAGGGCAAAAATGTATCTGAAAAATCTGCCTGTGTGTGCTTGGAAGAGATAGTGTAGGGGGAGAGCTGTTAGTGATTTCAGGGACAGATGATAGTAAGTTTGCTGGCTAGTAATCTGCTTGATACTGCTCTGTATTGGAGGGACAGAAGGGATTTGAGGGACATTTTAGCTTAGGTAGCTTTGCTGGCTAGTAATCTACTGTTCTCTTTAAACAACTGCCATACGTTGACCTTGTAGGCATTGTTTGCCCAGTTTTTTTGGACGCAGCCACTGAAGCACAGTTGCCAGAAAAAATATGCCATATAAATGCTGAAAATAGTCATTTTTCGCCATACGTTGACCTTGTAGACATTGTTTGCCCAGTTTTTTTGGTTGCAGCCACTGAAGCACAGTTGCCAGAAAAAATATGCCATATAAATGCTGAAAATATAAATTTTTTTGGTTGCAGCCACTGAAGCACAGAGGCCAGAAAAATTATGCCATATAAATGCAGAAAATATGCATTTTTTTGGTTGCAGCCACTGAAGCACAGAGGCCAGAAAAATTATGCCATATAAATGCAGAAAATATGCATTTTTTTGGACGCAGCCACTGAAGCACAGTTGCCAGAAAAAATATGCCATATAAATGCTGAAAATAGTCATTTTTCGCCATACGTTGACCTTGTAGACATTGTTTGCCCAGTTTTTTTGGTTGCAGCCACTGAAGCACAGTTGCCAGAAAAAATATGCCATATAAATGCTGAAAATATAAATTTTTTTGGTTGCAGCCACTGAAGCACAGAGGCCAGAAAAATTATGCCATATAAATGCAGAAAATATGCATTTTTTTGGTTGCAGCCACTGAAGCACAGAGGCCAGAAAAATTATGCCATATAAATGCAGAAAATATGCATTTTTTTGGACGCAGCCACTGAAGCACAGTTGCCAGAAAAAATATGCCATATAAATGCTGAAAATAGTCATTTTTTGCCATACGTTGACCTTGTAGACATTGTTTGCCCAGTTTTTTTGGTTGCAGCCACTGAAGCACAGAGGCCAGAAAAAATTAAACCAGTAGGGTTTGCACCCTAGTTTGTAACGGTGGCGGAGGGAGGAGGACGCTAAAGGACAGCTGTGTGTGGAGTCATGAGGCTTGAAGAGAAGGACAGCTGCATAGAAGTCAGAACAAGTCTTCCGGCGTGCAGTAACCCTCCGAGATCCACCCCTCATTCATTTTAATAAAGGTCAGGTAATCGACACTTTTGTGACCTAGGCGAGTTCTCTTCTCAGTTACAATCCCTCCTGCTGCACTGAAGGTCCTTTCTGAGAGCACACTTGAGGCTGGGCAAGACAAGAGGTTCATGGCAAATTGTGACAGCTCTGGCCACAGATCAAGCCTGCGCACCCAGTAGTCCAGGGGTTCATCGCTCCTCAGAGTGTCGATATCTGCAGTTAATGCCAGGTAGTCCGCTACCTGCCGGTCGAGGCGTTCTTTGAGGGTGGATCCAGAAGGGTTGTGGCGCTGCCTTGGACAGAAAAACATTTGCATGTCTGACGTTACAGACTGGCCAAAGGGCTTTGTCCTTGCAGGTGTGCTCGTGGCAGGATTACTGGCACCTCTGCCCCTGGAATGTTGATGAGTTCCTGAAGTGACATCACCCTTAAAAGCATTGTACAACATGTTTTGCAGGCTGGTTTGTAAATGCCGCATCTTTTCGGACTTGTGGTATGTTGGTAACATTTCTGCCACTTTATGCTTGTACCGAGGGTCTAGTAGCGTTGCGACCCAGTACAGGTCCTTCTCCTTAAGCCTCTTGATACGGGGGTCCTTCAACAGGCATGACAGCATGAAAGACCCCATTCTCACAAGGTTGGATGCAGAGCTATCCATCTCCGCTTCCTCATTATCAAGGACTGCATCATCCACGGTCTCCTCCCCCCAGCCACGTACAAGACCAGGGGTCCCCAAAAGGTCACCACTAGCCCCCTGGGAAGCCTGCTCCTGTTGGTCCTCCTCCTCCTCCTCCACAAAGCCACCTTCCTCCTCTGACTCCACTTCTGGCACATCTCCCTGCGTTGCAGCAGGTGCCTGGGTTCGTTCTGGTGATTCCGACCATAAATCGTGCGCTTCCAGCTCCTCGTCACGCTGGTCTACAGCCTCATCTGTCACTCGTCGCACGGCACGCTCCAGGAAGAAAGCGAAGGGTATTAGGTCGCTGATGGTGCCTTCGGTGCGACTGACCATATTTGTCACCTCTTCAAAAGGTCGCATGAGCCTGCAGGCATCGCGCATAAGCACCCAGTAACGGGGGAAAAAAATCCCCAGCTCTGCAGATCCAGTCCTACCACCCAGTTCAAAAAGGTACTCGTTGACGGCCCTTTGTTGTTGCAGCAGACGTTCCAACATAAGGAGCGTTGAATTCCAGCGAGTCTGGCTGTCAGAAATCAAACGCCTGACTGGCATGTTGTAGCGCTGCTGAATGTCAGCAAGGCGTGCCATGGCTGTGTAGGAACGTCTGAAATGGGCCGACACCTTTCTGGACTGGGTGAGAACGTCCTGGAATCCTGGGTACTTGGAGACAAAACGTTGGACTATTAAATTTAACACATGTGCCATGCAGGGCACATGTGTTAAATTGCCCAGTCTCAACGCTGCCAACAGATTGCTTCCATTGTCACACACCACTTTTCCGATCTGCAGTTGGTGTGGGGTCAGCCACCGATCGGCCTGTGACTGCAGAGATGACAGGAGTACAGATCCGGTATGGTTTTTGCTTTCCAGGCACGTCATCCCCAAGACAGCGTGACAACGGCGTACCTGGCACGTCGAATAGCCTAGGGGGAGCTGGGGGTGCACAGGTGTGGAGGAGGAGAAGGAGGACCCAGCAGCAGAGTAAGAAGAAGAAGAGGAAGAAGACGAGGTAGAGAGCGATGGAGGAGTAGAGGTGGTGGTGACACCAACTCCACTGTTGTTGTTGAGCTACCCATTCCCTGCTTCCCAGCCATTACCAAGTTCACCCAGTGGGCAGTGTAGGTGACATACCTGCCCTGACCATGCTTGGAGGACCATGCGTCAGTAGTCATATGGACCTTTGGCCCAACACTAAGTGACAGAGATGCGGTAACTTGGCTCTGCACATGTTGGTACAGGTGTGGTATTCCCTTTTTAGAAAAAAAATTGCGGCTGGGTACCTTCCACTGCGGTGTCCCAATTGCTACAAATTTGCGGAAGGCCTCAGAGTCCACCAGCTGGTATGGTAAAAGCTGGCGGGCTAAGAGTGCAGACAAGCCAGCTGTCAGACGCCGGGCAAGGGGGTGACAGTCAGACATTGGCTTCTTACGCTCAAACATGGCCTTCACAGAAACTTGGCTGGTGGCAGATGACTGGGAATGGGAACAGGTGGTCAAGGTGGAAGGCGGAGTGGAGGGTGGTTCAGACAGGTCAAGGAGAGCAGAGGTAGAGCAGTAAGATGCTGGACCAGAAGGAGTGTGGCTTTTAGTTTGCCTGTTGCCTTTGAGGTGTTGCTCCCAAAGTGCTTTGTGCTTGCCGCTCATGTGCCTTCGCATAGAAGTTGTACCTATGTGGCTGTTGGGCTTACCAAGGCTCAGTTTCTGACTGCACTCATTGCAAATTACAATGCTTTTGTCAGAGGCACACACATTAAAAAAATCCCACACTGCTGACTTTTTGGAAGTGTGCGATCTGGCGGTAACAGTAGAAGTTGGCGGCATTGGCGGCAATGGCGGGTGCGTTGGCCGGCTGAACACAGTTGCCGATACATGTTGTTGCCCTACTGATCCCTGCGGGCTGTCCTCCCTGCTTCTTCTAAGTCTTATTCTCCTACTGCCTCTCTGACTCTCCGTCTCTCCATCTGAACTACCCTCCTCTTGCTCTCTTCTACTAGGCACCCACAAAACATCAATCTCCTCATCATCATTCTCCTCAGATGCATCAATTTCTTCTGACACATCACAGAAGGAAGCAGCAGCGGGGACCTCCTCCTCATCACTCATTATGTCCATCTCTGTCATGTTCTCTGCCAGAATTAAATCTGGTGTAACGTCCTCATCTCCTTCATCTTCTTCTGGCAATAATGGTTGCGCATTACTCAGTTCAAGAAACTCATGGGAAAATAACTCCTCTGACTCCAGTGAAGAAGGGGCACCGGTGGTGGAGGAAGTGTTACGTGGGGTGGCCATAGCAGTGGAGGATGAGGAGGATGTTGTGGTAAAGTTAGAAACGGTAGAGGATGGGGTGTGCTGTGTAAGCCAGTCAACTACCTCTTCAGCATTTTGGGAGTTCACGGTCATTGGCTTTTAAAACTGGGCAATTTGCTAGGGCCACAGGATTGCATAGCAGCACGGCCCCTAGCACGGCCTCTGCGTGGCGGCCTGCCTTTGCCTGGCATTATTTTTAAAAAAACAACAACAACAAAAACTCAGTTGGTTTTTCTGGAAACGATAATACACACAGCTAGATGGCAGTTTGAAGAAAACAGTGTGCAAATAATGCCTACAAGATCAACGTATACACTACTACAGCGGTGGATACGGATTACGTAAAATATATGAATGCTGCTTGAAAAAAAGTAACTCAAGTGGTTTTTCTAGAGACGATAATATTATCAATATTTAGACAAAATGTGAACAAGCTCACACAGCTAGATGGCGGTTTGAAGAAAACACTGTGCAAATACTGCCCACAAGATCAACGTATACACTACTACAGCGGTGGATACGGATTACGTAAAATATATGAATGCTGCTTGAAAAAAAGTAACTCAAGTGGTTTTTCTAGAGACGATAATATTATCAATATTTAGACAAAATGTGAACAAGCTCACACAGCTAGATGGCGGTTTGAAGAAAACAGTGTGCAAATAATGCCTACAAGATCAACGTATACACTACTACAGCGGTGGATACGGATTACGTAAAATATATGAATGCTGCTTGAAAAAAAGTAACTCAAGTGGTTTTTCTAGAGACGATAATATTATCAATATTTAGACAAAATGTGAACAAGCTCACACAGCTAGATGGCGGTTTGAAGAAAACAGTGTGCAAATAATGCCTACAAGATCAACGTATACACTACTACAGCGGTGGATACGGATTACGTAAAATATATGAATGCTGCTTGAAAAAAAGTAACTCAAGTGGTTTTTCTAGAGACGATAATATTATCAATATTTAGACAAAATGTGAACAAGCTCACACAGCTAGATGGCGGTTTGAAGAAAACAGTGTGCAAATAATGCCTACAAGATCAACGTATACACTACTACAGCGGTGGATACGGATTACGTAAAATATATGAATGCTGCTTGAAAAAAAAGTAACTCAAGTGGTTTTTCTAGAGACGATAATATTATCAATATTTAGACAAAATGTGAACAAGCTCACACAGCTAGATGGCGGTTTGAAGAAAACACTGTGCAAATACTGCCCACAAGATCAACGTATACACTACTACAGCGGTGGATACGGATCTCGTAAAATTTATTATGGCTGCTTGAAAAAAGTCACTCCGGTGTTTTTTCTGGAGACGGTAATATTATGGATATTTAGACAGAATGTGAACAAGGTCACACAGCTAGATGGCAGTTGGTTGAATAACACACTGGGCAAAAAATGCCTACAGGGCAAATAATGCCTAAAAGGTCAACTTATACACTACTACAGCGATGGATACGGATTACGTAAAATATATTATGGCTGCTTGAAAAAAGTCACTCCGGTGTTTTTTCTGGAGACGGTAATATTATGGATATTTAGACAGAATGTGAACAAGGTCACACAGCTAGATGGCAGTTGGTTGAATAACACACTGGGCAAAAAATGCCTACAGGGCAAATAATGCCTAAAAGGTCAACTTATACACTACTACAGCGGTAGTAAAATAAAAAAAAGTAAAATAAAAAAAAAATGAATATTAAAAAAAAAAAAATTAAAGTTGGTGCTGCTGAACTACTAGGAGCAGCAGATTAGCACACCAGTCCCACTCCCCAACACTGCTAGACTAATAGCACTGGGCTCTTATAGTAGTAGTAGTAGTAGTAGTAGTAAAACAACAAAAAAATAAATAAAAACAGTCCTTACAAGGACTACTGTTATTGCAGCAGTCAGCAGGTGAGATCAGAAGCAGGACAGCTGCCCACTGCAGCTACATACAGAGCACTGCAGTAGAAGGTAGATTACTAGCCAGCAAAGCTACCTAAGCTTAAATGTCCCTCAAACCCCTGCAGACTTCTGTCCCTCCAATAACAGAGCAGTATCAAAACGATTACTAGCCAGCAAACTTTCAACTGTCCCTGAAATCACTAACAGGCAGCAGCTCTCTCCCTACACTATCTCTTCAGCACACACAGGCAGAGTGAAAAAACGCTGCAGGGCTTCGGTTTTTATAGGGAAGGGGAGTGGTCCAGGGGAGAGCTTCCTGATTGGCTGCCATGTACCTGCTGGTCTGGGGTGAGAGGGCAAAAAAAAGCGCCAACAATGGCGAACCCAAAATGGCGAACGTCGCGCGACGTTCGTGAACTTCCGGCGAGCGCGAACACCCGATGTTCGCGCGAACAAGTTCGCCGGCGAACAGTTCGCGCCATCTCTAGTAGGGGGCTCGGCACGTCCTCGGCCCCAGCGTGTCAACGGGGGTGATCCTGGCCATTAGGACTGCGCCCCTTGCCCTGGCCCTCCTTCTGTCACCTGTAGCTCAAAGACTCAGCTCGGCCCCTCCGTGGAGCATTGGCCGCCTAGCGCCAGCGTCACTTTACCACTTCACCACTTCCCCCCGGCCAATGCTACTAAGGCTTGATGCATGTCACCTGTGGCCGCAGTGGGGGCTGGGTAAATGACCCTGGAGGGCTGTATCCAGTCCACGGGCCATAGTTTTATGACCTCTGGCATATCCCGAATGTTGTCCTATATTGTAAGAGATGTTCTATGCTACCACTGTAGTGTCTAGATCTCTTTTCTCCCAGTTGCTCAGATCAGAAATTTTTCAAATCAGGTGGACCAAAAACCCCCCTTTTAATTTTCTGTTACTTATGCTCTAAAGTAAAAGCCACTGTCTCTCCAGAGCACAAAGAAGCAGCAGATGTGGAAGGCAAGGGCGGATTAATGATATCTGCATTTCTTTTTTTTTCAAAAACTCCACATGGAGAAATCCTAGCTGATATTATTTAAAACTGCTGCACTCCTAGGCTGCTCGCAACCCCCTTCCACACACCTCCACCAACTTGTACCTACTTCATGTATTGCATGCTGCTTCTGTTCCCACAATCACCTGCACCACCAGGGACGGTAGGAGATTCAAAAATTGTCACTGTCAATCCCCAGTTCAAATGCAGTCAGCGGGTGGCATGCCCACAGGTCTTTGCCAAACTAGGCCCAGGCATTTGTGACCTTCCCACAAATCTCAGCCTGGCCGATATTAAAATGGTGAATTTTGCAACAATTGTAGTGGTTAAATGTGCTCATCATTATTTGTTGCCAATCAGTTGAGATTAAAATCTAGGTGCTAAAACTACTTCAGTGTAATTACCTATAAAAAAAATCAGCTTTGCCTACTTAAATTTAGAAAATAAAATTAAAGATATGATTGTTTGCTAAGGGTAACTACACTGATCCAATTTAGCACCAAGGTAAGTAAATAAACCCTCTTACCCCACCTCTGTTAATAGCCAAATAATAAAATAGGCTAGAACACAAACCTGTTCTATACAGAAGAGGTGACCATTAAATGCTACCTACCTACTGATTTGCTGCTGTAGGTCCCTGGACCTGGGCAAACTTAGTAGGAGTCATCCCTTGGGTAGAAGTGCACAAGCATTAGTGGTTGCAAGAACACACCCCTTAGTGCACATGCAGACAGCACCTCTGCCAACTGCCAGGAGACTAGCTGTACTATTCACCTGCTGCTAAATAAGTAAAGAAAGCATGCTAAATGCAGACAGTGATAAATTCATGATGCTGGCCTCATGTCTTTGTGTTCAAAGATCTAGTGCAGAGACTTGTAACAGTTAATTTAGGCTGGAAAGCATGGTGCCAAATTCAAAATATGGTAGATGCTGCTGTTTTTGCTCTTTTGTTCCTGCTCATAATTGAACCCTGGTGTTTCATATTACACAACACATAAGTTCCCTGTAGAGTTCACACACTAGGAGCAATTCTGTCAGAAGGCAATTTACCTGCCTGTATAGTTTGGAGTTTGGAAGGAACACAGAATATCTGGAGGAAAACACACATTGACACATTTTATGCAGTTAGTGCCCTGAAATCACAGTTAAGAACCCAGCACTGCAAGACAGCAGTGCTAATCACTAGGGATGTAGCGAACGTCGGAAAAAAAGTTCGCGAACATATTCGCGAACTTGCGCAAAAATGCGAGCGGTCCGCGAACGGTTCGCGAACCCCATAGACTTCAATGGGAAGGCGAACTTTAACATCTAAAAAAGACATTTCTGGCCAGAAAAATGATTTTAAAGTTGTTTAAAGGGTGCAACGACCTGGACAGTGGCATGCCAGAGGGGGATCAAGGGCAAAAATGTATCTGAAAAATCTGCCTGTGTGTGCTTGGAAGAGATAGTGTAGGGGGAGAGCTGTTAGTGATTTCAGGGACAGATGATAGTAAGTTTGCTGGCTAGTAATCTGCTTGATACTGCTCTGTATTGGAGGGACAGAAGTCTGCAGGGATTTGAGGGACATTTTAGCTTAGGTAGCTTTGCTGGCTAGTAATCTACTGTTCTCTTTAAACAACTGCCATACGTTGACCTTGTAGGCATTGTTTGCCCAGTTTTTTTGGACGCAGCCACTGAAGCACAGTTGCCAGAAAAAATATGCCATATAAATGCTGAAAATAGTAATTTTTCGCCATACGTTGACCTTGTAGACATTGTTTGCCCAGTTTTTTTGGTTGCAGCCACTGAAGCACAGTTGCCAGAAAAAATATGCCATATAAATGCTGAAAATATAAATTTTTTTGGTTGCAGCCACTGAAGCACAGAGGTAGTAGTAGTAGTAGTAGTAAAACAACAAAAAAATAAATAAAAGCAGTCCTTACAAGGACTACTGTTATTGCAGCAGTCAGCAGATGAGATCAGAAGCAGGACAGCTGCCCACTGCAGCTACATACAGAGCACTGCAGTAGAAGGTAGATTACTAGCCAGCAAAGCTACCTAAGCTTAAATGTCCCTCAAACCCCTGCAGACTTCTGTCCCTCCAATAACAGAGCAGTATCAAAACGATTACTAGCCAGCAAACTTTCAACTGTCCCTGAAATCACTAACAGGCAGCAGCTCTCTCCCTACACTATCTCTTCAGCACACACAGGCAGAGTGAAAAAAACGCTGCAGGGCTTCGGTTTTTATAGGGAAGGGGAGTGGTCCAGGGGAGAGCTTCCTGATTGGCTGCCATGTACCTGCTGGTCTGGGGTGAGAGGGCAAAAAAAAGCGCCAACAATGGCGAACCCAAAATGGCGAACGTCGCGCGACGTTCGCGAACTTCCGGCGAGCGCGAACACCCGATGTTCGCGCGAACAAGTTCGCCGGCGAACAGTTCGCGCCATCTCTACTAATCACTGGGTGTCTTTACTATTAAATATATCAGTAGTGGGTACATATAACTTGTATATTCCATAATACACAAGCATTAATGGTGGACACAGTAATATGTATATTTTATTTTAAAGGGCAAGACAACCCCAAAATAAATATTTGCCTAATAAGAGAAAACATAATTCTAAGCAACTTTCCCATGTACAGGGATTTTAAAGTTATTTGCAAACACAATTGCTATTGAAAGCAGCATTTGACACTCCTGGTTGTTACTTTTTAAACAATGTTGCAAAAGTCTTAATTCCCCAACAAAGACAGGCCTGTTAATCAGTTGCCTTGTCTTACATTGTTTCAACAGTCTGAACAACCAGGGTATAGAAAGGGACAAACGCTGCTTCCAGTAGCAATACATACAGTATACAAATAACTTAAAAACCGTAGAAAAATTGTAATGAATGTATCTTGTAAAGTTGTTTAGAATTATGTTTTCTTTTATTAGGCAAAAGATTATTTTGGAGTTGACATTCCCTTTACATTCAATTGTGATTGTAGTTAAAGAGAAGAAAAGGCTGGATTTACTTGGGGGTGCTAAAAGTTAGGCACCCCCAAGTGATTGTATATACTTACCTGAAACATGTACTCCTGTCGGCAGAAAACTGCACTGGTCCGGGGGTTCTTCAAGTGAGCACATGGATCTTTTGCATGATCAGATAAATAGTTACCAATCTACGTAAGAAGCGTCTAATAATGACACTGGAACATTTTACTTGTATTATAAGTACCAATTCATAATGCTGCCTGCTATTGAAGTTTTGGGTTTTCTGCCTACTGCATCTGTCAGCATCTGTAATTTAGCTGGACTCCTAATGTAAAATTGTTACAGACATTGTGCTAAGCTCAGACAACTGAGATAAATTCCACACATTTGTGGTTATTGCTTTTCCCAATTACCTGTTCAGCTTAGGTCACTCACACAATCATCCTTAGTGCTGACTGACCTCCCTAAGGTACTGTGAACATAATTTAAAAAACCTGCACTTTTGGTGGAGCCTGATGACATAAGATTAAAATAACAGTAACACCAAAAAATAAGTGTTTAAAGTAATTATAATGCAATGCACTGCTGCCATACACTGGCAAACTGTTTTTTTTTTTCAGCAAAACTACTGTAGTTTATAGAAACAAGTAACAGTGTAGCCTAGGGGGGACAGCTATTCAGTCTAAAAAAGGAGATGCATAGGTTATACAGTAGATAACAGAAACATTCTATAGAATCCTAGCACAGTTAGCTGCTTTGCTAGTAAATACATTCAAGGTTAGGTTCCATTTGTTAGTGGCTGCATATAGACTGTGAGTAGCTGAAATGAGTGTGGATTATAATGATCATAATAGAGATTACAAATATTTATATACTTTAAGGCTTTTAGTTGCACTTGCTGTCTTTAGGCTTGTGTATACATGTAAAGGATCTAATATACTTTATTATTGCTACCTGGCGTTTTCTAGACCTTTCCTTAACCTGGATCTCCATACCTTAAAGCAGTGCTCAGTATCAACTTCTGTGGAACTGATGGGAAGAATTTTTCTCACCTACGTGGTGGATAGAGATGTCGCGAACTGTTCGCCGGCGAACTTGTTCGCGCGAACATCGGGTGTTCGCGCTCGCCGGAAGTTCGCGAACGTCGCGCGACGTTCGCCATTTTGGGTTCGCCATTGTTGGCGCTTTTTTTTGCCCTCTCACCCCAGACCAGCAGGTACATGGCAGCCAATCAGGAAGCTCTCCCTTGGACCACTCCCCTTCCCTATAAAAACCGAAGCCCTGCAGCTTTTTTTCACTCTGCCTGTGTGTGCTAAAGAGATAGTGTAGGGAGAGAGCTGCTGCCTGTTAGTGATTTCAGGGACAGTTGAAAGTTTGCTGGCTAGTAATCGTTTTGATACTGCTCTGTTATTGGAGGGACAGAAGTCTGCAGGGGTTTGAGGGACATTTAAGCTTAGGTAGCTTTGCTGGCTAGTAATCTACCTTCTACTGCAGTGCTCTGTATGTAGCTGCAGTGGGCAGCTGTCCTGCTTCTGATCTCATCTGCTGACTGCTGCAATAGCAATAGTCCTTGTAAGGACTGCTTTTATTTATTTTTTTGTTGTTTTACTACTACTACTACTACTACTACTACTACTACTACTACTACTACTATAAGAGCCCAGTGCTATTAGTCTAGCAGTGTTGGGGAGTGGGACTGGTGTGCTAATCTGCTGCTCCTAGTAGTTCAGCAGCACCAACTTTAATTTTTTTTTTTTAATATTCATTCTTTTTTTATTTAACTTTTTTTTTATTTTACTACCGCTGTAGTAGTGTATAAGTTGACCTTTTAGGCATTATTTGCCCTGTAGGCATTTTTTGCCCAGTGTGTTATTCAACCAACTGCTATCTAGCTGTGTGCCCGTGTTCACATTCTGTCTAAATATCCATAATATTACCGTCTCCAGAAAAAACACCGGAGTGACTTTTTTCAAGCAGCCATAATAAATTTTACGTAATCCGTATCCATCGCTGTAGTAGTGTATAAGTTGACCTTTTAGGCATTATTTGCCCTGTAGGCATTTTTTGCCCAGTGTGTTATTCAACCAACTGCTATCTAGCTGTGTGCCCGTGTTCACATTCTGTCTAAATATCCATAATATTACCGTCTCCAGAAAAAACACCGGAGTGACTTTTTTCAAGCAGCCATAATAAATTTTACGTAATCCGTATCCATCGCTGTAGTAGTGTATAAGTTGACCTTTTAGGCATTATTTGCCCTGTAGGCATTTTTTGCCCAGTGTGTTATTCAACCAACTGCTATCTAGCTGTGTGCCCGTGTTCACATTCTGTCTAAATATCCATAATATTACCGTCTCCAGAAAAAACACCGGAGTGACTTTTTTCAAGCAGCCATAATAAATTTTACGTAATCCGTATCCCTCGCTGTAGTAGTGTATAAGTTGACCTTGTAGGCATTATTTGCCCTGTAGGCATTTTTTGCCCAGTGTGTTATTCAACCAACTGCTATCTAGCTGTGTGCCCGTGTTCACATTCTGTCTAAATATCCATAATATTACCGTCTCCAGAAAAAACACCGGAGTGACTTTTTTTCAAGCAGCATTCTTATATTTTACGTAATCCGTATCCACCGCTGTGTATACGTTGACCTTGTAGGCATTATTTGCCCTGTAGGCATTTTTTGCCCAGTGTGTTATTCAACCAACTGCTATCTAGCTGTGTGCCCGTGTTCACATTCTGTCTAAATATCCATAATATTACCGTCTCCAGAAAAAACACCGGAGTGACTTTTTTTCAAGCAGCATTCTTATATTTTACGTAATCCGTATCCACCGCTGTGTATACGTTGACCTTGTAGGCATTATTTGCCCTGTAGGCATTTTTTGCCCAGTGTGTTATTCAACCAACTGCTATCTAGCTGTGTGCCCGTGTTCACATTCTGTCTAAATATCCATAATATTACCGTCTCCAGAAAAAACACCGGAGTGACTTTTTTTCAAGCAGCATTCTTATATTTTACGTAATCCGTATCCACCGCTGTGTATACGTTGACCTTGTAGGCATTATTTGCCCTGTAGGCATTTTTTGCCCAGTGTGTTATTCAACCAACTGCTATCTAGCTGTGTGACCGTGTTCACATTCTGTCTAAATATCCATAATATTACCGTCTCCAGAAAAAACACCGGAGTGACTTTTTTTCAAGCAGCATTCTTATATTTTACGTAATCCGTATCCACCGCTGTGTATACGTTGACCTTGTAGGCATTATTTGCACAGTGTTTTCTTCAAACCGCCATCTAGCTGTGTGAGCTTGTTCACATTTTGTCTAAATATTGATAATATTATCGTCTCTAGAAAAACCACTTGAGTTACTTTTTTTCAAGCAGCATTCATATATTTTACGTAATCCGTATCCACCGCTGTAGTAGTGTATACGTTGATCTTGTAGGCATTATTTGCACACTGTTTTCTTCAAACTGCCATCTAGCTGTGTGTATTATCGTTTCCAGAAAAACCAACTGAGTTTTTGTTGTTGTTGTTTTTTTAAAAATAATGCCAGGCAAAGGCAGGCCGCCACGCAGAGGCCGTGCTAGGGGCCGTGCTGCTATGCAATCCTGTGGCCCTAGCAAATTGCCCAGTTTTAAAAAGCCAATGACCCTGAACTCCCAAAATGCTGAAGAGGTAGTTGACTGGCTTACACAGCACACCCCATCCTCTACCGTTTCTAACTTTACCACAACATCCTCCTCATCCTCCACTGCTATGGCCACCCCACGTAACACTTCCTCCACCACCGGTGCCCCATCTTCACTGGAGTCAGAGGAGTTATTTTCCCATGAGTTTCTTGAACTGAGTAATGCGCAACCATTATTGGCAGAAGAAGATGAAGGAGATGAGGACGTTACACCAGATTTAATTCTGGCAGAGAACACGACAGAGATGGACATAATGATGAGTGATGAGGAGGAGGAGGAGGTCCCCGCTGCTGCTTCCTTCTGTGATGTGTCAGAAGAAATTGATGCATCTGAGGAGAATGATGATGAGGAGATTGATGTTTTGTGGGTGCCTAGTAGAAGAGAGCAAGAGGAGGGTAGTTCAGATGGAGAGACGGAGAGTCAGAGAGGCAGTAGGAGAATAAGACTTAGAAGAAGCAGGGAGGCCAGCCCGCAGGGATCAGTAGGGCAACAACATGTATCGGCACCTGTGTTCAGCCGGCCAACGCACCCGCCATTGCCGCCAATGCCGCCAACTTCTACTGTTACCGCCAGATCGCAGACTTCCAAAAAGTCAGCAGTGTGGCATTTTTTTAATGTGTGTGCCTCTGACAAAAGCATTGTAATTTGCAATGAGTGCAGTCAGAAACTGAGCCTTGGTAAGCCCAACAGCCACATAGGTACAACTTCTATGCGAAGGCACATGAGCGGCAAGCACAAAGCACTTTGGGAGCAACACCTCAAAGGCAACAGGCAAACTAAAAGTCACACTCCTTCTGGTCCAGCATCTTACTGCTCTACCTCTGCTCTCCTTGACCCATCTGAACCACCCTCCACTCCGCCTTCCACCTTGACCACCTGTTCCCATTCCCAGTCATCTGCCACCAGCCAAGTTTCTGTGAAGGCCATGTTTGAGCGTAAGAAGCCAATGTCTGACTGTCACCCCCTTGCCCGGCGTCTGACAGCTGGCTTGTCTGCACTCTTAGCCCGCCAGCTTTTACCATACCAGCTGGTGGACTCTGAGGCCTTCCGCAAATTTGTAGCAATTGGGACACCGCAGTGGAAGGTACCCAGCCGCAATTTTTTTTCTAAAAAGGGAATACCACACCTGTACCAACATGTGCAGAGCCAAGTTACCGCATCTCTGTCACTTAGTGTTGGGCCAAAGGTCCATATGACTACTGACGCATGGTCCTCCAAGCATGGTCAGGGCAGGTATGTCACCTACACTGCCCACTGGGTGAACTTGGTAATGGCTGGGAATGGGAAGCAGGGAATGGGTAGCTCAACAACAACAACAACAGTGGAGTTGGTGTCACCGCCACGGATTGCACGCGGTTCTGCCACCACCTCTACTCCTCCATCGCTCTCTACCTCGTCTTCTTCCTCTTCTTCTTCTTACTCTGCTGCTGGGTCCTCCTTCTCCTCCTCCACACCTGTGCACCCCCAGCTCCCCCTAGGCTATTCGACGTGCCAGGTACGCCGTTGTCACGCTGTCTTGGGGATGACGTGCCTGGAAAGCAAAAACCATACCGGATCTGTACTCCTGTCATCTCTGCAGTCACAGGCCGATCGGTGGCTGACCCCACACCAACTGCAGATCGGAAAAGTGGTGTGTGACAATGGAAGCAATCTGTTGGCAGCGTTGAGACTGGGAAATTTAACACATGTGCCCTGCATGGCACATGTGTTAAATTTAATAGTCCAACGTTTTGTCTCCAAGTACCCAGGATTCCAGGACGTTCTCACCCAGTCCAGAAAGGTGTCGGCCCATTTCAGACGTTCCTACACAGCCATGGCACGCCTTGCTGACATTCAGCAGCGCTACAACATGCCAGTCAGGCGTTTGATTTCTGACAGCCAGACTCGCTGGAATTCAACGCTCCTTATGTTGGAACGTCTGCTGCAACAACAAAGGGCCGTCAACGAGTACCTTTTTGAACTGGGTGGTAGGACTGGATCTGCAGAGCTGGGGATTTTTTTCCCCCGTTACTGGGTGCTTATGCGCGATGCCTGCAGGCTCATGCGACCTTTTGAAGAGGTGACAAATATGGTCAGTCGCACCGAAGGCACCATCAGCGACCTAATACCCTTCGCTTTCTTCCTGGAGCGTGCCGTGCGACGAGTGACAGATGAGGCTGTAGACCAGCGTGACGAGGAGCTGGAAGCGCACGATTTATGGTCGCAATCACCAGAACGAACCCAGGCACCTGCTGCAACGCAGGGAGAGGTGCCAGAAGTGGAGTCAGAGGAGGAAGGTGGCTTTGTGGAGGAGGAGGAGGAGGACCAACAGGAGCAGGCTTCCCAGGGGGCTAGTGGTGACCTTTTGGGGACCCCTGGTCTTGTACGTGGCTGGGGGGAGGAGACCGTGGATGATGCAGTCCTTGATAATGAGGAAGCGGAGATGGATAGCTCTGCATCCAACCTTGTGAGAATGGGGTCTTTCATGCTGGCATGCCTGTTGAAGGACCCCCGTATCAAGAGGCTTAAGGAGAAGGACCTGTACTGGGTCGCAACGCTACTAGACCCTCGGTACAAGCATAAAGTGTCAGAAATGTTACCAACATACCACAAGTCCGAAAAGATGCGGCATTTACAAACCAGCCTGCAAAACATGTTGTACAATGCTTTTAAGGGTGATGTCACTTCAGGAACTCATCAACATTCCAGGGGCAGAGGTGCCAGTAATCCTGCCACGAGCACACCTGCAAGGACAAAGCCCTTTGGCCGGTCTGTAACGTCAGACATGCAAATGTTTTTCTGTCCAAGGCAGCGCCACAACCCTTCGGGATCCACCCTCAAAGAACGCCTCGACCGGCAGGTAGCGGACTACCTGGCATTAACTGCAGATATCGACACTCTGAGGAGCGATGAACCCCTGGACTACTGGGTGCGCAGGCTTGATCTGTGGCCAGAGCTGTCACAATTTGCCATGAACCTCTTGTCTTGCCCAGCCTCAAGTGTGCTCTCAGAAAGGACCTTCAGTGCAGCAGGAGGGATTGTAACTGAGAAGAGAACTCGCCTAGGTCACAAAAGTGTCGATTACCTGACCTTTATTAAAATGAATGAGGGGTGGATCTCGGAGGGTTACTGCACGCCGGAAGACTTGTTCTGACTTCTATGCAGCTGTCCTTCTCTTCAAGCCTCATGACTCCACACACAGCTGTCCTTTAGCGTCCTCCTCCCTCCGCCACCGTTACAAACTAGGGTGCAAACCCTACTGGTTTAATTTTTTCTGGCCTCTGTGCTTCAGTGGCTGCAACCAAAAAAACTGGGCAAACAATGTCTACAAGGTCAACGTATGGCGAAAAATGACTATTTTCAGCATTTATATGGCATATTTTTTCTGGCAACTGTGCTTCAGTGGCTGCGTCCAAAAAAATGCATATTTTCTGCATTTATATGGCATAATTTTTCTGGCCTCTGTGCTTCAGTGGCTGCAACCAAAAAAATGCATATTTTCTGCATTTATATGGCATAATTTTTCTGGCCTCTGTGCTTCAGTGGCTGCAACCAAAAAAATGCATATTTTCTGCATTTATATGGCATAATTTTTCTGGCCTCTGTGCTTCAGTGGCTGCAACCAAAAAAATTTATATTTTCAGCATTTATATGGCATAATTTTTCTGGCAACTGTGCTTCAGTGGCTGCGACCAAAAAAATGACTATTTTCAGCATTTCTATGGCATATTTTTTCTGGCCTCTGTGCTTGAGTGGCTGCGGCCAAAAAAACTGGGCAAACAATGCCTACAAGGTCAACGTCGTTGACCTTGTAGGCATTGTTTGCCCAGTTTTTTTGGCCGCAGCCACTCAAGCACAGAGGCCAGAAAAAATATGCCATAGAAATGCTGAAAATAGTCATTTTTTGCCATACCTTGACTCAACGTATATGGCAAAAAATTTATATTTTCAGCATTTATATGGCATATTTTTTCTGGCAACTGTGCTTCAGTGGCTGCGACCAAGAAAACTGGGCAAACAATGCCTACAAGGTCAACGTATGGCAAAAAATGACTATTTTCAGCATTTATATGGCATATTTTTTCTGGCCTCTGTGCTTCAGTGGCTGCAACCAAAAAAATTTATATTTTCAGCATTTATATGGCATAATTTTTCTGGCCTCTGTGCTTCAGTGGCTGCAACCAAAAAAATTTATATTTTCAGCATTTATATGGCATATTTTTTCTGGCAACTGTGCTTCAGTGGCTGCGTCCAAAAAAACTGGGCAAACAATGTCTACAAGGTCAACGTATGGCGAAAAATGACTATTTTCAGCATTTATATGGCATATTTTTTCTGGCAACTGTGCTTCAGTGGCTGCGTCCAAAAAAACTGGGCAAACAATGCCTACAAGGTCAACGTATGGCAGTTGTTTAAAGAGAACAGTAGATTACTAGCCAGCAAAGCTACCTAAGCTAAAATGTCCCTCAAATCCCTGCAGACTTCTGTCCCTCCAATACAGAGCAGTATCACGCAGATTACTAGCCAGCAAACTTACTATCATCTGTCCCTGAAATCACTAACAGCTCTCGCCCTACACTATCTCTTCCAAGCACACACAGGCAGATTTTTCAGATACATTTTTGCCCTTGATCCCCCTCTGGCATGCCACTGTCCAGGTCGTTGCACCCTTTAAACAACTTTAAAATCATTTTTCTGGCCAGAAATGTCTTTTGTAGATGTTAAAGTTCGCCTTCCCATTGAAGTCTATGGGGTTCGCGAACCGTTCGCGAACCGCTCGCAATTTTGCGCAAGTTCGCGAATATGTTCGCGAACTTTTTTTCCGACGTTCGCTACATCCCTAGTGGTGGAACATCGATAATGGGAGCCAGTGTTGCCCAGTCTCTGTTTTTAAACCACACCCATGTTACCACAAGAACTTTTTAGCCCATATCCACATTAATGGTGGTAACACACCAAAAAACCAAATGGTTGATGCTCACTGCAAGGATATAACTTATATGTGAAAATTTTAAGTTATATTAAAACATGCCCTTAAATCCATATGCCTCCTCCACCCCTGTGGATAATACAGTACGCCCTCAACACATGAAAAAAAAAAACAATTTCCAAATGCTAACAAACCCTACAAAGCTCATGTTCAACAGGTTGCATAGGGCAGACAGCAGGCCTGGACTGAGAATCAAAATAGGCCCTGGCATTTGGATCCACAGAGGCCCAAACAGCTTCCACCAGCCCACTAAATAGTGACTGTCTATGGCATCTTACAGCAGCCCCTCTGGCATATGCCAGAACCCACAGATTGCCAGTCCGGGCCTGGCAGACAGTGCATGGTACATAGGACGAATAGGGCAGGCAGAGTACGGCACACACAGGCAGAGAAGGGCATGCACACAGGGAGCATAGGGAAGGCAGAGTATAGCCTGCCCTTTGACTATGAAACTCACGTCCTGACCGCTGCCTGTTTGTGACTCCTCTTTGTTTGACCCTTGTCTGTACCTCGTTTTGGAACGTCTGATCTCTGAAGTCTGAACTCCAGGTTCCGGGTGAACTAGTATGTTACACTGACAAAGGAGTGAAATTAATAACCAGACGAGTTGTCCAAGTCCCAAGTATCACTTGTGGAGAGCTTCAGAAAGACCTTGAATTAGCAACAATAAATAATGCACTCAACCGACATGACCTCTATGCACGCAGACTCCACTGCTGAAGAAAAAGCATGTTGAAACTCAGTTAAAGTTTGCTGCACTACGTTTGGACAAGCCAATGAAATTCTGGGAGAATATAGACTGGTCAGATGAGACCAAAATTTAACTCTTTGGATGTCATTGCACACACCATGTTTGGAGGAGAAATGGCACTGCACATCTCCCCAAAAACACCAAACCAACAGTGAAATTCGGAGGTGGGAACATCATGGTGTAGGGCTATTTTTCTGCATGTGGTACTGGCATACTTTATATACAGTAGTTGAAGGAAGGATGAGTGGAGAAATGTTCTTGGACATTCTTGATAAGAATCTGCTGTCATCTGCCAGGATGCTGAAGATGAAGTGAGGGTGGACAATGATCAATGATCCCAAACTCACAACCAAGGAAACTTTAAATTGGTTTTGGAGAAAGAGAATAAAGCTGCTAGAATGGCCCAGTCAATCACCCAACTTGAATTCAATTGAAAATCTATGGAAAGAACTGAAGATCAGAGTTCATAGAAGAGGTTCCTGAAACTTTCAAGTTGAAGACAGTTTGTATGGAAGAATGGGTCAAAATCACACCTGAGCAATGCATGATGTTTCTCCATACAGGAAGCGTCTTGAAGCGTCACTACCAACAATGTTTTTTCTAAGTATTAAATAAATTACAGTAAGCGTGTTCAATATTTATTCCCTGTGTCATTTTACTTTATTACACATAACTTCATTTATGGACATATTTGTTTTGATTTCTTTGTATCTGTGGATTACTTGGAATGTTACCGACATCTGGGGGGGTTATTTATCTAAGTGCGAATTTATCTCAATATTTTCTGCTGCAAACTCTGATCAAATCTTCTTGTTTTTTTTTATGCTTATTTATTAAATGTTCCCGAAAATTTTCAGATTCGGACTTTTCCATCCTCTGGGTTTAATTTGCAAATGCAAATTAGGATTCGGATTTGGTTCGGCCAGGCAGAAGGATTCGGCCGAATCGGAATCCTGCAGAAAAAGGCTGAATCCTGGCCGAATCCCGAACCGAATCCTGGATTTGGTGCATCCCTACTTATTTTCCCTGCTGTATTCCAGTTTGATAAAATTCTTTAATATGCCACTTACTATAATATAAACAATTTTTTGCTTAAATATTCATTTTGAGGGAAAAGTTTTCCTTTAAGTCTGCTACAAATCATTATTTAAACATTAAATAAGTAGGATTGTTTTGACCCTAATATGGATGCGCTAAATGCTGCTTAGTTACGAATAAGGCAACTTTTTTATTAGAGACAAAATAATATTTTTAAAAATGTAATTATTTGATTAAAATGAAATGATGGAAGATGGCCTTCCTGTCATTCAAAGCTTTCTGTTTACCTGGTTTCTGGATAATAAATCCCATACCTGTCTTTATCTACATACAGCATTGGACCACCTTAGCCACACGCCCCAAGGCCCGCTACCCCAACCGCAACGCCCCTCTGCCCCCCCAGCGCGTACCTTCCTCTTCTTGCCGCCACAATGAGGCCCAGGCTGAAGGTCAGGTGGCAGCACTGAAGAAGGCTTCAGAAGTGGAGCAGATCTGGGTATTGGGTTTTTTCCTGGTATTCCCAATGTTGGGTTTTTTGCCCAGTCTGACCCTGTCTCATTCAGGGACATTGTAAACTCATTCAATTCCTGTTATCACTACCAATACAGGTATGGGACCTGTTATCCAGAATGCCTGGGACCTGGGGGTTTCCTGATAATGGATCTTTCCGTAATTTGGGTCTTCATGCCTTAAGTCTACTAGTCATGTAAATATTAAATAAACCCAATAGGCTGGTTTTGCTTCCAATAAGGATTAATTATATCTTAGTTGGGATCAAGTACAAGCTACTGTTTTATTATTACAGAGAAAAAGGAAATCATTTTTAAAAATTCAGATTATTTGGATATAATGGAGTCTATGGGAGACAGCCATTCCGTAATTCAGAGCTTTCTGGATATCGGGTTTCCAGATAAGGGATCCTATACCTGTACACTATGTAAAAAATGGAATAAGGATGCAACAGCAGGTTATACTATACAGGTCTGGGATCAGTTGGAAACCCATTATCCAGAGAGTTGCGAATTACTGGAAGGTCATCTACCATAGACTCCATTTTAATCAAAGAATTACATTTTTTTAAAATGATTTCCTTTTTCTCTGTAATAAGAAAACAATACACTTTACTGTATCCAAACTAAAATATAATTAATTGTCATTTTGGCAAAGCAATCCTATTGGGTTTAATTAATATTTAAATTAGCTTTTTGTAGATCTAAGGCACGGAGATCCAAATTACCAAAAGATGCCTTATTCAGAAAACTCGAAGTTCTGAGCAATCGGGATAACAATGCATATAACATATAAACCATCTTTGATATTGATATACGTTTCTATGTACATCACATGCAATGTTTAATATTTATTTTATGTTTTGAAGTCTATTATGACTTACAATAGACATTTTTGAGATTAAAAATAAATCTATATGATATTTATCTATGCAGAACCTCTGACATTTTATTATGTTTATAATTCATTTTACAAAAGAGTCTGATATCAGAGTTTGTATACTGTATGCAGCCTCTCTTCATTTGCCATATATTCATAAATTACCATGGGAATTGGAGAGCCTTTACTTAAGGGAGATTTAGTTCAGAGCTGAGAGACAAATTAAGGCCTAATTGAAAAAAAACCTGTTCAGTTATTAATGTAAGTTCATCCACAGAATCATAGAATAGTTGGTATTGGCAAATATTTGTGAATTTACATAACTTTGCTCTGACAACTCTAATATTATTTGTATTATTATTATTCTTATAACAGTGGTTTGATCATCAAATTTTCAAAAAGGAAAATGTATATACACAATTACAGTCATAAACTCTGAAACTAAAATATTTACTTTTATTGCATATTTTGATTTCAATTAATTTTAAAATCACATTATTTAGGAGAACCAGTACACGCATTTTTAAAATAAGTTCCTCTGGACAACAATGTTCCTACTTAAATAATACAGATGTTTTATGTATGTTTCACTTTACCAACATTAAGAAATATCATTCCTCTAACACATTCTTTCTTTTCTTATTTGATCTCTGGAATTAGTTAGCTTTCAGCAGCTGCTGAGGTGATCATGTCCTAACAACAGATAAGTAGTTAAGAAGGCTGGAAATACATCTATCAACTTCCAGTTGTATCACAAAGAAGAATTTCTATAGCTCTTTTCCACCACCTTGTATGTAGCAGTGAAGTTCAAGTGGCTCATCAAACAGCACCTGGGTTTTGTCAAATGCAAAATTCATAATGTATTGAAAAAATCCACTGGAGAGCCTTGCAATGATGCAAAACGTGGTCTGATTGTTAGTGCATAGCGCAGCACAACATGTTATGGACCAAGCTGGTCCTTCCTTGGGTGAAATATACAGTGAAATAAACATATAACACCTTTTAAAGCCTCCACCCCTCCGATCATGGTCCAGATAACAAACAAGAATTTCTCAAACAGTAAGGCAACTGTGGGAAATTAAATTTTTTCGGATAGAATATATAAGTAGTTTCCCAAGGTTGCCTTATAGTGATGTGTAGGTTGACCCGAAACCCATAGTAACCCATAGGTTGGTCACCATTGGCCAACCATTTCATGTTACAGTTGCATGTGGGTCAAACTGGGGCAGTACACTCCTCCACTGCTCCCGAAGATGCCCTGTCTCGGTACGCACAGAAGTAATGTAGAGGGAAAGAAACATGAGAACGGTTGGGTGCGGGTCCTTCAATTTTGTGCATTAGGGTTGGGTGTGGGTTAAGGTTTTTTTGTGGGTTAGGGTTGGATGTGAGTAAAGTTTTTCCTCACTCAACATCACTATTGCCTCACTGTTTAAGAGATTCTTGTTTGTTATCAGGCCTATGTAACCAGTTGGGTCAAATCTCCTATTTGCTGATTGTGACAGAAAATAAATCTCCAGAAGCCATTCAAGCTATTTTTAAATTGATTACAAAGGACAAAAATAAGAACAACTAAAAGCAACACCAACACTTTATTTATTATATAATTATAAACTGGTAAATGAATTGTGGTTTGTCTAATAGCTAATACCCACTCACTACCTAGCTCAGCACCAGTTCCACAAAGTAAAGAAAAAAAAAGTGCTTACTTAGGAGCAGATGTAGGGACACAAATGTAACTATTAGAATATTAGTGCAAGTATTTTCTGAACACAAAGGGATGTTTTGATCTTTCATCTTTTGACATGTTGTGTATATCTATATATCTATATATCTATATCTATATATATATATATCTATCTATATATATCTATATATATATATATATATATATATATATATATATATATATATATATATATCTTCATTCAGCAGTTGGGTGTCATTTCAGACTTCCTGTATCATCTACAGATATGTAAATAGGTGTTGTGACATACATTTGCTCAAACTATGAAAAGTATTTAAAGGGGTTGTTCAACTTAACATTAAGGGGCCGATTCACTAAATTCGAGTGAATTTGAGTGAAGGATTCGAATTTAAAAAACTTCGAATTTCGAAGTGTTTTTTGGGCTACTTCGACCATCGAATGGGCTACTTTGACCTTCGACTACGACTATCGAACGATTCGAACTAAAAATCGTTCGACTATTCGACCATTCGATAGTCGAAGTACTGTCTCTTTAAAAAAAAATTCGACCCCCTAGTTCGGCAACTAAAAGTTACCGAACTCAATGTTAGCCTATGGGGAAGGTCCCCATAGGCTTGCCTAAGTTTTTTTCATCGAAGGATATTCATTCAATCGTTGAATTAAAATCCTTCGAATCGTTCGATTCGAAGGATTTAATCGTTCGATCGAATGAATAATCCTTAGATCGATCTAACGAATTTCCTGCGCTAAATCCTTCGAATTCGATATTCGAATTGGAAGGATTTCAATTCCTAGTCGAATATCGACCATTGGTGAATCGGCCCCTAATTATCAATAAAATATAGACTGCAAAATTGTAAGATGATTTTGCATTTTTTTTAAAATGTGTTTTTGCTCTACCATTAACAGGTTTGCTGCTATCTAGTTAGCTAGGAGTTAATTACTGTTAATTACTGTAGCACTGGGGACAGTTTTAAAATAAAAACAGAGCATAAAAAGTAGAGGGCCTGATAAGAAAAGATGAACTACAAAAATAAGAATACAATTAAAGCTGCATAATCAATCTGTTTTTGGTTGCTATGGTCAGTAAGCCAAACAACCATTTTCATTTGCAGTTTTAAAAGAGGCAGAATAGGAAAGCCAATAAAAAACTTAATCTAAAACCATAATGAAAGGACAACCTACCCTTTATAACATGTTCCATTCAATTCCATGTAAAACCTTGTACAGAAATTAAAAATAAATTGAACTACAGAAAATAAACAAAAAAACGGTGGTTTCATTTTAAATACCTTTAAATTATTCTTACAGAACTGAAATTAATTGATGTGTGCATCTCATTGTGCAAATATTCTACTTCTAAGAACAAGAGAATCCAATGCTAAGTAGAAATATGACTCCACAGTAGATGTGTGAAATGGGGCAGCAAGTTAGCTTATCAAATTTATGGATAAGGTGTTAAAGGTAATATTTAGTAAATATACTTTTAAGACTACAGCATTAACAATATTTCTCCTAATAAACTTTGTATAGTCAAACAAAAGGCAACCTGCTGTATAAATGTCATGCTTTTGCCTGTTTATTGAAATTTGTGCTACATTTTCACATTACAAACGAAATACTAGAAACCATAATTATTGTGTTCTGAAAGGTGCATAAAGGTATAAATCCATCCTGGGTTGGATATTCTGTTTGCTTGTGAGAGCAATGAAATATTAAACCCGCGGAAATAACTGTAAAGTGTTTTGTCTGTCACAAATAGTACATGTCCAAAATGGCCTCATGTTGCATTTCACTGACTTTAGAGGTATTTAACAAGTTTTGCACCATCTACAGTACACATTTTGTTTGATCCCTGATAAAGAATCTATTCTAGAGTCGTAAATACACAGTGGAAATGTACAATTATGAATACTATTATAGAGATGCCTAGCAATGAGATGTAGTGTGATATAAAAATAATGGCAAGGTTTGTTACTATCACTACCACTACTATAACCATTTGTGTTGAATGTTACCTACAAATTCAAGACTGCAAATTCACAGGTTTATCCAAAGGTTGTTTAGAAATAGTTAATGATAATCATAAATGGTAACAAAAGCCTTATTTAGATTTCTTCAGCTTTTCCCATTAAGGTTCTGCCTATTGACAGAGCCATGATAAAGGACTGTCCCACAGATTCGGAGATATGCCTGTTCCTCTATTTGACTGGCTACTAACCTTCAGTCTCATTTCAAGTCTATGATATAAGGTTCTGTCTCAGAAACAATTTTATTATAGTACAGGTATAGGATCCCTTATCCAGAAACCCGATATCCAGAAAGCTCCGAATTATGGAATGTCTCCCATAGACTCCATTTTATCCAAATAATCCAAATTTTTAAAAATTATTTCCTTTTACTCTGTAATAATAAAACAATAGCTTGTACTTGATCCCAACTAAGATATAATTAATCCTTATTGGAAGCAAAACCAGCCTATTGGGTTTATTTAATGTTTAAATGAATTTCTAGTAGACTTACAGCATGAAGACGCAAATTACGGAAAGATCCGTTATCCTGAAAACCCCAGGTCCCGAGCATTCTGGATAACAGGTCCAATACCTGTACTTAAATATGGTTAGATTTATAGTACATTATAGTGAATTTGTCTTTTCTAGGATCTGTTTCCTCATATATACTTTGCCTGTTTAAGGGATAAAAAAAAAAAATTGTGTGTGTGGGAGCACCAACCATCAAGAGAAGCAAAGGTGGTGTGCATGGTCAAGTATACTAATTACCGCCCATCTAGCATTAAAAGTCGGTCAGGCTCAATACCGGTTGTAGTATAGCAGACCCAGGTAACGGCAATCTGCTGTCTCCATCAGGGATGCACGAGGGTCCGACAAGGCGACCGCGCGGTCCTAGCGCCCGCCTTCCCATCGCGCCGGTGAAAAAACGCCGGCGCCGCTGGTATAGTTCAGCGGGGAAGCAAATATCCCGATAATGCGGCTGGGCGGCATGCCACCCCTATTTTTTGCCGCCCTAGGCCCGGGCCTATGCGGCCTTGCCGCAAATCCGGGCCTGGCTGTGGACAAAATCCAGTATTGGGGTGGATTAGACAGAGAACCTCGTGATATACCAAATTGCAAACCCAGCAGAATTCTGCGTATATCGTGTTCCACAATACGTTACTGCCTATGTGTGTTTTAATTAAGCGTGCTGGACTTCTGTTAATTTTATACCATTATTAAAAGTTTTATCCATTTAATAGAGTATTGGGATAGATATGGTGGGATGGTGCAGCACTACTATGGGTCGCTCCACTCTGCTCAATATTTGAATCTTCCCCATAGAGAGAGAGAGTCCAAAGTGGAGCACTCTACACATAGAGGCACAATTATCAAGGGTCGAATTTTGAATTCATGTGAGTTTTTTAAAACTCCCATAAACTCCCATAAACGCGAAATTCGACCAATCGAAATGTATTAATAAAATCTAATTTTCTCAGCTCGGTCCAATTGAATCAACCTGAAAACCAAATTCAATTTTAATTAGAAAAACTTGAGTCCAATTAAAAAAACTTGAATGTCAGGAAGGCTGCAAACATCACCAAAATGATCCGTGGACCTCTCCCATTGATTTATACAGCAATTCGGCAGGTTTAAGGTGGCGAATAGTCAAATTCGAGTTCTTAAAGGGCCGGAGTATGATACATTTCAAATTTCTAATTAAAGCTTGAATCAAGTTTGGATAATTCACAATTCAAATTTGAGAGTTTTGACCAAAAAAAAAAAAGTTTAGCACTGCACAAGACATGGTAGAATATAAAAATCTATTTATTTAGTGGTATATATGTATGTTTGTGCTTAAAATATATGCATTTTATGATAATAAAACTGTTCATAGACTACAGAATTAGGCACCATTAGCATTTGAACATTTGCTGCTGCAAATCTTCAAAATATTTAAACCTCTTGAATGCCATTTGATTACAAAATTAACAGGGTATAAAAAATGTTTACTTGGCCTGAAAGTGCAAAAAGCTTATAATGCAACTTTTGAAATATTAATGTTACTTTCCTTTTTATTGTGACTCTTTTTATTCCCTTTGTGGATAACTACTAGGGATGTCGCGGACTGTTCGCCCGCGAACTAGTTCGCGCGAACATCAACTGTTCGCGTTCGCCAAATGTTCGTGAACGTCGCGTGACGTTCGCCAATTTGGGTTCGCCTTAGCTGGCGCTTTTTTTTGCCATTTCTCCCCCAGACCAGCAGATACATGGCAGCCAATCAGGAAGCTCTCCCTCCTGGACCACCCCCACACCCCCTGGACCACTCCCCTTCCATATATAAACTGAAGCTCTACAGCGTTTTTTTCATTCTGCCTGTGTGTGCTTGGAAGAGCTAGTGTAGGGAGAGAGCTGTTAGTGATTTGAGGGACAGTTGATAGTAACTTTGCTGGCTAGTAATCTACTTGATACTGCTCTGTATTGTAGGGACAGAACTCTGCAGGGATTTGAGGGACAGTGAGTTTAGGTTAGTTAGCTTTGCTGACTAGTAGTAATCTACCTTCTACTGCAGTGCTCTGTATGTAGCTGCTGTGGGCACTGCTTCTGATCTCATCTGCTGAGTGCTGACTGCTGTAATAACCCAATAGTCCTTGTAAGGACTGCTTTTATTTTCTTTTTTGTTTTTTTTACTTTGCTACTGTAAGAGCCCAGTGCTATTAGTCTAGCTGTGTTGGGGAGTGGAACTGGTGTGCTGCTCCTCCTAGTAGTTCACCACTACCAGCACCAACCAGAGTCAAAATTGTTACAAAGTATCTTATTTGCACCTGTTAGCTGTTCTGAGCTCTCTGCCAAAAGCTAATTAAGTTAGAAATTGTTTTTTTTCTGGCTGTTCAGTGCAGAGAAAAGAGGGACTTTCCAGTACAAAAGAGGGACAGGGGGTTGAGTGGTCAAAAGAGGGACAGTTGGGAGGTATGCAAGTGCCACCTAGCTGTGTGAGCTTTTTCACATTCTGTCTAAATAACAATAATAATTCCGTGTCCGTAAACATCACCTGAGTGATGTTTTTACAGCAGCAATAATATATTCTGTATCCACTACTGTATACGTTGCCCTTGCAGGCATTGTTTGGCCAGTCTTTAACCAAGTGCCACCTAGCTGTGTGAGCTTTTTCACATTCCGTGTCCAGAAACATCACCTGAGTGACGTAGTGTGATTTCTGCCCTTTACAGCACAAAACGCAGCGCTGTGTCAACAATGTATTTTTCAGATACATTTTTGCCCTTGATCCCCCTCTGGCATGCCACTGTCCAGGTCGTTGCACCCTTTAAACAACTTTATCTGGCCAGAAATGTCTTTTCTAGCTTTTAAAATTCGCCTTCACATTGAAGTCTATGGGGTTCGCGACGTTCCCGCACCATTCGCATTTTTGACGCAAGTTCGCGAATATGTTCGCGAACATTTTTTCCGACATTCGCTACATCCCTAATAACTACAGCATTTCTATCTTGTTTTATTGCAGAAATTCTAGATATTCTCTGTATCAAAGGCAAAACAAAGCAAGATCTATTGCCGGTTATTATAAACATTTACTACAGTACTGTTAAGAGATGTTTGTGGCTAATTTAAGGGCAATGTCAAACAAGGTTTTAACTGCTGTTTTTTTAAATTTTTCCAGTCTTCTGCTTACTTCATAAAATGTTCTACATGTTAGCAGGTGCCACCCTGACTACATTGCAGTGTTTGGACTGACAAAGGAATTCTGTCATGCTTTTTATGGTGTCGTTTTTATTACTAAATTACAATAACACCACAAATCAGTGCCCAGGGGGAATGACAAAACAAAAATCCAATGCAATAAGGTTGATTGCAAGTAACCCCGTGTGACAAATCAGCTACTCATTTATCTGCCATATACCACATATAAAGTGATTCAAACTTCTGTGTATTTAAACAGCATGTGCTTTTTTTCAAATAATTGAGGCAACTTCCCTTCCCCAGTGCAAGTGGCAATGTAGGCGAAAAGTGTTTTTTGTGTTTGGGGTGGATAACTAAAAAAAAAAGTAACCTTATAAAATAATTTAGCAATTTTTCAAATAACCCCTCACATAAAATCCATGCACAAAAAAATGCATAGCCAACATGTTACATATACAGAATACAATGCCACCAAGAATACTGTATGTATGGATAAATGCAGTTCCAGTTTCATGTATTAGCCACCAGAACACGTAATTGTATAAGGTAAATTCAGAAAGGGGCCGATTCACTAACTTCGAGTGAAGGATTCGAAGTTAAAAAACTTCGAATTTCGAAGTTTTTTTTGGGCTACTTCGACCATCGACTACGACTATCGAAGGATTCGAAGTAAAAATCGTTCGACTATTCGATAGTCGAAGTACTGTCTCTTTAAAAAAAACTTTGACCCTCTAGTTCGCCATCTAAAAGCTACCAAAGTAAATGTTAGCCTATGGGGAAGGTCCCCATAGGCTTGGCTAACTTTTTTTGATCGAAGGATATGCCATCGATCGTTGGATTTAAATCCTTCGAATCGTTCGATTCGAAGGATTTTATCATTCGATCGAAGGAATTATCCTTCGATCGTTCGATCGAACTATCTGCGCTAAATCCTTCGACTTCGATATTCGAAGTTGAAGGATTTTAGTTCCTAGTCGAATATCGAGGGTTAATTAACCCTCGATATTCGACCCTTAGTGAATCGGCCCCTAAGTAATTCATGTATTCTACACCAAAAACTCATGGCATGATAAATGCAATATCAAAACAAAAACAATAGAAAACATGTCAGGGTAATATTATAATGCAGGGAAAATATTGATCACCACCCCCATGACAAACTACCTACATAATATACGTGAAACCGGTAGCCACAGTTAAAAATAAAGAAGCGCTAAATAACTTTGCCTTTACTTTCTGCTGATCCTTCCACACTGTTAATTCTAGATAACAATGGCCATGCATTCTGGCTACTCTCTGGGTATAAAGGCTTATGTGTATTTTTCAAAGAATGAAGTTAGAGATCACCAAAGTCCGCTAGAGTGAAATTCCGCCAATCTCCATTTATTTTTATGGGATTTTGAAAGTTGTATTTATCAAAGAATGAACTTTCACTTTCACCCATTGATCAATACTCTTTTAAAAATCCCATATAAATGAATGGAGAGTTGTAGAATTTCACTCTAGAGGACTGTGGTGATCTCTAACTTCACTTTTTGAAAAATCTTCCCCTATGGAGCAGTGTCAGATGTACAGTAACACATTCACCAGGAATACACATAGAGGCCCATTTATCAAAGGTCGAATTTCGAATTCATTTGAGTTTTTTTTAACTCTAATAAATGGGAAGTTATTTAAGAAAAAAAATCAAACATGTAAAACTTGAACAAATATTACCGACCCGAAAACTAGAATCGAATTAGACTAAATTTAATCAAGATTTTTTTTCTCAAAAAAAAACCTTGAATGTCAGGAAAGCTAATAACATCTTCAAATTGATCTCTGGACCTCTCCCATTGACTTATACATGAACTCGGCAGGCTTAAGGTGGTGAATAGTCGAATTTGAATTATTCCCAGGGCATAGGTTTGATAAATCTCAAAATTATAATTTGAATTAAAATTCGAATTGAGGTTGCATAATTCACTATTCGAATTTGAGATTTTTAACCAGAAAAATTCAAGAATTCGAATTTCTTATTTGACCCTTAATAAATCTGCCCCACAACCAGAGAAACTCTCACATAATGTGACAGCCAGTTATCAGACACACACAAAGCCATGCTGACTCTCTCATACCTATATTATGGACAAGAAAAAAGCAGTATAAGTTGCTTTAGTCATTGTAAAGAGGTCAAGTTATTCCAGCTCAGTTTTCAGTTTTTACTAGATTAATAAACTGAATGTAATGATGCTAGCAGTGACTAGAGACTCTTGTGTACCTCCTTGTACTTTTTTGCAATATGCAGAAGTGTAAGTACTGTGTGTTTAGCTCTGCTGATAGATTGCTTCACCCTAACAGCCTGGATATGCTCTGCTCTGTGCAATACCCGCCCACCCTCTGCTTACTACTTTCTACTCTATGGGGCGTGTTTACTAGCATTAGAGATAAGTATTGCCAGAGATGTTGCCAGTAGCAACTTTGCTTTTGTTTTCTAACTTATAGGTGACTGTTTAAATCTAATTGGTGGAGATATTTATCTCCAATGTTAGCAAACATCCCCCCATGTGTGCTGCACTTGCTTCTTTCTGCAAGTACAAGGAGTAGAACAGCTGTTTGGCTTAGTGAAGTTAGTGGGTGGGACTAGGAAGCTGTCAGTAAGATCAAACCATCTTGCCTTTACTCTTCCTTCCCCCGACACTTTAACTGAATCATCTCATTCTGATGTATTTCATCTCCACTGTCCTTTGCTTCATAGCAGTTCTCCTCCTGACTGATTTGAGAAAGCCACCCCAAGCCTTCATTAAAATCCACCTATCGGTGGTAACGTACTAGAAGTAAATTCTTAAAACTGCATCTCATATGGGATGGGAGTATTTTTAGCAATGCTTGTGTCAGGGAGCAGCTATCTTCTTACCGTCTCTTTGTTCTGTTGGTAGGCTGCAGTGGGGAACATATCATTCCAACTTGCAGTGCAGTAGTAAAGACTGAAGTTTATCAGAGCACAAGTTGCATGACTGAGAGCACCTGGGAATCTAAGAATATGTCTGGATCCACATCATATTTAGAAATCAAATAGAAAAAATTCTGTGTGCTGTTTTGAAAAAAATGGATTTTAACCCAGGATTCAGCTGGAGGAACGCTGTGAATGCATTTCGTAAAAAAAAAACACATTTTCTTTACTTTGTAGTTATCGCTGTATTTGGACAAAGGAAACATGTTTACAAAAATGTCTGGATGCTTCAAATTATTTGGCCACATGCAACAGTTTTTTTGTGTCTTGGTGTTCCTTATGTTAATCATAAAGCTGTACAATTTGCAAGGCAAACAGTTGCAGATGTTAAAACAGCTATGAAGCTTAACCTTTCCACTCGCTGAATTATCCGTTTCTGTGATTCATTCCAACAACAGAAAATTCCACCATCATCTGCATTTCAATGGCTTTCTCCTTGAAGGAAGTGAAAGTAACTGCACTTGCTGGACCTGTTTGGGTTATTTAGAGTGACACTACATATTTATTTCAAGCAGGTGGTTAGAAAAACAGACTGTGCAGCAGCTGTATTGAAATAAATAAAGTATTTCTCTGCATAACTTGTGTGTGCACAGTGTAAGCCTTCGTTTGCCATATTTGCTTCAATAAACGGTTGTATGTAGAATGCAGACCCGTATCTCCATTTACAAGTTGCATTGCTTATTCTATGAAAGTCTGAAATAAATAATCAATGCATCAGTAGGATGCTTCCACACTGCACTAGAAAATCACATTTTGAGGCCTGGGCTTTCATGACTGGTTAAAATGAATGGAATTTAGTTAAATGTAAAAGCAAAAAAAAAAGAAATAATTTGCTTTGCTCTTTTAAGTGTTTGGATACAACAAAATATTTTAATCCAATGTGCTCTTTTAACTAAATTAGTAAATTGATGGGAGGAATTCATTACCCTCTGTACATACTTCACTAGTTACAGGTCATTTAGTAATTTGCATTTTCTGATGATACAGGAACATCTGTAATTACATTGTTAAACATTGATTAATAAGTAACCTACACCACTAATGTACAAAACTGGCACTTTACAAATGATTTGAAAGGCTTAGAAATACATTTTTGCATTCCTCTGGGATAAATGAATACAGAGATCCCATCAATGGATATGCAGCTATATATACAGTACATCTATAGAGGAGAATTATTTGCTTACAAGGCTTCTTTCCTTACCACCTGGACAACCCCATTTTGTTTTACACAAAATTGCCAAATTCATAGAAATATATGCTTTATTTTAAATGTGGGTATTTTATCTAATAATACCTTTGGACTGCAGAATATTTTAATTATATCCTAATAAGTTTTTTAACTTTTGTAAATTGCTACCTTCATGTATATTATGCAAGGCTTTCACAATTTGGTTGCATTCAGATAACTATTAGACCCTATTAGACCCTGATTTTAATTATATGCTGACCCTTTATTACTTTGTTTTTGTGGGCAGTTTTTAACACAATAAAAAAGTTTTGCTCTGATATTGCAGTTTTCCACCTATTCTCTGTCAATCTAAATTGTCAGTTACGTATAAATATGTATTTATGTATTTGATCTCAAGCGAATGCGTTCTCATTATTATACTGAATTATTTAAAAATGAAAGTGTTAGATATTGTGTGGGGTGGCTTAGAAAGACAAGATACAAAACCATTGACTAAAGTTACTGAATACTTAATAAGAAGAATAAGTGTTTAGTCTGTGTAAAACAGCACAAAGAGAATGCAAGGTAAGGGTGTGTAGGTGAGCAACATCAAGTTTTCATACAGTGATTTCACCTTGCTGTTGGTTGGGTACTTACACAACTTTTATATATAACAATTATATAATAGCAGTTTGAACGTTTACATTATTTTAGGTTAACCATTGATGAAGCTAGTCTTGTTATCTGCAAATGTTTCCAATCAAGAGTGTCCACATATAAAAATAAATAAATAAATAAATATACAATGTAGTATAACACAGTTATATTTAAATAAAAACCATCCAACTTTAAAGTGGCTACTTACAGATGTTGCATGTATCAGTCATATAACATAGTCGTTAAATTAGTGCATAAGTTCATAAGATTTCATGTTTCATAAGAAGGAGCTCTGCTGAGCACTCCACAAATCATTCTGTTCATTTCATGGGCTTCTGATTCTACTTCCTCTGGAGGCGTGGCTACTGGTCCAGTACATAGTCTATTTATTCTTTTGTTAGGGACCCCCTTATTTTGCTTAAATGCTTTCAAACTGAGTTGGTTTAGCAATATCACACAATTAGATTAAATATGCACTTCCTCCTAGATTCTATTTATCTTTAGTTGTGATATATGGCGTCCTGGCAAAGACTTGATGTTTCAAGGAAACCACTGTAGGATCATTGGAACTTCCAGGCACTCGGCTCCTTTTACTACTTTTTTTCCACATTAGAGTCCAGTGTGGGTCTGGTTGGGCAGGTCAATGACCAACCTAGAACTGCTAACATACAATTATACCCACTTTGTCCCTTCCACAGACCCTGTATCCAAATCTACCTGCAGGAAGGTTAAGCCCGAATGAGAACCCAGAGTTGCCAGCACTGTGAAACAGCAGTGATGTTACTTTGGGAGTAGTGATGGGCGAATTTGGGCCGTTTCGCTTCGCCGAAAATTCGCGAATTTTGCGCGAAATTCGCGAAATGGCGAAAAAATCACGAAACGCCGCCGGCGTCTCGTTTTTGATGCCCGTTTTTGACGCCGGCGCCCGTTTTTGACACCGGCGTCCATTTTTTCGGGAAAAATTTTTTGACGCCGGCGAATTTTTGACGCGAATTTTCGCGGGAGTTTCGCAAATTTATTTGCTGGCGGCGAATCGCGCAAATTCGCATCAAATTCGCCCATCACTATTTGGGAGGCAGATCAACCAGCTTATAATAAAGAAACTTTTTTTCTTGAAGAGAATGGGGGAACAAGTTTAAGACTATAGCTTGCACTTTACCCAAGTACCCAGGCAGGATACCCACAGACCACTTGCATAGTCAGGGAATCAAGAATTTCATGAATGCTTTGCAAGCATAGTAGTTAAACCACTGATTGGATTACCACATTCACCAATAACTTACTGGCACTTAATTATTCATAATAATGTGTGTGTGTGTGTGGCAGTTATGCCATTATTCTGGACTTTAAAAGTTTTATTTATTATAACTGGTTAATATTTAACTAATTATATATCCTTACTAAAAATAATTTCATGTTTTCCATGCTTAGGTAACTTCAAGTGAAAGTCTTTTCTTTCTGTAGCATTAGTAATTAGTGTAACAGTGCTTCTATTTAAGAAAAAGCTTGAAATCCGATTCAGTAGTTTTATTTGCTTTCCCGATTTCCTGTTAACAGAGATAAAAGCCCAGACTTGCACGGTAAATCGCACATTGCTTTATTATATTTGTTTGAGCAATACCAGTAATGCTCTCAGCATCTAAGGTAGGAAAATCTGGTCGCATTAAAAATTTGTACTGAGGCATAAGCTGCATTGTAACTTGTGTAATGCGCTTCTCAGAATTTTATAAAGTAAAAGTCAGCACATTAAACCACAAAGAATTGAGGAAAATGACTTGATTAACCACACTAGGGCTAATCTTTTGGGATAATATGAAAAGTTAAAGCTGGAGATTTGAGTATGTGTGCACAACAATCTAATCAGTTTACATGAATTACTTTTCTTTAGATACTTTTAATATTTGCGAGGGAAGTTGAGACACCAATTGTTTTACTCTGCAAGATGTTTTTGTGAAGAACCTAATGCTTCTATGTGCAGTTGAAGGAGAAATCCTTTCACATTTTCTTTGTAGATTTACTTGTCCGGTAAAAAAATGGCTGATGAATAAGAGTCTGGCACGCCATTAAAGTCAGAACTGTGGGGATCCTCATTAATCTGCTAATAGTTTTTTTTCTGTCATGCCTCTTCAAAGTTTCATGTCATGTAAAGAATGCATGATGTTGGAGCAAAGCCTGCCCGGCCTTCCACTCCTCGCTTACATCAAGGCAGCCTACAACAAAGACAGCGTGGCCTTTTAAATTGTTTTCTGTTTAACTTTTACCATGGCCTGGGTTAAAAGCCATATGAAGAAGAAAAAAAAAAAAAGAAATCACTCTTGGCTTAACTAGACTTCACTACCCAAGGAAGAATAATAAAAGCAAAGCATTTACAAAGAAAATTTCTACTGACAAAAATTTCTAAGATGCATGTTCTAAAATGTGGGTGCTTCGACTATCGGCTACAGAGTTATATCAAAAAGAGTCCGATTCAAATGTTCAGTGTTGAAATGTTTTAACTGGGACAAATTTGGTAAAGAACAAGTACGTGCCAGTGGATTACATGCTTTTAAAAATAGAAGAAATATGCTGCTATATATTTTATTGCTACTATACTGAATATTTCTCTTCAAACTGCCTATTGTTTACACTGCAAGCTAGCTTCTTTCAAGGACTGTATAGGAAAGCCTGAAGCTCTCAGTGCTTTGCACTATAGGATGCCTGTGATAGCAGCTAAATGGACCTGATGGGGAACTGCAGTCTAACTTTCCCTTTGTGAAGAAGGAAGAGCTGGGATTGGTTACTCATATGTTATTGTGCTTAACAGTCCTTGAAATCAGGCTCGTATATTATTTATCATTGCCAACATGATGAGGGTGATGTTTAAACAAAAATTGCCACTGTAAATAAAAAAGAATATAGGTTTGGCAAGTTCTTTGAAAAAGTGTTGAAAACTTACCTAGAGTAGGTGTAACTTATAGTAACTATTCAGACAGCTACTTTCATACTCTCAATAGTACTAGAAAAATAAAAACGTATTGCTGATTGGTTTTTATTTGCTTACTGGGCAGTTCTGCAGGCTGCGGTCAACTGAGCTCTATTAGTTCTTTCAGGAGAAATTTTTCTAGTGGGATGCCTGAAAAGCTTTTCCACACCAACAAATGCTTCAATTATAACTAGTTTTAAAAACAAACTGTGAAAGGTTTATTATTTCTCAAAACATGGTTTACAATAGGAATTTGCTTGTAGGCTCTTCAGAGGGGGTTTCTCCTCGGCGCACTTGCATGTTTGTACTATGATTGTTTACTTTTTGCCTTTTTGTAAAGCACTAAGCACCTTTTGACAGGTGTATATATATATATATAATTTGCGGCGTTTCGCTGAAAAGTTTGTGAATTTCCAACGAAATTCGCAAAACGGCAAAAAAAATTGCGAAACTGCATCCGTTTTTTGACGCCGGCATCTGTTTTTTTTAGGCCGGTGCAAATTCGTTGCAAATTCACACCTGGCAAATAGATTCGCCCATAACTAGCCATGAAGTTTCCAAACTTTCCTTGCAAGGAAACTTTGGCTAACTTTTGAAAATCAAAAGGCCGTGTATGTTTCACTGCCGGCTATTACAATGTTAGTCAGTGGGAGGGAAACAAGGGATGTTTTGTTGCCCGTGGTTGTGAAGAAAAATGAAACCAAAAACCATACATTTTTCATGTATGTAACACCATTTAAAAAAATTACAACTATTTGCTGATATACAGTATATGTATGGACTACTATGTCATTTGTATTCTAGCTTTGTGATAAATCCACAGTGATGAGCAGATCTAAAAATTTGCAAAGTTGCTGAAAAGTTTGCAAAATGGCAGAAAAAATCATGAAACATTAAAGTATACTGGCGATTTGTTCGTTGCAGCAATTTATTTTGTAGAAAAATATATTAGAGTCTATGGGAATTTGTTTTTCTCTCCATTGCATTAAGGTCAATTGGTGTTTTCTTCTCAAGTTTTTTGTTTCTCCAAATGCTTCGACAATGGGTGTTTTCTTGCTCCCAATGCATTAAAGTTAATTGGTGGTTTTTCTCAATTATTGTCTCACTTCAAAAGTGAATAGGTGTTTTTTTTTTTCAGCAAATTTTTTTTACAGCAAATTTTTGCCACTTTTTCATGAAAAAATCCACCAATGGTGAAATGCATAATTTCCCTCATCACTATTTAAATGAAATTAAAAAGAAAAGAAAACTGAAAGACTGAACTATCATTTCAATTCAGAACAAAATTGGCATAATTAGCATGAAAATATCAATATGATTCATTATTCTATAAGTAAGCTGCAGATTGCTACAACTCCTGCAACCATGTATATGTGCTGGCAGGATCAGCTTTAGTATCAGTGAGAATTATTATGTTTTGGTGACTAGAGTCTTCTGTTTTGGCAGTAGTAGGTGTCTCTGACTTTGATGAGGATAAGCAGCAGCTACTATCTTAGCATAGGTATGAAAGAATAATGCATATGCTTTCCAGAGATCGCTCACCATTGAGACATTAGACTCATGTGGAACGTATAACTTAAGTTCCCTAGTGCATGAACACAATTACAAACACATCAGGAGTCAATTATGCTGCCTGTATGTTTTTTGAGTGTGGAAGGAAACCAACACACATACAGAGAAAGCATACAAACTCCATACCAATAATTCACTTGTTAACTCAGACATAAAAGAGTTCTTGTTTTTCCCTCTTTGGTGGTCTTGGACTTTACTGTGACTTGAACCAAATCACCTGTTAGAATCAAGCATAGGACCCCAAACCTGCCAGCACCATTGCTATCTACTGTGCTACACTGCTGCCAAAACTGGATCAAAATGGTTGCTTTTGAGCACAACAGATTGCTGTATTTGCATCCAGACTGCAGGCATACAAGAAATAATAGGTTGTTAGTGTTGTTTTCCTCTGTGTATTAATTGCCACATGACATCAACCGATTTGACACTAGCCCAAATTTACAAAACAATGCTATTTTGCTGTCCATGTGGATGCTCAAATAACACAAGATCCATCTGTCTAGCCTGAGGGTTGATGGGATAGGTAGCTGACAGGTTTGCCAGTATATGACCACCTTTGATTTCAAGAAGATGACAAGGGACAAGAAGATGACAAGGGACAATCATTAAATCGTACATCATTGCATACAGAACAATGACCATTCATGTAAACACACTATG
The DNA here is from genome assembly GCA_038501925.1 of Xenopus petersii. Classification (NCBI taxonomy): domain Eukaryota; kingdom Metazoa; phylum Chordata; class Amphibia; order Anura; family Pipidae; genus Xenopus; species Xenopus petersii. The sequence continues at coordinate 84,544,181 of CM076680.1, forward strand.
AAATTAGTAGACAATACTAATGTTAATTTGCTTTCTGCATTGAGGAGAATGCATTTACTGTACCGGTGGGTTGGTCCCTGTATCACATAACGTATGATCAAGAACAGAGGCCTATAGATACAAAACACATGTCTAGTATACTATTACACTTACTCTTAATAAAACAGTTGTGTTTTATATTGCCTATATTCTGCAAATTCTTTTACTGTTACCAACCTACAACAGACAGAAATTATATTTTTCCAGTGTTACGCTAATCTGCATTTGTCAATGTTTATACATCAAGAATCTGTTTGCATGTCGGCTTTAGTCAAAATGTTTATTTAAAAGAAATTGTGTCAGGAGATTGAAGGGAACAGTAATTTCCTTTATAGTATCAGTTAATATCTTAAAGGGCTGTACATCCTGCAAATCTCAAATAAAATCCTTATATTTCATATTATTTTTAACCCCTTGAGGATTAAGGAATGCTACTAGCAGGATCATTTGCTGGTATCACATCTTGTAATCATAGCACTGATTTTAAGAAAAAGGCTTTGGTGTGCTCATATTGCTGCAGATGTGAAAAGAATAGGAGCTATTGATGCCACTTGATTTTGAAATATTGAAAGTTGCTAGCATATTTAATATCCATCTGCTCCATTTAGAATAAGATGCAGTAGTGATGAAAGGACTGTGCTTTGAAATAATACATCTGGATGAGGAAAGAGGAGGATAACAGGGGCTTCAAGAATGCTGCACACCTTGTGTATTCATCCTCAAATTACTGTACAGGACTGACATTTTATATGCTGATGTATGTTGGTATTTATGATGAAGACAACAATGCACTGCGTTTTTCTTTCTTTGTACATCTGCTGTCAATTAAGTAGAGTCACGAATTTATATATGAGGTGTGCCAAAAGTACTTTGGAAGGTACAACACCCCATAAAACTCATGAAAGCAAGATGTCTGAAAAAAAAAAAATTATAAAGGTAATTAATAATAGTAATGTAATGAGCTGAGAACATCTGCACTGCAAATTTGGATATCGATAGGTTAAACTTCAGAAAACATCTTACGGGCTTGGAATGTGATAAACCTGAAGATTCATAAAATATATTTCATATATTAGGAAATGATCCATGTTTGACTAAAATCAGAGAGACCAATTGAGTGAAATAAATATTTTTATATTGTCCAGTAATTTGGACATGTGCTAGCATTGCTAGCAACAAACTAAGCATATGATATTTAAAATATTCATGCTTTGCAGTATGAGAAAATCAGTATGAGGGGTATGTTTGCTTTGTCTAGCAGCCACAATCATATTCTAAATGGAGCCGGCAGAGAGAGACTGTACCCTCTTTATGAAACATTAATGCATGCTTGCTCAACAATATTTGCCGTAGCTTGCATTAATATCTGGAGTAGGTTATTTACAGATTTTCAATGTAGAAAGGGATCAGAATAATATTTCTTAATCTAGGAATAGTAATAATTTATTTGCAAAATGTCAGTCACTTTTCAAAGTATTAGTTCTTTTGGGGTATATTATATAAGGATACATAAAGGGACAGATTTATCAAAGGTCGAGGTGAAGTTTCCAAGTGAAAAACTATTCACTTTTATTTTTTGTGTACTTTGACTAGGGAATAGTCATACTTCGATTCGAATTTGAAAAAACTTCGAAATTCGAAGGTCGACTGTCTCTTTAAAACTTCGACTTCGACCATTCGCCACCTAAAAGCTGCCGAAGTGCTGTTTTAGCCTATGGGGGACCTCCTACAACCTGTATGGAGGCAATTGGGGGAGTTTGGGAAATCGAAGGTTGAAGTTAAAAAAAACTTTGAATCAAAGTACTATCGAAGTAAGATCGTACGATTCGAAGTACAATCGTACGATCCAAAGTGGACCCCAAAAAAACTTCGAAGTTTTTTTAACTTTGACCTTTGATAAATATGCTCCAAAGTGTCAGGGGGTACCCAAAGCCAAAAAACTATATGACTAGTTAGGCAGGTAATATAAACTGGGATATTTAAAGTGTAGAATATAAAAATGAGAAAACATTTAGAAAATCTGTCCAGCAATATGTTCAGCAATCCATGGGTGAGGAATGAGCTAGACCATGACTGTCTGAACCAATAAGGCAAAGGTTATGCAATTGGGGGAGTTGTAACTGTAATAGCTTGTTGGTAAGTACTACCATCAGCAGTAGTCAAAGGACAGGTGTACTCCATATCCCATTACTATCCCCCCCCTCCTCTTTTTGTTATGTTATAGTTTATGTATTAAGGGGTTTAATGTTACTATGTTTTGTATTTATTTATGTCACAGCTTTTATTTTGCAGTTTTCAGGCATTTGAAAATATTATCCTTTTTGATGAACTATGTGCCAGGGTCAGTAGCCAACAGCTTTGCCTCTACAAACTCCTGATTACATATGTTGTACATTAGAAAAAACTTCAGTTGACATATGTTGCTCTGTTATGGGTTGGTGAAATGTTTCAATAAAGGCTGTGGCCATTTCCCAATACAGGTGATGTCGCATGCTGAGCACTGGCCCGAAAAGCAAGGAAATGACAATGCACTATGAACTCAGATTTTTAGATGTGGGGTTTTCTGCTCCATTGGTCTTCCACTGTTGGAAAAAATGCCATGTGATTATTTTTAGACACTGACCACAGCTGAGCTTCATTGGGGTAACTTTGACCATGAAGCCCATTAATCTTTTATCAGGTTAAAGCTGTGATAATACATAATAATACATACTCACGCACAAAATCATTCATACTAGTTCAGGGAGTGTATATTTGGCAGAACTTGAACATATAGTAAGTTAAAAATATCTGAATGTAAGCTCTATTGAGCAGGATCTCCTTTACCCCTTTTATCGGTTGTATTTTCCAATGTGATCTGAATTTTACTGCATTTATTATTATTAGGCCTTCAAAATATGTTGATGCTTTATAAATTTGTGTTATAAAATAATAGTGATTTGATGAAAGCAGCCCAAGGGCTCTTAAATATGGACAGTAAATCATGTGTTGTATTTTTAATGCAATGAAATGTATTGTAAATGACTATGGCAGGAGTTAAGCACATGGCTATTTCCCTCGCTTGTAATCAGGCTTGAGGTGCAGAGTGTAGCAATGTCCAGATGCAAGTGCAATGTAATGAGCACAACTGGGCATGATTTATGCTCCTTAGTGCTCTTGACTTGTGTTCCTTACAGTATATAAATGGCCCCTAGCATGTGTTGTTTCCCTGTGTTGAACCAGAACACCTTATCAAGAGTAATATAATAAAAGCTGCAAGGTTTTCTCCTTTGGCAACCAATCAGCAAGTAACATTTTATGGTAAATTTTTCATGGTTGCAAATGGTCCAGTCTTGAAAATCATTAATATGCAGCTTAGATCCTTTAAACGTCTTTGGGGCAACTTTAGAATTTTTAAAACCCCATATAATAGGAATAACTGTGTGACAGTGAAAGGGTGAATACAAAATTGAATGGGGCTTCTGTTGTGTCCATTTTTTTGGTAATGCTGTACATATTAGGGAACTATTGCTTAAGGGCAGATACATGGAAACCCCATGAATTATCCCTAGAGTGAAAGTATAAAATGTAATAAATGATCTGGCATTTAATGCAATGACATTTGCCATTCCTGATACTTTATATTTAATTTTGTTGGTTCATATTGGAAATGTTGAGATCAAGCCTAAGATTATGAGCACAAACAGCACCGTGCGAGGGGAGCTACATTAGTCACAGCGAAACTGTAATAAATATAAATATTAAAAACACTTTTAGAGCTGTGTATTTTGAAATATTTATTTAAAGGCAAACAAACTTTCCTCTGTCTGTGAAATTGTTTGCTAAATCCTCTTTGACATCATGTTTAACTTCTGTCTGGAGTTGGCAGGCTGTTGAGTAGCAGTGTCAAGTGTTGCACTTTTTTTTCCATTCGGACCCACCTGAGTTGCTGGTGCTGAGAAGCGCTTCTGAATTGTGGAGATGTCAATGTTTCTGACAAGCTTTCTTCTCCACAGCGGTCCAAAGGGAGCTGGTGACTTAGATAAAAAGACAAAAAAATGCTTGATTTTTATTCAACAAACGAAAAAGAAATACAGTGAAAATAAAGACTTAATGTGAAAATCCAGAATTCTAATGAGATGTTCTTTAAAGGAAGGGGTTATTTACAGGTTGGAAAGGGACAATAATAAAGAATATACAAATATAATCAATGAAAATGGAAAATTTTAATAACAAACTACTTATGCAGTGTTAAAATAACAAAACTGTCCATGACTTTCTACTTTTAATCTGTTTAATCCTCATAAACCTGCCACATATTGGGGCAAAGCTGTCTAATTGTATGTGTTTAAGGTATACTCACATACTGTAACTGCATTAAGTTACTGAATTTCTTCCTACTTCATGAAGTAACTTAATTTCAGTTCACAATTTGACTTTCACCCAACCTTTCTCTGTTTTAAAATAGACTATTCTTCAGGGAGATTATGGTCTTGCTTACTTTCATAACTATTAGCTAATATAAAAGTGCAAGCCCATGCAACATTGCAGGGCCCATTGCTTTGCCCATTTCTTTTTCATTACATCTTTTTAATTTGTATTGTTGTGCCACCTGACGATAGATATTCGATAAAAGAAATAATTTCAGATAAGTAGGCATTTGTGATTTAATATGTATCTGTTCTCTGAATTTGCTGATTGATATAGTAATGTGACACAAAATAGCACACAAAATACATTGTATAAAATATTAAATGAAAAGCAGCAATATAGTGTTTTAGGCAATATCCAAGAGAAACTTGCATTTCAAAATCATTAAGTTTCTATAATTAGAATTTTTCTTTTTCTCTGTAGTCGTCATGCAATATAAAATTTTTGTAGAAGTTTGGTTTAACCTTCAAATGTGATTTTTGAGCATAGCATTTAATGGTTTCTTTGGTTTGTTAGAAGCTCACAAGCTGTTAAAGATCACCTTTAGGGAAAAATGGACAATGACATTGGAAAAACATGTGTGTGTGTATATCTAGAAAGCTCCGAACTGTGGAAAGTCTGCCTCCCATAGAGGCATAGAATTATCTAAATAATCCAGATTTTTAATAAAAGATTTCATTTTTCTCTGTAATAATAAAACAGTACCTTGCACTTAAACCAAACTAAAATATAATTAATCTTTATTGGAAGCAAAACCAGCCTGTTGGTTTTATTTAATGTTTATATGATTTTCTAGTAGACTTAAGGTATGAAGATCCAAATTATGGAAATATCCCTTATCCGGAAAACCCCAGGTCCCGAGTATTCTGGATAACAAGTCCCATATCTGTTTATATATATATAATTTTTCTTTGATTAAAGTTCAAAATATTCACCCTATTTTTCTTATTTTCCTTATTCTAAATCAGCATAGCATTCTGTCAGCTTATTTTACAGTACTTGCATCTGCCGCCAGTTTGAAAAGCACATTTGGCTTACGTGGGAAGAAGGTAGTGTTTAAGTTATCTTTGCCAAAATCATTATATAACAATCCCAGCACATTAAATAGAAATTCTAGAATATGCTGTTCATTTTCAGTTCAGTACTTGAAAGATGTTTACTCTAGGTTTTACAAACTTTTTTGTAGCCCTGTGCAGGAGCTGGAGGAGTATTTTCATGAGAACATATGTAATTAAGTTCAAATTTGCTAGCACAGAACATTTATTAACCAAATTAAGCCCATTTTACTTTTAACCCATATTTTTTACAATTATCTCAGAAATGGCCAGAAAATAGAGTAACATGCCATACAGAATAAACAATGCATCCTTTTATAAGACTTGATTTATGCCTCCTCCCCTCACTAATGCGAAGGCTGTTGATTCATAATAATTTTTAAAGGAAAAAAGGAAGTTTATGAGTCAAGGCACAGGCTTGAATCTCAGATATGCTTGGAACCTGTCTGCTCCTTGATATGGGAATCTGTTGAACTCAGCATACAGGAGCACACATATTGAATAAAGTCTACTAGATTATAATACAATATAGGCTAATGACAGTTTATAAGTAAGTTTGTGACTTGCCATTGGCCAATACTAAAACTGGAATGTGATCCAGTAACACCTTCATAGGAGCCTCAGGGAAAAAATATTTGTTTGGTTCTAAAACGTGGCCTTTAAAGCTATGGGACACCACAGTGAAAAATATTGCTTCAGAACTGCAGTGATTTATAACGTTTGTGCCAAAATGCATCTTTTATAAACTATAGGAATAAAAGCTTACCGTATATGATATGATGGTTTAACGATAATTCTTCCACAGAAATAAAAGATCCTGTCTTCAGATTTATAGTTTATGTCTATGACAAAATCTGTTTGATAAAAACAAGAATTAATTATTTAAAATGTGTAAGATTTCTGAATCAAAGTTATGTATTGCAGGAATGTCTCGAAAGGTGCTGCAAGTCCTATACACGTCTGTAATTCAGCCAACAAATCACTTGCTAGCTCTGTTTTCGAATACAAATCTAGAATATTAGATCAATTTGTGGGAATGAATTGATCCTAATATTCAATGCAAAGGGGACTATTTACAGGTTTATTATTCTATACACATACAAATCTGTTTAACTATACAAATACTGTAGTTTTAAATGTCCATATTTAAAAAATAATTATTACACATAACATTTAGGGGGTTATTTACTAAGGCTTTTTAGGGCTCATGGAAATTTTCCCATAATTTATTATACCCCATTGCTGGGGTATATTAACCAGAATCCAAAAACCCACCATCTTAAACCTGTCAAGGTCATTGTGGTAGAGTGATCAAAAAGATGTGCAGAAAGGTGTGTTTTCTCCATAGAGGGGCATCTAAGCTCCAGACAAGGTGTTGCTAAACAGAGAATGGCTTCTCTGCTCAAAGAAAGCAGGCCAGATAATCCATTCTGTAAGTCCAGTTCCCATATTGGAGTTCAGGAAGGTTATCTGCCTGTGTGAGGAACTCCTAGAGGGACTGGGGGTGCTGCCTGCAACTGCAAGGTGCAGAGGTAGCGGTGACCAAAAGTCTGAGAGACGGAGGAAAGCCAGGAGGCTGTGCACTACCCCCAGAAGAAAGTATCATGAGTACAGTGGTACTTACCAACCTATGTGTTTTTTCTGGTAGCCAAGCTTAGTGAGGAAACTCATCAAATGTGTTTTGTATGCTGAAATGGTCACCCCTATGTGTAAATAAACTGCCTAAAAGTGAAGAGAGTGTCTGTTGTGGATCCCGCAAGCTTACATCCTGTATGAGTCAATGGCAGAAATCCCTGTTCCAATTTGAAGATATCACTGCACTGGGTTTAGCCCGATAATCCTGGTTTTTCCCGTGATAACCTGAAAAAATCTAGCTATTCGGGAATAAAGACCAAAAGAAAACATACGATTCAGGTTTTTGCTTTCTTTAGCTTTTGCTTTTCTGCAATCCGATTTTTTCGAGTTATTTTAATGAATAAATAAAACAAAATTAGATACATTCGGATTTTAGTTAATAACCCCTTATTATATTATAATTGACTTCACCAATAATCGATGTACAGAAATCTAACATGGCCGAAGGCTAGTAATGTCTGTATGTATCCATCTATCTGTGCGTATTTTAATCTTGCATTACACCAAGGGGCCTATTTATGAAGCCTCAATTTTTTTCTGGTGTTGTTTTTAAAGGGGAAAACTTTACAAAACAAATTTTGAGCGGAAAAAAAAAATCTGAAAATACCAGCTAGAACCAGTCAAGGTCATGCAGAAGTCAATGGCAGATATCCCTTTTACAATTTGAAGATGTTGTGATCTGCCTGATTTTCGTATGATAATCCAAAAAATCATATGAGAATCAAACTCAAAAAGATGTCAAGATTTTTCCTACACTGCCTTTTTTTAAGCTGATTTTTTGATGAAGGAGTTAAATATGTGGATGGCAGTTGGGTCGAGTTTGTTTTAATAAAAAAAAAAAATAGATAAATTTGAGTTTTAGTAAATATTCCCCTAAATGTATGCATATCAAATACCTTTTGAATTTGAAGTCCTTCTTGAAACATTTCAGATAAAAATGTATTGTGTAAGAAAAACAGCATATAATGGGTTATTTTAGCCATTTATCAAGCCTCTATGCATTCTGAAGTGGTAAAGAGCATATAGAACTGAACCCTGCATTATAATAAATTGCTTCTCATATTATCTTCATTGTATGTATTTCAGTGATTCAATGGTGTAAATCTAACACAGCACATAAATGCTTTCTAATATAAACACAGGTGCTTTTTGATATCCAAAACATATGTTAAGACATGCAAACTAGGTGACTTCACTAAAAACTGTCAGCGACCCTGTTTTGTTAAAGGTGATCCAGTTCTTAAGTATAATGTGCCTAATCTTGGCCTCTCTCTATGCAATAAACAGAAAAGACTGTAGTCTTTCAATGGTCACTTTCACAGGATACTTTCTGGCAAGACTTTCAAACACTGCACAGCTTGTTATCATATCAGCAACACAAGCTGACATTAGGTGAAGCTTTTAAAGAAAAGAGAAATCTCTAGAGCTCCCCTAGGCATAGGTTATGTAACCTGCCTTTGGTGTCTGTTCTTATACCACTGTCAAAATTATCAGATAATATCACATGAGGCAACTGCCAAAAAAGTTTACAAGATGGTATTCATTAAAATGCACAACTGGATACAAGGTCACGAGGACACTGACAGTAAAGGTCAAAATAAGGAACAGAAGAAAATGGTGAAAATGAATAGACTTTGTTCTGCTGTAACTGAACAACAGTCTTAGCACTCTGGACCAAACCAATATTTGTTATGCCATTAACAGGCATTTGCCTTGAGAAATTGTAGAAATCAAATTAAGCACTTATTTGAATCTGGATGAGAAAAAAATTATGTTTAACAGAGAGGAAATAAACAGAAAAATATAAGAAAAATCAGGAATATCTACAATAAAACACATCTAAGCAGAAATGGTAAAACAAGATACAACAGTGACTGGTATAATGAGATCTGTAGGTACTTGGGTACAGTGGATAGAAATATAAAAGGAAAAGGTTGTTTTGTGAAACCGATAAGCTTTGATTTGATTAGTTAAGGATATAGGGAGCTAATCCTAAAATTATCATAATGTATAATCAAATGAGAACATGCCAGGGAAGTGCATGACTCACAGTAGCATTCTGAGATAATAAGTCATAATTTCCATGCGCAATAGATTGAATCAGTGATCCACAAACATATGAGAAAGGGATAAAAAAGGTGAATGATTGTTCTAAGATTAACATCATTAACATTTATTATATACTAGGAAGATGTGGAGGGTCAGGTAATTAAATGGCAACAAGAGATCACAGCAACAGTGTATGATTTTCTGGTATTGCATGCTTCTGTGGGGCAGTAATATGGCATAAGAACTCAAAAAGAAGAGAAATAATAATTTCGAACCCAGTTATCTATAACTATAGAACTGTACTTTGTCAACATGATGTAATGCTACCATAACAACATTATACACTAAACAGAAAATATATGAACAGAATATACAGTCAAGTATATGCTATTCTGAACTTCCAGCAAACCCCAGTACATTACCAAGGATTATGGCATGCTGGGAAATATTGTTAAAACCTTAGAAAATGATTCTTAAAGCAATACTTTTTTTAATAAATGTTGCCCCAGGCCTGTGACTCACTTAATGCAAAATCATTCTCCAGTGAGGATCTGTAAGCAAAACTGCACATAAAACACATATATATGATTATCCTTAAATAAAATATGCATGGGGACATTTCCAGTAATAATCATGCCATAAGGCTTGTCCCTAAATCGTGTTTTTTTTTTTAATAATAAATAACTGAATCGTGGGTTCTAGTTTGGTCGGACTGTTTAAGTTACGTTACTCAGAAAAGTTCAGATTGTGATAAATACGGCCCTCCAAAGTAAGTCTTTTTATGTAATTATTTTAACCTGTTTCATGACCTTCTCATAACTGATCACACATTAAAAAAACAGGAGATACATATTCCTTTTTGCTAGAGTTATTAAAACCAAGGTGGCTTTTATGATGTGCACCTTGGTTATACACCTTCCTATTTTCTTTCTGTTTTTTTCCTCCCTCTCTTTCTACCTTTGCTGTTATTTTTTGTAGTTATTATGTTAAGGGATAGATAATTATTATTGTTGCACAGTAGGGACAAATAATGATTTTTTCCCTTATTATACCTTTTTTATTAAAAAGCTAGTGGTGATTATCCACTTATTTAACTACATCCTGTTGGATCATGTAGCAAGAACCTTTTTTTTGTTTGTTGTCCCTCAAATGTGGCAGAGCATCAACAATTATTAATTAGTATTTCAAGCTGTATTGAGCGTTATTAATTAACAAACGTTTCTGAGCCAGAGAAGTGGAGTCCATACTTTCAGCCATCCAAAACACAGTAACACTAGAGTGGTACAGGAACAAAAAGATACATGTCCTACAGTGGCTCAATGAAATTAGATTTACAGTCACTCAATTGACACCTCACAAAAATACATACTTTTAATATTATATTGGCTAGTATGTTTACCTTTGTGACACTTTGGGGGCAGATTTGTCAATGTGGGAAATTAGAGCTCATCACAGTAAAATTCTACCATTCTCTTATCATTTCAATGGAATTTCTAGATTTGTATCAACGGGTGAAAGTTAGAGTTCACCATTTAACTTATACTGATTAATATAGATGGCATACCCTGAGTTACAAATATTCATAAAAACATGACATTATAGAAGATTCTCCAGGAATAATTGTCTTTAGGAATCAGTTTTCTAACTTAGATCAGAAAAGTTCTATTAACACATTATTGTACATGTCCTACAACAAATACAAGTATGGAATCTATTATCTGGAATGCTTGAGACCTGTTTTTTCTGGATATGGGATTTTCCATAATTTGGATCCCTGCATCTTAAGTCTGGTAACAGGTTTCTGGATAAGAGAAAATAAAATAATTAAATTAAGCCTAATAATGCCAAAGCAAGATATTTTAGAAGCCACTAAACTATTTCCAAAACCTTAAAATAGAAGAAACCATTTTATTTATAATATCTTTCAGGTAAAAATTCCCCTTTTTTATCTTGAAAACTGCCATTGCCTCTCCCATCAGGGACACTTCTGGTGCTAGGCTCAGTTTTGTTTTCCTGTGCTTTCCCTACATTTCTGCCATGCCTGCACTTATGATCACTGCCCACCCTATGCTCAGTGTCGGACTGGCCCACCGGGATACCAGGAAAACTCCCGGTGGGCCAGGTGTCAGTGGGCCCTCATGCTGCTAAACATTGGGACTATGTCATGGTCATTCCCTAATTCTATGAGAAAAGAGACTAAATAGAATAATGGATTATAGTATGTAAAGAAAAGAGACTAGGAGAATAGAGGTTGAATGAGTGAGGAAGAATAATAGTACGGAGAGTGGGCCCCTGGTCTAAGGTTTTTTGGTGGGACCCTGGACTAAGGTTTTTGGGTGGGCCTCTGGTGTCCCAGTCCGACACTGCCTATGCTCACTGACCACCAATAGATTGTTAAAGAAAAAAATGAATAAAAATAAAAAATGTAAGCAAGTTCCTTATATACACTTGGGGGCCTATTTAATATGCTGTGTAAAACAAAATTCACCAAAAAAAGGTGTAAAAACCTGTGTAAAATGAATGAGTCTGATTTATTTTGTGCCATGTGAATGCCAGATTTTCTGCTGCTATTTTACACTTCTTCAGACCTTTGTAAGTAGGTTCCACTGGAATTTGCTCAAAGAAAAATGTTGCAATTTTTGCTGTTTTTTACACATTGATGCCTGGCTGTGTGTGGCAAATTATTCCGCTGTTTTTTACACCACATAATAAATATGCCCCTAAATTTTCTCTGTTTTGTTTAGAAAGAAGAGATTCTTATAAAAAGTAGAGCCTGCCATACAAATGGCAGGTGCAAAATATTTTGTATCAGTTCTTTGAAGGGATATGCCAAACCTTGTGTATAAGGTCAGGGAACTTTGGGAATATAAAGGAAGTGGAGTTGAAATATTCCAGAGACTAAAAAAATCTCTTGCACACTTCATTCATTGCTGTTTCTTAAGCAACGTGCCTGAAAAATTTGATAGCCTAAATAAAAAGAAAATTCCTGGACCAGGCAGGACCTCACTTAAACACACAACTACTTCCTATGAAACATTTCCAAGATTTCAAACAAGCATAACTGAAATTGGCGTGGGAAACTCTATACAGATGGAACATCATATAAAGATTTTATCACCAAAGCCAGAGCTACAAGGCATACTTAAAAAGCACTGCTAGGATGCATTTACTATTGCAGCTTTAATTTCTTTAGTTTTGCACATACTTATCTGTAGCCACGTGGAGAACTGTAGTGTAAAAGATATGTGAAATAATGTGCCTGCTAGATAAAGAACTGTTCTCCTTTTGCTTGCATGTTTGAAACCTGAACCTGTAAATATAATATATAACTACATTGTCATTGACTTCCAGTTATGTTGCTAAAAGTCAATACAGAAAAAAAATATTTTTATTTGGATCTTATGATTTATGGTGCATGCTAGGAAACAGAATTAACAACATAATAGCTCCATCACTGTACGGTGTCAATTTTTAAACTATACAGGAGTACTTAGGAGAACTGCTACAAGCAACCGGAGCATAGCTCTACTAGCCTACACCTCTGGTAGTGAAACCAGTTTTCCTGTGATAGGTGCCCTGAATGCAATATACAACAAGGTACAGTCTGTTGGATCTCATGGTAATGTAAGGTGTAGTGATTGTGATTTCCATAAAATACATGTGGGAAATGTTTTCCTTTGCTACAAAAATGTTTTTCTTTTTCAGTGAATTTTTGTTCTTAGAATTCTATCTAACTCATCATCTACATAACTATCTACATTTCCCACATATATTTTATGGAAATCACAAACACTACACCTTACATTACCATGAGATCCAACAGAATGTACCTTTTCAATGTTGAATGCTAGCAGCAGAGACCCATCCAGCAATGAGACTGATAATATGAGGCTCTACAACTTAAGAAACTTTGAATCTAATAATGTTTATACCAAAAAGAAAAACATTTGGCAGAGATGTTTTTACCACCAATGAAAATATGTTGGTTAAACGCTATGGGCAGATTTATTTTTATGAATGAAATTTTTTTTTTTTTTTATGTATGAAATAAAACCTCAATTCAGAAATGCAAGCCCATTTCTATTAATTTCTATGCGATTTCTAGAAGTATATTGATCAATCGATAACAAATTACAGTTCACCATTTGATATATACACTTCTAATAATCCCATATGAAGTGGGTGAGTTTTTCTATGGTGAGCTTACACTATATCAAAATCTGCTCCATAATATGCCGCAGATGGAAGTCCAAGGAACAGTGCATTATCATAATGGAAACAAAGAGCACAGAAGCAAACACAAGGGGACATATTTATCAAAGTGTGAAAGGACAGTTCAGCAAAGATAATTGGAGAACTTCACAACATCCTTCAAAACAGATTGCAACATGAATGCCTTTAATCCAGAACATCTTTATATATTTACAAAAAAGAAATCAAAACAATAAAAATGAATAAATATGAAAGGACCAGCAATACAAAAACTAGTTATTAATTTAACTTGATTTTCTTTAAAACAAAAGTCCTGATTTCACTCGAGATTGTGCAGCCATCTTTTATCTGTTATCGATACAAAGTCCTTTCTGGTCTATTTTGTTCAATGGAGACTTTAATAATTCATATTTAAAAACTGTTCAGAAAGTCCTAACACTGTATCTAAAAGTACTTCCAAATGCTTTCAATAAATATTGTTGGATGTTGCAAATGTAAATATCCATTGAACATATGTGGAAATGCATTTGGTCACATGCAAATGCTCAGCTGCATTTAATTAGAATAAAACTAATTATAATGGAATATGATTATGTCAGTATATTTTCATTATATTCTTTGGTTTACTCATTAAGTTGCTGGCATGATCTTTCATTTGTATACAGAAATTATGTCACATTATTTCTAACATTCTTAATTTAATTTTGCTTTAATTGTTTACACTGATACATAAGGGATTTAGGGAGGAGTATATGAGCATTATAATATAGTTAATGATGTTTGGTGTTCTAAAGAAGCTTCAGAGCCTGAAATCATTATTTTTTTATTTATTTACAGAGTAATATATACTGAAATACAATGATTGCATTGCGATCAATTGAACAGAACTTAAAAATGCATAGAAAATGTCCAAGTCCTCTTCTGCATATGTAAAATAAGAAAAATGTGATTCTGTTCCATTCAGCCAACTTGTGCAACTCCAGGGCATGGGACATCATTGGAGAGAAAGGGATGCAGCTGAGAGAATAGCTGCACATTGCCTGACCTTATGTTTTATTAGTCATGCTGCAAGTTCATGCATTTTCATATACATAGGTTTAAAGTCATAAATGTATGACTATATACTGTGAAACTAAATATCAATATAAAAATAGTACCAAACGATTGATTGGCCATTTTATTTTGTATGTAGTCATTTTGATTACATTAAGGGGCAATTGTTAAAAAATTATAGAATGGCTTGTTTTTAGCAGACCCTCCCCCATAAAAGATGTTCCCCTGTAATTAATACAGAATTTAAAGAGAAAACCTTTCCTCACATATTGAAAGCCCCCAATGCTCATTTAATGAAAAAGAAATAATGCTCTGACATTAAAGAGGCAAAAAGAAAACAGAATCTCTTTTCTCAAATTCCTCTTTTGTTCGATAGAAGCTGAACAGGTACAAGTTATATAAGTTATGTGCTGACCCTATAGAACAGCTGGTTATTTCCCCTGAATGGCTGCACTGAATATGAGTGAACAACAAAAAATAACGTCCTATGATTAGCTGCAAGTCTACTTTGAATTGTAGATAATTACAGAAATGGCTCTTCTATGTTTAAGGTAAGATAAGTTACAAAGTAATTTTGCTGCTATATGGATCAAATCCATAGAAAGATTGAAAAAATAAATTCAATTGGCATAATATAGGAAAGCAATGCTATGCTGCAAAATGGAAAATATCTTTAATATGCATGTTGTATTTAATATTTTTTTAGTGATTTTGACATAAAATCCGATGGTTATAACAATATGATATATAGAGTTGAATAAAATATAAAAAATTATAGCCAGAAAATCCCAAACAATTAAACAAGACCGTACTCATATGAAGTTGCAGTCTCGCTGTGCTGTAATTTCTACAGAAAAGAAGTGCTTTAGTTCTAGATTATGACAACAAGTGATACTATTTCCATTATCTTACTTCAGTCCATTTTCGGCTGCTTGCAAACTGATTTTGTAAGTAGGTACTTTTTCATCTAAAGCTGGCCATAGAAAGCAAAGATACAGTTGTACGAAATGAAGATTCATAAGATTTTCGGATTGTGTGTGGAGGGTCTTGACATTTTTAGTATCATGGCAATTGGTTGTTCAGTCGATTGGACAGTTTAGAAGATTTATTTTGGCTACCAATAAGATCTCTGCATGCATTACCCGATGACATCAATGGGTGACTGTCACTACTATTTGTCGGACATAACTTTTGTATGATTGCTGTCATTCAATTAATGGCCAAAATATCCTCTGATTTGTTCTTCTTCCTACTTCTTTTAATCTGAATTGTTAATGGTAGATCATCAGACTGAAACAAACAAGCATTCATCACACAAAGAATAAAATTTGCACGTCTACAGATGGCTTAAAGGAACAGTAACGTCAAAAAATAAAAGTGTTTTAAAGTAATGAAAATATAATGCAGTGTTGCCCTGCACTGGTAAAGCTGCTGTGTTTGCTTAAGAAATACTAATATTGTTTATATAAATAAGCTGCTGTGTAGCAATAGGGGCAGCCATTCAAATGAGAAAAGGCTCAGGTTACACAGCAGATAGCAAATAAGCTCTGTCTGTCTAATGGTGTTATCTGTTATCCATTAGTTAACCTGTACCATTTAGCTGTTTTTCAATTTCCACCATTGCTCCACAGCAGCTTGTTTATTTGAATTATAGTAGTGTTTCTGAAGCAAACAGATCAGTTTTACCAGTACAGGGCAACACTACATGATATTTTCATTACTTTAAAACACTTACATTTTTTGGTGTTACTGTTCCTTTAAAGAAACAGTTCAGTATACAAATAAGAACTGGGTAAATAAAAAATGTTTCTAATATAGTTAGTTAGCCAAGAATGTCTTCTGTAAAGGCTGGAGTGACTGGATGTCTAATATAATAGCCAGAACACTACTTCCTGCTTTTTAGCTCTCTAACTCTGAGTTAGTCAGCGACTTTAAGGGGGACCACGTGAGACATAAAAGTTCAGTGAGTTTGCAATTGATCCTTAGCTTGCAGGTCAGATTCAAAAGCAGACAGTTATGACCCATGTGCCCCCTCAAAACACTGATTGGTTACTGCCTGGTAACCAATCAGTGGAACCCAAGAGAGTTGAAAAGCAGGAAGTAGTGTTCTGGCTATTATGTTACACATCCAGTGATTCCAGCCATTATACATTACATTTTTGCCTAAGTAACTATATTGAAAACATTTTTTATTTTTCTACAATAACAAAAACAGTGTAACAACTTTTTCCAAGGGGCCACTAAAATCGAATATAAAATTTGGGGATATATAAAATCCAGGTAGAAACAAATAAAGCATATGAGTACCAGGCCATGAGTAATGCTGGAAAACATAAAAACTGTAATGTAAAATTGGGGTTCTACTGTATTTATTATTCACCCCAGGCAGATTCTATAGGACTGTTAATAAATAGGTATGGGATATTTTGAGGAAGTGCCTGTTGAAAGGGCACAAAACACATCAGTGGTGTGCTCAGTATGCTGTGCCAATGCTGACAACTTTTAATTAATGATGTGAAGATTTTTAACAGATCCAGAATGAAATGTGTCCTTAATTGAAGTCCGTGCAGTGAGAGAGTTAAAGTAATCCAGTGCCAGGATGCGGGACTAGATGTCACTAGATGTCACGTGGGAAGCTACATGCTCGCAAAGAGAAAACTTGGAGTTAATGGGATATTTTATCTGGAAACCCGTTATTCAGAAAACACTGAATATATAGACTCCATTATAGTCATATAACTCAAACAATTTCCTTTTTCTCTGTAATAATAAAACAGTATCTTTTATGTGATCTCAACTAAAATAAGATTCATCCTTATTGGAGGAAAAATAATCCTATTGGGTTTATTTAACATTTAAATTAATTTTAAATAAACTTGGAGGCATGGAGATCCAAATTACAGAATGATCCCTCATCTAGAAAACCACAAGTCCCAAGCATTCCGGGAAATAGGTCCCACACCTTTTTTTTCTATATATACAGTCAGCTCCAAGTTTTAGCAGAGGTAGTCTTTGTATATTAAATTGTTGTTCATATCTGTGTATGTTTGTATGCACACACATCTATTATGTAGATACAACACACAAATAGGGGCACATTTACTAAGCTCGAGTGAAAAATTTCAAAGTTTTTTTTTTGGGTACTTCGACCATCGAATAGGCTATTTCGACCTTCGACTACGACTTTGATGCGAACGATTCGAACTAAAAATCTTTCGATTTTTGACCATTCGATAGTCGAAGTACTGTCTCTTTAAAAAAAACTTTGTCTACATACTTCGCCACTTTAAACCTACCGATCTACAATGTTAGCCTATAAGTTTTCTAAGCTTTTTATGATCGAAGAAAAATCGTTCCATCGATCAATTAAAATCCTTCCAACCGTTTTTTACTTAGATCGATCAAAGTATTTGCAGTAAATGGGAATATCGAAGTCAAAGGATTTTACTTTCAGGGTCGAATTCGAGGGTTAATTAACCCTCCATATTCGACCCTTCGTAAATGTGCCCCATAGTGAAATTAAGGCATATAGACAAATTGTAATGTGTATGAACATAAATTACATGAAAGAAACCTGGTAAAACTGACTTTGGGCAGTTCATAGCAATAAAAATGCATGTAGAAGAGTTGCTCCAAAGATGTGGTCACCCTTTAAGAAAAAAGTAATTTGATTAGAATTTTATGCTTGGATGACAGCCAGTAAAATGATCCACATAGACTAAACATATACTGGAAGAAGAAAAGGCTTTTAGCAGAACAGCAAAAATCTTTACTCAGTTATAGGAATAAACCTAAAATCAATATGGATGGAAGTTTAAAAGCAATTATTTATTGTTCAGTTTGGTATATATACATTTAACAATTATGAAGATTATATATTTATATGATTTAAACCGCTTAGCTGCTCAGTTTTGCAACTCAACAAAACCCTCTGTACAAATACTAATTCATCTTTCACTTTTTCAGGGTAAGAGAGGTTTTATATACTTTATATATGTATATAAACTAGATGTGCTCTTTGAAATGACACAGTAGAAAAAAAATTTCTCCAGTTATAGTTAGAAAAATGATGCATTTGAGCCCAGCAGCCAAATATGGCAGCATCTAGAGCGATGTAAAGTACAAGGCACACATAATTACATTGCTTATTACTGTTATACAGATACCTATTTAAAAGTAACATTTCATACTCTTTATATCTTAATATCTATCTGTCAATGCATTGATAGTATTAGTCTAATTGTTTGACATTGTTGTACGTTGTTAAAAAATGCAGTGTATCTTCTATATCCCATGTACACTTGAGCTGTATTGCCAACACAGGCTATTCCACTTAAGTAAGTGATGCATTTGTCTGTCTTTCTTGGTTTGTGACCTTTAGCAGTTCCTCTGGCTTTCACTTAAAGCAGAATAAAGTCAAAAGTTGGGAATTGTACTGTATATATATAAGGCCAGAGCTTATATATTATTCACATCAGTCCCTGCCCCAGTTGAGCATACAGTCTTGATTCCTACCACAATCACACACTATGGTCAATTTTATCAGTAACCAATGAATATGTTTGTGTGTTTTTAGGGTGTGGGAGAAAGCCGGAGAACATGGAGGAAACCTATGCAGATACAAGGAGAACAAACAAACTCCTTGCAGATAGTGCCCTTGGTAGGGTCCATTCTTATAAAAAATGTCTTTCTCTTTCTTTTACAGCTACAGTTTTACAATTGTCTTGCAATTCAGTTTTAAAAAATGGCAGCTAAAGGGCAGGACTACATGACGCGCTTGGACCCGACACGTCGCAATGCGACTAGAGGCATGCAACATGTTGGATGTTTTACATAAAACGGAAGTGAAGGAGAAATGGCATGTTACAACTCCACCGATCCAACTGTCGGATAAAAACGCTGCTGCTTCATCCGACAGTCGGAACAATGTAGTTCTAACATGCGTTTTTTCTCCTTCACTTTCGTTTCTTGTAAAACTTCCTTCACGTGACGTCGCATGCGTTTAGTCGCATTGCGACGTGTCAGGTCCAATCGCGTCATGTAGTCCTGCCCTTAAGCTACAATTATATTATTTTACACTTTTTATTAATAAGTTTGAACATACTGGCACGTGATGCATCTTATGACTCTGTATTTATACATACCATGTGGTATTTTTTATTTTGCCTAGATGTTTGTACCAAACTGGGAGATGTGTATACCAAGAGACCTAGATCTGCTACTTACAAATCTATAATCTTAGTGTTAAATGTTCTTTAAGATAGGATCAGTCTCTTAAATCGTTATGTTCATTTTTATTGTCCTTTAGGGAAATGCATGTGTCTTTACAGTCAGGCTATAGATTTGTAACTAAGAGTTTAAGGACTTTAGGTAATAAACTATTTCCGACCTTGGTATAGACATCTAGTCAACCACAACCACATTAGTATCAGATAGATGGCAACACCAAATTATAACAATAATTCTCAATGCTGAATAACTTACCATTGAACTTGAGGCAATTTATTAGCCTAAACATTGCAATGGGCAACAAGATTATATATAATGTAGTGGTGCTAAGTATATTAATACATGAAAGGAACAGTAACACCAAAAAATTAAAGCATTTTAAAGTAATTAACATATAATATACTGTTAGCATTCACTGGTATAACTGCTGTGTTTGCTTCAGAAACTCTTTTATAGTTTATATAAATAAGCTGCTGTGTAGCCATATGGGCAGCCATTCAAGCTGGAAAAAAGGAGAAAATGCACAGGTTACATAGCACATAACACATAACCCATGTCCAGTACATTTGTGTTTTATATGTTAACTGCTATGTAACCTGTGCTTTCTCTCATTCTTTACAGCTTGAATGGCAGCTACACATGACAACACAGCAGCTTATTTATATAAACTATGGAAGTCTTTCTAAAGCAAACACACAGCTTTTACCAGTGTGTTTTATTTTAATATACATATATTTATGTATGACATAAAGTTGTTTTTTACCTTGTTTCTTCACAAATCAAGTCAATTAACTGAATTTGTGAAGATTTTCATGCAATTATTGGCAGCTGATTAAAATCTCATCTGTAAATCTACTGGTATATAGCTTTCAACATATATTGATCAGTCTAAATGATTGCACTCGTAATGTTTTGCGGTCTGGGGAGACTACCATGATTATAAATCTCATTTACAATAGAATTCCATGAACTGCATTTGAGATTGAACATACCGCTGAGTCTATGCAGAGTAGTTGTTTTGAGTGAAATAAAGTACCATACTGCAACAATTGGCAGCAGTTTGGGTCTTATTTAGAAATGCATTGGAGAAAACATGGATAACCCAATATAACCTATGTTAAAAACGCATAAAACAATAAAGGCATCTACATTAAGGGTGCTGCTTAAAGAATAAGAAAATGTTAAATTATTGGGGGGTGCCAAGTTGCCCCCCCCCCGTACTTATAATAATTTACCTGTTACTCTGGCCTGGTGTTCCTCTTCTTCAACAAAATAAGGGGTTGCACTGTCCCTTGTTCTTGTGAGCAATCACAATGAGGTTAATCTTTTTTTATAGCTGAGCTCTTCAAATTGTTTTATTAGATTAGATTCACTACTCTGCCCTTTCTCTACTTCAGTATTTCAAAATGTCCTTTTATGTCCTGACCTGATACTGTTCTGTATTGAATATTCTGTATGTGATTACACCATTGCTTTATATACTGTAAAAAATTACAATACACAATTCATTGACTGCAGATTGGTATATTACTATTATTCTTTTTAGTGATGAATAGATGTCTGTAAAATGCCACTATGAGTCGTTTTTTTTAAAGTATTTAGCTGATCTAATCAGTGTGATAAATGAATACTTAAAAAAGGGACCAGCTCTCAAAACTTGTCATGGTAAGCATCAAAAAAAGACAATTTGCAGACTTAAGTAATAGCATTTTCTGCTTTGTTTCTACATTTTGGTCTGGAAGTATTATCACATTGTGATTAGTGTGGGTTCTGAAACTGCAGAAAAAGAAGTATCTGGGGGTTTACTCTATTACCAGTTGATGAATTAATACTGATTTGTGTACTTGAATGAATTTACTCTAGTTTTGAATAGTAGCAATAGTCTGGAGAGCCATTTTATATAAGATTAAAATATATTTATGATGAGGCATTATTGTTGAATTGTTTAAATAAGTAAATCATAATCTGATTAACTTATCTGAAGTCCATGGATAATATACAAATTATAAAAATAGAGAACCAGTGAAAGGAGTACATTAAGTACATTGAAAGAAGCTTACCACTGTATACGGTGGGCCCTGGTGCACATTCCCCAAACCTTCAGCAAAGGGAGCAAACACCAGGAAACATCAAAAGAAGCTGGCACAAGCCTGGACCACACCAAATAGAAAAGCCAAAAGTCAGATGGTAAAGATTAAAAGCTTACATTTTATTTTCCATAACTAAGAACCAAGGCCTGACAGGTTTCGTGTCTACAGTGTATTTAAAAGTGAAAGAGCCAATGGGAAATGAGCAGGTGGAGCTACAAATGTACCATTTAGAAAAGAGTCATTAAAATCCAATGGAAAATGTTAAAAACACACCAAGGCTAAACATACAATAACATGTAAATTGAAGATTAGGGAGCACCTTCCAACTGTTGGAGAAGCAAACAATGGTGTGCAGGGTTCAAAATTAAATGCATAAGTAGAGAGAAAAAAATAAATGATCCATCTCACTGCACCTTCCCATCTGCTGAATCCACAGTCTCATATGTACATATAAAACTTGACTTTTAATAATTACTGAATTAAAATGTGTGTCCTGTGAAAAAGCATTTAAAATCAAAGTTAGGAACAGGGAGCCGACACACCAGGAGGCAATAGGTTTGGTGTTATGAACAATGGAACAAATAATCTGATCTCTATCAGCCGTGTGCTGTGCTGTAGCCTAATGCATACTGAAAGCTGTGTACAGAGTCAAGGTTAACACCGTTAATCCACCTAGAATACCAACCCTTTCACCCAAATTGAGTCGCCTCCCAGGTGGTCAAAAGTTGAAGGTAAAGCAATTCTAGGTATAGAGCAAATTGCTACATATAAGTGTTAAACCTGCTTCGTCAACCTCAAAAATCGTTATGCAGTTGATTTATCTTAAATTAGTTTGCTACCATTCCACTCCATTCCAAACACCAATCCCTTCACCCACTTGGAGTTCCTTCCCATTCAGTTGAAGAGTTGATGCCCCTTGACTGAATATGGTTCAGTCAACCTAAATATGGTAATGCAATTAGTTACACTGATCAAATTTCTAATATAAAAACACTCTACTCCGTTCCAAACACCAACCCCTTCACCCACTCAGAGTTCCTTCCCAATCTGTGGAAATACCAATGGCTCTTTACAGGTTAAGGTTCAGTCGCCCTGCCTAACTGAAATTAAAAATGCGCCTGACATGCGTTTTGCCCACTAAACTTGGGCTTTGTCAAAGGCTTGGAAATGCTGGGTACCTTGCATCTATTTATAACCAAAGTATTACCGGTCGGTATTTGCTAATCATCCTCAAAGACGTAATGTGGGGAGGGGTATATGGTATCCAATTGTAGTTGTGGACTTCATATGCAATGTGAGAGCACCAACTTGTGCTGTCATCAGAAACACTGATAGAGGCGCTGTCATTAGAGGCGCTATCAGATACGCTACCATAAAAAATGTGTACCTCACTCATCTTGGGGAACTTCTGCCTGATGCGTGGTTTCTGCCCAGTGCATAACCATAGCAATGCATATTGGACTTAAATAAAGGGCACTATTATGTGTGATTGCTAATTGCAAGGATGTGATTTTTGTATTTGAGGATGTGATTTTTGTATTTGAGGTACACCTTTCTTGTGTTTATAATACCGAGTATAATCAATGAGTGTTGATCAATTAATTGATTGAGTATTGAATTCACAATTTTAAATTGAGGTTTTTACAATTAATATGAGAGATAAATAGATTGAATTTTTTGGGAGATGGTGATCATCTATAATATTATTTTCAAGGGTTTCTGAAATAAGTTGGTCTAACTCATTTTTGTATAACTTTGTAGGGTTGATATCCAATTGAATGTAAGTGTCTTTATCAGACAGTTGTCTGTTAGCCTCTTTTATGTAATCAATTTTATTTAATACAACTATTTGTCCCCCTTTATCCACAATTGTAATAACAATTTCGCTGTCATTTTCTAAATTTTTTAAGTCTTGTTTTTCTTTAAAGTTTAGATTTTATTTACGTGTATTTTTACCATAACATCCTAAATTACTATATAACTTAATTAGTTGATTCTACACTTTTTTGAAAAAGGTTAACTATCCACCTGCTTATTTCCCATTGGCTCTTTCTCTTTTAAATACCCTGCATGTAATACTCAGTGTTTAGCCTATGACTAAGTATCCTCGGTAGACACAAATGCGTCAGACCTTGGTTCTTAATTATGGAAAATAAAATGTAAGCTTTTAATCTTTACTCTCTGACTTCGGCTTTTCTACTTGGTGTGGTCCAGGCTTGTGCCAGCTTCTTTTGATGTTTCCTAACAAAGTTCATGGCCCAAGATACTAGGGGATCCAGTTCAGGGAACCCAGTAACCCAATCTATGGTATTTAATTAGTAAGCCATGAGACACTAAAATTCTCTGTATATTTATTTTTATGTACAAGTATAGGAACTATTATCCAGAATGCTCAGGACCTGGGGTTTTCCACATAATGGATCTTTACGTAATTTTCATACCTTAAGTCTACTGGAAAATCGTGTAAACATTAAATAAATCACATAGGCTGGGTTTTCTTCTAATAAGTATTCATTAGTACAAGCTACATTTTCAGTATTACAGAGAAAAAGGAAATAATTTTTTAAAATTTGGATTATTTGTTTAAAATGGAGTCTATGGGAGATGGCCTTTCTGTAATTTTCTGGATAACTGATCCCATAACTGTACTAAAGTCTACCTGTTTGTAGACTGTATTCCATTTGCCCTATTTTTGCATTAGGCTGCATTAAAATGTATTCAGTGTGTGTGTAGGAGGCAAGGGTATTTTCTGCATTGTGGAAGGAGGGCGCAGGCACAGGATAACTGCAGTGCTTGCAAAATTTAAAGCCATCAATACAGATCGTCAGATCACAAAATGTGCAATTATCTCTTTGCTCCTCCTAAATACCATGTTATCTATGCACTAATGATAAATGTTGATATTCTTGTAGTTACTCTTTTCATACATATTTTCAGTTAAATGCTCTTGGTCTGCTAATGAACTTTTGGAAGCTTGTAGAAATTGTTGACCTATAGCATTTATTGTATATTCAGTGTCAAATTGAATCCAGGGGTGCCCCCCTGTTTTTGCTTAAACTTGTCTGTTTTGCACATATGAAATAGATTTTTGAGCATGTATATGATTATTATGAATAAATATTATCTGAAACCCCAGGGTTGAAATGCTAAATCTCAATGTTTTTAAACTGAAACGTTTGAGAATACAGGTTTATTTATTTTTTTTTCAATGGGGTCACACATTCTTTATTTTTGTATTTATTTTTAATAGAATTTATTGTAAACATTTAGCTCTATTGCTTTTTGATAACATGGTGAACTGTTTATTATCATACCATTTGATTCTAAAATAAATGACGAATATATATTACGGATTTTCTCATCTTTCAGCAAAGTTAATTTAACACTTTCTTCATGTATTAAAGAAGCTTTCCCCAATGTCCCTCTAACATGTTGGTTCTTGTAATTTCATATTTTATACATAATATAAATGCACAATAATCAGAATTATGCTACCTCCAAGAAGAGCTTGTGTGTTGTCATTTTGTGTTTGTACTTAACATCTCTATAATTTGTAAGTACCCAGCCTTTTGTATCTTTAATGCTTGGTTTCTCGATATCAGGCTGAACAGGTACAGTAGCTGGGGTATGGACAGTATAGTGAGTTAAAAGAAAGTTGTCCAGACATACCATACTATCACTTATCTATAGAACCAGGAGTGCTCTGAGTCATATGAGCCATACAGTCTTGCTGCTGAGGCTACGTAAACAGAAGTGTCTAAGCACAATTTGAATGCTGCTTTCTGTACAGATAGTGCTCCGTCATGTTAAGTTTTCTAATATGGAAGCTAATGAGGCAGAGAAATTAAAAAAAAAAAAACAAAAACAGAAATTAAAATCTCTTCTAAATTAAAAACCACGTTCATTTCCAAAAATAGCTGTATATGTTATTTAAGATGTTGCTATACATCCAATGCTGCATTTATTAAATGCCAGTGATATTTAATCTATGGCCTTTTAGCTATTTTAGAGTTTCAACTCCAACCATCCTAATAACATATGTTAGTTGTCAATGAAATGATGAAAGTTCAAGTGGCACCTGAAAGTCACCTTGAAGATCACTGTTGTATACTGTTCTTGTGGTTGGAACTGAGCTTTATCTGCTTCTGTCTTTTATATGACATCTATACAAAAGAAAATAGAGAACACATCCATGATGCATTTAAATTACATCCCACGTTACTGTTACATTATAAAGTAGATATAATGGGGCACATTTACTAAAGTGTGAATTTTCTCTTCACCTAACTTCAACACAGTTCGTCTCACTCCGCGAGGTGTATTTTCACAACACATCTCCATATTTACTAAAAATCACAAATTCATTCATTTTTTCAAGAGTAATGTGGGGAATTTGAACCTGAATCTGGTAAAGTACACTCTGGGGAAAAGGGTACCGTTTGCTTTTGCCAGCCGAATACCCGTGGAACCCATGGGATGGGTGGGTTCTTGCTGACCGCGCACCACCATTTGCAGGTGGCGGGCCTTACACCTTACACTACTTGTTTCCAACTTCTGGCCTCCGCTTTTATAGATGCGCCGCCTGCTCACCCCGTACATCACTACCAATAAATTACTGAATTTTCGCTAGAGAATTTTCACTGAAGAAACTTTGCTAGAGAATTTCCACTGGCGAAATGATGGGAAACTTTTCTAGTGCTGAGCTTTTTTGTTTGCAAGTTGTCTTCTTCGTCTTTTAGTAAATTGGTCATTTTGGTGAATTTTTTCCAAAAAAACACAATTCGCCCTTTAGTGCCCAAATGTTTTCCATTACCTTACAAGAGAACATGGGGCCTATTTATACAGTATATGTGTGATATGAATTAAAGAATGGTGATATCAGAAAGGTTGTCAAAAATAGATGTCTTATTTTTAAATGATGCATTGAAGATAAAACATGACGAATAATGCTGAGCTTCCTTGCATATAAAGTCTGCTATTTTTTACAGTTGGTGTGATTATTGGTATAGCTTAGGAAATAACACCAATATGTTCTACTACTATAGACCATAGAAAGACCATTGAACTCAATGGGACCTAATAAAAAAAAAACAATTGTACAAATGCCAATGTCTATTCTCAACCACACAATCATGATAAAAAAACAATTCTAGAATATGCCTATTTTACATGGCATATTGTAGCACAAATATTGAAATTCACATGGTTTTATCATATCTTTAATTGCAGATATAGGAATGTCTGGGAAAAAACTGTCACGCTAAACATAACAAGAGATTCCAGAATAATACCTTATACATCAATGATTACATTCCTAGGGAATGAAGAAAAATTAGCACTGAGGTCATAAATGAGCAGTAGAAAGAAAATGAGAGACCAGGGATTCTTTCAACTGCAAATGGAGTTTCAAGGGAAATAACAGATAGGCTGTTAGAGAATGTCCTGAAATATCCTACTTACATGATGAAATAAAAATGTCAAAGAAAACATCTGCTGTATATGGTAGTTAATGGTCCAGTGCAATGCTATTAAGGTTTCCCCTCCAGACAGAGCTGATTAATCGTACTGTGTATGGGTGCCCGAAAAAGATAATGCTGTGGATTGGACAGATTAAGATATCCTGCAAAATCCCATTTGATGGTCCAATCTATGGCCTGGGGCACAAACAGTTGAATTAACCTGATTTGGCTCACCATGTGGGTGGCCAAGAGTCACTTGATTAGAAACCTCACAGATCCTCTGTTGTATACCAGCTTTAGAAAGCTTATATGACCATAATACGATGACCTAACACAAATAATGGGATAATAAGGTATGCAGAAAATAATGGGGGTGAAGAAATCGAGTAAATGCTATATACCATTTGCTTAGAAATGTCTTACCAACAAGAAAACACACCAACTCACTGCAGATTATCATTGAAATAGACTACAGTTCCAGGTAGAACTGTAGCAAAACAATTGGTAAGTTGTAAATAACTTTGCAATCGGAATACCTTTATTCTCAACTAATAGGGATGTACCTTAAGTAAGCTGTAGATAATTTTGCAACAATTATGATTATGATACAGGAGCAATGTTTCCTCTAAAGTGAATGAATTATTAGCCTAGGTCACTACTGGTTTTCTCATCGTATACAAAATAAGAGTCAGGGGTATAATTGAGCAGACTGCTATTTTAATATATATAGGGGACCTGTTATTCAGAAAGCTCGGGACTCTGGGTTTTCTGGATAACAGAACTTTCCATCTTTTCCATCTTCATACCTTAAGTCTACTAGAAAATTATGTAAATATTAAATAAAACCAATATTCTGGTTTTGCATCCAATAAGAATTAATTACATCTAATTTTGGATCAAGTCCAAGCTACTGTTTTATTATTACAAAGGAAAATGATAAAAGAAAGTCTGTGGAAGTTTTTTTCGATAATTCTGAGCTTTCTGGATAAAAAGCTGGAAATAGCTTGCAAATCTGAAATTATTTTTATTCCGAGTGTGGAAAGTCGAAACAAGCAAACAAGTATAAATGTATGACCTGTTTAAAACAGAAATGTCAATACCCAACTCATGTTAACTCTTGTGGTTTTAAAATCGAATATGTGTGTTTTTCTGATTTAATTCTACTCAATGATTCTTTATATTTATGATCAATGCCAATTATGGACGTGTACTCCGGGTTGTAACTAAACATCATTAAAATGCTGTAAAGAGTTGTACATGAAGAACCACTGTAGAATATTACCATAAATCATTTGTAAAATGTATGGGACCTGTTATCGGGACCTGGGGTTTTCCAGATATGGATACTTTCTGTAATTTAGATCTTCATACCTCAAAATTAAAAAATAATTTAAACATTAATTAAACCCAATAGGCTTGTTTTGCCTCCAATAAGGATTAATTATATCTTAGTTGGGATCAAGTACAAGATAACGTTTTATTATTAGAGAGAAAAAGGAAATAATTTTTAAAAGTTTGAATTATTTGTTTAAAATGGAATCTATGAGAGATGGCCTTGGAATTCGGATAACAGATCCCATACTATCAAAAAGAGAGTGGCATAATAAACAGGATGCATATGACAAAACTGATATTATTTAATAAATATCTGTCAAGAAATGTACCTGGCAGTACGTTGCCAAGTGAATTCATTAACTGGAATCTTAGCCTCCATGCATGAAGCATTTGGTTGATAACAGGCATGTAATTAATCATTCAAGGACACATATAATCCTTGACAAGTATGTCAGTCTTTCAGAATATTATACTAAAAGTTATGTCATGATATTCCTTGATCTTTGATGTATTCTGGTCAAGTTTGGATGGGAAAAGCTAAAATTATTCCTTCTGATCCTGGGCACAATCCTTATTTACATGGAGAATAGCCTAATTAAAAAAACATATGCTCGTTTCCAACATTTCTTGGGTCTTGCAGTTCTCAGTTTAACTTGTAGAATCAGATTATAAAAAAATCTGAAAACATGGATGAACATTTATGTTTTTCTTAAACTTGATAAAGTACTTTGTAATTACTGTGATGTATCGGATAGTGTGATGCCTACTACTAAGCTACAGTAATCATACTGCTGTGGATTACTGCTCAGTGAATTCAGTGGGAAAAACAAATCACCATGTAATTTTACCCACAATGCAGAGTATTTTTTCTATCGCACTTTGCGACACTTTGCCAGCGACGTTTCACTAGCGTTAATTCGTCAGTGCAAGCATTTTCATAGCAAACTTTCACAAACATTGACTATGAAGATTTTCATTCATCCAGGTCATGGTAAATTCAAGGAAGCAAAATGGAGATAAAAGAAATCCTTTAATGCCCTAGACATGAGTCCACCCTAAAACAAATGTGGCATGCCCCTGAAGTGGTTAATATTGTAATAGTACAACTTTTAAAGAACGCCTGCATTTTATTTATAATTTTAATAACTTTTCGGCATACAGGATATGATGTCACTGACATAAGATTGAGGAGGATGTGGCTTCATTTTATCAGTTCGCCAGGTCTAAGCTGGAGAAAGAAACTCTGGTGAAAGAGGTAACGTTCTATAAATTTCACACTAGTGAATTTGCGGAATAATGATAGTTCGCCTGTGTGAAAATTAGTCTGGAGATAGGGTGCATAAATTTTCTAGCAATGTGAATTATACTCTGCGCCTGTTAGTAAATTGGTGATGGGATTTCTGGTGAATTTTCACTAGCGACAACCACTTTGCCCTTTAGTAAATTTGCCCCTTAGTGGCTTTCACAATTTTGCTCAATGTGCCAATAAGGGAGTTTATCAACCCTCAGTTTTTGCACAGACATTTGCTTTCAGAGTAGGCATGGGCAGTGCACAGACACAACATCAATAATTACATTAGTAATTATATTAGTATCCAAGTCACCTGATGCTAGTTAGTTGGGTGCATGGACATAATCTGATAATTCATGCCAGGTCTGGGCTGGCGAAGTTCCCTTGCATACACGTGTCCTATTGCTCTCAGTACATAAGGGTAGTTTGAACAAATGTACTGGCGATCATCATTTTCTAAAATCACGTATACAAATGTATTTTTGTGAAAAGCATAACTACACCAATAATTTTTTGTGCATTCTATAAGTTTGTGCTTCTATTTGTGTTCATAAAATACAAAGAGTCCTAGAGAGTAGCTGTTGCAATGGTTAGTTGCAGAAGATGGCAGACACTAAGGGGCCGATTCACGAAATTCGGGTGAAGGGTTAGAATAAAAAAAAAATTCGAATTTCGAAGTATTTTTTGGGTACTTCGACCATCGAATTGGTTAAATTCGATCGAATTCGAACGATTCGAACGATTAGAAGTAAAAATCGTTCGACTATTCGACCATTCAATAGTCGAAGTACTGTCCCTTTAAGAAAAAAGTGGGGAAGGTCCCCATAGGCTTGCCTGTGATTTTTTGATCGAAGGATTTTCCTTCGATCGTTTGATTAAAATCCTTCGAATCGTTCGATTCGAAGGATTTAATCGTTCGATCGAACGAAAAATCCTTTGATCGAT
Source organism: Xenopus petersii (assembly GCA_038501925.1). Lineage (NCBI taxonomy): Eukaryota > Metazoa > Chordata > Amphibia > Anura > Pipidae > Xenopus > Xenopus petersii. Next base: position 84,574,983 of record CM076680.1, read on the forward strand.
CGCAGGATTTGCGCAAAATCGTTCGACTTCGATATTCGAAGTCGAACGATTTTAGTTCCCAGTCGAATATCGAGGGTTAATTAACCCTCGATATTCGACCCTTCGTGAATCGGCCCCTAGATAGGGGCCATCACAATAAGATCAAAATTCAAAAGTTTATTTCAGAAGCTTGAATACTTACGGGGGAATGTAATAAAAATCGCTAACGGAAAAACTATTCGCAATGCGAAAAGTTATGCCTTTGCGCGAACAAATCTAGCTTTGTGCGAATTTAATATAGCTTTTGCGAGCCCGGAAACTGTTTAGCGACCACTTCCGACAGTGAAAGACCGTTTGCGAATTTTATAGTTTGCCCCAATGCGCAGTCAATGTAATAAAACTTCTTACTGAAAAAGTCGTTATGTTTGCTCCAAAAGATTACGACACCTTCAAGCACTTCTTATGAGTGCGCAATTAAAATTCGCAATGCGCAATTAAAATTCGCAATGCAAGGAACAAAATTACATTGCGAGATGTGGATTTTTAGTCTTATTGGTGCCAATTGTTTTGCTCTTTGCGACTTTTATTACATTCCCCTGTTAGAGACATGATAAAGCCCAGTAACTGGTACCTGTTTTTGAATATGGGTAAGAATTGGGCCTTTTCAATTCTCTCCACAGTACAGGCATGGGATAATTTTCCGGAAACCTATTACCCAGAAAGCTCTCACTTAGCTCCAAAAAGGTAAAAAAACTAAATTTTATCCAAATAATGCACATTTTGAAAAATATTTTCCTTTTTCTCTTTAATAATAAAACAGTAGATTGTACTTGATACAAACTAAGATATAATTAATCCTTATTGGAAGCAAAACCAGCCTATTGGGTTTATTTGATGTTTACATGATTTTTTAGTAAACCGTTAAGTTAAGGTATATTGATCCAAATTATGGAAAGATCTGTTATTTGGACAACCCCAGGTCCAGAGCCTTCTGGATAACAGGTCCCATACACCTGTACTAAGATGAACATTTAAATCAAAACACAGAGCACTCAATTGTCACTTATTTTTCTGCAAGCACATGCTTTTGAATTAGTGCAAATTTATGAGTGGGAAAACAGTACCCTTTATACCAAGAAATAAAACTATGAAACTATGACCCAATTCAACTTGCAAATTTGCAGTTCTATTAAATATAATGGAAACCTTAAACTAAACCCGGCCTACTTCGAATCCTACGATGGTCCTTCGATCTCCCAAACTACCCCAATGGCCTAAAAAAGCACTTCAGCAGCTTTTAGGTGGCGAATGGTCGAAGTCGAACTTTTAAAGAGACAGTACTTCAAAAAAATTCGACCTTCGAATCTCGAAGTTTTTTCAAATTCGAATCGAAGTATGACTATTCCCTAGTCGAAGTACACAAAAATAGCTCGAAATTCTACGTTTTTCGCTTCGAAACTTCACCTCGACCTTTGATAAATCTGCCCCTAACAGTTTTGCCATTTTCATAACATTCAAATACAGTTAATTGTGCTGAGGAAAAAACAAGAAGGAGTTAACAAAAACAAATTTTAAATATGACGGCACAAGAGTTCCATTTATTTTATGGTAAAGAGAGCATAGTGTATACAGTATAAAGCAGGATGAAAAATGAAACTCTGTGCAATCTATGACAATTTAAACAGGCTAGGAATAAACATTAGTGAGCTTTCAGTGTTTAGCTTTGGCTAAGTGATTAAAGGCATTACCAATGAAAGCTCTCATACTATTTTGGAACAAATTACAAAGTGTTTTTGGCTGTGTAATGTAAAAAAATAAATAAAGGTATACGTTGTATTTCTAAGTCACTGATCTACACAGATAAATAACATTTTTAGGTTCTGACTCTTGAAACTAATTTCAGTGGCTATTACATTTACATATAACTTTAAAACTGAATGAATACTGGAAAGGTGCTTAGAATGTCAGTTGCTTTTATGATGGAAAAAATCAGTCTTTGGTTGAAGATCCCCTTTTATGAAAAAACATATTATGCACCTTTGGGAGTATTCTACATGACACAGTTACACTCTATTCCTTGCAGTATGTTTGGCTGAGGAATGTTTCCTCTTGTTTCATCTTGGCTGTGTACGCAAGAAAATTATTTTGTGTGCACTTTTTAAAACCTATGTGAGCACTTTAAAAAAAAAAAAGGGTGTGCACTAGAGGGAACAGCGCTCCTGAGGTATTGCACAAACTAGAGGGATCAGAGGCAGCCATGTTTAAAGTGCAATTAAAGCAAACCCACTCAAGATGACAACATAGATTAGCAGGAGGGAGTCTGACAAAACCGCACTTGCACCTAAGGTTGCCACCTGGCCTAAAAATTAATGTTATTAATAGAGAAAAAATATATAGAAAGGCCGGTATTTTTTTCCAGAAAAAGTGTCTCTTGCACCTAAAATACTGGCACTTGATTAGTTGGCTATTCATAGTACCTGCGTTTCCCTCACCCAGGGTCCAAACTAGGACTAGTCAGACTCAATACCACAAGCCAATTGTGAGTAGATTCCTAATGCAAAGCACCTAACTGAGTGGCAAGAACACAGCCAGGTGTTCATAAGTCTATCCAACATACAAATGTTTTATTTTATTGTGCTTGTTTGGGATTACACATGTACAGGTATGGGATCCATATCTGGAAACCTGTTATTCAGAAGGCTCAGAAAAGCCATCTCCCATAGACTCCATTATAAGCAAATAAATAAAATCTTTTTTCACTTTAATAATAAAACATTAGGGATGCACTGAATCCAGGATTCAGCCTTTTTCAGAAGGATTCGGATTTGGCCGAATCCTTCTGCCCAACTGAACTGAATCCAAATCCTAATTTGCATATGCAAATTAGGGGTGGGAGGGAAATTGCGTGACTTTCTGTCACAAAACAAGGAAGTAAAAAATGTTTTCTCCTTTCCACCCCTAATTTGAATATGCAATTCGGTTCAGTATTTGTCTGAATCTTTCGCGAAGGATTCGGGGGTTCAGCCAAATCCAAAATAGTGGATCCCTATACTCTATCCTAACTAAGATATAATTAATCTTTATTGGAGGCAATGATTATGTCTTAGTTAGAATCAAGTTCCAGGTACTGTTTCATTATTACAGAGAAAAAGGAAATGAAAATTTTGATTATTTTATTAAAATGGAGTCTAGGGTGGGGGAGCCTTCCCATAATTTGTAGCTTTCTGGATAAGTTTTTTTTTAAATAAATCTTGAAAATTTGAGTTTAAAAAATGTGAACTTGAATATCTTTGAGATAATGTTGTTGGAGGCAATTTCCTTGCTGTGCACAAAAACATGATCTCAAATCTTAATGAATCTGCCCTGTTATTGACACATTAGAATATTATACTGTATAACTGGGAAACCCGATATGCAAAAATCTCAGGAAGGTGGTCTCTTTAGCGTTCTTTTTAAACAAATAATAATATACAAATAATTCACATTTTTAAAAATGATTTCCTTTTTTCTCTATTTTTTTTTGTACTTGATGGTAACTAAACTGCATGAATCCATATTGGTGGCCAAAAAATTGTATGGAGTTTATTTAATGGGTTTTAGCAGTCTGCCTTTAATTCCCCTTGATAATTTTTCTGCAATATATTGCTCTAGTTTGGTGCTGAATTAATATTTTAAAAAGTTTTTTGACAAAAATTAAAAAGCTTACTAAGTTTTGGGTAGTGAACATTTTATTTTTGGGGAAAAGACCCTTGTTTTATTTAAAAAACAAAACCCATTCGGCAACAAGCCAGAGTGCTTGATGGGTTCAAAAATCTGCCACTTAAGGAATGCTGATACAATTTAAAGAAACATGTTTTACCTTACAACCCCCAGAATTTCAAATGCAGGTGCAGCGATCCATGGCAACCCAGTGCCTTTTAATACATATGAAGGATAGGGTGCTAAAATATGGAGACCAGCAACCTATTTTATATTTATATTTTTGTGGTCCAGCAATATCGTTATAATGGCTAGTAATATTATTTAAACCAATATACACCTATCTATTTCTTTTTTTCCTGTACTTGCCAGATGTGTAAGACCAGGATTGCCTATATGCACATACCCTGCAAGGTGTAAATAGACTTTGGAAGGGCACTATGAACAAATACAGAGTCTGAAGTCTAATTATGTATGCACTGATTGTAAACAGTAATTTTATGGAGTTAGAGGGTAAGCCACTTATTTTAAAAAGCCACGTAAAAAAGAAGCTGGATGATTAACAAAATGTTAATTGCCATATGTGGTATGTAATTGAAAAAGTGATAATTGCCTTATAATTTCAGACATTAGTGCATCATTCATTCCCTCTACGACTGTGTGGGTTTTTCTTTAGGGAAGATTAAAACCTGCTGTAAATTAACAGTTCTACATTTGCAGACACAATTAATGTTTCTTAGCTTAAATTCACCTCAAATAAACACTGTGATACAAGGCTAATGTTAATCCAAATAACAGACATACCAGACTACTCTTATTAGAAGTAATAAAAAAAATAAATTAAGCTGCAGCCCATATTCTATCAGTTTTACATTAATCACAGAATCCTAATATTTACTATTTATAATAGTCATTACTAAAATAACCTGATTTGCGTGGGTAGACTGCTCTCTTGCATCGTACATTGTAATGCTTTTTTTCACCCTGAAGTTTTGTGAAAAAGCAAACAGTGATCAGTGTTCAAGAGTCTACTAACTTCAGCAAATCACCATTCTGATGTGTCTGCCCACTGTGGAAGTTCAGAGGAGGAGGTATAAATGTATAAAATCGAAAGGACTCTTGATGTAATGGGTCATCAGTATGGCAGTTGAATTTGCTCAAAGTCCAAGAGAAAGGTCGGAATTGTGTATGATCCTTAAGCAGAGCAAAGCTGGCCATAGATGTGCAGATAAATCTCTTTCATTGCAATTTCCCAACCTACCACTAACCACTCAGATTAAATAAAGTGGTAAAAAGAGAAAATCAATATTCTGGGCATTTCAAAGACAGCAATTGTACAAAGTTATGTCCGACAAATAGTAGTGACAGTTACCCATTGATATCGTCAGATAGGCAACACATGCCCTGGCCCACTCGCACCCCCTGCTCCCCCGGTAGTTCCGCCACTGTCGCCATTGCACGGAACTATCCGCATGGTCCGAAAATTGTACAAAACAAAGATTTATACAACTTTATCTTAAGTGTCACTCCCCTGGGGGACCTCTAGTTGCCTATATAGAAAAAAGGGGAAAATAATGAGCGATTCTGGAAAAAAAAATTGTACGATTTGGTTTAGATTTTTTTATATTTGTCCCTGATCCAAAAAAATTGTGCTAGTTTGGTCTGACTTTTTTAATTGAAATAGTCAGAAATATTTGGATTTTGATAAATAGGGCCCTATGTGTTTTTCTCACTTTTTATGAGCACCGCAGTTTCCTGTGCACTGCTTAGAGGGAACATGGCCCACAGTCTTATAATATAAATTTATACAGGTATACGATCTGTTATCCAGAAACCAGTTATCCAGAAATTTCCGAGTTACGGAAAGACCATCTCCTCTAGCCTCTATTTTAATCAAATAGTTAATTGTTTTTAAAATTAATTTATGTTTCTCTGTAATAATACGAGTACCTTGTACTTGATCCAAGCTAAGATATGATTAATCCTTACTGGAGGCAAAAAAATCCTACTGAGTTTATTCAATGTTTAAATTATTTTTTAGTAGACGTAAGGTATGGAGATCCAAATTATAGAAAGATCCCTTATCCAGAAAAATACCAGGCCCTGAGCCTTTTGGATAACAGGTCCCATGCCTGTATTACTTTACAACTTTTTTTAGAAAATGCCAACATATTCCACAGTGTATAAGTGAGAAAACGAACAATATGACCGATACACACAAAACAATTACAAATCAGGAACAAGCACAGCATAAATTCAGACAAGAGTCCTGGGAGATCTCTTCAGTCCTGAAAGTGTTAACTGTGCTAAATCTTTGTTGTTATCCCTATTACAAAGGTATTTAACTCTGGCATGCAGGTTATGTGCTAGCACACTGCCATCCTTTCTTGTTGTTAGGATTAAACTGAAGCGGAGTGTTACTAAATAGGGGAGGCCTAAATTGCCATTGATCTTTGCACCATTAGGCGCATTCATTGAAGCTTGCACGCAAAGCTAAATGTGACTTTGTCCTACAGAAACAAGGTAGCTCAGTTTACGGTTTCCACAGCTGCGAGAGTATTAAATGATAGCTCCATGCAATTCTGTGATCATTGTACTGTGTCTAACCACACACCCAGCCAAATGTCGGATCTAAAACAACCCCAAAGCCCATCTTTCTTATCGGGAGACAGTAATAAGCACATATGTCCCAGCTACCCAATTTTCAGCGGCATATCTTGTGCCTCCTATTATTACCAAACTTTCATTGCAACAATATGATGTCTGGTTTCAGTTGAACCAATAACCTGTACATGTAACAGAACTACTGTTTATTCCATGGAATACAGAGCACATAGTCTTTTGGGAAAATATGTTATAAACTCACAAACTGTATAAACATATGTGTTCATTACCTCCAAATGTAATCCTCATGTTCTCTAAATTTGCTGTCCAACCACAATAAAAAAAAAAACATCTCCTGTATTCCACTGACAGGTTCAGTGATGAATGAAAAAGACCTTAGGCGCTTTCTGAATCAAATAGTTCATAGGGTTATTGATCTACTACAACACTGCTGTACAGCAAAGGAGATGTAAACATAGCAGAGAAAGTACACAGACAATAGAGGGAAGAAAAAGAAGCACAAATATTTTGTTTGTTCCTGACTGGGTACTGCTGCTTTGATTTATGCTTTTGATTATTAGTTAGAACATACATTTCATTATGTCAGTTTAGTGGGAAAAAAAGACAAAGTGCAGAGTGATCAGAGAACATAATTTTGAAAAATCCTTGAAATATTGCTTTATGAAGATTATTTATCTTCCTTATTTCTTATAGATGAATATTAAAATGTAAAGGGCTAGCGCTTCTCTGGATCTTTGTATTTACATAGAGGAGTGAAGGTGTCATATTGGTTGTGTCAGCTGCCAGCTACATTTGCCATTAACTGCAGCAGCAGGACAATACTACTAATGACCACTAGGGGTGTGCTTCTATTGACATCTGTGCAATCCACATATTTTAGAGATTTTAGAGAACAGGAGCAATACTTTTGTAGAATACATATTTATAGAATTGCAGTTTCAAAATGTGAAAAATAAAGTGCTGATACCACATTTTGACAGAAAAAATGGTTTGTCATAACCCCTTGTTATATGTGATACCACACTAAAGTATTGGAGTGCCCAGCAGATATTTTTCACGTTTGCATATACATGTTACCCATATTTCCCTGTACAGAAGCACTTAGGCATTCTCCAAATATCCCATAACTTGAGAGTTATTGCTGGTGTTAAGGACAATGCTGGCCTGTGACACGCCCTCTGTTTAAGATTGGAGGATGAGGGGGTCCCTTTAGCTTTTTACTTGCCCTTCCCATAACTTGCACCCTATGATAGGTGATAAGAACAGGGCTGGTCTGTGCCCCCTAATTAATATTTAATTAAATAATGAACAATGTAAAAATGTATTTTTTTAAATACTCTATGCAGAGGTACACTGTCCACAACTTAGGGGCAGATTTATCAAAGGTCGAAGTAAAAATTCGAATTTGAAAAATATGAATTTCAAGCTAATTTTTGTGTACTTCGACTAGGGAATAGTCCAAATTCGATTTGAAAATTAGAATTTTGAAATTTATCATCTTTAAAAATTCGACTTCGACCATTCACCATCTAAAACCTGCCGAATTGCTGTTTTAGCCTATGGGAGACCTCCTAGAACCTATCTGGAATCAATTGGTGGACTTTGAAAAATGTACAGTTTTTTTTCTATTAGTTCAATTCTAATTTGCTCAAAAACTGAGCTTTTTGAACGAAAACTGACCTATTCGACCAAAAAAACCTTCTATTTCATTTCCGTTGATCTTTTTAAATTCAAATTCCGAAGTTTTTCAAATTCAAAATCCGACCCTTGATAAATCTGCCCCTAAGTGTAATAAATGGCTTATGTGCCAAGTCTTCCTGCCAACCCTATTATTTGTGCCTCTCCAGACCTTGTGCACCAAGCCTATATAAAGATACCCAACAGACTCCATATATCGGGATAGAACAAATGTTACAGTAGGCACTGCTGTGACTCGCGCGCCCACCCAATCCAGCAGAGACTGAGACGAGCACTGCTTTACCCAGAGTTTACAGACAATAACATTTTGGAGAGGTGCCCAATGCTTGTGCAGCTTTCAAGTGCAGGACACTTTTACCTTTTCTTTTGCTTTTATTGATGACTCAGCAACCAACACAGAATAACTACTGAACCTGGAATTGTTTACTTTATAATGAATTCATTCAGTGAGGCACTTCAGAGTAAATGGAGTGTATTATCTCCATAAAGGTGTTGGATCTCAACTGTAACTTTGTTTGCCCTTATGGTAACTTTTACATAGTTTTAAATATTTTTTGCCATAATTTTGGAGATGGCAATCAACAAAAATGGATTTTAAATTTGGATTCTAAATATGATGTAGATGCAAGTTGATACATGAATGCATAAATAAAATTGGAACTAATTCCAGCAGCAAGCAATAGGAATTTAATTTTAAATGTTACTCAGCTACCCAAGGCATATACTTTATAACACAGCTAGAGGACTAAGACAGAGAAGAAATATCATATATTTAAGTGACCAACACAAAGGGCGTTATTTATTAAGGTCCAAATGCCAAAAACTTGAAAATTTTTAGTTTTTTTACTATAAAATCCGAATTTGCAGTGGGAAAATTTTTTGGAAAATCAAATTTTTCGAGAATTATTATACCTCGAGGAAGGAAAAAGTCTGAATCCAAACATCCGGCATATCAGACCTACCAATGTTGTATATAAGTCAATGAGAGAGGTCCCTATTCTATATGGAAGTTCTGCATCTGTGGTCTGCCCTGGAATTAGCCTGAGAATCCAATTGTTTCTGGCTTTTCGGGCAAAAATCTGAAAAATTCTGGCTTTTCAGGAAAAGGCCAGAAAAAATCTAGCAATTCAGGATACAACTCAGAAAAAAACGTATGATTCAGATTTTCACTCAATTTTTTCATGTTTGTCCCTGATGCAATTATATTGTGCTTTTTTTTTTAAATAATAAAGTTGCAATCATGGACTATAGTTTGGTCTGAGTTTTTTGATTAAAATAATCAGAAAGATTTGGACTTTGATAAATAAGGCCCAAAGTTTCACATTTAGTATGAAAAATGCATTTGTCTGTGGATACTGCCAGGCCAGTCTTATATATTCATTTATTATATATTATATATATTCATGAGAAATACCCATTGAAAGGCTTAAATCACTCAGCAATGACCGAGGTTTATGCAGAATAATCCCATAATTAATTATACATTTTCAGTGTGTCTGTTACATGCAGTATAAAGCCGTTAATCTCCCAGGCAGCTATTCCATTAAGTTGCACTGGGACAGTGCTATGTAATAGTCTCATTAGGGATTTTATTTTGTGTAGTGTTTTCGCACCATAAATAGAACTCAAAATGCCATTTTATGTAAATAATATATATAATATAATTTAATAGCTATTCTTGAGAATTAATATAGTAAGCCTTTTATATGAAAAATATAATGAACATACCAATAAGAGCTGGTGCAGTTATAAGCCAGTGAATTGTGCTCATTTGGAACAAGGTATAACTTCAGTGAAGCTCTTCTCTATCCCAGTTATAGGTTTCAAAATATCTAAAGCAGCAGCTGTGAGCTACAGCTTGCAGCATCCATAACCAGCCAACAAACCCTTTCTCTCCAGTCCTTGGGGAGCTTTTGATTATTAGAACAAGGCTAATAAAATATCCTCAGAGCTAGGATGAAATCTTATACTGTTAAAAACTTGGTAATTGATTTTAAAAGAGCTGTTTGCGTTACTTCCATTAGAACTGCAAAGAGATTTGCTCAGAATGGTAGAGGAACACAAGATAATCTTAATAAAAAAATTAGAAGGCTTCATGTTATTGCTAAGGGGAACAATTTTACATGAAAAGAAAATATGCATTGGTGCAGTGATGAAAAATAATTCATCAAGTAAATATTGAAACCTCTGCAGGGAAAATAATAATGTAACATACAAACACAAAACAAAGGGGTAGATTTATTAAGTTTTACTTCTACCTTTTGCTAAAATTCACTTAAATTGCTGCAAAAATATTTGGATCAAAACTTTTTTGCCCATTGCGATTCTTTGCTCCAATAACATTTTATTTTCATGATCACCTTGTCATTAAATATACAATTTTCAGCAGGTTTTCAGTGGAAGCATATTTATTTTTTGAGTAAAAATGCAATTGAATTTTTTGCTGTGCTTTACCTGAACGTGAACCGCTGCAAAACAAGTGAAAATAAACTTTCTTTTCTAGAGTATTTCAAACAAAGTTTTTTTTTAAAAAAAAAGGGTAAAAAATTGTTACTCTGCAGTGTTGAATATCTGATTCCTGGAAAATGATTGTGAATTCTAGCACATAAACTATATTTCCTGATAGCAGTAATATAAGATTACATCTCTTGAGTTTTCCCTGCTACCCGAAAAACGTTCCATAAGCTGTTATGGACCCCACATGCACTTCACTAAAAAACCTAAAACTAAATTAAAGGTAAATCAAACGCTAATTCCTCCTAGAGAGATGAGATTAAAGGTTAAATTAAAAGATGACGGAGATCGAGGTATATATTGCTCTATGCAATAGACTGGGTTATACATAAACACATGAATAAATATGAGCTACAACTTTCAGGACAACAGAGTTAAAAATCTCCTCACGACATATAGACATCACTAAAACTTAAGTAGGACGTATTGTGTTATACTGCAAACACCCTGGGCAAGAAATGACTTGACAATAAAATAAGATGGCCGTACACAGAGCAAATAAGTTAACAAATCACCCCATATTGTCTTAACTTCTGTCTATGGAAGTGTGCCTCAGGAGGCAGTTTTGACATATTGTCATAGGATTTCAATTGATCACAGTTAGCCAGGACAGAAAATCTGCTGTTGCCTCTCACTGGTGCCTGAGGACCTATAGGTCAAAGGCTAGCCTGAAAGTGACAATGATAAATGTCCCTTCACAATCAGTCTTGATTTACTTTTTCATCCCTCAAACCAATCCATACAAATTAAATATTAACATTTTTAACTAGTTTGTATCATATATTTAAAATCAAGATTTTTGTAGCCAGCTTTGTATAATGTTCACATATTTATTATTAGGCAGTGTGTGGCTCATTTACCAACGTAAGCGAATACCTGATTGTTATTGGCAACTGCTCTTGAACAATGTAGCCCCTATGTCTCATATGTTCCTTCACTGTAGTCAGTGCTTTTATAAATCAGAGTAAGACAAATTATATTAATTTGATCTTGAAAAGTCAGGAAGTTGGTCGTATTGTTCTGTACTTCTCCTAAATGCGTAGGAAGAACAATAGAGAAAATAGGCAAAGGCAGCAAGCTTCTTAGCAGGAAAAAGTTGGGATTAGAGACATGACCTCTCTTGTTGAATGCATATAACAAAGGGTACACAACCAGCAATGCTCAAAAACCATAAGATGTCGTTGTACGTGTTAGTATAAAGAGAATAACTAACACTACTATAACAGAGTTGCAAAAGCACAAAAAGGAATATTTCTCTGTTATTCTTGGATATAGAGCTGGCCATGTAAAAGTATTTCTTCTTCTCTTAAAAAAAAGTCTGTTATTTTTTAATCTGTTACAGAATTGACTAAGGTGTTGTATTAATACAGACAATATGTACAAGGAATACTCTTTGCATTTAAATCCAACCCTATAATTAGCATTGTTATCTTTCAGCCTGAGACATAGCAGCAACTGGAGGAGGGGAGGGTTTCCTTTATACAGAGCACCATCTTACTTTATGTAAAATAAATTGCCTACTTCTAAGGTGTGCACTAAGTTACTTAGAATTTTTTTTCTTTTGTTTATTAAGATAAACATTTTTAAAAAAACTTTTTGTAATAAAGTATGGTTTGAAATAATTGTTTTAACAGATCCTGATTTTTTCTGACGTTAGGTTTGCCTAATACTATTGAATAGGGACTCTGAACTATTTTGCATCAAAAGTAAAATATTTCCTCTTTGTTTTTGGAATAGACACAACATATGGGCCTCAAATACCTGGTGATTATAAATTCCACTATGGTGGTACTATATTATTCTGCCATTCTATTATGGCATATTAAATCTTGCTTTTTATACTTCTTATTCACTGGTGGAAATAATCTTCCCCAATGAAGGTTTTATAGAACATTGATGTGAGTGCAGTTGTTTTTCAGATATTGTTGATGGTCTAGAAGCAGAGGTTGAGGCAGGGACATAGTTCCAAAGCTGTCCATTGATGGGATGATAAAAACTGGTGATTCGTTCTCTTCAGAGTGAGTAGGTAGCTTTTGTTGATGCTCCTGATGTATCTGTAGGCCCCTCCCTATTATAATCTGGTGGCCAAATTATTAGATCATCCTGATTTGACCCAGCATGTAGGGGGCAAATCAAGTTAAGATCTGCAGATTTGAATGTACATGGCAGCTCAAGACTTTGGGGGTTATTTATCAAGGTCCGAATTTTTCGAAGTATTTCTAACATAAAAATCCAATCAATTCCGACTGCCTGAATGGACCTTATTGATAATTAAAAAAGTCAGACAAAATTCGGTCGGGCAAAAATCCGATAACTTCGGAGCTTTGCCCGAAAAGTACGAATTTTTTGTACTTTTCTGCAAATACTAATTTTTCTGAGGTTTTTTTTGGTCCAAAATCCTCAAAATTATCGGATATCAGTATGGACAGCAGGGCAGACACTGGGACCTTCCCCATTGAATTATACAGGACCTTGAGAGCTTTGAGATGCCGGATTATAGGAGTCGGGCTTTAATAAATTCCGAAAAAGTCGTAGTTTTTTTTCTAGTCCGAAAACTACGACTTATTTGAATTTTGGATATTCGGAGCATAATCATAAATGAGTAGAGTAGAAGAGTCTAAAATCAACTGATTGTCTCGCTTAAAGTTGTAAATGCCATAACAATTTGCAATAAGGGAAGTCAAGCTAACCCAAAGAATATCTTTATTCCATAAAATTAATACAGTGTTATCAATATAATCGATTTTTTTTATCTGTTTTATGCTGTATATATGTATCCCTGCCTTTCTAGACATATAGAGGCTCCATGTTCTTGTGATACCTTTACCTTAATTTAAACATTATTTAAACCCAGTAGGATTGTGTTTGCTTGCAATGGACTATATGGGAGATAGCCATACCATAATTCAAAGCTTTTAAACATTTATAATGTGTTAATATTATTTTTTACTTTTTTTCAATTAATTTGGGCAAAAAGACAACATCAAGCAAGATGACGAAAAGTTCATGTTAGTATATTGGCCTTTTTTAATTTAAAAAAAAGAACAAGATGTACAAGAAATCTTTTGGATCCTGACAAAATAATCACTAACTTCTGTCTGATGATGGGGAGGATTAGGCATAAGGAAATGTTCAATTAAAATCTAATGTGTTCTTAATGAATTATAATTGCTCTCACGTGTTTCATTAGACAGTGACATTTCACACAAAGCTTTCCTCCTTGAAGGTAAAGGAAAGTGTAAAAGATATGTTTGTTTTCGGTGGAAGTGTTAAAGTCAATTTATTTTCATGCAGTGTGGTATTCCATTATGGGTGTACAGATAATTATATTTACATGTTCATGCATGAGGTTATGCTAATTAGGGAGTCATGACATATCAGCAGAAGCCGCAATAACTCTTTTTATTTAAATGTATCCCATTTGGGTGCCATGTAAGTTTTAATGCTAAAATAATTTTTACAACTTATATTCATATATTATAGATATATATGTTTGGAAGGGTTGAACTTTGTGTACTATTAACTACAGCATGTTGCTGTATTTGTTGCATATTTATTACACATACTATGCTTTGATGCTCATATTGTGCAGTTAGTGAATTATTTTAGTTCATATTAACATTTAAAAACCTTAGAATTTTTACACTTTTTGCATTTCTTAGTCTGTAAAGATATGAAACATTTGGCAAAATGAAAGTATTTTATATTTGCTATTGCACAGTGCATGGTGACACATGTTTCTGCTATGAAAAGGCCTTACCAGTTGTCATGAATTAGGACAACATGACTTTTATGTTTACTTTTGTGTTATTAAGTGCCAATATAATATGTAGTTCTATAAACAGGCAGACCTTTAACAATGCTTTGAATCATATAATAGTCACCTAACTCACATAAATGGCTATGACTAGGGATGTAGCGAACGTCGGAAAAAAAGTTCGCGAACATATTCGCGAACTTGCGTCAAAAATGCTAACGGTTCGCGAACGTCGCGAACCCCATAGACTTCAATGGGAAGGCGAATTTTAAAAGCTAGAAAAGACATTTCTGGCCAGAAAAATGATTTTAAAGTTGTTTAAAGGGTGCAACGACCTGGACAGTGGCATGCCAGAGGGGGGATCAAGGGCAAAAATGTATCTGAAAAATACATTGTTGATACAGTGCTGCGTTTTGTGCTGTAAAGGGCAGAAATCACACTACGTCACTCAGGTGATGTTTCTGGACACGGAATGTGAAAAAGCTCACACAGCTAGGTGGCACTTGGTTAAAGACTGGGCAAACAATGCCTGCAAGGGCAACGTATACAGTAGTGGATATGGAATATATTATTGCTGCTTGAACAACGTCACTCGGGTGGTGTTTCTGGAGACGGTATTATTATTGATATTTAGACAGAATGTGAACAAGCTCACACAGCTAGGTGGCAGTTGTTTGAAAATGAAGAACACACTGGGCAAACAAATTGAAACAATGCCTGCAAGGTCAATGTATACACTACAGCAGTGGATACGGAATATATTATTGCTGCTTGAAAAACGTCACTCGGGTGGTGTTTCTGGAGACGGTATTATTATTGATATTTAGACAGAATGTGAACAAGCTCACACAGCTAGATGGCAGTTGTTTGAAGAACACACTGGGCAAACAATGCCTACACGGTCAACGTATACACTACTACAGCAGTGGATACGGAATATATTATTGCTGCTTGAAAAACGTCACTCAGGTGGTGGTTCTGGAGACGGTATTATTATTGATATTTAGACAGAATGTGAACAAGCTCACACAGCTAGGTGGCAGTTGTTTGAAGAACACACTGGGTAAATAATGCCTGCAAGTGCACTACTATTTGTGCACTACTATGAAGAACAGCAAACAGCACTGGACACGTTAAAGAACAGTAAGATAAGTAAAATAAAAAAAATATATATGTATATTAAAAAAAAAAAAAATACTCTGGTTGGTGCTGAACTACTAGGAGCAGCACAGTAGCACACCAGTCCCACTCCCCAACACTGCTAGACTAATAGCACTGGGCTCTTATAGTAGCAAAGTAAAAAAACAAAAAAGAAAATAAAAGCAGTCCTTACAAGGACTATTGGGTTATTACAGCAGTCAGCAGAAGAGATCAGTGCCCACAGCAGCTACATACAGAGCACTGCAGTAGAAGGTAGATTACTAGCCAGCAAAGCTACCTAACCTAAAATGTCCCTCAAATCCCTGCAGAGTTCTGTCCCTACAATACAGAGCAGTATCAAGTAGATTACTAGCCAGCAAAGCTACTATCAACTGTCCCTCAAATCACTAACAGCTCTCTCCCTACACTAGCTCTTCCAAGCACACACAGGCAGAATGAAAAAACGCTGCAGGGCTTCAGTTTATATATGGAAGGAGAGTGGTCCAGGGGGTGTGGGGGTGGTCCAGGAGGGAGAGCTTCCTGATTGGCTGCCATGTATCTGCTGGTCTGGGGGAAAAATGGCAAAAAAAAGCGCCAGCTAAGGCGAACCCAAATTGGCGAACGTCGCGCGACGTTCGCGAACATTCGGCGAACGCGAACAGTCGATGTTCGCGAGAACAGGTTCGCAGGCGAACAGTTCGCGACATCCCTAGCTATGACCCTATTGCAAGAAAAACTCTGTTTGGAGGAGCTCTCAACCCAGTAAAATTGGTGTATGTTGTTTGAAGAGATATTTGGATTAACTTTCCTGACAATGTTGTGTAGAGAGTAGAGACTGAAAAGCAGGACAAATTAATAGGTACATAATTTACCAAGGGAAAAAAAAGATGTAAGACAGAAAAAAGAAGTAATATGAACATTTGCCTGGGTTTTACCAATGTTAATGTATTGATCACATTGTACAATAATAAGAATTAAACAGGAAGTATTGTGTAGTTGTGTAGTTTTGGCATGTAAAAAAGATAACGTTATATCTTTATCTTACACCAAAGTGGTTATTTATCAAAGGTCAAATTTTGAATTTATGTGAATTTTTTTTTTAAATGTACTCACAACTCAAATGGGAGTTTTTTTATGAAAAAAATCAAATGTTTAATATTTGATCGAATAGTCCAGACCCGAAAATTTTAATCAAATTTGAATCAAAATCCTCCAAAATCCTCCAAAAAAAACTCAAACGTCAGGAAATCTATTAACATCTTCAAATAGGTCAACAAACTTCTGCCACTGACTTGTAAATTAATTTGGCAGGTTTTAGGTGGTGAATATTCGAATTAGAAATGTTTCCATGGTCGAGGTGTGATCAATCTCACATTCAAATTTACATTTAAGTTGGTGATTTTAAATTTCGAATTTGTAAGCTTTGACACCAATTTTTTTTTCAAATATTCGACTTTACCATTCAAACCTTTATAAATCTGCCCCTTATCATTGTGTTTTTACTCAATAGTATTTATTTCTTCTTATTTACTGTATTTTTAATTCATGCATATGTAATTAGTGGACAGAAGGTAACATGAGATCTGGAACATGTAAGAAGTGCTGTAAATACCAACAATAGAGTTTTATTCCCCATGCTATCCATAAGTGTTAGGCATTGTTTCTAAAAGGCAGATTGTGTTTCCTATAAGAATTAAGAGCTATACTGTTAACACTCAGACTACTATATACCCAAACCTGCATTAAAACCATTGATTGCAGACACATGTTTATTATGCATCTGAATTGTACATCAAATCCATTTCTATGCAGGCAATTTGTATAGCTGTAGAGTTACCAAGGATTTCTTTCACTTACCATCTGCTCTGTTAATCGAAATGCTGTAGCTTTTTAAACATTATTTTACATTGCACAAAGGACTTTTATTTCTTAGACAATGCATGCAGTTTATAAATAACATAGATTCAGCATGCTGCTTTAACATTTACAGTGTAGAATGTCTCCTTAGTCCCGACCATATGTCTTTTAAGGAGAGAAAAGTTTCTTTTTTGGCTAACAATATGCTAGCAAGATTTTTTTCTGAGCTCAATCTGTTATATATTAGGCAAAGGGCAAACTATAAACTTCAGCAGAATATTTAGAACTACATCCAACTGTATTTGTCATGTTTATTATACAACAAGAACACTCTTCTCCAGGCTCATCTTCCCATTCCAATCTATTTTGTGACCCATTAACAGGTTACAGACCTTATACTACTGACTATGCAACTTGGGATATTTCATTCCAAAAATTTGTGAGGGACGTTAAACTAAAAATCCATTTTGCTAACTCTCTCCCACCCCTAGACAATAGGGATTGCACACAATTCGATAAGATGTGCCGGTTTAAAAACAAGAGCACATTCTCCCCAGAAGTTAGCAATGAATCCTTGTCAGCTTTTGAGAAAATTGTTACACACGAAGTCAAACAATTGTGGGACAAAAAAATGACCACTAAGAATACTAATAATCTTACATATAAAGAAAAAGTGGCATTACAAAATTTAAAATCGAATGACTCAATTGTAATAAGGAAAGCTGACAAGGGTGGGGGCATTGTGATCTTAGATAAGGACAAATACCTGTCAGAAGCCATTAAACAATTAGAAACACCAGGTCATTATGAACTCATTAAAAGTGACCCTGTAAATGAAATTAAGAAAGAAATCGAATTAATGGTCACTGAAGCATTTGAGAACGGTATCATACCAGGCCATGTAAGAGAATTTTTGATTAAAGAGCACCCACGTACCCCAGTACTATATCTTCTACCTAAAATTCATAAATCCCTATCTGACCCCCCAGGAAGACCAATTGTCTCAGGTATAGGGTCAGTCCTGGAACCATTGGCAAAATTTGTGGATGGCTATTTACAACCATACGTTGCAGGTATCAGCACTTGTCTAAAAGACACCACTGATCTACTATGTAGACTAGGGGCATTAAATGCTTTAGACCCTGAAATAACGTTATGCAGCATAGATATACAAAGCCTATATACGTCCATCCCCCAGGATGAAGGGATTAAATATATAGAAGAAGCATTACTTGAGACAGATACCCCGCATCAACTGATTTTCTTTCTGGTCGATTGTTTAAATATTGTACTGAAGAAAAATTACTTTCGTTTCGCAGAAAAATTCTATTGGCAGAGACAAGGGACGTCAATGGGTGCGGCCGTTGCTCCATCCTTTGCTAATATTTTCGTCCACAGACTAGAAAAACAGTTATTTCTAACTGAACCCTATACGCAATCTATAGTGGGCTACTATAGATTTGTGGACGATATATTAGTGATATGGGATGGACCAGTTAAAAGGTTTGAGGAAATGATACAAGTTGCTAATGAAGCACACCCCACCATCAAATTTACTACTGAAATTGGGGGGCATACTATTAATTTCTTGGACGTCACCTTAAAATTTGAAGATGGGAGAATAAATACTGGCCTGTACCGTAAAAGTACAGATAAAAACAATATCTTACACGCCTCAAGCTACCATGCCCCTAACGTAATTAAGGCCATACCAAAGGGACAATTTATTCGCGCTAAAAGAATATCATCCAAAACTGATGACTATAAGGCTGCTGCTGACAACCTGAAGGAAAGGTTTATAAAAAGAGGGTATAAACCTAAAATAGTTGAAGCATGCTCTAAGGAAGTGGGCGAAATGAAAAGAGACCAGCTACTTGTGTATAAAACTAAAAACAATCAGAAATGTCTCCCTTTTGTTAGCCAATTTAACAACTGTAGCAAAGAAATTGAACACATTGTCCATAGATTCTGGCCTATATTGCTACAGGATAAAATTCTCAGAAAAGTGCTAACTAAACCCCCTATGTTTAGCTACACTAAAGGCAAAAGCCTAAGAGATTCCCTATGTCAGGCAGAGGTGAGCCATAAGAAAAAAGGCATACAGAGATTTCTGGGGACACCAAAAATGGGCACCTTCCCCTGTCTTAATTGCATCTGTTGTCCCTCTATAATAAAAGGTGATACATTGAGACATCCTACAAAAGGCATACCGATAAGGGTTAAACATTTTGCTACATGTGACACAACAAATGTCATTTATCTGTTAAAATGTCCTTGTGGTATGGGATATGTTGGGCAGACACTAAGAGCAGTGAAAACCCGTATAAAAGAACATAGAGGTAGCATACGGAATTTTAAACATGGAACCTCTACAGATACTACTGTCTCACGACATTTTAATACCTCAAACCATAATCTCTCCCAACTGAAGTGGACAGTACTTGAGGTTATAAACCCCCTCACGAGAGGAGGAGACATGTTGAAGTATCGGTTGCAAAGGGAAGCATTTTGGATAAAAAAACTGGATACTATGCAACCAAAAGGTTTAAACGATAGTTGGAGCATTAAATGCTTTTTGGGATAATCTAAACTGATGGACTAACATGTATGTTTTTCCCTTACAGATAAAGTATTACACTTTTGCCCATACTATACAAGATCGAAATATTCGAATAATAATTTAATTACCAACCAAGATAATGGTAAGATCTGGGCTATCCTTCCTACTGTTTATTCGTAAAATGTTAAATCATGTCTGTGGTAGGCCCTAATTGTGAGGGCAGTTCCATTTGGTTTTTTGTAACTATTTCTCCTGTGTGAATTTATGTGTAATATTGGACTCACAAGTGATACACACCACGAAGGGTGAATGGATTTATATGCCAATGGACTTTCGACCACTCCCACTTGGGGGATGACATCATTTCCTTCCTCACTATAAAGTTGCACTTTTTGATATGTACACTATACTTGATAAAGGGCTTTGTGCCCGAAACATGTTGTTTGAATAAACACACTTTGCAGCTAGTACTGCGTCAGTGGCTCATTCACAGTTCCTGTTTCTGATGCTTATCGCTATTACACCTGTGGCAGGGGTGTGTACTGCAGAATTGAGCCTACAATTAACCCACACTTAGCCAACTTTTGCTTTTGGATATTAGGCAAAGGGCAAACTATAAACTTCAGCAGAATATTTAGAACTACATCCAACTGTATTTGTCATGTTTATTATACAACAAGAACACTCTTCTCCAGGCTCATCTTCCCATTCCAATCTATTTTGTGACCCATTAACAGGTTACAGACCATGGTGGTCTGTAATTTGGATCACCATACCATGGTCTGCTTAAAAATCCTTTTAAACCCAATAGGATTTTTTTGCTCCCAATAAGCATTAATTACATCTTAGTTGGGATATAGAATAAGGTTCAGTTTTATTATTAGCATACAAAAGCATTTTCAAAAAATGTAACTATTTGATCAAAGTAGAGTCTAAGGGAAATAAATGGCCTTCCTGTAATTTGAAGCTTTCTGGATAGCGGGTTTTCTGATAAAGGATCCCATGTCAGTATAGAATCTTGTGGTGCATATTTTAAACTTTTCACTAAACTTCATTAAAAATATCAGTAGGTTTTCTTATAAATCCTGCTCTTCTCAATTCTAGACTATAGTTCTTCTTTTATTTAAGAAACACTCAGGGCAGATTTATCAAAGGTTGAAGTGAAAATTTAAATTAAAAAAAAAATCAAATTTTGAGCTAATTTTTGTGAACTTCGACTAGGGAGTAGTCCAAATTCGATTTGAATTTGAAAAAAATCTCTTTAAAAATTTGACTTTGACCATTCGCCACCTAAAACCTGCCGAATTGCTGTTTCAGCCTATGGGTTACCTCCTAAAACCTATTTGGAGTGAATTGGTGGACTTTGAAAAATCAAAGTTTTTTTGGGGGAAAAACTTTGAATTTTTCTTTCTTAACACAAGTATAACATTTAAGAGTCAATAAAAGACTATTTTTGTTTAAATGTGTGTAATGAATGTGCATATATCCAGCACAATATTCATGCCATTGTCTTTGCGTTTGTGAGATGAAAGCAATTTTTGTAGAAGTCAGGTACAAGCATGTGGTGGTCAAATAAAACATAGCTTTAAAAAAGGAATAAGTGTATAAGGAGCTTTTCTTTCCATCATTTTTGTAGTAGAAAGAGCAATAATTCTTAGCGGGAATGCTTTGCATTACAAACATTGCAAATATTAAATTACAGTTCTCCTTTCTGAATGGACTCAAGCAGAAAAGAAAGAGAACAACCTTGACTTGTCCTTTTAGATGAATGTCTCCGTTGTACTCATTATTTATTGATTAAATAACAGAAACACAGATTAAGGTAGTCGAGCACCAACGGGAAAACACATTTGAATTTGCTCATTGCTGGCATATTTGAGGGCTTGTTAATGGAAGCATTTTAATGCACTGATTTTAGCAGGATCTAAAAATCAGATGAACTAGGTAAAATAAATATATATTCCTGCTCATATCACTATTTGGATTTTGAAGACTGTGACTCATACATTATTAACTGTGTTACCTTGCATGTATCTGCTTTATTCAGCCTTCCCTGAGATACTCCCTGAGCAAGCTCATTTTATTAAACATGGGTCAGACACATTTTAGCACTCCAGTTCCTGCAGAACTACCACTCCTGCAGTTCCTCAGTTCAACTAGGGTGCCTGTCTCTGGCAACTGGCATTTGAGCTGAAGGAGAGCTGGCTCCTGCTACATTGTTTTAATAGTCCAGCAGTGCAGAAGGGGGTCAAACTAATTTTGCTTTCAATTGCAAATATATTTAAAAGTAACTTTAAAATTAAATTTTACACTTTACACATGCAGAAATAAAAACCGGTGGAATTACTTTTAAAGTATTGTCTGCCATCCATATTGTAGATTTTAGTGCAATCGTTTAACCTGTCTCTGCCCCACACATGTATTTGAAGACTAATATATAAATGTGGGGCAGTGTGCAAAACTTAAGGTGGTCATAGACGTAACAATTACGATTTTTTTTTTAAAAAAAGATCTTTCCAAGAAAGATTGTTCGTTTCAATACACACGTGTAGAGCTGAATGGTCTAGAATAGAATTCTGCCTGTATCTGACGATTCAGCAGTGACAATGGCCAATGTTTGAGTGCCTTGAAAGGCAGACACCCAACCAAAATTTTCCGTCCAGCCAGATCGACGAACCGATATCCAAGTCTTCTGCCGATATCGGTCATCTCTTTTACCCAACATAGACGAATATTGTGTATGGTGGGAATATCGCATGGAAATTCGTTTTTTTTTTAACTAACTGGTCTATCTTAGGATATCACTTTAGCACACATTTAGCTAGTGCTTTGTTAAGCAACAACACTTTAGTGTAGTGAGATGCTCCCTTCAATTCGGAATACCCCAATTAGAAATTGGAATTTGCTCCCCCCCAGTGGGACCAAGGGAGTGCAGTGCCTGAATACATTTTGTTTGTAAATTCAGAGTTATGTCAATTTTCTACAGAAATCCTGGAACTATATGAAGCAACACTTTGCAACCATGTTTTCATATTTTATAAACCCTATTATAAGTGAAGGACAGGGGAAGCCCATCTTTTTAACTGAAATGTAGGTCTTAAACACCATAAGAAGAACTCTGCCAACTGTCATTATTCCATGCCCTACCTACCTAGATACATCGATACATGATATCCATGTATGTGTTCTTAATCCCAATTGTATGTGTACTTAATCCCATTTGAGCAGTGCAAGGGATACATGGGGAAAAGTGCACATTTTAGTGTTCAAAAACTCTAAATACTCAAATGCCCTACCCTGAAGAAGAAAAACATCTCAAGGTGTGTCTCATGACCTGAGTAAAATCCTGGCTGCTACCAGTTATTCTATTCAGTAGCGTCACTAGAGGGGGGTGGGACCTGGTGCGTGATGCGCATCCGGGCCCGCCCCCCTCCGTACGGCTGCATTTGGCCGCATTTGTCAGTGGCGCGTGAGCTGCCGGGGGGCCCGCTCACACCCCCTGCTCCCCCGGTAGTTCCGCCACTGATTCTACTTTCTAAGGGGATACTAGATTAAAAACAATCTAGATTGAGAGTAAGTAATGTAATGGTTAATGTAACAGTAATGCAGGGATTGCTTGGCTTCTAACAATATTACAAATTTCAAATTAGAATTCTCACACATTATTATTGTTAAATGTCTGAAGCACTGTGTTGCTCTAATCTAAATTTAGATATGCTCGTTAGAGATGTCGCGAACTGTTCGCCGGCGAACTTGTTCGCGCGAACATCGGGTGTTCGCGCTCGCCGGAAGTTCGCGAACGTCGCGCGACGTTCGCCATTTTGGGTTCGCCATTGTTGGCGCTTTTTTTTGCCCTCTCACCCCAGACCAGCAGGTACATGGCAGCCAATCAGGAAGCTCTCCCTTGGACCACTCCCCTTCCCTATAAAAACCGAAGCCCTGCAGCTTTTTTTCACTCTGCCTGTGTGTGCTGAAGAGATAGTGTAGGGAGAGAGCTGCTGCCTGTTAGTGATTTCAGGGACAGTTGAAAGTTTGCTGGCTAGTAATCGTTTTGATACTGCTCTGTTATTGGAGGGACAGAAGTCTGCAGGGGTTTGAGGGACATTTAAGCTTAGGTAGCTTTGCTGGCTAGTAATCTACCTTCTACTGCAGTGCTCTGTATGTAGCTGCAGTGGGCAGCTGTCCTGCTTCTGATCTCATCTGCTGACTGCTGCAATAGCAATAGTCCTTGTAAGGACTGCTTTTATTTATTTTTTTGTTGTTTTACTACTACTACTACTACTACTACTACTACTACTACTATAAGAGCCCAGTGCTATTAGTCTAGCAGTGTTGGGGAGTGGGACTGGTGTGCTAATCTGCTGCTCCTAGTAGTTCAGCAGCACCAACTTTAATTTTTTTTTTTTAATATTCATTCTTTTTTTATTTAACTTTTTTTTTATTTTACTACCGCTGTAGTAGTGTATAAGTTGACCTTTTAGGCATTATTTGCCCTGTAGGCATTTTTTGCCCAGTGTGTTATTCAACCAACTGCTATCTAGCTGTGTGACCATGTTCACATTCTGTCTAAATATCCATAATATTACCGTCTCCAGAAAAAACACCGGAGTGACTTTTTTTCAAGCAGCATTCTTATATTTTACGTAATCCGTATCCACCGCTGTGTATACGTTGACCTTGTAGGCATTATTTGCCCTGTAGGCATTTTTTGCCCAGTGTGTTATTCAACCAACTGCTATCTAGCTGTGTGCCCGTGTTCACATTCTGTCTAAATATCCATAATATTACCGTCTCCAGAAAAAACACCGGAGTGACTTTTTTTCAAGCAGCATTCTTATATTTTACGTAATCCGTATCCACCGCTGTGTATACGTTGACCTTGTAGGCATTATTTGCCCTGTAGGCATTTTTTGCCCAGTGTGTTATTCAACCAACTGCTATCTAGCTGTGTGACCGTGTTCACATTCTGTCTAAATATCCATAATATTACCGTCTCCAGAAAAAACACCGGAGTGACTTTTTTTCAAGCAGCATTCTTATATTTTACGTAATCCGTATCCACCGCTGTGTATACGTTGACCTTGTAGGCATTATTTGCACAGTGTTTTCTTCAAACCGCCATCTAGCTGTGTGAGCTTGTTCACATTTTGTCTAAATATTGATAATATTATCGTCTCTAGAAAAACCACTTGAGTTACTTTTTTTCAAGCAGCATTCATATATTTTACGTAATCCGTATCCACCGCTGTAGTAGTGTATACGTTGATCTTGTAGGCATTATTTGCACACTGTTTTCTTCAAACTGCCATCTAGCTGTGTGTATTATCGTTTCCAGAAAAACCAACTGAGTTTTTGTTGTTGTTGTTTTTTTAAAAATAATGCCAGGCAAAGGCAGGCCGCCACGCAGAGGCCGTGCTAGGGGCCGTGCTGCTATGCAATCCTGTGGCCCTAGCAAATTGCCCAGTTTTAAAAAGCCAATGACCCTGAACTCCCAAAATGCTGAAGAGGTAGTTGACTGGCTTACACAGCACACCCCATCCTCTACCGTTTCTAACTTTACCACAACATCCTCCTCATCCTCCACTGCTATGGCCACCCCACGTAACACTTCCTCCACCACCGGTGCCCCATCTTCACTGGAGTCAGAGGAGTTATTTTCCCATGAGTTTCTTGAACTGAGTAATGCGCAACCATTATTGGCAGAAGAAGATGAAGGAGATGAGGACGTTACACCAGATTTAATTCTGGCAGAGAACACGACAGAGATGGACATAATGATGAGTGATGAGGAGGAGGAGGAGGTCCCCGCTGCTGCTTCCTTCTGTGATGTGTCAGAAGAAATTGATGCATCTGAGGAGAATGATGATGAGGAGATTGATGTTTTGTGGGTGCCTAGTAGAAGAGAGCAAGAGGAGGGTAGTTCAGATGGAGAGACGGAGAGTCAGAGAGGCAGTAGGAGAATAAGACTTAGAAGAAGCAGGGAGGCCAGCCCGCAGGGATCAGTAGGGCAACAACATGTATCGGCACCTGTGTTCAGCCGGCCAACGCACCCGCCATTGCCGCCAATGCCGCCAACTTCTACTGTTACCGCCAGATCGCAGACTTCCAAAAAGTCAGCAGTGTGGCATTTTTTTAATGTGTGTGCCTCTGACAAAAGCATTGTAATTTGCAATGAGTGCAGTCAGAAACTGAGCCTTGGTAAGCCCAACAGCCACATAGGTACAACTTCTATGCGAAGGCACATGAGCGGCAAGCACAAAGCACTTTGGGAGCAACACCTCAAAGGCAACAGGCAAACTAAAAGTCACACTCCTTCTGGTCCAGCATCTTACTGCTCTACCTCTGCTCTCCTTGACCCATCTGAACCACCCTCCACTCCGCCTTCCACCTTGACCACCTGTTCCCATTCCCAGTCATCTGCCACCAGCCAAGTTTCTGTGAAGGCCATGTTTGAGCGTAAGAAGCCAATGTCTGACTGTCACCCCCTTGCCCGGCGTCTGACAGCTGGCTTGTCTGCACTCTTAGCCCGCCAGCTTTTACCATACCAGCTGGTGGACTCTGAGGCCTTCCGCAAATTTGTAGCAATTGGGACACCGCAGTGGAAGGTACCCAGCCGCAATTTTTTTTCTAAAAAGGGAATACCACACCTGTACCAACATGTGCAGAGCCAAGTTACCGCATCTCTGTCACTTAGTGTTGGGCCAAAGGTCCATATGACTACTGACGCATGGTCCTCCAAGCATGGTCAGGGCAGGTATGTCACCTACACTGCCCACTGGGTGAACTTGGTAATGGCTGGGAATGGGAAGCAGGGAATGGGTAGCTCAACAACAACAACAACAGTGGAGTTGGTGTCACCGCCACGGATTGCACGCGGTTCTGCCACCACCTCTACTCCTCCATCGCTCTCTACCTCGTCTTCTTCCTCTTCTTCTTCTTACTCTGCTGCTGGGTCCTCCTTCTCCTCCTCCACACCTGTGCACCCCCAGCTCCCCCTAGGCTATTCGACGTGCCAGGTACGCCGTTGTCACGCTGTCTTGGGGATGACGTGCCTGGAAAGCAAAAACCATACCGGATCTGTACTCCTGTCATCTCTGCAGTCACAGGCCGATCGGTGGCTGACCCCACACCAACTGCAGATCGGAAAAGTGGTGTGTGACAATGGAAGCAATCTGTTGGCAGCGTTGAGACTGGGAAATTTAACACATGTGCCCTGCATGGCACATGTGTTAAATTTAATAGTCCAACGTTTTGTCTCCAAGTACCCAGGATTCCAGGACGTTCTCACCCAGTCCAGAAAGGTGTCGGCCCATTTCAGACGTTCCTACACAGCCATGGCACGCCTTGCTGACATTCAGCAGCGCTACAACATGCCAGTCAGGCGTTTGATTTCTGACAGCCAGACTCGCTGGAATTCAACGCTCCTTATGTTGGAACGTCTGCTGCAACAACAAAGGGCCGTCAACGAGTACCTTTTTGAACTGGGTGGTAGGACTGGATCTGCAGAGCTGGGGATTTTTTTCCCCCGTTACTGGGTGCTTATGCGCGATGCCTGCAGGCTCATGCGACCTTTTGAAGAGGTGACAAATATGGTCAGTCGCACCGAAGGCACCATCAGCGACCTAATACCCTTCGCTTTCTTCCTGGAGCGTGCCGTGCGACGAGTGACAGATGAGGCTGTAGACCAGCGTGACGAGGAGCTGGAAGCGCACGATTTATGGTCGCAATCACCAGAACGAACCCAGGCACCTGCTGCAACGCAGGGAGAGGTGCCAGAAGTGGAGTCAGAGGAGGAAGGTGGCTTTGTGGAGGAGGAGGAGGAGGACCAACAGGAGCAGGCTTCCCAGGGGGCTAGTGGTGACCTTTTGGGGACCCCTGGTCTTGTACGTGGCTGGGGGGAGGAGACCGTGGATGATGCAGTCCTTGATAATGAGGAAGCGGAGATGGATAGCTCTGCATCCAACCTTGTGAGAATGGGGTCTTTCATGCTGGCATGCCTGTTGAAGGACCCCCGTATCAAGAGGCTTAAGGAGAAGGACCTGTACTGGGTCGCAACGCTACTAGACCCTCGGTACAAGCATAAAGTGTCAGAAATGTTACCAACATACCACAAGTCCGAAAAGATGCGGCATTTACAAACCAGCCTGCAAAACATGTTGTACAATGCTTTTAAGGGTGATGTCACTTCAGGAACTCATCAACATTCCAGGGGCAGAGGTGCCAGTAATCCTGCCACGAGCACACCTGCAAGGACAAAGCCCTTTGGCCGGTCTGTAACGTCAGACATGCAAATGTTTTTCTGTCCAAGGCAGCGCCACAACCCTTCGGGATCCACCCTCAAAGAACGCCTCGACCGGCAGGTAGCGGACTACCTGGCATTAACTGCAGATATCGACACTCTGAGGAGCGATGAACCCCTGGACTACTGGGTGCGCAGGCTTGATCTGTGGCCAGAGCTGTCACAATTTGCCATGAACCTCTTGTCTTGCCCAGCCTCAAGTGTGCTCTCAGAAAGGACCTTCAGTGCAGCAGGAGGGATTGTAACTGAGAAGAGAACTCGCCTAGGTCACAAAAGTGTCGATTACCTGACCTTTATTAAAATGAATGAGGGGTGGATCTCGGAGGGTTACTGCACGCCGGAAGACTTGTTCTGACTTCTATGCAGCTGTCCTTCTCTTCAAGCCTCATGACTCCACACACAGCTGTCCTTTAGCGTCCTCCTCCCTCCGCCACCGTTACAAACTAGGGTGCAAACCCTACTGGTTTAATTTTTTCTGGCCTCTGTGCTTCAGTGGCTGCAACCAAAAAAACTGGGCAAACAATGTCTACAAGGTCAACGTATGGCGAAAAATGACTATTTTCAGCATTTATATGGCATATTTTTTCTGGCAACTGTGCTTCAGTGGCTGCGTCCAAAAAAATGCATATTTTCTGCATTTATATGGCATAATTTTTCTGGCCTCTGTGCTTCAGTGGCTGCAACCAAAAAAATGCATATTTTCTGCATTTATATGGCATAATTTTTCTGGCCTCTGTGCTTCAGTGGCTGCAACCAAAAAAATGCATATTTTCTGCATTTATATGGCATAATTTTTCTGGCCTCTGTGCTTCAGTGGCTGCAACCAAAAAAATTTATATTTTCAGCATTTATATGGCATAATTTTTCTGGCAACTGTGCTTCAGTGGCTGCGACCAAAAAAATGACTATTTTCAGCATTTCTATGGCATATTTTTTCTGGCCTCTGTGCTTGAGTGGCTGCGGCCAAAAAAACTGGGCAAACAATGCCTACAAGGTCAACGTCGTTGACCTTGTAGGCATTGTTTGCCCAGTTTTTTTGGCCGCAGCCACTCAAGCACAGAGGCCAGAAAAAATATGCCATAGAAATGCTGAAAATAGTCATTTTTTGCCATACCTTGACTCAACGTATATGGCAAAAAATTTATATTTTCAGCATTTATATGGCATATTTTTTCTGGCAACTGTGCTTCAGTGGCTGCGACCAAGAAAACTGGGCAAACAATGCCTACAAGGTCAACGTATGGCAAAAAATGACTATTTTCAGCATTTATATGGCATATTTTTTCTGGCCTCTGTGCTTCAGTGGCTGCAACCAAAAAAATTTATATTTTCAGCATTTATATGGCATAATTTTTCTGGCCTCTGTGCTTCAGTGGCTGCAACCAAAAAAATTTATATTTTCAGCATTTATATGGCATATTTTTTCTGGCAACTGTGCTTCAGTGGCTGCGTCCAAAAAAACTGGGCAAACAATGTCTACAAGGTCAACGTATGGCGAAAAATGACTATTTTCAGCATTTATATGGCATATTTTTTCTGGCAACTGTGCTTCAGTGGCTGCGTCCAAAAAAACTGGGCAAACAATGCCTACAAGGTCAACGTATGGCAGTTGTTTAAAGAGAACAGTAGATTACTAGCCAGCAAAGCTACCTAAGCTAAAATGTCCCTCAAATCCCTGCAGACTTCTGTCCCTCCAATACAGAGCAGTATCACGCAGATTACTAGCCAGCAAACTTACTATCATCTGTCCCTGAAATCACTAACAGCTCTCGCCCTACACTATCTCTTCCAAGCACACACAGGCAGATTTTTCAGATACATTTTTGCCCTTGATCCCCCTCTGGCATGCCACTGTCCAGGTCGTTGCACCCTTTAAACAACTTTAAAATCATTTTTCTGGCCAGAAATGTCTTTTGTAGATGTTAAAGTTCGCCTTCCCATTGAAGTCTATGGGGTTCGCGAACCGTTCGCGAACCGCTCGCAATTTTGCGCAAGTTCGCGAATATGTTCGCGAACTTTTTTTCCGACGTTCGCTACATCCCTAATGCTCGTCTCCGCATGTGTTGCCTTTCCTCTTCAGTGTTGGAGGGGGTTTTCAATTATCAAATTACCATATTTTGTATTATTGTTATCTGCTATCACCAAAAAGTGTTTGCTATTTATTAGATTTCCAACCACTTGCATAGAAAGCAACATAATTAGCATGTTTATTGGCAGGCATTAGTTTAGTATGATCTGATACACTGTATACTAATGTTACCTGAAAACACTTTGAGTGGTGTTTAGTATTGCTGAATAGAACAGAAAAGCGGAAATAATTAGAGGCACATTTATCAAGGCACGAATGTCGAATTCATGTGTTTTTGTAAACTCCCTTACATTCGAATGAATTTGAAATTCCACTGGGGGAGATGCATTAAAAAAATCAAGGTTTTAAAAGTTGGACAAATTTAAACAGCCTGAAAACTCAAATCTAGTTTGATTCAAATTTGATCATACTCGATTCGAGTTTTTTCTCTGAAAAAAACTTGAGTGTTAGGAAGGCTGCAAACATCTCCAAATTGATCCCTGGACCTCTCCCATTGACTTAAACAGTAATTTGGCAAGTTTTAGGTGGTGAATAGTCTAATTTGAATTATTAGGGCAGAGACAGAGGAGAAGATTCGGGGAGATTTAATCACCCAGCGACAAATTGCCTCTTCTTCGGGCGACTAATCTCCCTGAACTGCCTCCTGCGCGGCTAGAATCTTAATCGCCCGAATTTTCCTCATGAGGCAGGGCCAGAGTGTGATAAATCTTGAAATTCAAATTTGAATTTTTTAAAAACTCAAATCAAGTTTGGATAATTCCCTAGTCAAATTTGACAGTTTTGACCATTAAAAAAAAAATCAAAAATTTAAATTTTCCATTTGTCCCTTAATAAATCTACCCCTAATTTGTAATAAAATAATCACGTCTTAAAGGAAATCATGGAAAATATAACTTAGAGATTTTATATAAAATTGTGGTGTAGCTATTTTATACCTACAAAATGCTGTAAAATGTTGTACTTACTCATGTATAAAGCCATGCATCTGAATCACAGAAACTCCAAATCACCATATTTATAAAGATGTGTATTTCGATTCCGCCACAATCTGACACGCTGCGCAAAATCACAGGCGTCACGTCGTATGCAACGGAAATAAGGTAAGTAATTCAATTGTCGCATCGTGTTGCAGCATTGATGCGACTGCACGCTGCATCTGCATCCGACAGTCGTGTCGCATTGCATCAACAATGCGACACAATCCGACACTGCCATTTCTTACCTTGTTTCCGTCGCATCGCATTGCGTCGGATCGCAGCGGAATCAGCCGTGTAGTCCTGCCCTAAATGCCAGACTACCACTCAAAATGACAAAATCACAAAACAAAAGCAAGAAAGAAAATCATACACTACAATACAATAATTAATAATAAATACAAATAATAATAATCTTTGGAAAGGAAAAAGGATATGTATAAATCTGACAGATGATAAAACAATGTACCTCCAAGTTTTATTGAACTCTTTAGAGCATGCACATAACAAAAGTGACATAATGCACATGTGTAGAAGTGATGTAATGCACATAATGCACATAAGCATTGAATCACTTCCGCTAGATCGATGCCCACTCACTACCCCCACCCCCTTCCTCTGCCAGTGGATTTAGTGAAGAAGTATCCGGCGGTGGTGGGGGAGCAGTTTTTTTGTTTTTGGAGGAAATTTTTAATTACCATACAGGCACTAAAGGGCCACCCCCTAAAGTTGCCGCCCCAGGCATAAGCCCTCAGGTGCCTATATGGTAAATACACCCCTGATTGAGTAGTATGGTGGATAAGCACATTGTTTTTAGGGATGCACCGAATCCAGGATTCGGTTCGAGATTCGGCCAGGATTCGGCCTTTTTCAGCAGGATTCGGATTCGGCCAAAACCTTCTACCCGGCCGAACCGAATCCGAATCCTAAGTTGAATATGCAAATTAGTGGCGGGGAGGGAAATTGCGTGACTTTTTGTCAGAAAAAAAGGAAGTAAAAAATGTTTTCCCCTTCCGTCCCTAATTTGCATATGCAAATTAGGGTTCGGATTCGGTTCGGTATTCGGCCGAATCTTTCACCAAGGATTCGGGGATTCGGACGAATCCAAAAAAGGGGATTCGGTGCATCCCTAATTGTTTTACCAGATACATATTTGTTTGTGGTTTCGCAAGTGGACATAGATTTTTACCATCACTTGAAAAAAAATTGCAAGAAAAAAATGCCCAATAACTCCAATGCATTTGGCACAGGAAAAATGTAGAGAAAAAAAAGCCTACTGACTTCAATGCATTTGGTGCAACAAAAAACAGTCAATGATTCAAATGTATTTGGCACAAGAATGGACACAGAGGAAAAAACACCTACTGACTTCAATGCATTTGGCAGGAAAAAAAACCCACAAGAAAATATGCAACCATTGACTCCAATGTATTTGGTGCTCATTGACTCCAATACACTACATTTGGTGCAAGAAAAAAGTGCAGCAAAGAATTGCCCATTCACTCCAAGGCATTTGGCAAAATTTCACCAAATCAAATTTGTTTTAGGCAAAGTGAAATGGGACAGTTTTCACAGCATATCTCATAATGCATAGAATTATATAAGTAAGTACAGTATATGAATTTACAGGGCCAAAATAACATGTGTAATTATCCGTTTTTATTTGTCTAATAGGATTTTACAGTGATGATCATGTAATATTTTCCTTCTTTTTGTTTGCTGTTGTGCAGGTATGACAAGGTAGCAGGACAGTGGAACTAGTAGAACAGAAGGCATTGGATGACTTCAGTGTGGGTGTAGTTTGTCAAACCTGCTCCATTTTCTCATA
This sequence comes from Xenopus petersii, assembly GCA_038501925.1. NCBI lineage: Eukaryota > Metazoa > Chordata > Amphibia > Anura > Pipidae > Xenopus > Xenopus petersii. The sequence goes on from CM076680.1 coordinate 84,608,002, forward strand.
AGCATACCATACTTTAAACATATGCCAGCATTTGTGTTTCACTTTCCTATTCACAATGCAGAAGGAAAATGGGAACGGGGGTATAGTTGTCCTTTGAATGAAAAACATTGGTGTTTCACCTGGAAAATAAAAATTAAAAATACACATGTATCTAGCACTAACCATCATGAAATTGTTGCCATTGTCCTGACCACTAGACATTGTTCCATTTATATATTTTAATTAGCTGCAAACAAAAGTACCTTGGAATGTAATTTAGGAAATGCTCAGCCATTTTTATTCAGAAATGCAAAGCCCTGAATGACTTATTCTGTTTAAATGATGGCACAGTAGATTTGGAAGCTTCATTTCCATATTCCTACTGCACTTTAAAATTAACTTTTGACATACTATTTCAGTCAATTTGTGCAGCACTATCAGCGTGGCACATTTCTATGCATGGTAAAATGAGGAAGGTGATACATTTCAGAAATTTGACTCTACTCATTAGACTCACAAACATCGCACCAAGCTGTGAATTTAAACCTAACAATGTCAAAACGCCCTGTGTTCATGTTTTATTACGGCAAGCAGAGCAAGAAAATATATATTAGTTATGAATGCTCTCAAATCTGTTTTGGACAAGGGGCAAGTTGGAATTTAAAGGATTATTCAGGCTTTGCATAGATCTTTGAAACAGAATAGCTGCAAAGCTGTCACCTCTTATAGTCTAGTGAATTTTCATTTTGGGCAGGATTGAGTGGGGTTTAAGCCCTTTGCTGTGTTGTACAGAAGATTTACTGAATTATTGTGCTAATCATGCTATGAAAAGAGGGACGTGAAAGCTTAGATCTTGTTAACCTCAGATCGGTTTGATCACATTACAAATAATTAAACAGATTTACAACTTGGGGCTTATTATTCATATGGAATGACAGTTGGCAAATTGTCTACAAATTGTTCAGGGCTAATAAATAATGCATGATGGTGAAATTGTAGATGGGCAATATAGTAATTTAAAAAGAACACATTTAAAATAGATTTATTTTCTTGTATAGCATCTGTGAAATGTTTTCTTTCAGACCAGTTTGATGGGTAAAGGGCATTAAATTGGTGTACTACTTAGAGTTTAACATTTGATGCTGCCCTGCACTTTATGTTTTGCTTTTGCCATGCTGTATTTCTGTATTTCAGAAATGAATGTAATAAAAGGGGCAAAGTTTGCTTCAGGACTGATAACCCAAAATAATTAGCAGGTAGAGTTTTACTGGTTACAAACCAGTAAAATGCTGCTGTTTAAACAGAAACATTTAATTTATAGTGGATATCAGTCTCTTTGTCACCTAAAGGGTATGGAGGGTGTAGTTTGCAGAATGCCCAGAATAAGGTCCCATTGAATAATACCTAGCAAATGCTATGGCTTGTCAGGTGATAGTAACACAAAGAATTAAATATTGTCAATATGAATTATGGTAATTTCCTGTGACACCATTGAAGAGTGTTTGTACTGGAGCTCCCCAGTCACCAAAGGGTTAAGGAAGGGAGAACCTTTACCAAGGTAGGTAGGCAGGGAGGAGAGGGTTTGGCACATGAGAAAGGACTGGAGGAGGGGTGGAGTGTGGCTGGAGAGAGAGAGTATATGGAGAAGTTACAGGGAGTTGCACTACCTCTTCTTTTTCGACAGGACAAGGTGTAAAATCCTGCCCTCCCATCTTAATTAGTTAAGAGGTTTAGTTATTAGTTTCATCATAGCTGATGAGAGAAAGGGGAGGGAATGCTTGCCAGGTGGGAAGAAGCATGCATTCCCCTGTTTAGTAGAGTGCAAATCAGTACCTTCTTGGGTTGTGGTCCTAGAAGGTAGCGGTGTAGAGCGATGCTTACCTGATCTCACTTGTCCATCAGAGCTAGGCTATGTTAGTTGGCTGGCATGAGGATGGCCCATTAACTCCTGTGGAGTTTTTATATTGGCAAGCAATCCAGGGGTGCTGGTTACCATTTTATTTACCATACTGTTTGCTGTGGGCTTTCATATCCATCCTGGACTCTGTGTGGATGTATGAAATTGTTTCTGCGGTTTGTAAGGTGAGAGGGTGGTTAGTTGGGATAAGTTCTAGGCATGTGGGACGACCACATGACTTTACGCTTGTCAAGGCCGCCGGGAGCGCGAAGAGGCGCGTCTGCTCCCGGCGGCGAATAATCCAAAATGGCGGCGCCCAGTCGGCCCACGTGGGCGCTGGGACGCCAGCGCCGCAACGTCGACGCACGCGCAAATGCGCATGCGCAAACACGCCGGCGCAAGCACGCCGGCGTAAGGACATCAATGACGTCACTTTGGCACCAAGTTTGAATATAAAAAGGCCCCCAGGACGCCAGAATGGCGCCCAAGAATAGGTTTTGCTACTCTGAACCTGGGTTCCTGATTCCTGTTTCCTTTATCCTGCTCCTGCCTTGGTTTTGACCCCCTGCCTGGACTCTTGTTATTTGATCCTGATCTGCCTGCCATTGAACTCTTGCCTGGACTTTGACCTTGTATTTTGCTTAACCCATTGGATACCGCGACCTTGCACCCTCAAGAGGGCTTCATCCTTGATCCTGACTACCTCCCTGGAGGGAGCTCCCGGCTCCCTGACAACGCTGGCCTGGTTATAGAATATGTTTACAACATTTTTAATAGTCCTATCTACTTTGAGTAAGCAATAAGAGGTAAAATTAGCCAATAGCTTTATGGAAATAACTTGCATTTTATATCAACCATTTCATATTATTTTCATATTGAACCTACATTTCAAGTTTTCATTCCTGTGTAAAATATGATCCTTATATAATGCATATTTAAATAAATTATGTTTCTGTTCTTGACCCCTCCCCATCAGATTAGACATCTGCTGGGTTCAATACACTTCCATGTCACCAGCATTTATTTGGTTTGCTGTATTAGATTTACATGGTAGAATATTAGGAAAATATATGATTTATAATAAAAACAAAATGATGTGGATTTTAGTATTTGTGTGGCAAAAAAACAGAAACAAGGACCCTGGAAATTACTGGTACTGCAATAGATGAGTTGTTTTATTTAGGCTTTCTCTGCCAAGGTAATTATCTATTCAAATGCTTTTCATATAGGTTATTAGTTTGCCTTTAAGAAGATTGAATTCATCTTAGGGAAGGTTAGAAAAGACATTCAAGGTAATGGCAATGAGTTAATTATAGGAAAGATGTTGATTCAAGGAGAAATTCAAATGTTTATTTACTTCCCTTAAATCAATAAAGAGGATTTCTACTAAAGGTTGATCTTGATAGATTTTTTCATTATTTGAAATGGGCCAACTCTCTTAGATTTTAGGCTTCCTTATGTATCTTAAGACTTTTAATTAAATATTTTTCTTAAAAGATATTAGGATTTAAAGATATTTCTACAGAAGTGGTATCATAAACAGTAAATTTGGTCAGGTTATTAATACTGATTATGTTTTAACATAGATACATTGTACTGCACCTTATTATGTACATGTTATATCGATATATATACATATATGTAAAGAGAAGAGGACTCAATTGTTATCTCATACCGGTGGCTTTTCTGTTTATAGCTGAAATAATCAATAGAATATTCATACAGATCGATACATTTCACATACAGTATGTGGATAACACATATGATCTAATAAATAAAATGGTTACCCATCCATACAGGAAAAGAATGGCGGTAAGGGAGATAGATGACCTCATTTTGCATGTTTTTAGGGACATTCCTTAACTGAGGCTGAATACTATGTTAAAGCATCCTTTCTTAATCATTACATTATTATTTGGTCATCCACAAAGGTTCGCTAGTTAAAAGTTTTGCACAGGTTCAGGGTCAGTGGCGTAACTACAGCGGGGAGAGACTGCACCAGAGATGTCAGAACTAAGAGGTTTTCCTTTTGCATGCGCTCCGCCATTAATATAATTCATGTCTGGAGGGGGTGGGGGGCCCTGTTGCACATCCTGCACTCGGTTCTGGGCTGGATTAGTTACATTACTGCAAAGGTCCCTCTCCTTGTTCCTAGACACTTGCTATCTGTCCCTGCAATCTTCCCATACAGCTCTATACCGGCATAGTAAACTGGTCCCTTGATGCATCAGTTTTTGATGCATTTGTTTGTCATATTTGAAGACATATTTGTTTGGGGCCAAGGCACTCACTAACTAATATTACAAAGCCCTATAACTATGCCCCATGGAACCAGGGATTGAAGCCCTCCCTAGCCTTCCCCTGTCTTTCTAAGGAGTTGTTTTGAAGAAACTGGCAACATGGGATTTGATTTTTTTATATAATGTTTAATTGTAACATAGGGAAAAAGGGTTTCTCTGTCAAGGTGGGGAAATGTAGATGATATTACAGAGCTAAAAATTCCTTAACCGCCCTTCCCATTGAGTTCAAGGCACTTCTACTAAATCTTGCAGTTTCATTGAATTTTCCACCAAGCAAAACACATCAAATTCATGCATTACAAATCTTAAAGGGATACTGTCATGGGAAAAAAAAAATTCTTCAAAATTAATCACTTAATAGTGCTGCTCCAGCAGAATTTTGCACTGAAATCCATTTCTCAAAAAAAATGATATTCAATTTTGAAATATGACATGGGGCTAGACATATTGTCAATTTCTCAGCTGGCCCAAGTCATGTGACTTGTGCTCTGATAAACTTCAATCACTCTTTACTGCTGTACTGCAAGTTGGAGTGATATCACCCTCTCCCTTTTCCTCCCCAGCAGCCAAACAAAAGAACAATGGGAAGGTAACCAGATAGCAGCTCCCTAACACTGCCTGGTAGATCTAAAGCTGACCATAGACGCAAAGATCTGATCGTACGAATCGAGGATTCGTACGATTTTCGAACCGTGTGTGGAGAGTCCCAACATTTTTCGTCCGGCGGAGATCGTTCATTTGGTCGATCGGACAGGTTAGAAAATTTCTTTCGATAATATCTCTGTGTGTATTGCCAATCGTATGATTTTCAGTGGGAGACTGTCTCTAGCTTTGGTTGGACATAGATATCGTACGATTGCTGTCAGGGGCAGAACATTGCTGATCTGTTCTTTAACTAATCTGACTGGTAAGACTTTGATCCGAATGGTTAGTGGCGGGTCGGGAGATGGGAAAGTCCGATCCTACGATGATTTGTACGATCAGATCTTTGCATCTATGGCCAGCTTAAGAACAACACTAGGGATGTAGCGAACGTCGGAAAAAAAGTTCGCAAACATATTCGCGAACTTGCGTCAAAAATGCGAACGGTTCGCGAACGTCGCGAACCCCATAGACTTCAATGGGAAGGCGAATTTTAAAAGCTAAAAAAGACATTTCTGGCCAGAAAAATGATTTTAAAGTTGTTTAAAGGGTGCAATGACCTGGACAGTGGCATGCCAGAGGGGGATCAAGGGCAAAAACGTATCTGAAAAATACATTGTTGACACAGCGCTGCGTTTTGTGCTGTAAAGGGCAGAAATCACACTACGTCACTCAGGTGATGTTTCTGGACACGGAATGTGAAAAAGCTCACACAGCTAGGTGGCACTTGGTTAAAGACTGGGCAAACAATGCCTGCAAGGGCAACGTATACAGTAGTGGATACGGAATATATTATTGCTGCTGTAAAAACATCACTCAGGTGATGTTTACAGACACGGAATTATTATTGTTATTTAGACAGAATGTGAAAAAGCTCACACAGCTAGGTGGCACTTGCATACCTCCCAACTGTCCCTCTTTTGATCACTCAACCCCCTGTCCCTCTTTTGTACTGGAAAGTCCCTCTTTTCTCTGCACTGAACAGCCAGAAAAAAAACAGTTTCTAACTTAATTGGCTTTTGGCAGAGAGCTCAGAACAGCTAACAGGTGCAAATAAGATACTTTGTAACAATTTTGATTCTGGTTGGTGCTGGTAGTGGTGAACTACTAGGAGGAGCAGCACACCAGTCCAACTCCACAACACAGCTAGACTAATAGCACTGGGCTCTTACAGTAGCAAAGTAAAAAAAAACAAAAGAAAATAAAAGCAGTCCTTACAAGGACTATTGGGTTAATACAGCAGTCAGCATAGGCAGATGAGATCAGAAGCAGTGCCCACAGCAGCTACATACAGAGCACTGCAGTAGAAGGTAGATTACTACTAGTCAGCAAAGCTAACGAACCTAAACTCACTGTCCCTCAAATCCCTGCAGCGTTCTGTCCCTATAATACAGAGCAGTATCAAGTAGATTACTAGCCAGCAAAGTTACTATCAACTGTCCCTCAAATCACTAAACAGCTCTCTCCCTACACTAGCTCTTCCAAGCACACACAGGCAGAATGAAAAAACGCTGCAGGGCTTCAGTTTATATATGGAAGGGGAGTGGTCCAGGGGGTGTGGGGGTGGTCCAGGAGGGAGAGCTTCCTGATTGGCTGCCATGTATCTGCTGGTCTGGGGTGAGAGGTCAAAAAAAAGCGCCAGGTAAGGCGAACCCAAAATGGCGAACGCCGCGCGACGTTCGCGAACATTCGGCGAGCGCGAACAGTCGATGTTCACGCGAACAAGTTCGCCGGCAAACAGTCCGCGACATCCCTAAACAACACTCAATAGTAAAAACCCATGTCCCACTGAGACTCCTTCAGTTACATTGAGAAGGAAAAACAGCAGCCTGCCAGAAAGCATTTCTCTCCTAAAGTGCAGGCACAAGTCACATGACCAGGGGCAGCTGGGAAATTGACAAAATGTCTAGCCCCACATCAGATTTCAAAATTGAATATTAAAAAATCTGGTTGCTTTTTTGAGAAATGGATTCAGTGCAGAATTCTGCTGGAGTAGCACTATTAACGATGCGTTTTTAAAAAAAACATGTTTTTCAATTACAGTATCCCTTTAATATATATTTTATGGAAAAAATATTTTTCGGAAATGTTATCATTATTTGTTAATGATTAAAAAGTCCTTATAGCCTTGCCTTCTTGTTGTAGTCACTACCTATTTGCTATTTAGCATTCATCAATCAATCACAACCCTGTCCATCTGCCTGCTAAAAATCTGAAGCCCTGCTCTCGCTCTTTGGCTTCCCTTTTGTGGAAGATGGCAATCTGTTGAATGGAGCTACAAGCAATCTATGTGATGTTGCCATCTACCAGGTAGCGGACTGGGGATTTAATGCAGAGCAAGAAAAATAGTTTCCTATTTTATGTGCTTTATATACAGTAAGTAGGGGGGTTCAACTCATATTTTGTTTGTGCTTAATGTCTTTTAGGATGAAGACACACAGAACTACTAGTAGCAGCTACTTGTCACAACTACAAAATAGACAAAAGTGGTAATTGGCTTTACTAAGACACTACTTGTGTTTTAGCAGAGGCAATTGTCAGTATTGTCTATGGAAGGGTATTTTGTAGCTACAAAAATAGATGCTACTAGTAGCTCTGGAAGATCCAAAATAACAGAAAGACACATTATCAGTATCGGTGCTGTGACTGTGTAGGGTTAAACATGTTGTATGGGAGCTGATAGTAGCATCTTGTGCTGAAGGGGGTTAGACATGATAGTCCTTGCAGCTAGTGTTCTAAAGCATCAAGCCCTATATTGATCATTCAGTGGTGGTAGGCAGTTTGTGTGGCCTTGTTTTTATATTCTGGCACAAATATTTATAAATAAAATGTCTATGTTGTAAATGATGGATAGTTGGCGGAAAGGGATAAGGGAAGCTTTAGCAACATCAAAGGCAGTACTTCAGAAGACCTCAATTGCTAATCATGACTTCATCCCTCTGTTCTTGACAATGTTTAGAACGTCTGGACTGAAGCCAAACATTAAGGAATTTTGATTAATTCTTACCTGTACTGAATTTATTCTACCTCTTCTTTAAGCCTTATTTTTTTGGTCATATATCTAAAAAAAAAAGCAGACATTTCTTTTACTTTAGCCAAAAGCTCAAATTGATTAGCCTGTAAAGGCAATGACACACAGTGCTATTTGTTGCAGCTGTTTGAGAAATTACATGATTTGAGTGTTTTAGCAGAGAAATGTATAGTCTAAATTTCTATGGCACGGTATTTTCAAAAACGTGCGTGTCAAACAACACTGTGTGTCATTGCTCTAATGGGAATAAAAATGTGTATGATTTAAATTAATGAAACTACTTACACAAAAACATAGGTAAAATTATCTGGTATGGGGAGTGCTAGGCCTGGTTCCCTCTTGCTTCTACCAATAAAATCATAATAGAGTTGAAGGCATAAAAAAAGAGGAAAAAAGGATAATTTACAAATGAAAAACGTTTAGGCTCTTAGGGGAAACCATGCACAAAGAAATTATATGTGGATAAAACTGTGCTGTGGAAACTTTATAAATAGTGATGGGCGAATTTATTCGCCAGCCGCGAATTCGCGGCGAATTTGCGCGATTCGCCGTCGGCAAATAAATTTGCGAAACGGGCGCGAAAATTCGCGTAAAAAATTCGCCGGCGTCAAATTTTTTTTTCGAAAAACGGACGCCGGCGTCAAAAACGGGCGCCGGCGTCGAAAAAACGGTCGCCGGCATCAAAAACGGGCGCCGGCGTCAAAAACGCCCATCACTATTTATAAATGACCTGGTATGAGAACAAAACTGCTCCTTGCACTTGTCCATTTTGGTATCAATGTCCCCTGTCAGCCTGTTCAGATGAATCAAGCAATAACACATTGGTATTGACACCTTGCACCAATACACTACTATTTGCCACAAATTGTATATAGAACCAATTTGTGCTGACCACTCCAAAAATTGGACCATAACCTAGACCAAATTTTCCTTGATTCACCAGGAATGCATGAGGGCCTTCCATGCACATATGGGTAGGCAGGATGGTTGAAATTAGCCAAACCCCCCAACCAAATCTGAGAATGTATGGTCAACTTTACTGACTTATAATTACCCTTCTCTGGCACTGATCTTGCAATATTATGTATTTATTGAGTATTTAAAATGACATAGATTAGTCAATATGGAATTATTTTATACAGCACAATATTTTATCTAGTGGTCCTCTTACGTTCTTTAATTAACCCTCGATATTCGACTGGGAATTAAAATCGTTCGATTTCGAATATCGAAATCGAACGATTTAGCGCTAATAATTCGATCGATCGATCGAATTATTATTCGATTCGATCGAACGATTTTTATTCGATCGAACGATTAAATCCTTCGAATCGAACGATTCGAAGGATTTTAATCAAACGATCGAATGAAAATCCTTCGATCAAAAAAAACTTAGCAAGCCTATGGGGACCTTCCCCATAGGCTAACATTGACTTCGGTAGGTTTTATCTGCCGAAGTAGGGGGTCGAATTTTTTTTTAAAGGGAAAGTACTTCGACTATCGAATGGTTGAATAGTCGAACGATTTTTCATTCGATTCGTTCGAATCGTTCGATTTCGATCGAATTAGATCGAATTTAACCAATTTGATGGTTGAAGTAGCCAAAAAATACTTCGAAATTCGAAGTTTTTTTCATTCGAATCCTTCACTCGAAGTTAGTGAATCTGCCCCATGGAGTGGATTTTGCCACCAAATATTCCACATCTTCATGCAGCCTGACCTCTCACACTGTCTGTTTTAGTCTGTTTCTCAGCCTTTGTTTATCCACAGACGAGGAACAGCCTGGTCTGACTGTAGTCTTATCTAATAATATCAATTATGATGCCACCAACATCCAACTGAAATAATTCTCTTCTTATTCTAAGCACCTTCAACAATACAAACTAAATTCCAACATTCTAACTTACACACAATAATTTCTGAAGTCCTCCACACAAAGAATGATTTATGTTAATGCACTTCCCAAATTAATTCAAAGATGGATGATTTCCCAAAATGTCACTTTTCCAGTTGAGAGTTAGTTTCCCAATGCCATATTTACCATCTCTTGACTCTTTCACTGTAAGAGAAATTTCTCATCCTTTAAATGAACAAAAAGAAAGTATCTGTGAATCCTTTTATTCAATAGGAACACATTTCCAAGTCTGTAAATCCCTCTCCTCAACACAAAGATTATTGTCAATGAAGTTTAAAAGAAAGTGTATATGGCTGGTGCCATAAGTTCAGTACATAAAATATGGCACTTTTAGACATATTCCTTTAGTTCTCCTTTAAACAGCAACTGCTCATTATTTACAGAATATACAATGTAATATACAATGTAAAAAAACAATCATTAATATTACTTACATGCAGAGCATTATCCGCATAGTTGCATTTGACGTCACTGCATCCCTTTTGCATCTTGTTCCACACAGTAACAGTAAAGTAAAAATGACTGTGTGATTTTAAAAATGGTGACTTGCGTCCAAAATTGTGCTTTTCACATGAGCCCTTTAGTTTTTTTGCACCTTTGGAAAAAAGTAATCTACTTTACCAATGAGACCAACCTAAAAGATTTGCTTACCAATATGATCTCAATTACAGGGGTAACAAAGGGATATGAATAGTTTCTAACAGGGCTGATCCTATCAAATGTGGGGCCCAATTGGGACCATGTTGGCGGGGCCCCTAGACAAAGTGTTGCTGGCTACTGACACACCAAGTATTTAGGAAAATAAGGGCATACAGGCACAAATTAGAAAGGAAAGGGGCAGACAAGGTAAGAGAGTGAGAGGGATGAAATAGGGGCACATAATAGGGGCACACAAGATAAGAGAGAGAGGGAGGAAATAGGAGAGTGGACTGGGTCAATTAGTTTGAGGCAGGCTGGGCCGATTCAGCTTGGGAGCAGGCTTGGTTGGATTGGAGGCAGGCAGGGCCTATCAAGGTTGGAGAAAAGCTGGGCCTATGGGGGCAGGCTAGACCTATGGAGTTGGGGGATAGGCTGGCTTATCAGAGTTGAGGGTGGGCTGGACCTATGGATTTGGGGATGGGCTGGACTCTCAAAGTTGGGGGCAGGCCAGGCAGCATCATGTGCTGAGGAAAATATTATCTGTGCTGTCCTGTCGTGCGGGGTCCCCAGAGGTGTGGGGCCCAATTGGGCCCAATTGGTCCAATTGGCCTAAGGCTGGCCCTGGTTTCTAAACAACAACAAAGGTTATAAGATAAGCACTGAGTAGCCTAAATTCTAACTCATCAGCATCATTTACTTATATAGCACTTGTAAGTTTCGGAAAATAAAAAGTGGGATAAGAGAGCCATGCTCACAAGAACTTACAATCTGACTAGAGATCCGCCAAGGATATCAGAATCCAGTTTTATAAGGAAAGGTTATATGTGCATAAGAGATGTATCCAGATATGATGCAACAACAAATAATACATTAAATTTTTTTTTTTTTTGAAAAACATCCTTTCTTTCAAAACCCTTATACCGTGGAACATATTCTTTAAATGGTTTAAATGTTAAAATAGGGAATATTTACCTACTTTATTAAAACAGATACTAGAATAGATTTAGACAGACAAAATGTAGAGATGTGTTTGTTTTTACCACAACAGCCTTTTCTCTGACCATAAACTAAAATCTGTGGTTAGGTTATCTCTGGGTATCTCTTTTGTTAGTCTTGTTACAGTCAATTAAGAATGGTAACCTTTACAGCTGACCTGTAAAATCCCATATGTCTTCATTCTATTACCTGTCAATATTTTCCCCTTACAAGGTATTCTTCTCCAGATGTTGATCATTTGTCCTCAGTTTAACACTCAAACTCTCCCCCTCTCCTCTGATTACCTTTCAGTTACTTGTAAAGGTTGCACAGGGATTAACAGCACAAGAAAAGAAACAGAAGTGCATGGTTTATATTGTCAGGTTAAGATTTTCAAACTATAGTCCATATTTCAGAGGTATCTCAAGCTGAGATCTGCTAGCTATTACTGTAATTCTGCCAATAATTTGAGAAAAAAAACCAGGACCTGAGCTGTAGCTTTGGAAGCCAGAACTGTGTCGCTTTGGCCTGAATCCTCCTGGCTAAATGCTGCTGAACTCTTCATAAATGTATTGGAAGAGAGAGATCAGTGACTCCCTGCTTCTAAGTGTTACTTAATAGGTAATAATATAACTACAAAAATATGTGTCATAATGGCATGCATCTCAATGGCAGTGATGGCATTTTTAAACTTATGTATTTACTTAGAAACTCTAAAATGATGCTACAGGTATGTGATCCATTATTCAGAAAGCTCTGAATTACAGAAAGGCCATCTCCCATAGACTCCATTTTATCCCAATACTTGATCCAAGTTAAGATATAATGCATCCTTATTGGAAGTAAAACCAGCCTAATTGATTTATTTAATGTTTACATGATTTTCTAGTAGACTTAATTACTGAATGATCTGTTATCCGGAAAACTTCAGGTCCTGAGCATTCTGGATAACAGGTCCCAAAGCTGTATTATTTTACACATCTAACCTGCTGTAAAACATTGGCATCAAATGGACAGTTTTGAGTAAGAAATGTTCTATTATAGAGGTTGCCTACGCAACAGTATATGCAATGCAGCTGCAATGGACAGTGTTTGGGGATTTGATGTATCTGCAGTTATACGGAAATGCATTGGCATTTATTGTGAGCTATAGCAAATTTGGAGAAATTACTGAAGAAGTTCAGAAAAATCAAACGACATGGATCACCATTCCAACCAAGGCACACATAATTTTAACACAATATACTAAAAACACAAGGTTGAATCAAAATATTATCTGTCTGTCAAAATTATTTCCATAGAGGCTACAAGCAAGGAACATTTTCCAATCAGCATGTCAACAGTTTATTTCTCCTACGTGCATGTATGTTATGGAGCCAATGATGAACAATTTCATGGTTGGATTACCCATAGGCAGGTCTGGATTGGGATTCAAAATAAGTACACAGAGGCCCAAACAACCCCCACCAGCCCAATAAATAGTGACTGTCTATGGCATCTTACAGCAGCTGCTCTGGCATTTGCCATAATCCAAAGATTGCCAGTCTAGGCCTGCCTACAGGGCAATACTAGATTTTGGTACCTGAAGGATTTCGTTTGGATCTATGGCCTTCTATCGAAAAAGAGGATGTCGCTGTGTTAAAGCCATTAAACTCCTTTTTTATATCAGCCTCTTTAACTGTATAACTATATAACTGAAAAACAAACAAAAAAAACCCAATTTAAATACAGCAAAACTGGTCTTTCATTCTGCAGCCATATGATGGACACAGATAAGCCTTTTAAGCAAGAGAATGTAGGCAAGATCGTAAACTATTGCCATTTTTCTCTATCATCACAAGGATTAATTACTCTCCAAGCAATGAGTGAATTGTGTGCACTGATATGCCTGCATGTTTTCTTTGCATTCAAAAGTTAGACAAAGTAACTTTTAAATATTTCCCCTTTGTCCACGGAACATGGCTGGATGAAATCATTTGTATTTATGGGGCTTTTCAGTAGATACAACATGTAGTGCCTAAATGTATCTCATTCTGCAAATATTTAGCATTTGTCTCTTTCATTTTACAAAAGCAGTGCACTAAAAATCAAAGAGAATAGTCTGGGAGTTTAGGGATACATTTTGGATTATCGTACACTTAGTCCTCAGTGTATATATGCACCTTAAGTGCAGGAAGATTATGATTAGGTGATACGTTTCCTTGGCTATTAGGTAGACAAATCACTGATGCAATTCCAAAAATAAACAATGCAGGAGCATTCTTATGGCTGATTGTGTTTAACAGTGCTATCTAATGTCCTTTGTGTTTGATTGCAAAGGGGACATAAACAGAGGTGTATAGATTTAATGCCACCTTCACTGGAAACACCAGGTTAAAAAGGCTGTCAGTCACTGATTTACTACTTAACTGTCGGAGAGAGCCTTACAAAAGCCCCAAGGGTTGTCATGAGGATTTCTTTATTGCTAAGGTGTCAGCACAAAGAGCTGAGCAGTCACTGTGTAAAATAGATTTTATAAAATAAGGACTAGTGTTAAACTTTAACTAGCTATTAAACTGTAAAAACACTTATAAACACTGATAAAAGTAAGATGGAATAAAAAAAAACCCTTGGGTGTTCTCTAGGATATCTGCAACTGAGTTCATGGAGTAACATATTTCCCAGAGAGTATTTATTCTCGTTTTCATTCTAATGTTTGCTTAAACACTGGGATAAAAGCTGGTTTCAATGACTGGGGGTTCCAGTTCAGTTGTCAGCATTATCATTAGCACCATGTTCTTCTGACCAGTAGGCCTAGCTAATCATTTGCACCAACATAAGTACAAAGGTATGCAGAGCATTTAGTGGGTTCTGGTCAATGCCTAGGTGCTGGTTAAACAATAAATATCAAATTTGCAAATATTGGTCACGATGGATGTGTCTAGTTTGTACACAGTATTTCCACATGTGGGTGGTATTGGGGCTTGCAGAGAAGCATTAACTAAAAGACACATGGGAGTACCTCCCACTGAATTTTTGATGTCACTATTGGATCTCATTTTGTCCCATAACTATTTCACGTTCAAAGGGGTCTTTTATTTACAAATCTCGGGGACCGCGATGGGCTCTAATGTCGCCCCTTCATTTGCAAATCTATATATGGAACAATATGAGACCCAATATTTGTTACCCATGGGTGGAAAGAATATCTACTTCTATAAACGCTACATAGATGATTTGCTTTTGATCTGGCAGGGGTCGGAAGATGAACTACAGAGTTTTCATTCCTCTTTGAATAGTTTGGATTTACCCATCAAACTTAGCTTGGAATATGATAAACAACAAATCCATTTTCTTGACATTGCTATTTTCAGACAAGGGGGACTTCTCTGTACAAAAAAAGACTGATCGGAATAGCCTAGTACATGCACACTCACATCATCCACCACACATGGCCCGAGGGGTCCTATTTTCCCAATTCTTGCGAATTATTCGAAAAAACTTGGACAGAGAGACCGCTGAACTACAACTCTCTGCACTAGGGTCGCAGTTTGCCTCAAGGGGATATTCAAGGAGGTTGATTGATGAACAGTTGGAACGGGCCAAAGTGTATACATAACACGAGTTATTATCTAGATGATCAGCATCCCAGGGAGAACCCTAATTTAATTTTTGTGACAGATTGGACGGACAGGAGTGCACAGATCAAGAAATCCGTAAAGAACAGATGGGAAATCCTGAAATCTGATGGCAGTTTGCCTTTTTTTGAAACAAAAGCCCCTCTGGTTGCATACAGAAGGGGTCCCAATTTGAGTGATATGCTTGTAAAAAAAGATTTAACGGACACCCCAAAGAAAGGGACTACATGGTTAGACAAACCACTAAGAAAAGGGTGTTTCAGGTGTGCTAGCTGTCTGACTTGTAATGGGATGCTACAGGGATCCCAATTTACAGGGTGACTTGCACCACTGACCATGTGGTTTATATGGCGTGGTGTCCATGTGGACTACACTATGTAGGTAAAGCATCTACCACCTATCGTGAGAGAATGAACAATCACAGGAGTGCGATCAGGTTGGCCCTTAATTCAGGAAAAGCGGACCAACCGATACCGAAACACTGGCTGTCTTACAAGCATACACTACCACAATTCAGACATATGATCATAGACCATATACCAGTTCCTAAAAGAGGAGGGAACAGGGACTTATTATTAGTTCAAAGAGAATCTATGTGAATTTACAAATTGAATACCCTTGCCCCTCATGGTCTCAATGAAACCTTGCCTATGTCTCCTTTCTACTAACAGCTCCTCTTCACTTGCATATGGATGATGATTATCCAGGAAGCGGGACTACTGTGTATCTCCATACTTGCAACAATGTATTCTTTCAGCAGGATGTGGATACTTTGTGGCCAACTTTGAGAGTTTGACACTTGTTTCCTTCCCTTATAGTGGCTATTTATAACATTGACTGTGGCTACTCAGTTCATGAGCGCATTATTAATCTTGTTTGAAGATAAGTTGCGGATTTCTTTTGGTGATTGAATACTTCATTTACTGTTTTTCAGGTGTTTTTTTTCTCTATACCCCTGAGGGAATACGAAGGGTTGCGATTGATGGTCAGCCGAGAGTAGTAACACATAACTCCGTGCATAAGTAAGCGAATGTAGATAGCACGACTTGCCAGGAATATGAGCCTTATGAAGTGATATGGGGGAACGATTCAAGCCAAGTTACGATCCATGGCCCAGGTCAACCTACATTCAGGCTGGACGTCTTACTGAGATTTGGTGTTTGTATGAAGCTCTCCTCCGACTGACCGATCGGCGTGAACACTGGCGTCTATCTGAATACCTGTGCCACACGCGGATCGCTGCAGACGTATAGAGAGGAAAAGGATGAAGTATATAAGTATGCCAGAATGATGCCCAGTTTGGCGTGAACACGGGCGCCTATTGGCAGCCCGTGTCACACGCCGATCGGCGCAACTGTCAGAAGCCGGCGTCCCATACTGTTGAAGAGGAAAGAATAATTGAACGAAATTATCATAGGATCCATGCATTGATTTGAATAATAGACTGGAATATGAATAGGAGAGGGCCTGAATAGAAAGATGAGTAATAAAAGGTAGCAATAACAATATATATGTAGCCTTACAGAGCATTTGTTTTTAGATGGGGTCAGTGACCCCCATTTGAAAGCTGGAAAGAGTCAGAAGAAGAAGGCAATTAATTAAAAACTATATAAAATAAAAATAATGATGTTTAAAATTGGCAAATAAAAAACTAAAAGTTAATTAAAAGATGACCACCTCTTTAATCTAAGAAACAGCTAAATGATTGTTGCATGTTCAAACCTTTTGGCATCACACAATTTAATTCATGAATTCAGAAGGACTCCTTCTTCTACAACACCTTCTCTAAATCACCTCTTCTTGGATGTGTCTCGACATGATCAGTTGGCATACATGTGAATGCTGAGTAGTGATGGGCAAATTTATTCTCCAGGTGCAAATTTGCGGCGAATTCTCACGTTTCATCACCGGCAACTTTTGGCGACCAAAAATTTGCAAATTTTTGGCGAAGCGAAATGGGACAAATTCGCCCTTCGCTAATGCTGAGGCATCATGTCGTGCTTCAGCCCAGTGTTTGCTCCTGTTTTTGTTCACCAGGTTTCAGGGCCGGAACTAGGGGTAGGCAGAAGAGTCAGCTGCCTAGGGCGCAATAAAAGGAGGGCGCTGGGCAGCTACCTCTAAAATTGTCTTCTGCCTACCCCTAGGCCGCACCTCTCAGTTACTCCCCTTCCTTCCCAACACCCTACCCTGCATCGCTGTCCCTCCCCTTCGTCGCTCTCCCTTCCATCGCTCACCCCTCCTCTTGTCCTCTTGTCCCTCCCCTCCGTCGCTCACCCCTCTCTGTCTCATGCGTGGGGGGGGCGGGCTTGCCGCCCTGGTGGCCTAGGGTGCGGGCCAGCCTGGCCCATCCCTGCCAGGTTTACTTGCCATTTCTGGATTTATTTGCTTGGTGCATGCATACTCTCTCATTCAATTGCCTCATTGTCTTCCCACAGTAAAGCCACAAGGGCACTTGATCACATAAAGAACCCTTGTCATTCTATGTTTCATTTTGTAGTTCTGGCCTGAATGTGGATGTGTACAAAATGTGCCTAAGAAGGTTGCTATACATCCAGCACATCTATAAACTCCTAAATGCAGGGTAAGGAATAGTAAAATCTGTTCTTCACATATGTATCTGTAGGATCTTTGTCCATGAAAAAAAACCAAAAAACAAAAAAAAAACATATATATATATATATATATATATATATATATATATATATATATATATGTATATATATATATATATATATATATATATATATACTGTATAGCCTAATGGCATTTGGGGCCCACAACAGTTTCAGTGGTTAAACCAATTCTTTACAACTCTGCCAATCTGCTGAGTCAGATCTTCTCCTGTATATGTTCAATACATTAATGATGATTTACACTCCTTTTCCAATTATTAGAGACTCTTGTGAATTTCCTTTACAAACAGGTGAAATGGAATTTTGTTTCTAGCTGACAAAGGTTGTTTATGATTAAAATAATGTATAGTCTACTTTTTCCTCAAATAAATTAACTCCTCATATGTACACATTATATGATGTATATATTTTTCTGATGGGTGATGGATGATTGGTAATAGAAAAATAACATTTAAATCAAGCAACCAAATGCAAATAGTTCTTCTTCTTAATGCATTATATTTCAGGTTACATAACGTGATAAGCAACAAACCACGTTGGTGTTTTAAAAATTCCTTCCTCAGCATTTCAGTCACTGAGCTGTTTGCAAAATTCTATGTATACAGCTTAATTACTGCTCCACGTTTAACTCACTGTTGTTGTTTTTACCCTGATTAGCAATTGTAGCCAAAAGAAACAAACACAATTGAGAGAATCGTTATCATAAAAAAAAAAATTCTAAAACCAGGGGAGGACATAAAGAAGCAAAATAGATTGGGAAGATTGGTTGTGAAGTAACTGGTTGCAATGATAAATTGTGTTTTAACTTGTTTGCTTTGGCTCGGTTAGAGGAGCTGTCCATTTTAAGGCTGCAGGCTATGTCACAGCTTAGGCTAATTACACTAAACACCTACAAATACCTAACAGTTAATTAAGACAGACATTTAAATGGGTTACTAGACACTGTCTGTAGGATTTAATACAGGCTTTAAATCAAAGAATTTAATATATACAGATCTGGATAGCCGTTTAGCTAAATGAATTTGTTCATTCGATTTTTTTTAACATTTTAACAGACATTTATGAGAGAAAGTTTTGAATTAGGGGAAGGGCGTCTCCCATAGACTCCATTTTATCCAAATAATCCAGATTTTTAATAAATGATTTCCTTTTTCTCTGTACTAATAAAACAGTGCAATGTACTTCCAAACTAAGATATAATTAATCCTTATTGGAGACAAATCCGCCTATTGGGTTAATTTTATATATACATGATCTTCTAGCAGACAAGGTATGAAGATCCAAATTATGGAAACATTATCTGGAAAACCCCATGTCCCCACGCATTCTGGATATTAGGTCCCATAGCTGTAGTAGTATTTGCTGCATTCTGGTCAACATTCTACTTTACATGCGTAAAAAAGTATATATTGTCTTACTGACACAACTTCACAGTAGGCATATTTGTCTCTACACTATTCTTTAAATAAGACAGCTTCAAGAATATCTGTCCAGATATATCAGTAAATGGCATACTTGTGGGATACAATTTGTCACCATTTTTGTGATCCAATAGCCCCTTGAAAGTCACAGATTTTGGATGTTACCATTCACCATTTTGACAAGGTTCAACCATTTTGTCCCTATATCCTGAGTGATGGGTAACAATGCACTTATGTTTTTTTGCAAAATTTTGACCACCACTCACATAGACAGCAAACAGCCCTTCTTTGGTTGTTATTGTTTCCTATAGTAAAATAGTAGAATGTAGTGAAGGGCGAATTTATTCGCCAGGTGCAAATTCTCGGCCAATTTGCGCAATTCGCCGCCAGCAAATAAATTTGCGAAATGCCCGAAAAAATTTGACGGCGTCGAAAAAAACAGGCGCCAGCGTCAAAAACAGGTGCCGGCGTCAAAAAAACAGGCGCCGGCATCAAAAACGAGATGCCGGTGCCGTTTCGCGAATTTTTCGCCGTTTCACGAATTTCACGCGAAATTCACAAATTTTTTGGCAAAGCGACAAGGCGCAAATTCGCCCATCACTAGTAGAATGCTGTATCTGATGCACAAGTGTTGGGGCACCCGGCCAGCCTGGACCGGCCCTGAACCCATCTGTTTAGAGAAGTATATTCAGTGCATTTTGATTGATCAGAGAAAAACTATTTTGATCATTCTTATGTTTGAAATGGCCCCTAACCCTTACGTTTTCAAGCTCTTGTAAGCAGGGTCCTCCGATCCATTTTTTATTCTGTACACTTTGTTAAATTATTGTAAGACCCTTGTTTATTATAAATGAATATAAAATGCTGCATAACCTGCAGGAGATATATATATATATATATATATGTATATATATATATATATATATATATATATATATATATATTTACACAGTTTTTCTACGTGACCACATCAGCAATCAAAATGCTTCATCTGATAATAGACAATTTAAATGAGTCTTATGTGAGTACTTATGTGATGTTTTCTATTCTGCATAATTTGGCCAGTTTCAATAACAGTATAAAAGCACCGTATTGTTGCCTTTAAAACTGTGAATCTGTTTACCTGAAATAGCTCATCTTCCCCTTTTTTATTCTCAGACTCCCACATCTATTCATTAAACAAATTCTTTCATCTGAGGAATGTTCAGAAAAAGTCCAAAGCAATCATTTTCTACATATTCATCACCATAACTAGAATAGCAAATAGTTTTGAAAACAAAATATGCAGTGCCAGTTCCCACAGTAACCAGGGCTGCAGCAGTATTCCAAATTCTCAGAGCTTCTTCATTCATTGCTTATAGACACACTATTTCCATGTTAATAAAGAAATGATGGAGGTCTCACAAAATCCTAACCAGATGAACTTTTAAGAGCATTATTATCTCACTTACCGTTAGATTACATTACAAAAGGAACAAACCAGTGCCACCTGGTATTTCAGTGCACCAGTGATTGTCTCTATTAGCTCTTTTCAAAGTACACTTGCCATTATAATGTAGCATCATTAATATGCAAGGGAAGTATTCTGGAGAATAAAAAGATGTGTGCGTCTTGTGTTTTTTGTCTGCAGCTATTATTGTTTTCATGCAAAAAGGTATCACTGGGATTTAAACAATCGTATAAATAATATATATTATACCAAAGCGTGCCTTGCTTATCCACCCTTGATTTTGGGAAGATGTGGGACCATTTCAGTCAATTCAATGTGAATTTTCAATGTATACATATCTACACCATGTTTAAAGAGAAATAATAAACTTCTACAGGAGAACATCTGCTAAAGTCTATAGCATAAAGTGGTTGCCAATTAAGCATCATAAAGGCTCTTTCAAAATCTGGATAAGCTTAACAAAGGAAAACATCTAAATTGAAATAGGTTCATTATTTCGAACTTATTATGTAAGAAACATTATAAGGGCCAATTTATTGATGCATGTAAAAAGATCAGAGATCAAACACACCACGCCGTATAAAGTCTGTGTATTTATTAAGCTGTGTACATAATTTTCATTGTAAATTTTTCATACCATTTTTTAAAATATAGTTTTTTACTGACATTTTGCAGGTTAAAAAAACTGAGAAATTAAAGGATTGGTCAAAAAGAAGGAAGAAGTGTTTTTTTACAACTGGAATTTACAACTGAATTTGCGCCTACATAGGTGTTAAATAAAGATTAGGTGAATGAAAGCAGAGCAAATTATTTTAGAATTAATCTGACACATGATGAAGCGTTATACTGAACTGTATTCAATTGTATTAAGAGGTCATCCTGTAGTAAAGCAGTCGCCAAAAAAGTTTTATGAAAGTAAAACAATCTATCAGGACAATTAGCCTATGTGTAAGTGCCCATCTCAGGCACAAAACGTGGCAGGCTTACACATGTCTTAATAAAGATTTTTTTACTTTCATAAAACATTTTTGGCTACTGCTTTACTACAGGATGACCTCTTACTACAATTGAATGCTCTGTATTTTCCCACAAATTGGCAAACCCTTGGACTTGGGGTTACTATGGTAAGAGATCATCTTTAACAACATTTAGCTTTTTTTGATTTTGTATATTTCATCCTTTATTTGCTTAATTTCTGATTCTGGACTTTACCTAAAAAAAGGCGCTACACACCAGCACTTACATGGCTTTATACTGAACTGTGCTCTAATTTTAAAAAGTTGTTTAAAATGTCATTTTTGCACCATGTTTATGCCGTGTGAAAAGACAAATTCATAAAAGTGTCTGTAAACTGTCTTTCTTTTACTAAAAAATGAAAAGTGGTGGTTGAGTCGGAATTTAGGCTGATTTCTGTTTGTGAATATGGAGAAAGTATTTTACACCAGTCTACCACCACTTTTACTCCAAAAATGGGCTATCTGTACTTTTGTGAATTCCCACCCATGTGGGAGAAACAGGACAAACTGTGCCAACTGGTGAACTCCTACAGGTTCAACATCAAGCATGGCAACACAGATGCCCAAGTGGAAGCACACTTCTGCAGCAATAACCCCAGCATCAAGGAACTTTGGTTCACAATAATCACAACTTCAAGGCATAACCGGACTGTAAGGAGTGAGAATGAGGATGAGGAATTGCAATACTCTAGAAAGTGGCCTGTGCAGGGACAGATATGACTTTAACCAAGAGATCTGCCACCTATAATAACAAAGCTAAGAACATTTTACATTAGTGATGGGCGAATAAACTCACCAGGCTTTGATTTGTGGTGAATTTCTGCATTTTGCTGGCCACAAATAAAAATTGGGAAACTGGGGTGAAAATTCACCAGCGAATAATTTGCAGCAACAAAAAAAAAAAGGTCGCAAGTCAAAATTGTCACATGTCTAATAATTATTCAGATGCCCATTGACTTTAATGCATTTGGACAAAACAGTCACACATATAAAAATTGTCTCACGTCAAAATTGTTGCGCGTCAAAATTATATTGACGCCCATTGACTTCACTGCGGTTTGCGAATCAGATTCGCACATCACTATTTTACATCTCAGAAGACACTTTGCTTAGGTTGACTTCACCTCACCATATTATTATTTGCATCCTTGGTAGGGTGAAGCTAAACTTTTTATCCTGGGTGGCTTATCAATATCTAGGTCAAAATATCATCTTGCCTTTATATGTCACCTTTCCAATTTGTACTGTAGTTCATTTATTACATTCTGATATGTATTTGTAAAGTGGATAAGACCTAGATCCATTCCTTATCCCACTCAGTGAACCCTTATCCTGTCTATTCACTTTTTTCTTGTATATTTCCCACTTTTGCACACTCCTATAAACCCCACCCTATTCTGTATTGATATGTATAAATGTCTTCTGCTACAGTTTCGTATAATGAAACATCTTTAAGCCTGAAGAAGAGATGTAATGCTATCATCTTGAAAACTTGCACTTTTTACTTAGTTAGCCAAAAAATGACATTGCCTAACCTTACATTTTCAGCTATACCAGACATAAAAAAGAAGCACATGTCTTTGTTTACTGAAGCATCATTCATCAGTAGATGTTCACTTCAAAGACAAGAAGTGAACATTTAAGCAGAGAGTGGAACATGCCCAGTCTGGGTAAGTAGAATTCTCATGTCTAATTACGTTTTTCAAATGCTTATATACAGAACTGGGGTGCGGTGGGACAGCTTTAAGGTGTTAAGTGTCCCTTTAAGAAAAACTATTAAAATCTATCACTGATTACTGTTCAGCTTTATACAGCATTTTACACTACTGCTAAAATATTGTTTGCCACCTGAATACATGTCATTTTCAATGGATTATGTCAGGTTTGCATCATTTTTGATGCTAGTCTAGTATAAATATGCAGATTAGCTCTGTTATGTATTATTTCATTTTGCTGCCTGGTGTTATTCATTTTTAGCCATAAAATATTTTATAAATGCTCACCTAAGATTATTTTTTTATTTTATGAATATTTATGAAGGTTATATCTTAAACTGCAGTCCATGGTCCTAAGCTTCTAATGGTGCAAGTCAGTGTGTAAACTGGAAAACTGGAAATACCTGATGCATAAAGTGCAATCACAAGATTAATTTGTGTTGTACTGTTTGTGACACCAAGTTATAAACCAGGGGTAAAGATCTCAAAATCTGTTAGGTGGTAGAGTTAAGACTTAGATGGTTTCACATCTTGATTGCATCCAGGATAAAAAAAAATAACAGGAAAGGGCAAATTACCCTTGAATTGCCTAATTAACTGTGAAAAAATAAGAACTGGTAATGATGGAAGAGTGCTTTTATATGTAAACCTTTCTGAAGGTGTTCACATCAGGAATATACTGGTAAGGTGGGTGGTAAAGAGCAGTATTAACATTTCTGTACTAGAAAATGCTATTTTATCATGACAAGCTGATGGATGCCTATATGCATTTAATTATCTATATTTATTAGTGTCACAGGAATATGCTAGACAATGTTTACCAAAATATGATTATAGAAAATAACAAATCCCCTAGTTTAAAGGATTTACTAGAATATGCAGACATACAATATACTTATTTCAGAACTACATTACTGTAGCTAGCAACTATATAGGCTTTTTAGACTTAGTGCAGCCAAGTGTGACAACTTCCATTCTAATATGCACATACATATAATGAATATACTATACACAAGACAATAGTGATCAGCAGGCATTTATAGAATACCTTGCATGGTCAGAGTGAGTAGGAAGCCACAAGGCATGACTGTGGATGATGACAAGTTGTCAGATATCAGACACATGGCTTAGAACACAGCTACCCAGCCTTGCATCAACCAAGCATGGAGCAAACAAGATAAAGTTATAAGATGCACTTCAAGCTCCAGTCAACAGTCATCCCTATATTAGTTACTGCTCACAATGTAAATTGTGCAATAGAGAATAAAGACAAGGAAGTATGTACAAGCTCATAGTGTTCTTTCACAGTGACCATGACAGCATTTGTAGAGGCTGCATTTTATGTGTTTCCAATTAAACCCACTTCTAGTTGTAGCCACTATATGATTCCATTTAAAGCCATTTCACAGTAATATTATCAGCAGTAGACAGGATTTGTGTCTCTGGCAAACACAGCACATATGGCAGGAGGTAACATTATTTAAAAATTCTTGCTAGTTGTGTTTATTGTATTTCCCCCCCCCCCCATAGACAATAGTTGTGTTACTGAGAATGAAGAAAAAAATAAAATAGCTTTAGTGGTACACATCACTGAGTGGATACAAGGGATTGACACTATTACACAATAATAGTATTTTAGAATAGTGTAGAGGGTACACTTAAGGTATGCACGATATACATAACTTCAGAATACCTGTATATACAGTATGGCTTGTGAAGGAATTAAACAACTTGGATCCTCAACAAAGAAGTAGTGCATAGTTTTAGAGTCAGTGGATTGCAGGAGGCATGCGAGTATCATCTCTTAGAGGATGAGGAGTTATCCGGAGTAAAGCAAATGTTCGAGCAGAATTAAGATACACAGGGTAGAAGGAGAAGTCTGATTATACTGAACCATTCACTGAAGGATCCCAGAAGAATTGAGCCCCTGCAGAATACAGCTTTACCTTCATTGAACTTTAGGTAGGTAAAATAAGTTGATGCTAATACCCTTAAGTCAAAACTGCCATTACTTATTTAGGGATGTAGCGAACTGTTCGCCGGCGAACTTCGACTGTTCGCGTCCGCCGCAAGTTCGCGAACGTCGCGCGACGTTCGCCAATAGGCGTTCGCGTCAAAATCGTTCGACTATTCGACCATTCGATCGCTAAAATCGAACGATTTTCGTTCGAATCGAACGATCGAAGCCATTGGATTGAATGAAATCATTCGATCCAATGGCTTTGATCGTTCGATTCGAACGGAAATCGTTCGATCGAACGATTAAAATCCTTCGATCGTTCGAATCGAACGATTTTCGGATGTTCGAAGTTCGCGAACTGTTCGCGAACTGTTCGCATTTTTTGCCGGTGTTCGCGAACGGCGTTCGCGAACACATTGTCGGCGGTTCGCTACATCCCTACTTATTATTGGAATTGTATCAGATGAGATGCAACATGTGTATGCTGAATTTTAGGTATAGGAAGCTTTAGAAGAAACAGAGAACACATGGGGCAAATTTACTAAAGGGCGAAGTGACTAACGCTGGCGAGCATTTGCCAGCATGAAGTCATTTCGCAACTTCTCAAATTTACTATCAGTCACCCTGGCGAAAATTCGCAGTCGCCATCTTCTCCCACGCGCGTCTTCTTCCTGCTCTGACCGGCGTCTTCTGGCGCATGCGCAGTAGGAACAGGTACCGGTACGGCTCTACTGCGCATGCGCCGAATGTCACGAAGTTTTCCGATTTCACTTTGTGACATTCGGCGCATGCGCAGTAGAGCCGTACCGGTACTTGTTCCTACTGCGCATGTGCCAGAAGACGCCGGTCAGAGCAGGAAGAAGACGCGCGTGGGAGAAGATGGCGACTGCGAACTCCGTGGACAGGACCTGCGCAGAGGGGTGAGTAAAAAGTTAGGGGCATTTGCCCAGGGGGACAGGTAGGTCAGGGGGGAGGAGGGAGGGGGGGCAGCACAGGGGAGGGGGGGAGGGGTTTAGCGCCCTGGGGATTTCCTTCTCCTTTAAGTTTCCCTGGGCTTGTGTAGTGTTCTGTATGCGCTGCTGCATACACATCCATTGAAATTCAAATTTGGCGCCGTATGTAAATTAGCCTTCGCTAGCGCAACTTCGGACCACTCATCGTAACTTCGCTAGCACAACTTTGGAAACGATCGGTAACTTTTGCGGGACTTCGGATCTTCGTGAATTTGCGATGTCCTGACGAATCTACGCCTGGCGAAGTTGGCGAAGTGTGGCGAAGACAATGCTGGCGGATCTACGGAGGTAAGTAAATTTGCCCAATAGACTGTAAGCTCTATGTGACAGGGACCTCTATGCTTTTATCTCTTAGACACTGAGTGGGGTTATTTACAAAACTCAATTTTAACTCATAGTTTTATTACACCAAACTTGACCAATCTCCCATCAACAATTTTATCTTATTTATCAATAAAATAACTCAAAAAAGTCAGGTTTGGAAAATAATCGATTTGGTGAAGCATTTGGATGCGGTGAGCATCAGTGTTTTGTGGTCAATGTCACAGTATACCTCCCAACAGTTATGTCCCATGTGCCCCCCCCTTCTAGTCACTGACTAACTCAGAGTTAGAGAACTGAAAAGCAGGAAGTTGGATTCTATTCTATTAAAAAATAATATTCTATTTACCCAGTTTTTATTTTATTTTTTTTTTTATTTGAACTATTCCTTTAATGGAGCTACAGGAAGTAGTGAACGACAAAGCATCCGCTCAGTTGTGTCCTTGCCCTTAAAGTGAATAAAAGACAGCATGGGCACTTGTGGTCATTTCTCCACATCCATATACAGTATGGGATGGATTTTCCACCAGCATATGATTTTAGCCAGAAGCAGAGGAGTGGTAACAGCTTAGAAATATGGAGCTCCTCTTTATTGACACCGATTAAACCTTTCACCAGGGACATATTATTATAAATATATTATGGTGCGCACAAATAATTTAATGCAAAATCACATACTTTTGTACAGCACACCATTTTTAAAAGTGTACACACAGTTATAAAGAGTGCACACAAAAGATAAGTTATCAACAGTCTTAGGTCCTCGGGCAGCATCAGCCAGTCATGATGCAGTAATTGATTTGTTTCTGGCCCTGTTCTCTCTCTGCACATGTACAGACTGGGGGGGCAGGGGCTGCTGCCACACCCACCCCAGCCACAACTGCCTCCAGCCCCCTGTGCGTACCTTTTTATTCTCACTGCCATGACTGGGGCCAGAGAGAGAGGTTGTAGGTAGGGATGGGCACATTTTTTCACCTTGTTTCACAGTGAAAAAGATGCCCATAGACTTGTATGGCATTGTGTGTAAAAAAAATGGCCATGTGACAAAATTGTTTTGCGCCCATAGAATTTCGCTGGTGGTGAAGCTTAATTGCCCAAATTTGCCCAAGCCTAGTTGTGGGCAGCAGCAATGGTTTCAGGCAGGGGTCAGGTCTGATTGGCCTGACCCACAAGGGCCGGCGCCCATCCATTTTTTTTCCTTGTGTCCCACCAGCCAAGTCCGAACCAGTCTGTGCAGCTGGAGCCAATTGGAACTGAGTATACATAATAACCTATGTATGATCACACTTAGTTGCCATGTATACCAAGTCCCAGCTTGCTTCAGATCGCTGAGAAGACTGAAGTGTCTAAAGGCCACATAGACTTCTTGGACAGTGTAGGAATGGCTGGTCTAGACTGCCTGAGGCAGCAGAAGGAACCAGATTGTTTGTCTTTTAAACACAAATAAATCATTTATATTAGAAACTTATTTTTAGGGATTCTAATAGAATCCCTTTACTTTATGGGATGAGTAAATATCCCCTTTAAGACAAAATGTCATTATTTATTGCTATGTGACTTTGTGATGAATGCCTTTGAAGGCAAATAACTCAATTACTGCTTGCAGTATAAAGAAAAAATATTACTTCACAATTCTCAATGGCAGAACAACAGAACGTGTCTACCCAAGATTAAATAACAGTGTGTATATATTTAAAGAAGGAGGAACTAAAACAGATTTTAACCCACAAAGACAGATAAAGCAATAAGAAAAACATACAGATACGAGGGAATATAAAATGTGCAATGCAAACAAGTTTTCTCCTTGCTGCAAATTTAATATAGTTTTACATGAATCTGTAAATGTATTTAGCAACTCATCCACCACTGGAAAGAGATTGCAGATTTTGGAGCTGGCACCAGTGTGCAGTGAGTGTATGTAATAAAACATTATTACTGAAGTCATTATATTTGCACAAAATAAATCTTAAAAATGTGCTATGGTAAATTTGCAATGTTGTGACTAGAGATGGCGCGAACTGTTCGCCGGCGAACTTGTTCGCGCGAACATCGGGTGTTCGCGCTCGCCGGAAGTTCGCGAACGTCGCGTGACGTTCGCCATTTTGGGTTCGCCATTGTTGGCGCTTTTTTTTGCCCTCTCACCCCAGACCAGCAGGTACATGGCAGCCAATCAGGAAGCTCTCCCCTGGACCACTCCCCTTCCCTATAAAAACCGAAGCCCTGCAGCTTTTTTTCACTCTGCCTGTGTGTGCTGAAGAGATAGTGTAGGGAGAGAGCTGCTGCCTGTTAGTGATTTCAGGGACAGTTGAAAGTTTGCTGGCTAGTAATCGTTTTGATACTGCTCTGTTATTGGAGGGACAGAAGTCTGCAGGGGTTTGAGGGACATTTAAGCTTAGGTAGCTTTGCTGGCTAGTAATCTACCTTCTACTGCAGTGCTCTGTATGTAGCTGCAGTGGGCAGCTGTCCTGCTTCTGATCTCATCTGCTGACTGCTGCAATAGCAATAGTCCTTGTAAGGACTGCTTTTATTTATTTTTTTGTTGTTTTACTACTACTACTACTACTACTACTACTACTATAAGAGCCCAGTGCTATTAGTCTAGCAGTGTTGGGGAGTGGGACTGGTGTGCTAATCTGCTGCTCCTAGTAGTTCAGCAGCACCAACTTTAATTTTTTTTTTTTTAATATTCATTCTTTATTTAACTTTTTTTTATTTTACTACCGCTGTAGTAGTGTATAAGTTGACCTTTTAGGCATTATTTGCCCTGTAGGCATTTTTTGCCCAGTGTGTTATTCAACCAACTGCTATCTAGCTGTGTGACCGTGTTCACATTCTGTCTAAATATCCATAATATTACCGTCTCCAGAAAAAACACCGGAGTGACTTTTTTCAAGCAGCCATAATAAATTTTACGTAATCCGTATCCATCGCTGTAGTAGTGTATAAGTTGACCTTTTAGGCATTATTTGCCCTGTAGGCATTTTTTGCCCAGTGTGTTATTCAACCAACTGCTATCTAGCTGTGTGACCGTGTTCACATTCTGTCTAAATATCCATAATATTACCGTCTCCAGAAAAAACACCGGAGTGACTTTTTTCAAGCAGCCATAATAAATTTTACGTAATCCGTATCCATCGCTGTAGTAGTGTATAAGTTGACCTTTTAGGCATTATTTGCCCTGTAGGCATTTTTTGCCCAGTGTGTTATTCAACCAACTGCTATCTAGCTGTGTGCCCGTGTTCACATTCTGTCTAAATATCCATAATATTACCGTCTCCAGAAAAAACACCGGAGTGACTTTTTTTCAAGCAGCATTCTTATATTTTACGTAATCCGTATCCACCGCTGTGTATACGTTGACCTTGTAGGCATTATTTGCCCTGTAGGCATTTTTTGCCCAGTGTGTTATTCAACCAACTGCTATCTAGCTGTGTGCCCGTGTTCACATTCTGTCTAAATATCCATAATATTACCGTCTCCAGAAAAAACACCGGAGTGACTTTTTTTCAAGCAGCATTCTTATATTTTACGTAATCCGTATCCACCGCTGTGTATACGTTGACCTTGTAGGCATTATTTGCCCTGTAGGCATTTTTTGCCCAGTGTGTTATTCAACCAACTGCTATCTAGCTGTGTGACCGTGTTCACATTCTGTCTAAATATCCATAATATTACCGTCTCCAGAAAAAACACCGGAGTGACTTTTTTCAAGCAGCCATAATAAATTTTACGTAATCCGTATCCATCGCTGTAGTAGTGTATAAGTTGACCTTTTAGGCATTATTTGCCCTGTAGGCATTTTTTGCCCAGTGTGTTATTCAACCAACTGCTATCTAGCTGTGTGCCCGTGTTCACATTCTGTCTAAATATCCATAATATTACCGTCTCCAGAAAAAACACCGGAGTGACTTTTTTTCAAGCAGCATTCTTATATTTTACGTAATCCGTATCCACCGCTGTGTATACGTTGACCTTGTAGGCATTATTTGCCCTGTAGGCATTTTTTGCCCAGTGTGTTATTCAACCAACTGCTATCTAGCTGTGTGCCCGTGTTCACATTCTGTCTAAATATCCATAATATTACCGTCTCCAGAAAAAACACCGGAGTGACTTTTTTTCAAGCAGCATTCTTATATTTTACGTAATCCGTATCCACCGCTGTGTATACGTTGACCTTGTAGGCATTATTTGCCCTGTAGGCATTTTTTGCCCAGTGTGTTATTCAACCAACTGCTATCTAGCTGTGTGACCGTGTTCACATTCTGTCTAAATATCCATAATATTACCGTCTCCAGAAAAAACACCGGAGTGACTTTTTTCAAGCAGCCATAATAAATTTTACGTAATCCGTATCCATCGCTGTAGTAGTGTATAAGTTGACCTTGTAGGCATTATTTGCCCTGTAGGCATTTTTTGCCCAGTGTGTTATTCAACCAACTGCTATCTAGCTGTGTGCCCGTGTTCACATTCTGTCTAAATATCCATAATATTACCGTCTCCAGAAAAAACACCGGAGTGACTTTTTTTCAAGCAGCATTCTTATATTTTACGTAATCCGTATCCACCGCTGTGTATACGTTGACCTTGTAGGCATTATTTGCCCTGTAGGCATTTTTTGCCCAGTGTGTTATTCAACCAACTGCTATCTAGCTGTGTGACCGTGTTCACATTCTGTCTAAATATCCATAATATTACCGTCTCCAGAAAAAACACCGGAGTGACTTTTTTCAAGCAGCCATAATAAATTTTACGTAATCCGTATCCATCGCTGTAGTAGTGTATAAGTTGACCTTGTAGGCATTATTTGCCCTGTAGGCATTTTTTGCCCAGTGTGTTATTCAACCAACTGCTATCTAGCTGTGTGCCCGTGTTCACATTCTGTCTAAATATCCATAATATTACCGTCTCCAGAAAAAACACCGGAGTGACTTTTTTTCAAGCAGCATTTTTATATTTTACGTAATCCGTATCCACCGCTGTGTATACGTTGACCTTGTAGGCATTATTTGCCCTGTAGGCATTTTTTGCCCAGTGTGTTATTCAACCAACTGC
Source organism: Xenopus petersii (assembly GCA_038501925.1). Lineage (NCBI taxonomy): Eukaryota > Metazoa > Chordata > Amphibia > Anura > Pipidae > Xenopus > Xenopus petersii. The sequence continues at coordinate 84,639,578 of CM076680.1, forward strand.
TATCTAGCTGTGTGCCCGTGTTCACATTCTGTCTAAATATCCATAATATTACCGTCTCCAGAAAAAACACCGGAGTGACTTTTTTTCAAGCAGCATTCTTATATTTTACGTAATCCGTATCCACCGCTGTGTATACGTTGACCTTGTAGGCATTATTTGCCCTGTAGGCATTTTTTGCCCAGTGTGTTATTCAACCAACTGCTATCTAGCTGTGTGACCGTGTTCACATTCTGTCTAAATATCCATAATATTACCGTCTCCAGAAAAAACACCGGAGTGACTTTTTTTCAAGCAGCATTCTTATATTTTACGTAATCCGTATCCACCGCTGTGTATACGTTGACCTTGTAGGCATTATTTGCACAGTGTTTTCTTCAAACCGCCATCTAGCTGTGTGAGCTTGTTCACATTTTGTCTAAATATTGATAATATTATCGTCTCTAGAAAAACCACTTGAGTTACTTTTTTTCAAGCAGCATTCATATATTTTACGTAATCCGTATCCACCGCTGTAGTAGTGTATACGTTGATCTTGTAGGCATTATTTGCACACTGTTTTCTTCAAACTGCCATCTAGCTGTGTGTATTATCGTTTCCAGAAAAACCAACTGAGTTTTTGTTGTTGTTGTTTTTTTAAAAATAATGCCAGGCAAAGGCAGGCCGCCACGCAGAGGCCGTGCTAGGGGCCGTGCTGCTATGCAATCCTGTGGCCCTAGCAAATTGCCCAGTTTTAAAAAGCCAATGACCCTGAACTCCCAAAATGCTGAAGAGGTAGTTGACTGGCTTACACAGCACACCCCATCCTCTACCGTTTCTAACTTTACCACAACATCCTCCTCATCCTCCACTGCTATGGCCACCCCACGTAACACTTCCTCCACCACCGGTGCCCCTTCTTCACTGGAGTCAGAGGAGTTATTTTCCCATGAGTTTCTTGAACTGAGTAATGCGCAACCATTATTGGCAGAAGAAGATGAAGGAGATGAGGACGTTACACCAGATTTAATTCTGGCAGAGAACACGACAGAGATGGACATAATGATGAGTGATGAGGAGGAGGAGGAGGTCCCCGCTGCTGCTTCCTTCTGTGATGTGTCAGAAGAAATTGATGCATCTGAGGAGAATGATGATGAGGAGATTGATGTTTTGTGGGTGCCTAGTAGAAGAGAGCAAGAGGAGGGTAGTTCAGATGGAGAGACGGAGAGTCAGAGAGGCAGTAGGAGAATAAGACTTAGAAGAAGCAGGGAGGCCAGCCCGCAGGGATCAGTAGGGCAACAACATGTATCGGCACCTGTGTTCAGCCGGCCAACGCACCCGCCATTGCCGCCAATGCCGCCAACTTCTACTGTTACCGCCAGATCGCAGACTTCCAAAAAGTCAGCAGTGTGGCATTTTTTTAATGTGTGTGCCTCTGACAAAAGCATTGTAATTTGCAATGAGTGCAGTCAGAAACTGAGCCTTGGTAAGCCCAACAGCCACATAGGTACAACTTCTATGCGAAGGCACATGAGCGGCAAGCACAAAGCACTTTGGGAGCAACACCTCAAAGGCAACAGGCAAACTAAAAGCCACACTCCTTCTGGTCCAGCATCTTACTGCTCTACCTCTGCTCTCCTTGACCCATCTGAACCACCCTCCACTCCGCCTTCCACCTTGACCACCTGTTCCCATTCCCAGTCATCTGCCACCAGCCAAGTTTCTGTGAAGGCCATGTTTGAGCGTAAGAAGCCAATGTCTGACTGTCACCCCCTTGCCCGGCGTCTGACAGCTGGCTTGTCTGCACTCTTAGCCCGCCAGCTTTTACCATACCAGCTGGTGGACTCTGAGGCCTTCCGCAAATTTGTAGCAATTGGGACACCGCAGTGGAAGGTACCCAGCCGCAATTTTTTTTCTAAAAAGGGAATACCACACCTGTACCAACATGTGCAGAGCCAAGTTACCGCATCTCTGTCACTTAGTGTTGGGCCAAAGGTCCATATGACTACTGACGCATGGTCCTCCAAGCATGGTCAGGGCAGGTATGTCACCTACACTGCCCACTGGGTGAACTTGGTAATGGCTGGGAATGGGAAGCAGGGAATGGGTAGCTCAACAACAACAACAACAGTGGAGTTGGTGTCACCGCCACGGATTGCACGCGGTTCTGCCACCACCTCTACTCCTCCATCGCTCTCTACCTCGTCTTCTTCCTCTTCTTCTTCTTACTCTGCTGCTGGGTCCTCCTTCTCCTCCTCCACACCTGTGCACCCCCAGCTCCCCCTAGGCTATTCGACGTGCCAGGTACGCCGTTGTCACGCTGTCTTGGGGATGACGTGCCTGGAAAGCAAAAACCATACCGGATCTGTACTCCTGTCATCTCTGCAGTCACAGGCCGATCGGTGGCTGACCCCACACCAACTGCAGATCGGAAAAGTGGTGTGTGACAATGGAAGCAATCTGTTGGCAGCGTTGAGACTGGGAAATTTAACACATGTGCCCTGCATGGCACATGTGTTAAATTTAATAGTCCAACGTTTTGTCTCCAAGTACCCAGGATTCCAGGACGTTCTCACCCAGTCCAGAAAGGTGTCGGCCCATTTCAGACGTTCCTACACAGCCATGGCACGCCTTGCTGACATTCAGCAGCGCTACAACATGCCAGTCAGGCGTTTGATTTCTGACAGCCAGACTCGCTGGAATTCAACGCTCCTTATGTTGGAACGTCTGCTGCAACAACAAAGGGCCGTCAACGAGTACCTTTTTGAACTGGGTGGTAGGACTGGATCTGCAGAGCTGGGGATTTTTTTCCCCCGTTACTGGGTGCTTATGCGCGATGCCTGCAGGCTCATGCGACCTTTTGAAGAGGTGACAAATATGGTCAGTCGCACCGAAGGCACCATCAGCGACCTAATACCCTTCGCTTTCTTCCTGGAGCGTGCCGTGCGACGAGTGACAGATGAGGCTGTAGACCAGCGTGACGAGGAGCTGGAAGCGCACGATTTATGGTCGCAATCACCAGAACGAACCCAGGCACCTGCTGCAACGCAGGGAGAGGTGCCAGAAGTGGAGTCAGAGGAGGAAGGTGGCTTTGTGGAGGAGGAGGAGGAGGACCAACAGGAGCAGGCTTCCCAGGGGGCTAGTGGTGACCTTTTGGGGACCCCTGGTCTTGTACGTGGCTGGGGGGAGGAGACCGTGGATGATGCAGTCCTTGATAATGAGGAAGCGGAGATGGATAGCTCTGCATCCAACCTTGTGAGAATGGGGTCTTTCATGCTGGCATGCCTGTTGAAGGACCCCCGTATCAAGAGGCTTAAGGAGAAGGACCTGTACTGGGTTGCAACGCTACTAGACCCTCGGTACAAGCATAAAGTGGCAGAAATGTTACCAACATACCACAAGTCCGAAAAGATGCGGCATTTACAAACCAGCCTGCAAAACATGTTGTACAATGCTTTTAAGGGTGATGTCACTTCAGGAACTCATCAACATTCCAGGGGCAGAGGTGCCAGTAATCCTGCCACGAGCACACCTGCAAGGACAAAGCCCTTTGGCCGGTCTGTAACATCAGACATGCAAATGTTTTTCTGTCCAAGGCAGCGCCACAACCCTTCTGGATCCACCCTCAAAGAACGCCTCGACCGGCAGGTAGCGGACTACCTGGCATTAACTGCAGATATCGACACTCTGAGGAGCGATGAACCCCTGGACTACTGGGTGCGCAGGCTTGATCTGTGGCCAGAGCTGTCACAATTTGCCATGAACCTCTTGTCTTGCCCAGCCTCAAGTGTGCTCTCAGAAAGGACCTTCAGTGCAGCAGGAGGGATTGTAACTGAGAAGAGAACTCGCCTAGGTCACAAAAGTGTCGATTACCTGACCTTTATTAAAATGAATGAGGGGTGGATCTCGGAGGGTTACTGCACGCCGGAAGACTTGTTCTGACTTCTATGCAGCTGTCCTTCTCTTCAAGCCTCATGACTCCACACACAGCTGTCCTTTAGCGTCCTCCTCCCTCCGCCACCGTTACAAACTAGGGTGCAAACCCTACTGGTTTAATTTTTTCTGGCCTCTGTGCTTCAGTGGCTGCGTCCAAAAAAACGGGGCAAACAATGTCTATAAGGTCAACGTATGGCGAAAAATTACTATTTTCAGCATTTATATGGCATATTTTTTCTGGCAACTGTGCTTCAGTGGCTGCGTCCAAAAAAATGCATATTTTCTGCATTTATATGGCATAATTTTTCTGGCCTCTGTGCTTCAGTGGCTGCAACCAAAAAAATGCATATTTTCTGCATTTATATGGCATAATTTTTCTGGCCTCTGTGCTTCAGTGGCTGCAACCAAAAAAATGCATATTTTCTGCATTTATATGGCATAATTTTTCTAGCCTCTGTGCTTCAGTGGCTGCAACCAAAAAAATGCATATTTTCTGCATTTATATGGCATAATTTTTCTGGCCTCTGTGCTTCAGTGGCTGCAACCAAAAAAATGCATATTTTGTCCATTTATATGGCATAATTTTTCTAGCCTCTGTGCTTCAGTGGCTGCAACCAAAAAAATGCATATTTTCTGCATTTATATGGCATAATTTTTCTGGCCTCTGTGCTTCAGTGGCTGCAACCAAAAAAATGCATATTTTCTCCATTTATATGGCATATTTTTTCTAGCCTCTGTGCTTCAGTGGCTGCAACCAAAAAAATGCATATTTTCTCCATTTATATGGCATAATTTTTCTAGCCTCTGTGCTTCAGTGGCTGCAACCAAAAAAATGCATATTTTCTCCATTTATATGGCATAATTTTTCTGGCCTCTGTGCTTCAGTGGCTGCAACCAAAAAAATTTATATTTTCAGCATTTATATGGCATAATTTTTCTGTCAACTGTGCTTCAGTGGCTGCGACCAAAAAAATGCATATTTTCTGCATTTATATGGCATAATTTTTCTGGCCTCTGTGCTTCAGTGGCTGCAACCAAAAAAATTTATATTTTCAGCATTTATATGGCATAATTTTTCTGGCAACTGTGCTTCAGTGGCTGCGACCAAAAAAATGACTATTTTCAGCATTTATATGGCATATTTTTTCTGGCCTCTGTGCTTCAGTGGCTGCGGCCAAAAAAACTGGGCAAACAATGCCTACAAGGTCAACGACGTTGACCTTGTAGGCATTGTTTGCCCAGTTTTTTTGGCCGCAGCCACTGAAGCACAGAGGCCAGAAAAAATATGCCACATAAATGCTGAAAATAGTCATTTTTTGCCATACGTTGACTCAACGTATATGGCAAAAAATGACTATTTTCAGCATTTATATGGCATATTTTTTCTGGCAACTGTGCTTCAGTGGCTGCGTCCAAAAAAACTGGGCAAACAATGTCTACAAGGTCAACGTATGGCGAAAAATTACTATTTTCAGCATTTATATGGCATATTTTTTCTGGCAACTGTGCTTCAGTGGCTGCGTCCAAAAAAAACTGGGCAAACAATGTCTACAAGGTCAACGTATGGCGAAAAATGACTATTTTCAGCATTTATATGGCATATTTTTTCTGGCAACTGTGCTTCAGTGGCTGCGTCCAAAAAAACTGGGCAAACAATGCCTACAAGGGCAACGTATGGCAGTTGTTTAACGAGAACAGTAGATTACTAGCCAGCAAAGCTACCTAAGCTAAAATGTCCCTCAAATCCCTGCAGACTTCTGTCCCTCCAATACAGAGCAGTATCAAGCAGATTACTAGCCAGCAAACTTACTATCATCTGTCCCTGAAATCACTAACAGCTCTCCCCCTACACTATCTCTTCCAAGCACACACAGGCAGATTTTTCAGATACATTTTTGCCCTTGATCCCCCTCTGGCATGCCACTGTCCAGGTCGTTGCACCCTTTAAACAACTTTAAAATCATTTTTCTGGCCAGAAATGTCTTTTTTAGATGTTAAAGTTCGCCTTCCCATTGAAGTCTATGGGGTTCGCGAACCGTTCGCGAACCGCTCGCATTTTTGCGCAAGTTCGCGAATATGTTCGCGAACTTTTTTTCCGACGTTCGCTACATCCCTAGTTGTGACTGCCTAATGTAGACTATCGCACTGTATACTATAGGAATGTGACATCTCAGATGTATCTTGCTTACTGCTGATACAATCTGCCCCTTCTAGTTTGCCACCATGTCAGTGTTAACATTCATCTGTATATGTACTGTATTTTCTGATTGCATTTGTGGATAAACCAACAGATCAGTATATATTCTGCACAGAACATAAGTAGATGCCTTAAATCCCTATCCCACTACAGCATTGTTGTTTGCTATATGCTGATCTTTCTTTTCTTTTCTGACTCTGACTTTCTGGTTTGGTTTTGGCCTGACTTAATGTTTCTGCTGCTGCGTCTTCTGATTTTGGTCCAGCCTGTTCGGCCATGTTGTACTTCTTTGCTCAGCCGTGCATTCTCACCTGGCTTGTCTGTTCTATTCAACAGTGGGAGGGGGGGGGGTCCTATTTTTCTGCTTCTGTAGGGCTCACCTCATTTTCATTACTAGACTTTGAGATCTTGGTTGGAGGGGATTATCATCCAGGTCATGGTATATCTGTAGAAATAAGTCAAATCAACTGGACTTACTGTGCTTTTTCCTTGAAGACATTTCACCAGTCATCCAACTGGCTTTCTCAATTCAGAATAACTTGAAAATAGGATATTTTTTTCGGGAATATATCCTCTGGCATGTTGCTGCAATCAGCATAATCTGTTTATCATAACCTGAAAGGTAACACCTAACTTCATGACATCCTTGCAGGTTATGATAAACAGATTATGCTGATTGGAGCAACATGCCAGAGGATATATTCCCGAAAAAAATATACTATTTTCAAATTATTCTGAATTGAGAAAGCCAGTTGGATGACTGGTGAAATGTCTTCAAGGAAAAAGCACAGCAAGTCCAGTTGATTTTACTAATTTCTACAGATGGGCCTTTTTAAATCTGTGGCATTGTGGCCATTAGCAAATACGTTGGAGTTTGTATTCCAGTCAATATGAAGATTGCACTACCTCCATCCAAGCTAGACTGAAATAATGGGCTATATGTGCACCACTGAATTAAGCCATGCTGGTGTGTTAGATTCAACTTGTAACTAGGGATGTAGCGAACTGTTCTGCTGCGAACTAGTTCGCGCGAACTTCGACCGTTCGCGTCCGCCGAATGTTCGCGAACGTTTGGGAACGTTCGCATTTTGAGTTCGCGTTCGATTCGAATACAAATCGTTCGACCATTCGAATTCCTTCGACCGCTAAAAATCGAACGATTTCCATTCGTTCGAACGATTGTAAGCATTCGATCCAATGAAAAGCATTCGATCGAATGGCTTCGATCATTCGAATCGAATGATTAAAATCCTTCGATCGTTCGAATCGAACGATTTTAGCGGGTGTTCGAAGTTCGCGAACTGTCCGCGAACGTTCGCATTTTTTGCCGGCGTTCGCGAACATCAAATCGGCAGTTCGCTACATCCCTACTTGTAACACTAGGAAATGGTGGTTTTGGGGCACTTGGGAGATTAATACTATAACTCAAACCTCCTTTAAAAGTGACAGTTACGCATTCCTGTCATCAATAAGATTGTGTCAGTATTGCCTGGTTATTACAGCTTCACTGTGAAATATGTATTTGTGAAATATGCAACAGTTATTATTTTAGAATGATTTAAAAGAAAGATTGTTTTGCTAGCTTTTGCAGGGTAAAAACACATGGAAAATGTTCCCTGAACTGAATAGCTGAAATGGCTCCGAGGTTACCACCAGGGCCAGAACTAGGGGTAGAGAAAAGAGGCACCTGCCTAGGGCGCTGGGGGAGGACTGGGCTGGTACCTTTTGAAGAGTCTTCTGGCTACCCCTAGTCCAGGTTCTCCTGCTGGCACTCTCCCCTCTTGTCACTGCCCCCCTCCCCGCAATAATACTGCACATGCGTGCGCACACAGAGGGGGGAGCAAGGTGGTTGGTAAGTGTCTAGAGCCCTGGATACCACCAATATTGTTTATGTTTGATTTTTGGAAATTTTCGGGTGTCCAAAAATGCTATTACAGGAAAGAAAAAAATATCACATATCGTGAACCAAAGTTTTATATGGGGGCCAATTCACTAACTTCGAGTGAAGGATTCGAAGTTAAAAAACTTCGAATTTCGAAGTTTTTTTTGGGCTACTTCGACCATCGAATGGGCTACTTCGACCTTCGACTACGACTATCGAAGGATTCGAACTAAAAATCGTTCGACTATTCGACCATTCGATAGTCGAAGTACTGTCTCTTTAAAAAAAACTTCGACCCCCTAGTTCGGCAGATAAAAGCTACCGAAGTCAATGTTAGCCTATGGGGAAGGTCCCCATAGGCTTGCCTAAGTTTTTTTGATCGAAGGATATTCCTTTGATCGTTGGATTAAAATCCTTCAAATCGTTCGATTCGAAGGATTTAATCGTTCGATCGAATGAATAATCCTTCGATTGTTCGATCGAATTTTCTGCGCTAAATCCTTCGACTTCGATATTCAAAGTCGAAGGATTTCAATTCCTAGTCGAATATCGAGGGTTAATTAACCCTCAATATTTGACCCTTGGTAAATCTGCCCCTTAGTGTACTGATAGTCTGCAGTGCCTGCAATGTAATGATGGGCAGAAAATGCCTCATCCTTCACTGCCCAAAGTGCCTTTGGCTTTGATGCAAGAACTGATGCTACAGACCTTGATTTGATTCTTGGTGACCCCAGACAAATAACTAATGGGGCAGATCTATCAAAGTGTGAAATTAGAGCTCACCACAGTTAATGGCAAACTCTTTCACCCATTGATAAATACGGTTCAAAAACTCTCATGGGGATTTACAGAAAGTGGGTTAGTTTCTGTGGTGAGCTCTAATTTCACACTTTAATAAATCTGCCACTAAATATCCTAGGGTCTATTAATAAAATTGTGTATGTGTGTAATTTTCATATTTTTTTCTACTTCAAATAACCTAGAATTTTTTTTTAAAAAAGGGAACATTACCTTCTTAATTAAAAAATCTGAAAAATACCTCGAATTTGTATTTTAGTCATCATTTTGAATGGGTTGACAAGCTCAAAAAAATTTGAATATATAGTTTACATTTTTCCTGGGACAGCTTCCATTGACTTCTACATGACCTTGCAAGCTTTATATTCATTCAAATTTTTCACTTTTTTCCTTATTTAATATAGAAAAAACTGACCACCGTCTCATGGATTCATTGCTAAAGTCCTATACACAAGGTTCAAATCCTCAGTGTGTGATAAATATGTCAATGCTCCATTATGGTTTAAAAAAGCCTTCTCTGGTCTGATGCACCTAGCCATTTGGCTTATTGTTAGGCACCGTTAGCAGATCTCCTTTAATCTTCTTTGTTCTAAATAAACATGTCCAAACAAAGCTTATATCTACTCTTATTAGTGGATATCTGATCTGAGTCTTGAAAGGTTTCATGTTTCCTTTGTTTTTGTATTTAAATGGTAATCTGTAACCCATAATTCTACGTAAATTAAGAAATGAAAGGCCCATGGGGTGGCTCTGAGTGTTTAGTTGTTAGGGTAATTAGTAGCTCAGCGATATGGGAATAAATGCCTGCAATTGCCCCTAGTAACTTATATGGCAATCTACTGAAAGTGAGGGTGACAGAGCCACACATGGCTGGCATGAAAAAACCCGGTGGGCCATGCCAACCCATGCCCAATTTCTGGTGGGAACTGTGGGCGCTTCCCTTGACAAGGGGGGCAGGTGGAGGAGCTTGAGACTAGGGCAGGGGGCTTAACTGGGGAGAGTAGGGCTGTGACTGGTGTGAGGAGGACTGTGACTGTGGCAAAGGGGGGACCTGAGTCTGGTGTCCAACACTGGAGGATGCAGTTGCTTGTCAGATGATTGTCGATTGGAAACACTCACTGCCTCATTTCTGGTCACCAATAACCTTATAAGAAAGTGTTCTGTTGAACTTTATAGCATCTTCTTTGAAAAAAAAACTTTGAACTGAACCATACGCCATTGCCTGAGATGAAACATGTACTTGGCCTTAATACATTTGTTTGAGTAATAAATAATGACATACAGCCATAGCTTTATTGTAGAGATGAGATGACAAACTGAAATGTTTGCTGTTGTTGTGATAATCCTATGAGCAATAATTATAAGCAAGTGTCCTGAACTATCCTTTGCTCCTGTGACGGGCTCATGGGGAGAGTAGTCCACATCTAAATCTATTGCTTCCTATTCCTTGTTTTATTCATCATCTTATATAAGCCTTACACAGCTACTTATCTATGAAAAGGTTAAAGAAAAATTGTGTTGTTAAGATAATGTATTTAATTGACAAAGTGTTAAAACATTCTGTCTTTCTGTTTAAAGTATATACATATAAACTCTATGTTATGATAAAATGATGATCTCATCTTTATCACAGAAAAGTATTTCAGTAATGCCGTGGCAAATTCTTGACAATTTTTGGGCTCAAGACAAGAAGATGAAATAAAAGGAAATGGGCAAGTCAACCACTGGGAAATGCCTTCCATGAATCTTTATCTATTTGATAAAGATACCCAATCAATACACTTTATGAATCAGTCTCAGAACCTTTACCCTTAAAATTAAATTGAATGAAGATTATGACCCCAGTCACTCTAATAAATACCTACTAGTCTAGAGAGACCTTTCACTCTTCATGGAAAAAGTATAAAAAATATAAAATGGGGGCGTGGCTGACCGGGCAACTGTGCAGACGCACATCTATAGAGCACACCACTTACCTTACCATTGTGCACCAAACTTTCGGCGCATCTCGCCCAACGTCGCCAAACCCGTTCCGATTGAGTGGGGAAAGGTGACCGTTACAAGAGGAGCCCTTACCTGAGGCGCTGCGGCCAGGGCAAGCCGAGCGGGGATTCCGGCCTAGTTTCTTACCGGAGCCGCGGCCTAAATTTGAGGAGCCGCAGGGCGGAGCGGAAGGTGCGCCAGGGGAGCTGTGACGCGCCCAGACCTGGAGAGAGCTATAAGGGGTCCCTCAGGTACACCTCGAAGGGGTGAGTACCTCTGCCCCAGATGGACTTTCACATACTTTGCCCACAATGGACTGAGGCACCTCCAGGCCTGCCACAGGCCTATGGAATGTGAGGTGCGTCATCAAGGCCTCACCTAGCATACAGCAGTAAGGCAACACTCCACCCTTGCAGCTTGGGGTTTGAAGGGTTGATATTAAACCTGCACCTATAAATATCTTATTGCCAAGAACACCTCTGGTGCACTGGGCTGGTAATACGCAGCAGCTTAATTAGGGTGCAGCACTTACTCTAACCCTAGCAGGGAGGTCCTGTTGGCCTCCCACGGCTCCCACACATTGGCTGGCACCGATGTTTGGGTCTGACTACAGGAAAGAGAGAAGGTACTGGCACACAGAGCAGTTTGAACCGGGGTGCAACCCCTGGTATGTTTCTTGCATCAACAACGTTTCGGAGGGCCACCAGCATTACCTCACGAAGGGCCTGAGTGTGCGCGTGGTTCTCTTTGGACTACTGGGTCTGACTACACCCCTCCATGGATTTATAAAACCTACCTTATGCTAGAGATCATCTTGATAAGTGGAAAATAACTGTACTAATATGGGTAAATACGGCAAAACAAAAGAGGGCACTAAAGACACTCCAAAACAGCATAAAATTACCGAATGCTAGAAATTCTTAAAGAAGTTTCTGGCCCCTGCAGAGCAGGAAAGGGCACGGGTGGAAACAGAGAGGTTGGACCAGGCCGAAGGGGATGATCAGGCCTCTGACGATGATTCTACAATTTCGGAAAGCAATGCATATGCCCTCTTAAAAACCTTACCCACAAAAAGAGACCTAAAGGATTTGGCGACCCAGATTAAAACGGCGCTGTGAGAAGAGTAACAAAATATGAAGGGAGTGGCCATAGCTATTAAAAACTCCATAGATTTTAAGGTCGAGGATAGCCTTGTAGATCCCAATGGGAGGTATGTTCTAATAAAAGGCCTATTACACCATACACCTTGTATGATCGGTAGTGTCTCTCTTCCTAACCATGGTCAGGCGCAATACTTGACCAAACTAAGTACAAAGATTTCTATTTTTTCGGACGGGATACTGATCTTGGGAGGAGATCTCAATATGACACTGAATCTCAAACTAGACACGTCCAAAGGGCAATCCCTGCTAACTCCTAAAAAAATTTCTCAATCTGCCAAATCACTTCAAAGAATTAGGGTCATAGACTCATGGAGATATCTCAATCCTAGTGCTAAACAATTTACCCACTTCTCGTTCCCTCAACAGAGTTATTCTCGTCTAGATTATGTTTTTATCTCAACACTACTTGCATTGGCTTGTGAAAGCGGACATGGATAGCATAACTTGGTCGGACCACGCGGCAGTACATATTGTACTTAACGTGCCTACCAAACCTAAGCCGGCTTGGAATTGGAGACTTAATGATAATCTATTAGATAATACTGACTGTAGGGACGAAATCGTGGAAGCTATTAAGCAATATATCCCCAGAGTAAGGGACAATCCCACCTCGCAGCAAACGAAATGGCAAGCGTTGAAATGTTTGGTAAGAGGTATTTTGATTAAGCATGGCGCGCGCCTTAAAAGACAAAGACAGAACATGCTTGATAGTATACTTCATCAAATACAGCAGTTAGAAGCCCAACACATTGAAAACCCATCTCTAGATAACCTTAAAACTTTGACGGCGAAAAGAACAGAATTAAGGCAGTTATTAAATGTTTATAGCAAACATGCAATGATTAAACTTAAACAAAAATATTATGAGTTTGGCAACAAATCAGGGAGGTTGTTAGCTAATGCTCTAAAACATAGACAAAATTTATCTTACATACATAAAATCAACGATCAGAAAGGTAATTTACAGATCCTCCCCACAAAAATAGCCGAAACTTTTAAACAATACTATCAAGATTTATACAGCATCCCTCAAACTATGACTCAAAAAACACTAGAGGCTAGAATTAAAACTTATATAGCAAAATATCCCTTGCCTGGCATTGAAGAAACCCAACTTCAGGAACTGAGTACCCCATTCCAACAATATGAAGTACTAAATGCTATCAGAAATTTAAAACTACACAAATCTCCAGGGCCAGATGGTTATACCGGGAAGTTTTATAAGGTTTATTTTGAAAAAAGTGATCTTGAAATTTCTATAGTTTACAAACCTAAATAACAGTCTGACACGATACTTTAATGCATATGTATTGTAAACCTGTTTATGCTTTATGAATAAAGTTTTCTTGAAATACAAAAAAAAAATATATATAAAATGTTACAATTGGAAGATTGACAATACAACCCTGAACAAAATTATTGACCATGCCTGAATGCAAAATCAAATGGTCTATCTATCTATCTATCTATCTATCTATCTATCTATCTATCTATCTATCTATCTATCTATCTATCTATCTATCTATCTCTCTCTCTATCTATCATCTATCCAGTATGTACCTACAGAATTTATTAAAATTTTGGCTTGATTAACAAATTGGAATGTATTACATGCTTTTAAAACCTTTATAAAATGCAATAACATTTTCTAAAGCATTATATAAATATAAAAGTAAATATTGTATTGGTTGCCATAGGTTACTGCACCTGGTATAAGTATGTGTCTTTTATCACAAATGAGGTTTATTGCTTTCAAAATGCATAACTATTCAGTGCAATGCAAAATGCCATGTTTTCCCAATTTTGCACCTTACTCAGGAATGGGCTGGGGGGGCAAGTAGTTGCCCCTTTTCCTCTCCCTACCTGCACCCTTATCTGTACAGACAGGCACAGGGCCCTCCTGATCCCTGCGCATCTATGGGAAAGGTTAAATACAAGGTTGCATTGCACACAAAGGAATAAATTTGCACCTAACCCAAGTCCTCTGTAAATTAATTTATTCTTGTAGCAGGGATTTTATAATTTACCCCTTTTGACTGCTACACACATTAGTATAGTGACCATATTTAATTGTGAGCCCTGGTTTTATGCTCTGAAATGAAATGGGTCCTTGTACAGAATATGTCATTCATAATGCTCTTGAAATATCAGGTAATACATGAAATGTTTAAATGAAAGTAATAGCAATAGCATTAAAATATGGAAAAACTAATAATCAATTGAAAATAATATAATGTGGCTGGAAATACAATTGGTAAATATATACAAATATAAGGAAGAGATGTATACATAAAATGCAAACATGCAAAAAGCAAAAAAAAAATACACACAGTAAAAAATTATTGTAATATATATATAATATAACAAAAAGGAGGAAAAAGATGGTGAATTCCAAATTGCAGAAAAAATTACTTCATTAATGCTCCTGGAAAATTAAAAACACACAAGAAATTGATGTAGCAGAGAATTATTGCAATCAGGATTATGGAAAAAAAGCACACAATGAAAACAAAAGAGATTTGGGCAAAGGTAACTGAAAATTAAAGTGCAGAACACAATTAAGAGGGAGAGCACATGAGAAACAAACCTAAATGGGAGAGGGAAGGTAAGATTAAAGAAAACATATACTCAAATGCCATTACAAGAAAAGGTAACAGAGAACATAGCAGTGACTGACAGAGTGGAAAAGCAAAAACAGCTGATGAGAAGGAAGATGAAGAAGCAGGAGAAGATGAGACATACAAAGTAAAAGGGAATAAGAAATCAAGTGGAAGATAGAAAAGAAGTTGATAGCAAAACAGAAAGAGAAATATGTAGAGGAAGAAGAAGAATTATTGGTGTGGAAGTATAGCAGGTCCTACAATGGACAACAAGTAAGAAAAAGCAAGCCCTGAAGAAGTGTTAATACATGCCTCTAAAACAATCATTAAGAAACCCCCAAAAAAGAAATATGTATATTTATAACTGACTTGAAACAAAAGTGGGGTCATATACTACCTGAAGGGCAAGGTGAAGGGAGAAAAAATGGGGGGCAACACACTATGTATTTGTATTTTACTCACTGAGCTATGCTGAGCCTCTGCTCACCATTTCAGACCTATGCTTTCTCCATGAATACAGCACTACCTGCATTTTGGAACCGTGTATTCATGTGGGGGGCCCATCCCTTATATTCATGAAGGGTCCATCCCTTAACTTGCATGTCATTCATACTAGTGAGGCAGACATAGACTGCACTGGAGCCATGTGGAGAGGATGAAAACTATTAGGGCAGTGATAAATGATGCTCTATTTCTTCCAAAAATAATGAAGTACATTGAAAGCACAAGTGCATTCCAGACTGAGACAATCCCATTGAGGCTGATTCATATTCCAGTGAATTAAGGGAGAGCAAAAATGGCTCTGGAATGCAGTACTGAGGGGAAGGTGTCTGAAGAAAGCATGGTCTGTATACTTGGTATGGATTAGCTGAAATTGGAAAGTTTCACAGAACACCTGGTTTCTAATAAATAAATAGCCAACTATCCAGAATTGTGAATTAGTAAAGCTCTACAAATGAAAACTGTCATGTTAGTTATTGAGCAATGTGATGTGACACTGACAAATGCTATTAATTGAACAAGTCCAGCTTTCATCAGTGACCTGATTTTATGATACAAAGTATCAAAACTTTAAGTCTATTAAATTTATATTGTCATAATTCCTTAAACAATAACCTAATGCGTTACTGTTATTATTGCATACTATTTTCATTAAAAAATAGCAGATACAATCACATTTCATGTTTTAACAGTTGCAGCTAATATTATAGTTGGATATCTACTTGTTATGTAAAATAATAAGAGTATACAAAAGTTTTAAACTTATTTAAAGCCGACCTCACAACAACCTTTCCACCCATTAGTATTTGTTCATTGCTTTACTTAGACAAATGAAAGGATATTGGAATGGGCTGTGCCAACTAAACAGTAACTAGAGTCCTGAAATATATAAAGAGCATTTTCATTCTTGTACATGTACACCATGGGGGTTATTTACTAAAACTTTAATTAAATTCAGTTTTTTATGAAAACAAAACAAACTCATTTATCAATAGTTTTTCTCAAAAAAGCTCGTGACAAAATTGAGCATTAATTGTTATTATACGAACTTGACTTTTTAGAATTCTCTCTGCAAAAACTCAACATTTCTGGATTATCGGACGAAAACCCAGACTTTACCAGATTATCCAGTGCAGATTGCGATTTCAAAAACTTCAGGGACAGCCATTGAATTCTACATGGCCTCGACAGGTTTGAGATTGAGTATTTTCAGATTTGGACTTTTTGGGGCAAATTTACTGTCGAGGATTAATTAACCCTCGATATTCGACTGCCGAATTGAAATCCTTAGACTTCGAATATCGAAGTCGAAGGATTTACCACAATTCGTTCGAATCGTTCGATTCAAAGGATTTTAATCCATTGATCGAATGATTTTTCTTCGAGCTAAAAAAGATAACAAGGCCTATGGGGACATTTTAGGTGGCGAACTAGGGGGTCGAAGTTTTTTTTAAAGAGACAGTACTTTGACCATCGAATGGTCGAATGGTCGAATAGTCGAACGATTTTTAGTTTGAATCGTTTGATCCGAAGTCGTAGTCGAAGGTCGAAGTAGCCCATTCGATGGTCAAAGTAGCCAAAAAAAAACATTCGAAATTCGAACTTTTTTTCCCTCTATTCCTTCACTCAAGTAAATGGGCCCCTTAATGTCCGTAAAGAAAGAATTCTAAATATTGTGGGCTGATGTAACTCCATGAATCATATAATTTTTATGATTTGATAGATTGCTTATAATAATAGCTAAAGCTAAGATGATAATGGTTCAATGTGGGTGGAAGCATAGCAATGACGGTAACTTACCTACATGCAAAATAAAGCAGTTTGGAGAAATGTAATCCTAGGAGCTAGGTAGAGAAAATTTAGGGTAATATTTACTATAATATAGGTGCAGATTTGTACCAGTGAAACTATTTAGAAATTAGTATTCATTAGACATTGTTATGGTCTGTTTATAAATGCACAATGTAGTACCTATGTTAGTAAATCAACACCTGGGTGGAATGAGTGAGCCCTGAGCGGTTAGGCAGTCTGATGCTGATCGGCTGACACACATGATGAGAGATAAGTGTTAGCAGCATGTTAGTGCAATGGCTAGTAAAGCTGCCTTGCAGTGCTAGAGTTTGGGGATTTATTCTGACCAGGGAACTATCAGTTTGTTACATTAAATATCTTTGTGTCATACTCACTGATTTGTTTGGTGAAGATGAGAACCATTGGTTTGGCAAACCTGCTGCAAATCTTTATTATGGGTGGAAATGTAAATATTCTGATATTCTGATTCTGATATATCTGATATACTTAGGAGCCTATTAAGCTTTTCTGCATGAACAATCTATAAGGAAACCCCACGTGAGATTCCTAACTCACACTGGGTTTTTGGCCTGAAAAATGTTGGCAATTTCTGTAATTTTACCCGAATGGGGTAAGATTACAGAACATGCTGCCAAAGTTTTCGTTCATTCCAGAAGTTCACTCAGGTAAAATCATATACATTGACAAAGTTTATTGACCTGAAACCCAGCGTGGGCTAGGAAACTCTTGTGGAATTTCTTAAAGATTGCTTGTGCCAAAAAGAATGAACAATCTTAAATAGGCCCTACAGGCGAACACTAATGGATATACAGTATGACACATAACACAGATCAGGAATGATTGCTGATTCCTTAACTACAAAACAGTTGGGGACCATGTGCAAAATTAATACAGATCAATGCTTGTATTATGTTTCAAGTTTAGCGCTCCCATTGTAGAGTTACATCTTTAAATATTATAGTGCCCATTGAAGGTTTTGCACCATGCTAACCAGTCAAAAAGTTAAGGGACAAAACTTTTTATATGAAACATAACACAAGTGGTGTAAATGTGATGAGGTATTGGATCCGTTATCCAGAAGCTCATTATCTAGAAAGCATCCTAATCTGTACAGACAAGCACAGGGCCCTCCTGATCCCTGCACATACTGCTTGCTCTATGGGAAAGGTTAAATACAAGGTTGCATTGAACCCAACGAAATACATTGTCGCCTAATGCAGGATTCAGGTCTTCTGTAAATGAATTGGTTCTTGCAACAAGGGATTTCATAATTTACCCCTTTTGTCTCATACACACGGGGAGGCCGATTCACTATGGGTCGAATATCGAGGGTTAATTAACCCTCGATATTCGACTGTGAACTAAAATTGTTCGACTTCGAATATCGAAGTCGAACGATTTTGCGCAAATCCTGCGATCGAACGATTCGAAGGATTTTAATCCAACGATCGAAGGAAAATCCTTCGATCAAAAAATCACAGGCAAGCCTATGGGGACCTTCCCCATAGGCTAACATTGACTTCGGTAGCTTTTAGCTGCCGAAGTAGGGGGTCGAAGTTTTTCTTAAAGGGACAGTACTTCGACTATCGAATGGTCGAATAGTCGAACGATTTTTAGTTCGATTCGAAGTCGAAGGTCGTAGTCGCAGGTCGAAGTAGCCCATTCGATGGTCGAAGTAGCCCAAAAAAACTTCGAAATTCGAAGTTTTTTTTATTCTAACCCTTCACCCGAATTTAGTGAATCGGCCCCATTATCATAGTGGCCATACTTAATTGTGATATTATGCTCTGAAATGAAATGGCTCCTTGAATATGCTTAATTGCATTAGCTCAGGCTCTTTCTGTAATTCAGTAGGAAGTACAATAGGAAAGCTTTGCTGGAACCTGTCATTCATAATGCTCTTGAAATATCAGGTAAAACATGAAATCTTTAAATATAATTAATAGCAATTAAAAAGATATATGGAACTCATTATCCAGAAAGCTCTGAATTTCGGGAAGGTTGTATCCCATAGACAACATTTTATCCAAATAATACAAATATTTAAAATGTATTTCCTTTTTCTCTGCAATAATAAAACAGTACTTTTTATTTATATAATTAATCCTTCTTGGAGGCAAAATAAGCATATTGGGTTTATTTAATGTTTACATGATTTTCTAGTAGACTTAAGGTATGAAGATCCAAATTATGGAAAGATCCATTATCAATCCCATGACCTAAGCATTCTGGATAACAGGTCCCATACCTGTACCTTTATTGCCTAACTGTGCTGATAATTATAGCAAGCTTTCAGAATATACGTTATCACCTTAGTGTTCGGTATTCCTATACAAAAAAATGCATATGCTTGAATATGTTCAGACATCATTGGGGTGGACTATTTGGTTGGTGACATCATTGCCACCATCAGGGGGGGACAGGGGGTATGAGTGTCCCGGGCCCGGGCCTGAAGGGGACCCGGCAGTGCTGCACTTTCGAAAGAGCTGTGTCCTCCTTGACAGCGCCGAAGCCTGCGCCCATTTCCGAAGTCCCGAACATCCGAAATGTGGAAGTGCCAAAAAGCCGAACAGCCGAAGTCCCAAAGCAGCAAAAAGACCCGAAGCCACGAAAACAGCTGAAGCCAAACTCCAGAAGTGGCGAAAAGACCCGAAGCCATAAAAATAGCCAAAGCCGAACTCCCGAAGAGGCGAAAAGTCATGAAAGGAGGCAAAGTCCTGAAGCCATGAGTTCTACTGAACACCAATTATTTTTTTTAACTTGTAGGGGGGGCCCTAACCACCAATTTTTTAAAAAACATTAAAGGGGGCCCCTGGCACCAGAGATTTTTTTTACCTTATAAGGGGGCCCTCACCATCAATAGCTTTATATAACTTGTGTGTGTGGGGGGGTTACCTTTTTAGCACTGATTTGTGTGTGGTCTTTTAACTGTTGTGTGGAGTGTGTGGGATCTGGGGTGGGACCTGGGGGCTGGGATGGGCAGGGCCCAGGGGGCCCCAAAGATTTTGTTGTACGGGGCCCCGTGATTTCTAATGGAGGTCCTGGGTGACATGAAGAGGTTCTGCTTGATATAAATACTGTACATGCAAGATTATGACATGGTTATTTTAAAGAAGCATTATAACTAAAATAATGCAAGTCACTCAGGGTTATTCCTTGATAGGAAAATAGATTTACATACCAGAAAATCAGGGGAGTATTTACTATTAAGTCAATAAAGTTATACTTGCCTAAAGAAGTGGCAATAGCTGATTCTGGGGGTTATTACAAGAGTATTTTAACTACTGAAGGTATCCAAGCAGAAATCTGATTTGGCCATTTGAGGCCAAAAAGGAACCTAATGATTTTTCCTTTGTAAATTGATTGCCTGATGTCCCATTGAGGATTTCTTGTTTGTGTTCCTAGTAATTTAATATACGCGTGTCTTTTTCTCAATCTCAATTCCTATACTGATAAGTAACTATTGGGCAAACAAGTTCTCACTAGTGTTTACAGAGCCTTTAGTGTTCTGTATAAAATTAACTTATTTCTGTGTTTATCTGAAATTCCAAGTTCTCAGAAATATTTAATTTATAATCTGTTCAAATGGTACCCTACCTCTAATTAGCTCAATTTGGCATCTTACTTATGTGAAATAACTTAAATGAACGGGAATAGCAATTACTGACATACAAGTGTCTTTCCTTCAGTAAACAAATAGTTATTAATATTTTTTGAGAGGAATGATGAATAATTATATTCATTCTTCTTAGTAAAAGGACATGGGGAATCTGTCAACATGTCCTTTTTTATCACTATTATCCCTACGTGGTTGTCTCCCTGAGTCTGAATGGAAAGAATATGTTTTTAGTTTTAAACTGTCAAGCCTCATTTAATTATGTCTAAATCTCTGCGGCAGAAATAAACAATAACTATAATTTCTAAGTCAATTGGTAAGATACAGTAAAATGACTAGGAGAGTTTGACATACAAAACAACATTAAAGCATTCAATCCTGTTTTAATAATGAAAAATTCATGGTTGTGATCCATTTGGATAAATTAAAAAAAAAGGGTTTTTATAAAGGTAGGGCATCTATTATATTGAACCATCCTATTTTTTTTCTCATTTCAAATGCATTAAAGTTAATGGGTGTTCTTTCTCAAGTTTTTCTTACTCCAAATGAATTAAAGTCATTGGGTGTTTTTTCTCACGTTTTTTCTCACGCCAAATGCATTGAATCTCATTTTTTTTGCATTGAACATTTTCACAACACATTTTTGCCCCATTGAGAAAAAAATTGCAAATGTTGAAACACAGATTTTCTCTGCAATTAGCTGCCTGCCATAAAAATTAAATTATCAGTAGTTTCTATGCCTCCAGAAATAGAATTAAAATATGCCATGTAGAATAGGCACTTTGGCAGGGGCAGAGTTTAGAGCTTAATAAATAAAAACTCACCTATGTTCACTTTATTACTATGGGATTTTTAGAAGCATATTTATCAACAGGTGAAAGTTAGAATTCAACATTTGATAAATACAGTTCACAAATCCCATAGGAATGAATAGAACGTGGGTGAGTTTTTATTTATTGAAAAATCTGATGGAAGTGATATATATAGTATGATAACAACATATAACGTGTACGTAACTTAAAGGGCCTTTAACTTGGAGGGAATGGTTCATGTTAGCTGGGTGTTTACTGCAGAACAGTAAATTAAAAGATTTGTAAACCACAAAGACAAAGTGAAAATTGAAAAATCTAAAAATACTGCTGTCTACATCATATTAAAACTAAGCTACAAAAAGTCGAACATCCCTTTCAGAATCTCAAGAAGAGGTTCTCAGTACATTTAATTCCTGCCAGCATGTTTTTCATTCTAATTTTGTTTTTGTAGATTTCTTTTGGTGAATATTCTGTTACACCCACTGATCTTTAAACACTGAGTTTTATAGCAAGTATCTACCTGTTCAGGGACAGCGATTTCTGGCAATTCTCCATTATTGTGAAGTGGGAAATACACTTTATTTTCACAAAAAGTCTCTCTATCGTGGAGGTAAAACAGAGCAAGAGCATATTGTATTTCAGAAAATAATGGACTAAGTCAATAAAGGTAAGCTGTTACATATACATAAAATGGATCTATATATTTAGAGGTAATCGTATTCTCAATTTGTTTATTAAAGAATGACTTCATAGAATTTTAATGTTAAAAATAGACATGTAAGAATGTACAGAAACAATAAATTTTAATTATGCATTTCAGTGTCAGTCAGCAATGCAGAATCCAGAAAGAGAAAATAAGATAGATCCATTGAAGAATGCTATTTAATAACCTAATAAATCATTATTATAACATTGTTTTGTGTGCTGACTACAGTTTAGAACACATTATACACAGTAAACTTGTAACTTTATACACATTATACACAGTAATATTACAAAAAAAAAACCAACCATTTAATAATAAAAACAAAGAATGCACTCTTGATCTTTTCAAAACATAGAAGGGAGACAATAAATATATTGAATAATGAGATGCTGTGTTCTAGTGAAGCCTGACTTGGAATATATTATAATGGTCATTTTAATATGTGGTAGATAATGTCTCTGAGCCTTCAGAACTAGAATTAAATTATAAATTATGTAGTTACATAGTTACATAGTTAAATTGGGTTGAAAAAAGACAAAGTCCATCAAGTTCAACCCCTCCAAATGAAAACCCAGCATCCATACACACACCCCTCCCTACTTTTAATTCAATTATATATACCCATACCTATACTAACTATAGAGTTTAGTATCACAATAGCCTTTGATATTCTGTCTGTCCAAAAAATCATCCAAGCCTCTCTTAAAGGCATTAACTGAATCAGCCATCACAACATCACCCGGCAGTGCATTCCACAACCTCACTGTCCTGACTGTGAAGAACCCCCTACGTTGCTTCAAATGAAAGTTCTTTTCTTCTAGTCTAAAGGGGTGGCCTCTGGTACAGTGATCCACTTTATGGGTAAAAAGGTCCCCTGCTATTTGTCTATAATGTCCTCTAATGTACTTGTAAAGTGTAATCATGTCCCCTCGCAAGCACCTTTTTTCCAGAGAAAATAACCCCATCCTTGAAAGTCTACCCTCATAATTTAAGTCTTCCGTCCCTCTAACCAATTTAGTTGCATGTCTCTGCACTCTCTCCAGCTCATTTATATCCCTCTTAAGGACTGGAGTCCAAAACTGCCCAGAATTAAACAACTTGTTATCTACAAAAACCCCCTAGATCCTTCTCATTTAAGGAAACTCCCAACACACTGCAATTTAGTGTATAAATTGTATTTAAATTATTTTTGCCAAAATGCATAACCTTGCATTTATCTACATTGAACCTCATTTTCCAGTTTGCTGCCCAGTTTTCCAATCTAGACAAATCACTCTGCAAAGTGGCAGTATGTAGGATAGGCACTTTTAGAGTTTGAATACAGTTTGTAAAATGCTGCCTAGACCGTCAAGGTGTGACCCCCCACTCTCCTTGAGGAACCAACTTACCCATCAAGACTATACTCCATATACTAATGCACCAATGTTATTGGGTCAAAGCTAGACAGCTTTAATAAAAAAAATATTAGAAAAAACAGTCCATATCAAAATCCAACCCATTCCAGATACCAGCCACTGACAGTTGGCATGTAAATGCAGTTATAATACAGCAAGGACAGGAACTGAAATGGCTGTGACAATTAAGGGGTTATTTATCAAATATCGAATTTTACAGCTGTGTGAGCGTTTTTAAACCTTGAACAAACTTGAATAAACTCACAACTCGAATTGGTTTCTAATTTAATGAAAAACTGAAATGGAAAAACTTGAATCGCTCTAATTTATTTTGAGCGAAACTCACTCAAAAAACCTCAAACATCATGAAGGCTAATAACATCTTCAAATGGTTCAAGGGACCTCTGCTACTGACTCCTACATGACCTCGACAGGTTTTAGATGGTGTATTTTCAGATTCAAACTATTTCCAGGGTCGGGTATAATAAATCTCGAAAAATGTAAGTTTCTTTTTTTTTTAACTCGAAAAGCGATTTTGACCAAGAAATAACCTCAAAAACTTGTTTCGTGGAAAACGCAACTCAGCCCTAAATGGACATCCTTTCCCAAGAATGCATTTTTTGCATCTTTTTAAGCTTTTTACTGTAGCTATAGCAGATAATTCACCTTGCTGGAGACGGTCCATTCCACTATGATAGAACTGTTCTAGAACTAGAATCTTTGTAAACATGGTGCCTGGACATGGTGCCAGGGGAAGAGACTGCATTTTTTCTGGCAAAACCGAATGCATGGTAAAAATCTAGCCCACATTTTTGGCTGCTGACCAAAACAATAAATTTTGCAGCATTACCTAGGGTCCCATTTAAAAGTCTTTGGGCTCAAACATTCGGCTAGTAAAAACACAAGAGTTCTTAAACTCTCATGTAGTAAATACTTTGGTTTCCAAGAGGATTTAAAAAGATTAATAAATAAAAAGCTATGCACCTAAAATCTGCAGAGCTTTGTATTTTGTTTGTAAGGGAAAAAAATAATTGACAGCAGAATTATTCAAATGAGAAAACCATGCAATCATTTAGGAACTCTTGCATGTTTATACTAGCTGAATGCTTGAGTATTCTTAAATGGGACCCTTTGGGTTTGGGCAATACAATGTTAAAAATCAACATTTTGATTGCTTTTTTATTTCTTACATAATTGTTTTTTAAAAGCCATGATCAGGTTTTTTTCAAAAAGTATAAAGCTCACCAGGTTTTGGGTGGTGAACTTTTTATCTACTTATTTAAAACCTGGATGTGTGTATAAAAAAAACAATTGGGGGGTAAAAAAGCAATTGGCACAAGACAACACTAGTGAGATTTATATCTATTCAACTGATAAGAATAAGAATAAGTCACTCTAATAATGTTTGCTCTATTTTTTTGGCAAAGGTTGTGTTTTTACTTATTTATTTTTAATAAGGAGAGTTACAGGAGAGTGCAGGGCTTTATGAGGACCTTATACTGATGGCAGGATTTGAGCAACCTTTTAGATATTGCAGAATGTGCACCAATATTTCCTGAACTGGTAAATCTGTAGCATATGGAATGTTTATATAAGTTCTCTGCCCTCTCTGCTCTTTAAAACACACATGCAAAAACACATATTAATCTTAACTGCTCAATATTTCTTATCCTTGTCCCTAATTTCTAGAAATCTCACTCCTCATTGGCTTTACTTTATCAACTTCAAATTGCCACAACACCCCAGCAGAGACCTCAGTATCGAGAGTTGCAGACAACTACTGGACATTTGTCCACTTTTATTCTTCTTGAATTTTTTGCTCTTTGCCTTGGTAAATCAGTATCAAATTCCTCTCACCAATAAAGCTGTTTATTCAGTGTTTGCTCAACAAGTGCACCCACTTACTACTATTTACGGCTTGTGGATTGACGTACACCTCTTCATTGTCTATTTTTTTCTTAGACAAAATAGATACACTTACTCTTGAGCCTGTTTGCATCTTTTACAATGTCCTGCAAATATATTTTAAATGGACAGTCTAATAATGCTTTTAAAATGACTTTGAGGCGGGTATAAACAGTGAGCTGAATAATAACTGGTTTCCATAGTAATGCACAAAATATGATTTGAAGAACAAGATACCAGACTTGTTTATATTTTTTAAATTGAAATGAGATGTTTATGAAAAACAGCGATGGATTTTGTTGTGAATAAATAGTCCAAAAAGTAATTATACTCCCAACGCAAGATTCATCATAGGTGGAACGGCAAAACAAAGAAAGTGGAGTATTCAAATGTTCAATTGAATCAATGCATCATCTAAATATTTAGGGGGTTATTTACTAAGCTCCGAATACCCAAAATTCCCCAAAATCCGAAAAAAAATTTTTTTTTAATAAAATCGGAAAATCACCAATTTATTAAACCACGAGGGCTAAAAAGCCAGAATATAAAAACACGGCATCTCAAACCTGTCGAGGTTGCATAAAAGTCAATGGGAACAGTCCCATTGATTTTTGGTTGTGTCGGGGGTTTCGGGCAATTTCACAATGTTTTCGGAGCTTTCGGGTGAAAACTCAAATAAATTCGGAGATTTCGGGGAAAACTTGCGAAAAAATCGTGAAAATCCGAGCTTTTCCCGCAAAGCAAATTTTCGGGAAAATGTAATAATAAATAAGGTTAAAATAAGGTTAAAAACCCGAGTGGGTTAGATCGGCGTTTGTAGCAGCCGATATTGAGATAAATTCGGACCTTGATAAATAACCCCCTATGTGTTATACATCTACCTCCAGGAAATGCTGCACTTTCCTGTAAATTGCTTTTTATGCAAATAAAACTCAAAAACTCTGAAACTTGCACTGCAGTATATTGTGACTGTCGAGCCAAGGGGTAATAAAATTGCATTATTGCATGTTTTTGTTCACAGTGCACAATACCCTATGTGAAATGAAGTTATTATATATACATATTATAACTAATGTATACAGATGCAGCCACTTTGGTTTGTCTGTTTGACACAGAATAACTAAACACAGATATCTCATTTATCTCATTTAACACAGAAAACTGCGTCACAACATCCCATCTAATTAAAGCATTCACCATTGTGAACAATGGAGCTTTGGTATGCTAATGAAAAGGTTAAATGCATTAAATGAGTTAAGATGACTTAAGATAACACAGTTTCTTCAATTACCCCTGAGTCATGACGCATTTAACTCACAAATCCAAGTGGCTTCATCTGTAATTGTACTGCGTTTATAAACACATTCAGTAATTCAAAATTCCGCATTGAAAATCACACACTGTGTAATATTCTGACTTTCTATTTCAAGTGCTATTTCCATAAATATACACGTTTTAGCCCAAAAAGCAATTTGCAGGAACGGAATCACTTTCACATCACTTGCCATCTATCTTAACACTCTCTTTATCCCCAATTCTTTATTCATAGGGTCTTTCTTTATCTCCCAACACTTTTCTTCAAATTTCTTTCAGAACATCTGTCCTCCACAATGATCCTCATATCACAGCTTTTTTGTACACATCAAATTATCTGCATGCATTTTTTGTAACCAAAATTCCTTGCCAGGGGAAATGTCATGAAATTTGTGGCAAAATAGGTCATTTAAACTATACCAAAACTACTCTATAATAACAAATCTGCTCCTTCCAAACCAATTTCAAAACAAAATGATCAAGAAATCTATGACTAGTAGGTCTTTAGTATACACTTTGTGCAGTAATATAGAACATAAAGAACATATAAAGAAAGTATATGGCTCACTCTTTCTGGGACAGCCTACTGCCAAAATATTTCAATTCCTGGTGGTCAGTTGATTATTTTTTATTGAATAATTGAACATTGTCGAAAAAGTGCAATATGTACTTTGTTTTATTCTGAATATTAAATGAATCTGGTGGCAGGCACTCAACAAGTTGTAGAAATCAAGCAGTACAGATTTATTGTGCCTTACACGTTTTATGTTGCATACACTTAGGGGCACATTTACTAAGGGTTGAATATCGAGGGTTAATTAACCCTCGATATTCGACCATCGAAGTAAAATCCTTTGACTTTGAATATCAAAGTCGAAGGATTTACCGCATTTACTTCGATCGGAGGAAAAATCGTTCGATCGGACGATTACCGTATATACTCGCGTATAAGCCGAGTTTTTCAGCACCCAAAATGTGCTGAAAAACTCAAACTCGGCTTATACACGGGTCATACCTCCTTCCGCGGCCCCAGCAGGACTGTCTGTGACTGACTGTGTCGCCGCCCGGAGCAGGTCCAGGAGCTCCGGGCGGCGCGTCCTTCCCTGCCGGCGTTCGCTCCCAAAATGGCGGCGCCCATGGCCGCCACGTGGCGCCGCCATTTTGGGAGCGAACGCCGGCAGGGAAGGACGCACCGCCCGGAGCTCCTGGACCTGCTCCGGGCGGCGACACAGTCAGTCACAGACAGTCCTGCTGGGGCCGGGTCACGTTTTACTGTGACAGAGGGAAGAGCAGCACGTGAGGGCCGGGGTGGGGAGAGCGACAGATGGGGAGGGCAGGGGGGGGAAGTGGCAGAGGGAAGCAAACATGAAATAGGGGTGGCAGAGGTAAGCAAACATGAAATCCGGGCGGCGACACAGTCAGTCACAGACAGTAACAGGTACCTGCCCAGTGTCCCCCAATTGTTGCGGCCGGGTCACATTCACATTTTGAAATCTGACATGGGGCCCCTAGGCTTATACACGAGTCAATACATTTTTCCAGTTTTCTTAGGTAAATTAGGTACCTCGGCTTATACACTGGTCGGCTTATACACGAGTATATACGGTAAATCCTTCAAATCGAATTGAACTAATCGATTTTAATCCATTGATCGAACGATTTTCCTTCGATCAGAAATTGCTTAGAAAGTTTATGGGGAAGGTCCCCATAGGCTAACATTGGTGTTCGGTAGGTAGGTAGTCAGTTTTTTTTAAAGAGACAGTACTTCGACTATCGAATGGTCGAATAGTCAAACGATTTTTACTTGGAATTGTTCGATTCGAAGTCGAAGTTGTAGTCGAAGGTCGAAGTAGCCAAAAAAAAAACTTTGAGATTCAACGTTTTTTTCATTCTAATCTTTCACTCGAGCTTAGTAAATGTGCCCCTTAATCAACGATGATTAAGTGTTTGTAACACGAAACGCGTAAGGCGGAGGACACAATAAATCTTTTCTACGTGATTTCTACAACTTGGAAGATTGCCTTTATTTGAGTGCCTGCCACCAGATTCATTCACGGTTGTCCGCTCCCCAAGCTGAGGGCTCAGGGTGGTGCACCTGGGCCACTTCCTATATGTGTTGAGTAAATACGCCACTAATGAAAACCCCTTCTCTGTCTTATTACAATATTATTCTGAATATTGTTGGGAAGAAGAAGAAAAGGAATGCACATGTTACATTGTTTATGAATAGGCACTTTACATTTCCCTTTTTTGAAATCTTTTCGTGCAACTGTGGCAAAAATTTGCAGTGAAAAAATGTCCATAGGAAAAAACGCTCATTGACTTTAATACATTAGGACTAAAAAGTAACCATGGGAAAAAAATGACCATTGACTTTAATGCTTTTGGAGCAAGTAAAATTGTCGTTCGTAAAAAATTGTCAGGCGTAGCTTCAATGTGCTTCGCATCTAACATGAATTTTAAGAAGCTAATTTTGCTCTGCGGGGGGATCTTATTTCCAGTTTCTTGTACATAGTCATTGTAAATAGGGTATATTTAATGGTTTACACTTGTAACTATAACTATGATACTTGACATTTTTTTTGCAGGCTTTTCCTTTTTTTATTTTTTTGACATTCGTAGTTGGGTTTTATGAGGTGTGCATTGTTTGTGTCATTTACAGATGCATTCTGATACCTTTGCCTTTTCAGGGAAAGATCAAGTTTAATCAAACCTCAACAGTTTTATTCACAATGACAGTAACAATATTATAACTAACAGATAAAAACCAAGGTTATAGCTTTCATTTGTGATCTTATTCAGTATAATCTGATTTTGTGACACTAAGGTGACATTGCTTGTTTTCATGCCAAGCTAAGAAGCATATGTGTTGGATAACTGGCTTGCACAAAAGTCACTACACAATGTGGCTCACTGAGGGAGGCGAAGCCTTACATATAAATAGCTGGAGTGACCTCTGTGTGCCTTCATGATTGTAACTTTTTATGTGCTCTCAATTCCCACTG
The DNA here is from genome assembly GCA_038501925.1 of Xenopus petersii. Lineage (NCBI taxonomy): Eukaryota > Metazoa > Chordata > Amphibia > Anura > Pipidae > Xenopus > Xenopus petersii. Next base: position 84,669,178 of record CM076680.1, read on the forward strand.
CATATTATTTAGAAGATTAAATTTAATCCATGATTATGTGCAACATCAATTAATATTCAGTCAGAGGTTCTGTTCCATATTAACATTCTTGTGCTACTTTTTAGACAGTGAATTTGCTTCAGGAATGTCACAGACCAATATCTTTAACATTTGTATCTTTGTATGCAGATAGCTTTCCTTTTTATTGGGAAATTTTAATTTTTACATGCTTTTAAAGAAGAACTAAACCCTAAAAATGAATATGGCTAAAATGCCATATTTTATATATTGACCTTATTGCACCAGTTTAACGTTTCAGCTTTTCAATAGCAGCAATGATCCAGGACTTCAAACTTGTCACTGGGGGTCACCATCTTGGAAAATGCCTGTGACACTCACATGCTCAGTGGGCGCTGAGAAGCTAAGCTTAATGGTCATCATTAGTGATGGGCGAATGTCTCTCGTTTTAATTCGCCCCAAAAATTTGTGAATTTCCCCAAAATTCATGAAATGGCAAAAAAATTGTGAAAAATTCATGATACTCAAAAATTGACGCCCGCTGCGATTTTGGACGCACGTCCGAAAAGTCGCTTGCGTCAATTTCGACACAGGCATTAAAGTCAATGGGCATCCAAATAGTTTTGATGTGCAGAGATTTTGACGCAAGCAACTTTTCGGATGCGTGTCCAAAATTATTTGACGCAGGCAAATATATTCGCCGGCGCGAAACGTGGAAATTCACCACAAATTTGTGCTAGGTGAATTTATTCACCCATCACTAGTCGTCGCACGTTATCAAGCAGAAAATGAGGTTTGCCTTTTATATAAACTGATGCTACAAGGCTGATTATTCAATTCTGATGCTAAATGCACTAGTTTCTGTGCTGCCATGTAGTAATTATCTGTATTAATTACTAATCAGCCTTATATTGTGACATTTCTATTCTATGTGTACTGTATATTGTGAATGGGTCCCTAAGCTCAGTAAGTGACAGCAGCATGTGCATTGAATCAGCCAAAAAGTAGATGGGGAGCTACTGGGGCATCTTTGGAGGGACAGATCTTTACTTTTAAAGGGCTGTGGTTGCCTTGGGCTGGTACAGAAGACCAAAACATAATGTACAATATTTCTAGCCTACTTCTTTAACTGGGCTTTTGTTCTCCTTTAAGCCAAGATCAGGAGCCGATGAACATTAGGCAGTAAATATTTTATTGAAAATATTGAACACGGAGCACCAGCAGTTGTTAAAATCCGTATTTTATTAATTCTTCATTAAAAAGTCAAGCAGGACATGTATTCCAAAGCACGCTTGACGCGTTTCGTGGACTAAGCCACTTACATACACATACAGTAGCATGCATTATAATTAAAACCCTGGATGCATGTTCTTTAAGTTATACATTCCAGCAAAAAACATCTATCAATAATCTCTAAAACACCAATCATCATGAATTTATTTTTCTCCCATAGAAAATCCATCCAATGAAAATATAAGTGAAATGGATGCAATTGAACAAAAAGTTTTGGCACGCAAGGGACTTTCTGCACAACTGTTCTATAGGGATTCACATGTACTGCTGTGCTAATGCCTGGAGGAGGCAGTAGCTTCAGGGTTGTATTTACATTTATTTTGATCCATTCCATGGAAACAAGCGCAACTGCACTGGCGGTTGTAAATGAACCGCTATGTAACATTGATCCACCAATGAAAATATTTTTTGTTCTCTAGGACACTACAGCAGTCGCAACATGCCGAAATATGAATGCATAATGTTAAATCATATTAATACTCCTGCTTTGATTTATGGCCTTCTATTCCTGTTTAATCTGTTCAATCCTGATCTTTCATGTACCATCATTGGGAATCTAATTTACTTACCATGACCTCTGCCTTGTCTGTCTTAGTTTTCATGTTCTCTTATGGATTGTTAGAACCAGTGAACATTCTGTCCCTTATTATTACAGTTCTACACCATGTAACATCTTTAGGTTCTTAGCATTGGATGCTCCTTAGAAGCTAATCCTGACACATTCATTTTCATCTGTATCCATATAGTAAAGAAAGTGCCCCACACCCATATATAAATAGAGTATTTGAGAATATATAGTATGACACTAAAGTGGATTGTATTCATGGACTAGCCCAGATGATGGAGGTAGGAGCATATAAATTAAAGGAATATGTCAGTATTACTACAACAATAACTTATGAACATTACTATATTTACAGGAAAAACATTTTTCTCCCTTTCCCACCTGCTTTGTGTCAAAAAATAGCATAAATCCCTATTTATGAAAAGATGCCATTAAAGTGAGTATGGAGGGAGACCAAACATGCTGATAATGATTATTCATCTGACCAAGCAGCATTAAATAAAGTTATTTTAATCGGTGAATTAAAATCTTTACTCATAAACAATACAACGCTAATAAATGGATCAACACAGGAAAAAGCCTATGCAAAAACAACAGTTATTATTTCAGCCTGATTTTAATGCAAATACTTTAGATTAGGAACATGTTTAAGCTGAAATTACCAAACATTTTCAGTAGTTGAGCCCTGGAATTAAAACCACTGATTACAGCAATGTAACAAACAGAACAAAAGCCATGCTACAGCACATCTGTTCTCTGAGCATAGTTCATATGTGGGAAAGATATTTACAGATATTCATCCTGGAACAGAACACCACAAGTCGGTTATAGAGAAATGGAAAAGAGTGAGATTACATGAATAAACCACAATAATGCATCAGGGAGTAGAAAAAAAGAGATGAATAATAAGTAAAGGACTTTGGCTATTTTGAGTAGGCAGTAGGAATAGGTATCAGTTTCTGAAACCAGAATTTTTTTTGTTCCCTATAGTAGCTCAGTATTTAATTATTATTTAACCAGAATAAGGTGCCGGCAGTGCTGTCACAGTTACATATTAATAAGCCTCTATTATAGTCAGGTTAATTATAGAACATTTACTTTTAGGCTAATGGCACACAGGTTATTTTCTATGCTGGTGTGTGTGAGCCAATGGAGAAACGTTGATTCCCTGCCTTCTACACCAAATATATGTTTGCACTGACAGCAAACAAAGAAGTACAAAGAAGTCCAAACTGTCTACTGCATCTTACAGCAGCCTCTCTGGCATTTGTCAGAACTGAAAGCAACTGAAAACATTTTCTACTGACTATATGAAAATAACTGAACTGAAAAAAATTTATTTGGAAGGTGAGTTACCCTTTTTTACTCTTATTGCTAGTACAGTGCATGTGTTTTACTTTTTAGCCCAATTACTATTAAACATATACAAACATGTGTCTATTTGGCAAACTTTCTCATAGAGGAGCAAATTCACTCATATCGCAATACTTCGCCAGGCGTAGAATCGCCAGGACAACGCAAATTCACTAAAATCCGAAGTTGCATCCAGGGCGCCGAATGCTGGCAAATTTGCACTAGAGTTACTGCGCCAAGTGAAGCAAAGTTGCGCTAGCGTTGGTTAATTTGCATATGGCTGGAAGTTAAAGTTGAATGGATGTATATGTTGCATATAGTTGTTATATTGCCCTATACATGAGCCTAGTGTATAGTTTATGTGCCATAGATTAAGAAATGTAGGTTGTAAGTCAGTTACCCCAATAAAAAAATGTACGCTCCTTTTCAGCATATCATCCTTAAGCAGGAAAAGCCGCTAACGTTTTTTAGGACTTTTTCAACTTTTTGAGGAAGTCCTATCTACTCCATTGCACTTTTCCTGGTCTAAGGTGGCGAAGGCAAGTCTAGCGCAAGAGGTAACGTTCAGTAAAATCCGCATCTTAGTGAGTTTGCATAGTTACGTCCATTCACCAGAGCGCAAATTCGCATGGCGTTAGGGAGCGAAGTACTGCTAGAGTCTATCTCCTTCACTAGCAAAGTTACGCGACGGTTAGTAAATCGCGAAGCTCCAAAATGACGTCATGCTGGTGCATTTTCCCCAGCCTTAGTCACTTCGCCCCTTTAGTAAATTTGCTCCATAGATTTTCTCTTATACACATTTTTATATACTGTTTCAAGTGCGAAATCATGGAGTTAAAAGAGTGGTAAAGGACAGAGCACTTAATATATGGTGCAAGGTACAGATGACAGAACTTTCAGGTGCAAGGGAAAATTGTACTTAAAGTGATACTGATACTAGAAATTTTCTTTTTAAAATAATAATCTACATTAAAAGTTACATATAGGTCACGTTGCTGATAGTTCTGCTTTTGTAATAATTATTACTTAAAGTTCATAAACCTGACTGTTTTGCCAACCTGACTGTCTCGTCAGTTAGAGTTTCTAATGCTAACCGACTACTGCTGCACAAATATGGCAGCCCCCTCATACAGAAACATAGGGGTAAGAAAGGTAATGTAAAAGCATCCTGCAAATACTTTTATGGCAAAATTATAAATAGCATTCATAGATAATGTTATGATTGATATAAAAAAGGTTCTTTTCTGGTGTCAGTATCTCTTTAATGCTTGTCATAGACTGGCTGTAAGTACAAGGTGCTCAAGTGCCTTGTGGTCCCTGGCCTTCCCAAGCCAAACTTGCATATTTCACTGCATTTCTTGAGTGCAAATAGTAAAAGGTATAGGATCATGCCAAGAATATCATAATTTCAAAGCACAAAAAGCAGGTACAATTGTATAATGCATTGTACCTAGTTTATCTATTTTATCCAGCTTGTCATTGGATTCACAGCTTGCAACAGAAATATTCTCCAGTGAAAGGATATCATTGTTAAACATCTCTATAGTTATTGTTCTGAGGCTTGCTACTGTTTCTCAGAAGGAACGCCTCTCAACACCCCTGTGTGAAATTCTGTTGTTAAGGTATTGATCCTAAAAATGTTAAGTGGATTATATGTTTCAAGAGCTACACTTTGGGATAAACCATTTGAGAAATAATCAGTTAGAATTTAAAATAAACCACACTCACATAATCCCACAGGTTTCATTTTTGAAAGTTCAGTCTTCTAAATCTAGTGCAAAAAAAAAAGGTTTAATGGTTCAACATGATGTTTGAAAATGCTTGCGATTGGCTTTAATTAAATTACAGGAGAGTGTTGCTATTGGATAGGCTCTTCACTGGTTGACATAAGTTAATTTTTGGCTTTATTAAGTTGATTAAAGTGAGCAAAGGAACCGTAGAGCTGTTGCAATTTTGGGTGTTGTGACCCATTAGTAAATAATCTATTAAAGTACTGAAGATGGAAGAAGTGCCATTATACTTTTTAATTTGTAGCCAATCACTCACTAGTTGGAATGGCGAAGCCTGTTGCAACTTGGTACCAAATAAGCCATTATAAAGAACGTAAGGACGAAAAATCCACGTTGTGCAAAACAATTGGAAAAAATGTAGCAACAAAACAAGGCTTCATACTGGGGACAGTCAGTGAATGAGAACTATTAAGTACTTTCATCAGTGGTGCTGTAAATGATCTGGTTTATTTCAATGTAATCTGTGACATTTAGTGATCTGCATTATCTTTAATGTTGACTGCATTATGATGAGTTCAGTGTGAGTGTGCTGAGCTCTGCAGTTTTCTTCTTATTACAGTTTATTACAAACCACAGAATGTTCCTATAGGAGGTACTTTGGAACTGCTGCAGTCTGAAGGATAAGATGAAGCTGCAAAACAAATTAATCTCACGAACTGAGAATGTATTGAATTTTAAGTTCACTTTTATAGGCTTTGAAAATGGACAGACAAAAGCTCTGTTATCCATCATCACTTGTGTTTTCCTCCTGTACAAAAATCCATAAAAATGTAATATCTAGACATCAATACTTCAATGTTCAACTTGCAACTTTACTGATATTACATTTATGGTGGGTATTGTTTTGTCAAATTATATGCTTGGTCTTTCAGTTACAGATGAGACACACTTCAATCTGCTTTTGATATTCAGCAGAAGAAGAAAAGTCTAGCTTTTCCACCATATGTCTCATGCAGATTCCTTGTCTCCTAATATCACTGCAATAGGATTTTACTTTGACTATACTATTCAAGTCATTTTTAATGCACAATCCTATCATCTATACATTGTTTTGGCGGGTATTAAAAAATCATTTTATGAAAATGAAAAAAGAATAATGCCACAGTTTCGCCTTAAACTTTTCACCATCTTTTTTACAGGTTTTTGTAAATGTAAAATAGACTTTTTTTTTTAAAAAAAAGTATATATATATATATATATATATATATATATATATATAAACGAAGGGAGACCGCTCCAGCTCCTCGCTATTCCCCCAAGCCAGGTGCTCAGTCCTCAGTGTCCACGCTGTAGCGTATAACAAACTCAAGTTTATATATATATATATATATATATATATATATATATATATATATATATATATACACACTGTATTACTGCACTCAGATCATGAAGGATTCCAAGGATTGCTACTTGGAAAATAACGTAAACGTATAAAAGACCAAGACTGGGTACATTACTCATATGTGTTTTTGATGTTTGATAAAAGAGTTTTATTTAGAACTAACATTTAATCTCTCCTGAGACCTTTCTCAAGGTTAATGGAGTATAAAGTAACCATAGATCTATACCCCTTCCTAGTTTTGGCACCGAATGTGTTATAAAATTTAAAGAAACAAGTGCTGAGATTAAAAACATCTGTAGACATAAACATGTCCCCAATCTACATTAATAATGGAATGCTTTGTTGCGGCTATCAAGCTGAAAAGCTATTAGCACAAATAAGAAAAAAAATACATAACTCGTGCATCTCATTAACATCAAGTGCTATAAGTATGATTTAAATATTGCTCTGAGCTGTTCATGCAGATGGGAGATATATACTGTATAGCTGTGTATATAAAAAACTGAAATTCCACTTTGTATTGTATCATATCACTTAGACTACTGGTTTAAAGGTAATGTCAAGCTTAAAATTAGAATGTGTACAGTAGCATGGTGATATAACAGACTAATACTAGAATACAAGTGTGTAAAGTGTGTAGAAGAAACACCATTGAAAACTACATCAGAAAGACAATAACTTTTATACTGTAGTGGTTTCATTGGACCTCATTGTGTGCCAACCATAGAAGGCAGTTTTTTCTTTTCCCCAATTCTTCTCCAGAAAGCGAATGCCCCATGTAGGTTGGAGGGGTCAGCACCTCTCCCAATTTACTTGTATAAATAAAGTACCAAACACTGGAGGCCCTGCATGTTTATTCAGTCACTTCAACCAACCATAGAAGGAACATCATCACTTGTGATGTCAGCAGTTGTCACAGTAACTTTACATGAGGTCTACTCTGAACCTCTAAAGCCTTTAATTGCCATGAGGCTTTGTGAATTACATGGAACCATCGGGAGCATCAAACCTCCACACCAAACGTTGCTGTCCGTGCTGCACGTGTAGCCTGTCCTGCAATCAATTAACGTGAAACGGAGCATCAAGGAACTGGCGATAAAATATCACTTTTAATAATCCATTTTAAAACATTCCAACATTATTGCATACAGCAAAGGGATCTACGCTCTATACATTTCGTGGCATCTCAACACTTCTTCCGAAGCAATCAGCCACGAAAGGGCACATTTATCAAGGGTCGAATTTCGAGGGTTAATAAACCCTCAAATTCGACCCTTGAAGTTAAATCCTTTGACTTCGAATATTGAATTCGAAGTATTTAGTGCAAATCATTAGATCGATCGAATGAGTCAAACGATTTTAAGCAATCAATCAAAGGATTTTTCTTTGATCAAAAAAAAAACTTTGAAAAGTGCTGGGGAAGGTCCCCGTAGGCTAACATTGCACCTCGGTAGGTTTAAACTGCCGAAGTATGTATTCAAAGTATTTTTTAAAGAGACAGTACTTCGACTATCGAATGGTCGAATAGTCGAACGATATTTAGTTCTCTGCCAGGCTTTCCTGCTTCCTCCTCCTGCAGGCAACTCCCAGACCTGACTTCCTGCAGCCCTGGGATTACTGTGCAGCTGGTTGCTAGGCAATGGCTTACAGCAGACAGACACAAGCTTAGTGCCTTCTCCACTACAGAGGACTGCTGCAGGAGGGTGGAAAGTGCAGGGAGTCTGCACTACCTCCCTACACACATTTATTGAAGCAGCCAAAAATATAAAAAATATCAACACCATCATGTAAAAGCTACATATAAGAGGAAGAAACACATTCATACAACCATAAATTGGGCTTAAAGCATTTCCCTGGAATGTGAATAGCTTATTCTAAATCATGAATTCAATTAATTCATGTTTGACCTCGGTCTTTCACAAATAATAGGGACCTTGTATCCATGTTGTAGAACTATGATCACACTTAAAATGAGTCATAGTTATATTGATTAACTTACCATGCACCATCTTCTTATATACTGAGTAATTGGCGGTGACCGGTTCGAACCACTTGTTTACATGGAATATCCCTTATTCATTGTACTGAATGGGAAAAACTCAACGAAGTTTGTAATTTTCTTATATACTATCTGCAAGCTGTATCTCATGCTGACTAATTACCAGATCTGTTATGATTGTTATAATAGCTTTGTTGTTTTCTGTTTTGTTTTTTCTTTTTTTTTTCTGTTCACTTTATTTTTGGAAAACGTGAAAACTCAATAAAAAATAGTTGTTAAAAAATGCTCTGTAAGACTACAGATTTATTGTTTATTGTTAATTTTATTGCTCAGCTTTCTATTCAGTGCCTCTACTATTTACTGTATATTCTAGTCCCTTATTCAAATTAGTGTATGGAACCGAATGATCTCGAATGAGTTGCTGCCTGAAAACACAGACTTTATGTCAAGAAACAACAGGGACATCTGCCATTGACGTCTACATGACCTGGACAGTTTTGAGATGCTGTATTTTCGGATTTGAATTTTTAGCAGATTTTGTGTGTAATAAATCTCCAAAAATGTGAGTTTTTATTTTTCCACAAAAAAATCGAGTTTTCCTCTTAAGAACCTTGACCAGAAAAAAATCAAGGTTTAATAAATAGGTCCCTAAAAGTTAACTCAAAGGTGAACAACTCCTTTAATTCCACTTAAAAAACATTTAACGTGAAACCCAGTAGTATTGTTTTGCCGCAAGTATGGATTTATGCAGCTTATTTAATATCAAGGACAAGGTAACATTTTTTAAAGCTCTCTTAACACCAGGTTTCCAGATAAGAAATCTAATGCTTGGACTTAATATCCACAGAGTAGTGTTGCCACCCAGACAGTATTTTACTGCCCTAGCCGTCAATAAATTTGCAAATAACCTTTTGATTCGCTTCTCTGATCTGACCAAATTCCTGCTCAATCTTACCTTTTTTCATCCTGATCCCCCAAGAATCTGCCTTATGATTTCATACCTCCCAACTGTCCCGTTTTTCCCTGGACAGTCCCGATTTTGACAGCTCAGCCTGCAGGAAATGTCCCAAATTTCTCTTTTATCGCCTATACTGAACAGCCAGAAAAAGATACAAAGTTTCTAAAACTGAATTGGCAGTTGGCAGATAGCCCAGAATAGATACTTAAGATAAGGAGGTCTCTTGGAGAAACTGACTTGCAGCTTTAAAAGGAAATTCACCTTGATTAGCAAAACTTTAATAACACATAAAAACACAGACATGTCTTCAAACTTTCATAACCTGCCAAATTTTGTAAAATGAACATCGCAATTAGGGGGTGTGGTCACAACAATGGGCATCGTCAAAAAATACCCCCAATCTACATGCCAAATCTTTTTGTCCGTTTTTCTGTTTCCAAAATCTTGGGAGGTATGGGATCTGCCCCATTGACCTGACCCTCCAATGTAATTGCCCCAACCTCATGCGTTGAACGGTGGCAACCCCACCCTACCTACAAGAGATAAAATAACTCAAAATTCCAAATGGTTTTAATTAAAAAAAAATAAATAAAAGCAAAGCAAGGCTTTAATTCTTTTGGTTATTTATCTGTAGTCAACCAAAAATTTAGTAGTCAACCTAATGCAGGTTGAATTACTTTACAGTCATTATAAATAGCACCACATATTACAGTAATTTATTTTTGGAAAGCATTGGCCATAGTCACATGCATAATGTCTAGTATTTCATGATTCCTAGTTTTACAAGACTACAAGACTTTCATTTCTAACTGAATGAATGAATGAATGAATGAGAGGATACTTCCATTCATCATGACACAATTTAGCACAAATACATAAAGAGACATAAATGAAATACAAATACAAAGATAGGACTGGTGAAAAAGTCTGTATTTTGTAATCACACCATGCCTTTGCTTAATTAAGTAACCTCGGACCTCAACACGTATATTGGTGAGTTCTACTACATCTACTGGATTTTATTACCATGTGGTTTTATTCATTAAGGTGACAAATTTTACATTTGAAAGAAAGCATTATCACTGATCTTCCAACTATTAACTTAAAAAAGTCTCAATTTTATTTCCAACACCTTAATATCTTTTAAAAGCTCTATGCAAAATCTATAACAACTTTAATGCAGAAGGAAGCTCTTAGGTTAAAGGAAACAAAATGAAATCAATGCTAAAGATGTATCTCTTCTGTAACCTGAAACTAAGTGCACTAAAGCTGTTGTAGATAGCAACGCAACAATTCATTGTGTAAAGTGCTTTAAAAAGCACTTTTTGGAACCTAATACACACTGAAAGATAATAGCAATTTAATAATATTATCCTGGCTAATTGCTGCTATTAGATAACTTTCCTGAGAACAGCATATAGCTGTTTATGCTTTTCACTCCCTGTAGATTATTTCTGTAACTCATATTAAAATCGCTAGGTTTCTTTTTCAGTTTTAAAATAGAGAGGGATGAATAATTTAATGATGTAATGTCTTATCTGTCTCTTATTTTTTCTGTTATGTTCTTTTCTGAAAAGCTGCTTCCTTTTTTTATCAGAGATGCATTTCAAATACTGAAAATGGTACAAAGTAGATCATTGGAGTAGGAATGGGTAGTATGTAAGCTGAGACTATTTAAGTACTTAAAGATTATATACAGTTGAGCAAAGTGGTTATATTCTGTTCAAAGTAGAAATAAATGATATTACTTATAAATGAATCAACCTTTTCAGAGCATTTTTGCAGGTCTGATTTACAAAATTTAAGTCTGGTCAGTTATTATTTCACAGAAGATATGTAGCAAAACATTAAGCGGCAAATTCACTAAGATCCGAAGTTGTGTCAGCGTAGTTCCGCCAGCGCTATGCAAATTCACTAAAATGTGAAGTTGCACTCAGGGAGGCGAACGGAACCTACCGTTACTTCACCAGGCAAAGCGAAGTTACGCTAGCGATGCCTAATTTGCATACAGCGCAAAGTTATAATATAATAGACGTATATGCTGCAGCAAATACATTACACTACACAAGCCCAGGAAACCTTTAAAGAATAAAATAAAGGTGTTCTATTTCCCTGCACATGTGTCCACTGTATCGTTGAGTTGCCATATGTTAGGAAATGTAGGTGGGAAGGAAGGTACCCCCAAAAAAATTTACGCTATTTTTCATACTATCACCCTTAAAAAAGTAAAAGACGCCAGCGTATTTTGGGACTTTCAACTATTTTTGGACAAACTCATATCTATTGTATTGCACTTCTCCTGGTCTGAGGTGGTGAAGGCAAGTCTGGCGCAAGAGGTAACGTTCAGTAAAACGCGCAAGTTAGGGCAACTTCGCCTGGCGTAAGGGTGTGAAGTATCGCTAGAGTAGGTCCACTTCACCAGCGAATTTATGCCAGCACCTGATAGCGCTCATTGCACTAGCGAATTTGCACTAGCGTTAGACGCTTCACGTTTTAGTAAATTTTCCCCTAAGAGTAGCCTGAAAACAATTAATAGACAGATTACCAATATTTTAGGAAAGTATTGGTCCAGGCCAAAAACAGGCAGCTTTTGCTTTTAATAATGGGGGTGTCACCGGGCCTGGGAGACCACTGTATTCTTTTACCTCAGCCGGGTGATGCGTTGACATTATCAAAATAAAAAGATGCTTCTAGTGTTTTTATCTGTTTGACAATGCTTTTGCCTGACCCATTTTCTGTACCTTGTTCTAGATATGTGCTATGTAGTGTCAGGTTCTCCCTGTTGGCTCCATAGCAGAAAGTTCCAGGCCCTAAAAGGGCGTAGTAAAAACCGGTCCTGGGAGGGTGCTCTTGGAACCAAAGTGTGATAACCATCTCACAGTCTCAAGGGTTGCTTTCCTACAGATTTAACAGTTGAGAAAGGAAGTAGGAAGCAGCAATCCAGATAGCAGGCAATGTTGAATGTACATTCCACTTAGCTATGAAAGATGGTTACCCTCTCTAGTCTTGGGGGATCTGTTCCCAGGCAAGTAGAATGCTCTAAGAGCAGGTGGGCTATGGGTAACATATATCTAGTGCCATAAAATATGTTACGCCTGAACTTCTTCCTGCCAGACTATATATCTGCATGCATCTAAAGGTTTTCAATAAAATTTGTCTGCATAGCTGAAGTGTATCCTGCTATGCTAAACTTTTGTATGAATATTTTTTTTCCGCTGTGCAAGTCTAGATTACCAATGCCTTATGGGACTGGATGGGTAAGTTCCTCTTTCATTTCAATGCTGATGCAACACTCGACTTTCTGTGTAGAGTCCTTCATAATCATAAAAACCTCATCAACATACTCAAAAAAATGCTGATAAAATCTGGAAATATAATATATTCTGTTGATGAAATGTAAAATCTAAGGGATTTCATTTGAAACAGAGATACCATGGTCATCTGCACAATTTAAAGCTTGATACTTTAGTTTAGAATATCTACCATTGACTGAATTATCTAATCCAAAATCAGAATATTGGTCTATATTAAAAGTAAATACATGTATTGGATCTATTATCCACAGGCCTGGATTTGTGGCGAGGCTCCTGCGCTTGCTCATGTGTTCTTGCAAGGAGGGGGCTGTGCAGGCACTAGGATCGCACGGCCCAGGGGTGTTAGGACTGTGCAGAATAGGGGCGCAGCCTAGGTGCAGCCAAAGAGGAAATACTGCCCTGATTATCCATGATGCTTGGGACCTGGGGTACTCTGGATAAGGGATGTTTCATACAGTAATTTGGATCTCCATACGTTAAGTCTGCTAAAAAAAAAAAACTACTTTAAACTTTAAGGGGCCGATTCACGAAATTCGAGTGAAGGGTTCGAATAAAAAAAAATTCGAATTTCGAAGTATTTTTTGGGTACTTCGACCATCGAATTGGTTAAATTTGATCGAATTCGATCGAATTCGAACGATTAGAATTAAAAGTCGTTCGACTATTCGACCATTCGATAGTCGAAGTACTGTCTCTTTAAAAAAAAATTCGATCCCCTAGTTCGGCAGCTAAAAGCTACCGAACTCAATGTTAGCCTATGGGGAAGGTCCCCATAGGCTTGCTAAAGATTTTTTCATCGAAGGATATTCATTCGATCGTTTTATTAAAATCCTTCGAAACGTTCGATTCGAATGATTTAATCGTTCGATCGAATGAAAAATCCTTCGATCGATCGATCGAATTTTTAGCGCTAAATCCTTCGAATTCGATATTCGAATTCGAAGGATTTAAATTCCCAGTCGAATATCGAGGATTAATTAACCCTCGATATTCGACCCTTCGTGAATCGGCCCCTAAATAAACCAAAAGGATTGTTTTGCCACCAATATAGATTCATGCAGCTGAAACATCATCAAGTACAAAATACTGTTTTATTATTACAGAGGCAAATGAAATAATTTTTAATAATTAGAATGATTTGCTTGTAATGGACAGTCTTTCTGTTTTCTGGATAATGGGTTTCATGATAAAGGATCCTCTACTTGTACCTACTGTATCTTTTTGGCTATTTGAGGTTATGTTATTGAAAGGGGGACATAAACATTTCATAATAATGTTTCTCTCAAAATTTTGCTGGGCAACAACAGTGTTCTCCTGTATAGTATCAACTCCCATGACAGGTCTGGTATTCCCATACTACTTTTGGATGCCTTTGCTGTGAACAGAAAAAATATTTTTATTTATAAAATTATTTGAGACTAAAAGGCTTAACGTGACACTGTAGCCAAAGGCTAAGTTGTGGAAACATTTTGTAATAAATAATGTTTAAATGTAACATATTGTAATATATTTACAATGCAAGATATGATGAAGCCATTGACAACTTAATTAGTAGCAGATATTACATTGAAGTGTGTAGAGGGAGAATGGGTCAAGTGATCAGAAAAGCAAGCAGCTAACATTAATTTCACATAAGCTCCTCAAAATTTCTTTACCTAAAATACTGTATATAAGTAATTTAATATGTCTTATAATTTATACAGAGAACATAAGTTTTGCTAAAATCTGTTGAAAACACATTACAGTTGCTTGATTTTGCTTATGAAAATGTACAATATTTAGTGACGGTTCTTGTCTATAAAATGAACTATTTATGTATTCTTTGCCTACCACTAAATGATGTTCACGAGTCAATTCTGCTATGAGTTCAAGCAGAAGAAATGAGCACTTTTGCAGAGTGCCTTCCCACCATGGCGCTATGTGAAGTCATTATAAAAGCTAATCCATTGAGGCTCAGAAATGCAATTTTCATTCTTTTTTTCACAAATTGCTTTGTTTCCATTTATATCGGTAATTAAATCAATGCATATAATAATTGCATCCCAATACTACTGCTAGTTGCCAGTCAGAAAGTATTTAAATGATTGCTGGTGATAGTCAGCTGCAAAACATTCATCTTTTTACCTGACAAATAGTCCTAAAAAAAATCACTCACTTTGAACCTTGTTTACAGATCTGTTTAACAATCTAGATTCTCTCATAATGGAAAGTAGAAATAAACTTAAAGTGAAACAAAGATGGACAATACAGCGCAGGCCCTATGCCAGAGGTTGAAAGAGATTTAACTGCAACTTAAAAAGTGAGACAGAAAGTAAAAGAAATTCAAAGGCAGCTTATTTTATAACAATTTTTAAAAGTGGCAAAACTGGGTATATCTCATCCCCCTACATTAAAGTGATGAAACTAATATAACAAACTTTTGTATTAAGGAAATGACAATTTCCTTTATTATTGAAGGAATTTTTAAATGAAATAATGTTTTTCTAATACCATTGCTAAGGTTCAGGTAATCATTAAATTCCAGCTCTGAGCCTTCATTTAGTGGTCCAAAAGCATAATACTGATTGGTTTCCTTCCTCATGGAGTTTGATGTTATGAATATTAGGCATCAGGACCTTCTAAGAGGAACATGATGTACCAGAGAATTTAACTTTTGTACTTTTGTTGCGGTTAGTGTAGCTGTGTCCTAAAGAAATGCAATCAGGGAACTGAATTTAAAGATAAATAATAGCATATGCAGGGCCCATAGCATCTATGTCTTTCTTAACTGCCCTCTTCTGTCAGAGATAGAGTGACTGTTCCTCTATTTAACTTCTCATATTTGCTTGAAAGTTATATGACATTAGACAGACTTCTTCTGTTTACCAGTAGCATTTTGCTGGTTACTGTATGGTAAATATGTCTCAATCTCAATCTTTGCATGTATGTTTTATGAGGTACTTTTTCTTTAAAACATTTCTGGATTTTTCTCACTGGCTTGTTATGTGTTTAAAGGAGAAGGAAAGCTCCAAGACAGTTTATTGCCAATAGATTAGCCACAATAGTGCGAGCTAGAACGCTATATTTATTCTGCAGAATGCTTTACCATACCTGAGTAAACAGCTCTAGACACTGTCTCTATTTGTTTAGGATAGAAGCTGCCATATAAGCTTGGTGTGACATCACTTCCTGCCTGAGTCTCTCCCTGCTTACTAACAGTTCTGAGCTCAGATTACAGTAGGGATGGGAGGAAGGAGGGGGAGAGGAGCAAACTGAGCATGCTCAAGGCCGTGCCCTGGAGGTTTAAGCTGAAAACAGGAAGTCTGATACAGAAGCCCATGAGTACACAATAAAAGCAAAGAAATGTGGTGTTTCTTTTGACAGAGGTCTCAGAGCAGCATTACTTTGAGGGTTTACTGGTGTATTTATATAGACCTTTCTGATAAAGCTTACTTAATTTTAGCCTTTCCTTCTCCTTTAAGGTCACTTAAATAATCATTTATCAATTAGTCGTTTCCAGTGTTTGAGAAAGTGCAAAAATGAACTAAATATATGTGTGTCAGCGACCTAGCGGCCCTAGCGGCAAAGTCCGGACCAATGAGAAAGCTTCAGGACAAGGTTCAAGTTTGGGGTAACCAAAGGGATCAAGAATAAACATAGTCAGGATACAGCCAATAGTTCAATAGGCTGGCAGCAAAGAATCAAAGTCCAGAGTTCAGGTAAATGCCAAAATCCACACAAAAATAGAAACAAAGGCACACTCACTTCAATGCTTCTGCAAAAATATTTTGGCTTTTTCTTTTAATTATGGTGAGATCTCAGGAAATGTTTTGTGGACAAGCCCCTTCATCAAGTGCTTCTTACAAAGTGTGTGTAGGGAAGTATTTAAAGGGAAGGTCAACAAATAACCCCACCCTCTGTGATTAAGTGATGACATCATAACAATGATTGGCAGTTATTAGTAAATCTCTCTTAATAATGTCTGCATCCAAAAGGATACAAGGTACCTTAGTGCCAAATGAATCCGTGAGTCATACCAGTCCATAGTGTCAATTCACAGTGTTCCATTAATAATGTCCATCTTGTCCGTGTATATGCAGGTATGTGACTGTGGAATAAAATATTTACAAGATAATTACTGTGTAATGTATAGCTCAAGTCTTTGTTCAATCCCATGTGTGCGACGGTATCTCATATTTCAATCCATAGGACTCCCTGCTGCAAAAGCAATCTGTCCCTATCCCCGCCCCGTCTTGGAAATTTCCCAACCTGTAATACTCAAAAATGTTAAAAGTCCAAGAATCAGGAATTTAAGGAATTTAGGAACACCCAGGAATGCAACAAAAAATCCTATAATTGGGCATTGAACCTGTGTCCAGGGTGTCTTTTTATTTCAAATTTGGCGGCAAAATGTGGCATTATGACATCACATGACACCAGCGCGCCAGCACCGGAACCCACTCAGCGACATGGGTGCCGCCATCTTGGCGGAGGGAGCGATGCAGCATGCTCCTGACAATATCCAAGTTTATGGTCAGCCTGAGCCTTGTCGTGTTCTGCTTCTTTATACACCTCTTTTTTCTCTTTGTGTTCTTGCACTTCTGTCTGGGATCATCATAATGACCCTTACAGTCTTTATATAATGGATCATTAAGTGAATACTATCAACTTACTGTTTCAGATTCTCCACAGCATCCTGGAATGCATAATGCAAGGACAAGCTTAAATTATATGAATTAATAACTGCCTGCTGTCAGTGTAAAGGTGACTATAATTGATAATTGGTGAAACAGTTTTACTGCTTCCAACAATATTCATCTGGGCATATATGGCCAGTCGCTATGCTCTTAATGAAAAATTCCCATTGATTGGAAGAAAGGAAGGGAGGAGGAGAGGCATCTCTGTCCTCACATAGTACATTCCAGGGTAGTTACGGAAATTTAACTTTTGCATTTTAATATGTTGTAGTATGAGACCCGGAGAAGCGAAATAGAAAGGATTCTGGATAAATCCACATCAACTGGTCAAGGTCAGCACAGGCATCAGGAAGTTTAAATGAAAGCCAGGCTGGACATAAAACTAGTGACGTAGCGGCTTCAAGCAGAGTAGTCAAATAGCTAAGTCAGTCATGGATAATAATCAGAAAGTATAGTCCCATAAGCCAGAATGATGTCGGAAGTGCGGAATGGAGTGTCACCTTCACTCGATCTAGTTAGCATTATAGGGTGACCTTACTGATGCACAAATGTGCCATTGTGCCATGGTGTCAGTGCACAAGATATTGCGCATGCCTAAACCAAGTATAGGTGCTGGCACTGGAGGGGAGGTAGGAACCTGACAATGAGCTTGGGTGGCCTGTTGGCAAGTAGTTGTTCAGCCCCTTGGTATAGTACATATTTGAAAGGAGGAGTAAAAAGTCCACTAGAATACAGATAATGCTGCTTAAATTGCAAGCACATATCACAGTAATAATTTCTGTGACAACATGATAGGGCTCATTTACAACCGCAAGTACAAGCATTTCCCAAAACAATGTATCTGTTTTTTTACCCACAATGAAAAATGTTGTGCTTATAGAGACCAAAATCAAAGACCATTGATGCAAAAAGACTCATCACTTTTATGCTTCTTGCCCTCATCTTACCTGCAGCCTCACTTAATCCCACTTTATCAGCTTCTTTAGTGTGCACCTCAAGTTCAGCAGCACTGTGCCCTACATTAACTAGGTTCCCAGCATATACTCTCCTACCAGGCAAACATCCAGCTAATGAGGCGATAGAAGTGATAATTGGCAGTCATAAAGTAGATAGTACATAAGTTCTTAAGAAGTATACTACAGAACGTATCTGTGATCTGCTGTTTATCCTGTGCATTTTCTCCTTTTATCAGTTATGAATGGCTGCCCCCATGGCTACACAGTAGCTAATGTATATAAACTATAGTGGAGTTCCTGAAGCAAACACATCAGTTTTACCAGAGCAGTGCAGCAGTACATTATATTTTCATTATTTTAAACCACTTTCATTTTTTGGTGTTACTGTTCCTTTAATAATGAGTTTGCTATTACTCTTTTACCTTGCCAGTTCTATTGTAAGCCATCCTTTCCAGTTTCCCATAATGTACTTGCTCTCCACGTAATGTTAGAAACAAACTGTTCATTTTGGATAGCGAGTATCATTATCATTGTATATAAGTATTTCTTCACATAGCAATAGCCCCTACATTTTTTGTAGAAAGGGATTGGTTCAACAAAAGCTAAAGAGAACTATGTATGACATAAAAGGAAACTTAATTACACATGGAAAATAATTCACCAATGAGAATTCAGCTAACAAAAAAGGTAATTCTAAATGCATGATAATTCACCAATGAATATGTTGATTACTAACACTATGTTAATCATATTGCTGTTATCTTACATACAGAGATTATTGGCTTTATTATATCATTTTACCATTCTGGCTATATTACAGTATATTAAACTGCAATCAAACGTGGATAAATGGCAGAATTGTTCATTATTGGGAAAATTGTTTTAATGCGCTCAACTCATATTGCAGGAACAATGTAGATAGAGACAGATTTACACAGATCAGGTGGGATTCTCCCTGGAGGATTATTTTGCATTTGAATGCAGCCCTGGAAATCTGGGGAAACATTTGTTCTGTGTTGAGTTACATCACCACTTAAGTGGTGAACAAAATGACATTGAAAGACATCCACCTAAACCAATTACAGGTATGGGATCCGTTATCCAGAAAAGAAAGTTCGGAAATTATGAAAAGGCTGTCTCTAATAGACCCTATTTTATCCAAATAATCCAAATTTTTAAAAATTGCTTTTCCTGTGTAATAAAACAGTACCTTGTACTTGATCCAAACTAAGATATAAGTAATCCTTATTGGAAGCAAAACCAGCCTATTGGGTTTATATGATAATTACATGATGTTCTAGTAGATTTACAGTATGAAGATCCAAATTACAGGAAGATCTGTTATCCAAAAAACCCCAGCTCCCGAGAATTCTAGATAACAGGTCCCATACCTGTACTTATTTTCCCCTTTTTTTGTAATCCTCCTGAAATACTGATTGCTTTACATCTTGCTAAGTATGTCTAATATCCTACCTATTTATACGGTACATGATGTTTTACATAATGTTTTACAGAGTTTTATGCTAAATAGTATTCATGAAGTTGCCAATATTAAAATAACTCTGTAACACACCGGTTCTGTGATAAGATTAAATCATTTTTTAATAAAAATGCAATTAGGTCTGTCCAGCATGGTGTGCATTTTATCTTGTGAATCAAGATAAACAATGAGTAGAAAGGCAGCCCTGCCATTTCCATACTAATTACACTACTTACAGAGGCCTAAGGCAAATGTATTACTCAGTTCTATATTTCAGACAAAGGCTCGGGGTGAGGTCAAGGGAACAGGCATCAGACAGAGAGTGGCCACATTAACACACTAAACATAAGCGTGTAATCAAACTCAATT
The DNA here is from genome assembly GCA_038501925.1 of Xenopus petersii. Lineage (NCBI taxonomy): Eukaryota > Metazoa > Chordata > Amphibia > Anura > Pipidae > Xenopus > Xenopus petersii. The sequence continues at coordinate 84,689,273 of CM076680.1, forward strand.
TCTTTGCTTCTTTATATTTGCTTAAGGGAATTACCAAAGTTCATACAGTTTTGGCAGATCCCCCACAGCTTTGCTTTTTTTGCCATTCTGTGATGTCTCCCAGAGAGAAATCTATTATCCTGCAAATAATTATTGGCATTTTGTTCACTGTTCAACAATTCTATTCAGTGGCAATAAAAAAACACATTTCAGAATCATTTTGAATTCATCCAGGAAATAAAAATTGCTATAAATAAGCAATGCATTATGAAATCTCTTTATTCAGTCTCCTTGCTTAATGGAACAGTTGTAGGACATTGTGGTAATTAGCACAGCATTTTTATTTCACAGCATAATTGAAATGCTTATGTGGTCAGAACTTCTGCAGTATATAGTTATCAAAAATATATTGCAATTTACATGCAAAGATGACTACTAGTTTTCCATTCTTTGTTATTTTAAAAGAGCCCCCTGTGGTCCAGATAGTTTAGTATTATAATGGAGCCTATAAATACCACTAATGTTTTTACATGACCTATTTATAATATGTATCAGACATATTTTTGTACAGTATATTTTTGTACAGTATAGGTAATATACTGAATATATTGAAAGAGTATTTGTTGCTTGTAATAATTAGCAGGCTAAAACTATCACAAAGTAAAAATACTGAAATATGAATAGAACTTGTTTGCAAAACATTTACAATTACATGTTCAACTTTTAAAAAAATCCTTTCTATTTCGATCCAGAAGAATAAGAGAAAATAAAATGTGAGAGTGCTTCTTCTGCAACAGCATTAATGTGGGTACTCCCATAGGCAAAATAATCTTAATACAAAAATATTTGAAGGAAACCTATTTTCTAGCTTCTTCAAAAACAATAAATTATAGATAATGACTGGTGGCCATGCCTCTTATATGAGCTAATTGTACAACTGCATTGTGGAAAGTGCAAATTGCTGTAATATTTGTTAACAAATACTCAGGGCTGGATTTACATAGCGGGTGCCCCTAGGCCCACTGCTGCCCGTCCCCTCCCTTTTTTTTTGCACAAACTTTCATCAGTGCAACCTGCGCTATGGGGATAGCTATTCTATCTTCTGCAAATCCTCCGTGCTGCCCCCTAAAATCCTGCCAGCCTAGGCCCGGGTCTTGGTGGCCTTTCCACAAGTCCAGACCTAAATGGCTATAGATTTATTACAGAACTGGGGTTTTCATGACTTTTGTTGTGAATTCCAGTATTATTGTTCCAAGAATTTGCATTCTGTATTTTTATATGACTGGATCCTCAACTGAACACTGTGATTGTTTTTTTTAGCTTTTAAATATTGTACTTTTTTGGGTATGTCCTTGTTGAGATGCTTTTTCTATATATAAATATTTTTAACTGCACCACTTTGGTTTTCATGGTCTAGTGAATTTAAAGTGGACCTGACACCCAGACACAAAAAGTTGTAAACATGAAATCCAATTTGTTTTTATTAAAGCATTCATAGCTGTTGTAAGCTCGTTTAAACATCTCAGCTGTCAATCAAATATTGTCTGCTCCTCCTCTATGCCCTGGGCATAGAGGCGGGCAGACAATTACTTTCACTTTCAATTCAGCACTTCCTAGAAATTGCTGCTCTCCCCACATTCCCCCGTTCTCTTTACAGTTTAATTGTGTAGCCAGGGCACTGGGATGGACAGCAGGTCCCCCATTCTAGTGCAGAAACAAGATTCTGAGATGATGCAAGGCTTGTCTTATTAACAGTGTCCACAAAATGGCTCCTGTCTGCTTGCTATAATTATGAATTCCCAGACGGGAGGAAACAAGATTCAAATAATTTATATTGTGTAATTAAAGTTAATTTTGCTTGACTGGGATTATAAATATTTTGGGGTGATTTTCCACCTTTATTGGGCTGATTTGTTTATTTTTTAAATTTGCTGCAATAGGTGTAAATTGTGGTGCTTTCTTTTCTTCATGATCAGTTTTTTGATGGTGCTGTGCATTACCTAATTTCTGTGGCTAATTATTGGCATTTTGTTCACTATTCAACAATTCTATTCAGTGGCATTAAAAAAACACATAACACACACAGGAAATATGATGATATATTTTTGTCACTGCCATACCTTTTGTGGATAAACAATGATTTATTTTGGGCATTGCTCAGTGATGCACTTGAGGCATTTTGGCATGATGCCTCAAACTACACCCCAGTGTCTATTATCCAAATCCATTGCCAGTATTTTCTTTTTTATGAAGGGAGCACAGGTGTGCAATTTTTCCACAATCGGCACATGTACATTTCCACCTGCCATGATGATACGCTTGATATATAATATTGTAAAATATACAAATTTTAAACCTTTGTGCTGTAAAAAGTGCAGAGAAGGGGGCAGGTCTTTTTTAATA